>CM035844.1:326266876-327466876 GCA_020510985.1 Pholidichthys leucotaenia | reverse complement strand
GTACTATGATGGATTCTAAACCCAGATTGAAACTCTTCAAGTAAACCATTTCCCTGCAGGTGGTCAAATAATTGCGTAGCAACAACTCTTTCTAAGATTTTTGAAATGAAAGGGAGATTAGAGATTGGTCTATAGTTAGCTAAAGCTCCTGGATCTAGCGCTGGCTTTTTGAGTAAGGGTTTAATTACAGCTGTTTTAAAAGCCTGCGGTACATGGCCTAAAGTTAATGAAGAATTGATTATATGAAGAATAAAGCTACCAATAAGTGGGAAGACTTCTTTAAATAACCTGGTAGGAATAGGGTCTAAAAGACAAGTTGAAGGTTTGGATGAGGAAACTATTTTGTCTAACTCACAAAGGTCGATTGGAGTAAACTCATCAAGACAGACATCAGTAGAAGGAGTTGTAATAGTTACAGTATTTAAGTTAACTGTGGGAAGAATCTGATTGATTTTATCTCTGATGGATGAAATTTTATTATTGAAAAAGTTCATAAAGTCCTGACTAGTAAGCTCTAAGGGGATGCTAGGATTGACAGAGTCCTGACTCTTTGTCAACCTGGCTACAGTACTGAAAAGAAACCTGGGATTATTCTTGTTCTCTTCTATTAATGCAGAGTAATAACTCGTTCTAGCTTTTCTAAGAGATTTTTTATAAATTAAAAGATGATTTCTCCAAGCTAAATAGATTTCATCTAAATTAGTAGAGCGCCATTTTCTTTCTAATTGACGAGTCTTCTGTTTTAAGCTACGAGTTTCTGTGTTGAACCAAGGAGTTAAAAATCTCTGATTAGACTTTTTCTTTTTTAAGGGGGCCACCAAGTCTAGAGCCTGATGCAGAGAAGCTGAAACACTATCCACCATGTTATCAATTACAGAAGGAGCAAGCTGTCTATAGCTTATTTCCGTTGTGTTGACACATGGCATAGAGGAAACAATCTGCATAAATTTGGAAACAGCATCATCTGAGAGGCATCTACTGTGATAATATTTTTCTTTAGGAGCCAAATAGTCAGAAATAGTAAAATCAAAGGTTAACAGACAATGGTCTGACAGTACAGGGTTATGAGGAGACACTACAAGATTTTCTATTTCTATGCCATATGTCAGAACAAGGTCCAATGTATGGTGGAGGTAATGAGTAGAATTTCCTACTTTCTGAGAAAACCCAATCGAGTCTAATATTGAATTAAAAGCCACATTAAGGCAGTCACTATCTACATCCACATGTATATTAAAGTCCCCTACTATAATTATTCTATCAGATTTCAGCACTAAATCAGCTAAGAAATCAGCAAATTCGGATAAAAATTCTGAATAGGTTGATGGGGGACGATAAACTATGGCAAATAAAATTGGGTTTAACCTGAAATTGCTAAAGTGCCCAACACTGAGGACCAGGCCCTCAAAGGAATTATAACATGTTTTTTGCTTTACATTAACTAGTAATTTGGAATGGTAAATTGTTGCTACTCCTCCTCCACGACCAGAACTTCTGGGATTTTGACAGTTTAAATGGGGGCTGCACGGTGGCGCAGTGGTTAGCACTGCGGCAGCACAGTTTACCCTTGGCCGGGGGATTGTGGGGATCGTGGGATCGTGGGTTCGATCCCAGCCCCCGACCAACAGTGATCTGTGTGGAGTTTGCATGTTCTCCCCGTGTTGCATGGGTTTACTCCGGGATTTCTCCGGTTTCCTCCCACATGCCAAAGACATGCATGTTAGGTTAATTGGCTGTTCTAAATTGTCCCTAGATATCTGTTTCCTATAGGCCCTTAGAATAGAGGGTTAGTATTAATGAAAGCGCTTTGAGTGGTCTTTGTGACTAGAAAAGCGCTATATAAGTGCAGGTTAGTTAGTTAGTTAGTTAGTTAGAGTTGATTCATTTAAACCAACATAATCCTCTTGCCCTAACCAAGTCTCTGTAAGGGAAATTAAATCAATCTGATGATCAATTAACAGATCATGGACTAACAGAGACTTGGGAGTTAGAGACCTAATATTTAATAAACAACATTTAATTTTTAAATTATGAGGAGGAACAGAGGTCAAATCATTCAATT
This sequence comes from Pholidichthys leucotaenia, assembly GCA_020510985.1. Classification (NCBI taxonomy): domain Eukaryota; kingdom Metazoa; phylum Chordata; class Actinopteri; order Cichliformes; family Pholidichthyidae; genus Pholidichthys; species Pholidichthys leucotaenia. The sequence goes on along the minus strand of CM035844.1, from coordinate 327,464,814 downwards.
TAGAGGCTTTATGTTTAATTTGAGTTTTACCAATATTTTGCTTTATCACTTTGGGATGCTTATACATTATATTTTTATTTACTTTGGAGGGAGCAGACAACGATTCTCTGATGGGGAAGACAGGGGCTAAGCTGAGGGGTGGCGGATGAAGAGGAGCTGCAGAGAGGCGTGTAAGACTGCGACTCTGCTTCCTGGTCCCAACTCTGAGTAGTCACGGTTTTGGAAATTTGGATAAAAAAGATGCCAGATTGTTAGATAAATGAGAAGCACCATCCAAAGTGGGATGAATGCTGTCTCGTCTCATAAGACCAGGTTTTCCCCAAAAAGAGCTCCAATTGTCAATGTAGCCCACGTCATTTTTAGGACACCACACAGACAGCCAGCGGTTCAAGGATGACGAGCGGCTAAACATGTCATCACTGGTCAGATTGGGGAGGGGTCCAGAGAATACTACAGTGGCAGACATCGTTTTTGCAAAGTCACACACCGATTCTATATTAAGTTTCGTGACTTCGACTGCCGGAGACGGATGTCATTAATGCCGGCGTGAATAACAATTGTGGAGTATTTACAGTTACTTTTAGCCAGCATTTTCAAATTTGACTCGATGTCGCCTGCTCTGGCCCCAGGAATACATTGGACTATGGCCGCTGGAGTCTCTAGGTTCACGTTTCTGACTACAGAGTCGCCAATGATCAGAGTTTTTTCCTCAGCGGGTGTGTCGCTGAGCGGGGAAAAACGATTAGAAACGTGAACAGGTTGGTGGTGAACCAGGGCTTTGCGACTAGGCTTCCTTCTCACCGTCACCCACCCAGTCTCCTCGCTGCTGAGGAGAGCCGGGGAACCACTGACAGTGGGACCTAAGCTAGCTAGCTCCGCTGCAGCTAATGGGAGTCCGTCGAGATTAACTGGCGCAGACGGTGTTTCAATGCAGCGGAGCCGGGATTCCAAATCAGACAACCTCGCCTCGAGCGCCTCAAAAAGACAACATTTATTACATTTACCGTTATCACTAAAAGAGGCAGAGGTGTAGCTAAACATCTGACAGAGAGAGCACACCAGAGGAGGAGAGGAAAGAGAGGTAGTAGCCATAGCTAGTGGCTAGCTAGTGGCTGGAGAGCTGGAGAGCAAACCACACAGGCAGACAGCAAAACAGGAAGTGATGATACGTTACCACAAGGAAGTGACGATCAGACCTGACAGCTAACCTGCTGTCATGAGCTAACTTGCTCATGAGGAGTGGGCCAAAATACCTGCTGAGAGGTGCAGAAGTCTCATTGACAGTTACAGAAATCGTTTGATTGCAGTAATTGCCTCAAAAGGTTGTGCAACAAAATATTAAGTTAAGGGTACCATCATTTTTGTCCAGGCCTGTTTCATGGGTTTGTTTTTTAAAATAATTGTGTTGAATCACAATTCAAAAGCATTGTCCGATTTTCATTGGTTAATTTTCGTAGAATTTTTATTTATTACCACTTTTGTCAGATTCAAGTTATTTCTGTGACCATTGTGGGTTTTTCTTTCATTAACAGCGAGGTACCAATAATTTTGTCCACGTCTGTATTTTCAAGAATATTGTTAAGTATTGTCTATGTATTTTTAATATTGTCTCTGTTTTTCTCCAGTTCTTTACTGTAATAGTCTCTTTTACTACATCTCATTATATATGTTTACTTATTGTTGTATGTTTTATACTGCTGCTCTGCTTCTTTTATCCTTTTCTTTAGAAAAGCTTTATATAATGAATTTTTCTTTTTACACGCCTTTTGTAATCCTTTGGTTAACCATGGCTTGTCAACAAATTTCTGTTTAAGCTTTTTCTTTACTAATGGACATTTTTTTTTTCATAAAGAGTGGTTACAATGTTCATAAATGTGTCATCAGCTTCATTTACATCTGATACATAGACTTTTGTCCAGTCTTGCTTCAGCAAGCCTTCTTTAAAAGAACTGATTGCATTTTGTGATTTGTATCTTAAAGATTTTAAAGGTTTTTGGATAAGTGCAAAGACTGGCAAATGGTCACTTATGTCATTTATCAATAATCCACTTTCTATTTTCTTATCAATAATATTAACAAACAGGTTATCAATAAGTGTAGCAGTGTGATTCTACTGGGATGTGTTATTGTGGGATATAGACTCATACTGTATATAGAATTCATGAACTCTGTAATTACATTTTGTTGAAATGGATTTAGCAAATCAATATTGAAATCTCCACAAATTACAACCATTTTCTTACTAGTAATATTATTGTACAGCTCGACTAATTTATCTCTGTGAATGTCTCAATGCAAGTTCCCAGCATTCTATATATATATATATATATATATTTTTTTTTTTTTTGTTACTTATTTGTACCCGTAGGTAGACTTGGTTTGCAGTCTGGTGACAAGCCACCGGCTACTGGTCGCTGCGTGCGCGAGCGCCCTAAACCTACATGTTTTTGGTGTGCGGGAGGAAACCGGAGAAATCCCGGAGTAAACCCGCGCAACACGGGGAGAACATGCAAACTCCACACAGCTCACTGTTGGTCGGGGGCTGGGATCGAACCCACGATCTCATGATCCCCGCGGTCCCCCGGCCGAGGGTAAAACTGTGCTGCCACAGTGCTAAACCACTGCGCCACCGTGCAGCCCAACTTATAATTACAACTTATACAACTTATAATTAGATTTTTTGTTTTATCTTGGTCAATCTCAACAGTAACACATTCCAGAATCCCTGGTAGTGCAAAGGACATTCCATTTACAAGTTTACACCTTTACAGGTCATCAATATACAGTGCAACACCACCACCCTTTTTTTGAGATCTGTTAATATGAAACATCTGATATCCCTCTATTGCCATCAGAGGAGCCTGCTCTTCATTAAGCCAAGTTTCAGAGACTGCGATAGCTGTAAATTTTCTGTCTAGAATGTTTTAAATAGTCCTGAATCTGTGGAAAGATTTTGTTAAGACTTCTGTTGTTGAAGTGTATTATTGATAGTTTACCATCTAATTGCACTTGACTTTTAAATTGCTTTTCAGTGTAATATTCACAAAGATTATGAATATTATTGAAAAAGTGGTTATCAGGATCAATATCATTCTCCATCTCTTGTAGTTTATGTTCAGCATAATGGCATATTTTCAGAGTTTGAATTTCCTCACTCTGTGTCAAATGACTTCCTCCAACTGGGGATAATTGATGTCTGCTCAAGTCAGTCATAAGTTTTTTTTGTTTTGTTTATTTTTTTTTTAAGTACATTGACATGGTATGTCACAAAAGAACTATCCTTGCCGTGTGTGGATATGGATTATCATAGTCTCTTAATGTTCTTAATCAGTGTTCATCTATATTTATTTAAGTCAGTGAGATCTCTGATTATTGTGGCCTTTGCTTCCTCAGGTGTTCCATTTAGTTTGATCCAAACTCTACAGTTTCTTGTTCATGTTGCCTGTATCTTGTTTTGTCTTTTCAGCATCCGTGCTTGCCGTGCTTTTTCAGCATTAGTCTTTGTTAAATGTTCATTTAGGTAAACTTCTGTTCCCCATAGCTTTCTGGCCTGCCTCAGTATGTCATTCTTTATCCTTCTGTTCACAAAGCGCATCACAATTGATTTCTTTGTTTTATTATCTTTTCTGGGTAAAGTATGACAGGCTGAAATTGCATTTACTTCATCCTTTATATTTTTGCTTTCAAGGAACTGAAACACTTGGTTTTCCAGGGAGACTGAGTCACCTAGGGGAGCCTCATCACCTCTCATTCCTGCTGCAACATTGGCATATGATTTAATGTCTAGTCCACTAATAATTAGATTATCCATATGAGAATATTGTTCAAGATCCTCGATGCGTCGCTCCAAGTCTGCAATTTTTTTTGTCTTTTTCCTTAATTGTTAATTTCAATTCTCGGACTCCTTCCATTAGCCCTAATAGTTTAAGCTGTTGATTGGCCACTTTAGTCAGTTCTTCTGACAAAAAGTTCAGAGATTTTTTGATCTCTTCCATTTCCTCCTTCTTTGGTGGTATTTTTACTAACCTGTTGATAATGAAACAATCTCTGCTGGTGTCGCTGGTATCCGATCCAAACGACCTCAAATCCAGCTGTTCAGGGGAAAAAGTCTCAAATTTATGAGGTATGTTACAAATTTATTAAAAAAAAATATCAAAATTATCTTTAAAAAGTTGCAATTTAATAATGCAAATTCACAAAAAACAGTCATAAAATGCTATTTATGAGGGAGCAATGTTCCAGATTTATTGGGCTCTTTTACTTCTTTTTTTAAGGCTCAAATAATTCTTGTGGCTCCATGCAGATGTTTTGGACAAAACTACTTTAAAATAGCTTTTTCCATGGTAGAGGTTACTGACCCCAGACCGAGGCAATTGCCAAGACGGTAGACAGCCTGACCTCAGCTGGCTAGCCTAGATGCTATAGAGCAGGGATGGGCAACTTTGGTGGTAGTGAGGGCCACAAAATTTTTTCCTCACTTCCAGAGGGCCAGATTTACATGTAAACCTACTGAGTGGGGGGTGGAGGGGATTATTTCCTTCAAAGTTAAAAGTTTCACAAATAAAACTGAAAATTAAAAACGAAAATAAAAGCAACTCAGTGTTTTATCATATTACAATTAAAATTACTGATAAAATTATACCTGCCCTACTATGAACTGGCGATCTGTCCAGCATGTACCCTGAGGTTCCTATGAACACGTGTGGTGATTTAAAACAAAACAAACCACAATAGTGGATGTGCAATGTTTGTTAATGTTAATCTTTTCTTGGGGGGCTTGTGCACTGAAGTGTTTGACATTTCTTTTTTTTATTTAGCTAAATGGCCTTTGTGATGTGCCAAGGCCAGTTATGACCAGGATGTAGTATATTTTATTTCAAAATGGAAACAAATGTTAATGCTACTAACAGTGCACATTGAGCTTTTATGCACTTTGAGATATGCCTGTGTAAGATGTGACCCAAATGGTTATTTACAGAATTTAATTTTTTCCGTTCTATTTATTTAATTGTTATTCAAGAGGAAAAATTTTCTACTACAAGTTCTGCTCAACCCCAGCACTGTTATTGTGTTTTTATACACTTTTGATGTGCCTGTCATGTGCCAAGCACACATTTAAAACCAAGCCAATGAATAAAAAGTGCATATTTTTTCATTATATTGATCTGTGTTGGTTTTGAAATTTGTCATATTTAACAAATCGCTGAACATGTGTAGCCCAGTTACATGTCTTGACTTCAAACTGTGGCCCAACTGATTTTGTAATTGAATAGCCCTGCAGTAAAAGGTGAACGGATGGCTGGATAGATAAAATTATATCATGATCTAATTTTTAAAACGCTCTCCATCAAAATGATGAGCAAAGATAAATTCCAGATGATAATTAACAAAAGAAGCCAAGAAGAAAAGGCAATATGACAAGGCTTTGCTTGCTCATGGATTCATTGTGGGTGTGGATGGGCAGAGAAAGAGCTGTGTGGGCTTGGTAATGTCTGGCTCCCCAAAATGGGGAATTAAAAAAAAAGTTTAAGAGCCACTGGTATAAATGAAAAAAAAAAATAAAAAAATCAGATTACAGCGACCAGTCTCTGGACTTTCATTGCTGACATGGGCCTCACCTGCCAAAAATGAATAAATGCTACAGCGCCTCAGCTGTACAGATTATTCTTGTTTAAAAGCAGCCTACTTTGTACATTTAGTGCTGTTTACAGCCTATTAATGTGGTCTTAGCATGCAAAACATACCTGACAACACTCCAGTGCACACTGCTACTCCCGGTAGTGGCTCCCTCTCTTGCTCTATCACTTGCAGAGAGTGGCACTTAGGTTTCGATTAGAGTTCCCTCTCCTGGCAGAGTGGAGGACTCTATAATTGCATTTAAGAATGCGGTTCCAAACGTGATATAAATAAATAATTGATTTTTGGAACTGGACTGGCAGGCTGCAGTGGATGAGGGGGCGTGCTGCCAGTTGCCTAACCCTGCTATAGAGGGCTGGTGTATCCAAAATATAACAAAATAAGTCAAACTTACATGAGATATGGTAAGTACTTGGGAGTATCTAGCATGAGATTTGATTGCGTGGTGGGTTGGCGGGTGATGGAAGCCAAAAGTGGCTGTCACCTGACAGGAGCATGAGAGTTGGAAACCCTCTATATAATTGATTGTGGATTAGTGGAAACAGGAAGGTCTACAAGGTTGACTACAATTTTAACATAACAGCAATATAAACTGTGGTCATCAAGCTAACACTGTATCAGGCTAGCAGCCATTGCAGCACTGTCAGTGTGGGTTTAGATGTACACAGGGATCCTCTTCCCGTTGTTAAAATGGGTGGAGATGAAGCTGAGAGGGTAGTGTGGCCCAGGCCTTATTAAAGCATGAAACACTGAAGCTAAGTACCATTCCACAGTCTGGCTTCTTTCCCCAGCTGGCTAATATGCTGCTGAAAGTACAAAATGTTTGCTGGTTTCTGTTTAAAGAATTACACTCATTTTTGGAACTAATTAAAATTCTTTGTCTTCCAGCTACTTTGGACATTCTTTTGCAAGAATCACTTCCTCTAGTCTAAGAAAGTAAATCCAAGATTGCATGAATCTGCACAAACAAAAACCATCCCTTATATGCATGTAACGTTAGCACAGGAGGGTGAGTGGGAATGGGCCGACATTTTAATATGCCTGTCCTATTTCCATTTAATGTCCTGAAACCATCCAACATGTCAAAGAAATTTCCTTCACTTGAAATTAGCTCCTAATGAAATTTTAATTTGTTATTATGAGCGTGGTTGTTGCCTGAGGCGCCTGCCTGTGAGCCCGAGATTTTAAGAGGCTCGAATGCACTCAAGTTGAAAACAAATGGATCCTGGGCTGGAAGAAATTGGATGCATCCATTAAAGTGATGTCGCCCGGGCTGAAAATGAAATTTGACCATTTGTCTCCAGCCAGTGACGCTGGTTTGGTCCAGTAAGGAGTGCAAAATGGCTGGTGGTGCCATGTTGGGACACAGCAATTCCACTTGACAATAATCGTGGGATCCTATCAAGTCAATGACTGCATTTACCACAAACACCTTTGCAAAGATTGGGCAATTTTCTGTGGAGCAGATCCTCCTGTAATGGTTACGAAATGGATTTTTTTCCCTCTCTTAAAGCTGAGAGCTGACAGTTTGTACCACAAAGCGTAGGAACTTGTGGTATGTCTTGTGCAGCCACACAAAAAAATATGATTTTTATTAAAAGCAAAAGGCCATATGCCGCAGCATCATGTGGGTGGATTAAAATTCATCTGCTCTATTTACATCCTAACTGGGTTTTCTCATTATCCAATAATTCTGGCCATGAAATTGTTCAGAAATCTCCAACATTCAGACCACATTGTTTTTGGATGGCTTATCAGTGTGTAATTGGGTGGACACTGTTTAAAGCGATGAACCCAAAGAGATATTAATAAAAACACTGCAGCCCCGTGGAGCCATTTGACCCATTTATTTTAATTGTTTGTGTTTTATGGCACATTGGCCACGCATGTGGCCTCATTGCTTTTATCAGTGCCAGGCAGCTGTTTTCCACAACCACGATAAGCTAACTCCCCAGATCTAACCAGCACACGGTAAGCAGTAGCAACTGTGATACCAAGGTAAGGAGTCAAATATTTGTCATCAGGAGATGGTGGAGCTCAAACCAAGGCTAACAAAACACGGAAACCAGGTATTATTGGCACCTTGTGGTTATTAAAGTGAACTACAACCCTATGGGTTTACTCCGGGATTTCTCCGGTTTCCTCCCACAGGCCAAAAAATCATGCAAGTTAGGTTAATTGGAGACTCTAAAGTGGCCCCAAGTGTGAATGTGTGTGTGAATGGTGAAAGGGTTGGGCGCCACACCAGTGGCTGCCTCAGCCACTCATGTGGATGCCCTGTAATTTCCCCATTGTGGGACTAATAAAAGGAATAAAGGAATCTAAATCTGGATCTGAATAGAGTGAATGGGGCTGCATTTCAATTAAGGACCACCAGATGTCATTAAAACCCAAGTGTCAAAAAGTTTTATACAGTACAGTTAAGGAAATCTTAAAAAAAAAAAAAAAGACTTTCAAGCGCCAATGCTAAATGCAAAAAAAAAAAAGGCAAATATGGAGCATTTCTTGTAAAATTTGAAACTTCTTTCTTTTAAATTGGCTACTTCCATAAATTTGCTCTCTTTTGTTGTAAAATTGTAACTTTATAAAATCAAATTGTGACTTTGTAAATTTGCTGCTTTTTCACATGAATTTGCTATTTTTCCATAAATTCATAATTTTTTTCATCATAAATCTGCAACTTTGTTGTAAATTTGTGACTTTTTTCTTTTAAAACTGTATCATTCACATGAATGCTGGTTGAGTTTTTATTATTTAAATTTTCTCTCTTCATTTAGACAATGACATGTTTTAAAGGGCTGAACTCTTCCCTATTACAAAAACCGTTGCCTCTAAACACAAGCTTGCATTGGGCCCTGACTACCTATAGTGTCACCCAAAATTACTGTAACTGCCCCCCCACCCAACAGTGACATGCACCTATTATAAGGAGTGTTTAACAATTACTGTAAATGACACCACAGCAGCCTAACATGTTTTTTTGTTTTTTTTTCTGGCATTTAACCTGCATTACCTGCAATTGCCTGCATACTGTAATTAAGCTATCTTGACTGAAAAATGTGCTAACGCCATCAGCACCTCTCCAACCTCCTCATATTGTCATAATTGGCCCCTCCGGGGCAGAGAGACACCAACACGCTGGACTGCAGTAATGCTGATTTATTAACAAAAGGCAAACACAAGAATAAAAACAGTGCTGGGAACACAAAAATACAAACAAGAGGAAACTTGTAGAAAAGCACTTCAGAGCCGGAATCGCTCTGCGAGGAGAGAATTCAGTTGAATAAGCCCTTCAGTCAATACTGCCGCAGTGAGAGAATGAGCAGGCAGTCTTTAAATAGCTGACAATGTGTTATGATCCGAGCGCCATTATTATTCGCGCTCGGGCCAGCCATCATTCCTGTCAGGCTTTGACAGCGGCGTTATTATCTTGGCTCTCCGAGCTCTTATTGTGATAGTGCTCTGGGAGGCTTTCGCTCAGCTGTCAAGGCCTGAACAGCTGTTTTCCATTTGCGGTCGTTAGCGGCCGGCTTCTTAAGCCGACGCCAGCGGCTGCATCCTTGCAGCAGTGTCCGTCTCTGATCGTCGGAGCGATCGTGCTACATGGACTATACTACATTGCCCGTCTGTGGTGTGACTGTCTTATCCTGTGGACCCGTGAGTGAGCTTGTTAGCCTTATGCCTCCCTGTGTGTGTAGACTATATGTGTCATAGCCTCAGCGGCTTGTATGATTGTGATTTTCACCGTGAATAAAGACTCTAACACAACTCCCTGGTGACGGTGTGGCATCTTATGGTGGCTCGCGAGGGCCACCGCATGACAGTACACTGCTGCCAAAAACGGCGTTTTTACGGTGACGCCAACCCGAGATGCCTTTCATCAGTGAGTTTGTGTTAATTGGTCATTGCTCTTTTCCTGTCTGGGTACGGTGAGCTGGAGGAATGCCGTCGCGGAGGGGCCGCGCTCGGAGTCCGAGCCACGAGCTGGCGGACGTCCTGGAATATGTGGATGAGACGCTCATCTCAGCTTCCCTCCTCGACTACGACCGCAGCGTACTCTGGTACCTGGACTGTGCTGAGGACTCGCTCACTCATCTTTCACCCCGCTACGCCGACCACCCAGAAGTCGCCACGAGGAGGGATGACATCGCCGCGCAACGTGAGATACTCTGTATGGTGGAGGAGGAATACAGCAAGAAGCAGAGAAGGAGGTGTTCACGCTCCTCGCTTTGGGATCCCGTTCCTGTCCTCGATCCACTCCAGGAGTTCGCACCATCCAGGGGTCGTCGTAGACGTCGGTGCCGCGGCCAAAGGCAGCCCCAGCAAGCTCCTGTTCCGGATCCAGTTCCGGGCCGCCGGAATGGCCCAATCAACCAGCCAGCTGCTGTGTGTGATAAGAGTCCTGCTTCAGCGAGCCCTGTCCATGGGTCCTTGAGAGCGGCTCCCCTTTGTCCTCTCGGGGGGCCCTCTGTTACCATCCAGCGGGCGAAGGAAGGAGCAATGGCCCCTACAGCTGGCACCATCCTCCCTCCGGGAGACAGGCAAGTTCAAATTCACTCCCCTACTTATAATAGTGATCTGTCTTGTCTGACTCCTGGGGGTGGAGTTCAGGGTTTGCAGCCCCCCGAGCTCCCACCACCAGCTGTAGTTATCTGTACTGAACCTACTGCCTCTGTGTTTTCCTCCGCTGAGCGGTCCTCGGCGTTAGGTCTACGTCGTCGAACGAGGAGGAGGCCTGCGGCTCAGGGAATAATCCCAGCCCCGCAGCCACGTTTTGGACAGAGGAGAAGAGCGGACTGCAGTGTGGAGCCTGAGCCGACGAGGAAGCGTCCCCGGGTCTCCACGGAGGAGCAGCCTGAGCCAGCGGGTCGAGGGTCCTCTGCCGCCACGCCATGCGGGTTATCGGTGTGGACATCAGCGCGAGAGGATCCGGCTGCAGAGACCGTCATGCCAGCTGCAGAGCCCGACGCAGCTGAGTGGGAGCCCGACGACGAGCTTCTACCCGAACCTGGATCGACGGAATCCTGGACGGCTCCAGAGCCCGAGTGCAGGCAAGTGCTCTTCTTTGTTTTCCTTTGTGGTGTGGTAAAGCATTTTTGCCTGCCTCGCGGGGAGGCTAGTGAGGGGCAGCCGTCTGCTGTGCCCGAACTCGTCTCACTGGGCTCTGGCGCTGCCGGGGATACTGATCCCGGTCCTCTCTGTTCCTCTGAGCCTCTTCACAGTGCCGCCGGCTTGGTATCTGTCGAGGTCGCGGTGCAGGAGGTCCCAAGTTCGGGGGTGGAGGTCGTCGCCGATGCAGTGCCGACCCAGTCGGGGTCCGACTGGGCCCAGTCGGGGTCCGACGCGGGTGCAGCTGTGACCCAATCGGGGTCCGACGAGGTCCAATCGGGGTCTGACGCAGGTGCTGCTGTGACCCAATCGGGGTCCGACGAGGTCCAGTGGGGGTCTGACGTGGGTGCTGCTGTGACCCAATCGGGGTCCGACGCGAGTGCAGCAGTGACCCAATCGGGGTCTGACGAGACCCAGCGGGGGTCCGACGCAGGTGCTGCTGTGACCCAATCGGGGTCCGATGCAGGTGGAGCTTTAACGGTCGCATCGGTGTGGATCGAGGTTGGTGGAGGAGCCGCAGACCCTTCACCGCCTGATGTGATGTGGGCTCATCATCACGATTATTCCCTTCTCAGGAGCCACCAGCTGGGGTCGTCAGTGCTGGGGGCCGTTGGAGGTTTTCTTCCTGCAGGCTGGCGCTCCCATGTAGTTTTTTCATCGGGGAGGCCGCCGCATGCTGTTTCTCCATGGTTCTGGTGGCTGAGGGATGCGGGTCGGCCACCCGAGGAGCTGTTTTGCCTGTTCGGCGCCTTGGGCCGGCCGCCCGATGAACTGTGTTTGTTACTGGGTGGCCTGGTATGGCCGCCGGAGGACTTGACTCTTGGGGCCTGGGACTGGGTTAGGCCGCCCGACCATGTACTGTTTCCCGTGACCACCCGTTGGCCATCGGACGCGGGGAGACCGCCGGAACTTTGCCTGGGGCATTTGGTCTCTGCCTGCCATTGTCTGCTTGGACTGTATGGTGTGAGGGTCATTTGGAACAATAAGATTGCCGCATGTGTATGTTGATGTAGCATGTTTTGGGGTTTTTTTCCCTATCGGAGGGGTTATTGCATGTTACTTTGTGGTTTTTCATAGGCACTCTGGTGTTCGAGGATGATGTTTTTTTTGGGGGGGGGTTAAACGGTACTTTTGTGAAGAATGCGGCAGAGGTTTCATTCACTTGGGTACTTAGAAGCATAAACAGATCCATTGTGGCATTTAGGGGTTTGTGTGTGAACTGCGTGGAAGGACCTTCACTCGGATGAGTTCCTTAAGACCACATGAGGTCATGTATACTGGAGTTAAACAGTTTGTCTGTGGTCACTGTGGGAAAACCTTCTGTGTCTGGTAAATTATGCTCTGTATGGTTTGTGCCCCGTGTATTGTAACTCTTGCATGTTCTGTGATGGGTATGTCAGGGGATGTGTTTTTTTTTCTTTTTTTCTGGGGCCTTGTTGGTGTTTGTTTCGCTCCCTCCTTGCCTGTTCCTCCATTCACTTGCCCTGTGGGTGGGGCTAGGTGTTACAGGGCGTTCGGAGCCCGCCTTTGAGGGAGGGGTACTGTTATGATCCGAGCGCCATTATTATTTGCGCTCGGGCCAGCCATCATTCCTGTCAGGCTTTGACAGCGGCGTTATTATCTTGGCTCTCTGAGCTCTTATTGTGACAGCGCTCGGGGAGGCTTTCGCTCAGCTGTCAAGGCCTGAACAGCTGTTTTCCATTTGCGGTTCTTAGCGGCCAGCTTCTTAAGCCAACGCCAGCGGCTGCATCCTTTTTTTTTTTTTTTTTTTTTTTTTTTTTTATTACTTATTTTGTACCCGTAGGTAGATTTGTTTTGCAGTCTGGTGACAAACCACCAGCTGCCGGTCGCTGCGTGCGCAAGCGCCCCCTCCTTGCATCCTTGCAGCAGTGTTCGTCTCTGATCGTCGGAGCAATCGTGTGACCGTCTTATCCTGTGGACCCGTGAGTGAGCTTGTTAGCCTTACGCCTCCCTGTGTGTGTAGACTATATGTGTCATAGCCTCAGCGGCTTGTATGATTGTGATTTTCACCGTGAATAAAGACTCTAACACAACTCCCTGGTGATGGTGTGGCGTCTTATGGTGGCTCGCAAGGGCCACCGCATGACACAATGGAATAGATGAGCGACAGGTGCGGGCAGCTGAGCGAGCAGGTGACCTAAATATTCAACTACTCACAGCTGAGATGGCTGGAGAACAGAGTGAGTAGCTGGTGGGAGTGTCTGTGAAGGAGGAAGGGCTCTCAAGTCACAAAACCAAAAATAAATACAGAAACAGACAAAATAATCAAAACAGACATAAAATACTCAGACATAAATTGAGAGTCTGAGCTCTGTGAGAGCACTGAGCTCAGACTCATGACACATATGGCCTTTGTAGGTCTCTTGCTGACCTATGTTGCCAAAGCTGCAATTCCAGTGGACACTGTTTGGTTGACAGAGACATACACTGGCAGCATCTGATTTATAATCAACATCTGATGTTCTAGAATGATGTGTTGATTGGATCTCATATCTTAATTCAGACATGGTGTGGAGAAAAAATTTACAGACTATACTTTTTTTTTCCTCCACACCCTTGGCAGCCATAAAATAAATGCTTACAGTTTTAACAGATGCCTTCTGAATCAGACATACCAGCTACATTTTACATCATGAAGCTGTCACCCCCCCACCCCCAGCTGCAGGAGCCACATATATCTTAGTGTTTGTCTACGCGTGTATGTCAGCCTCTATTGCTTTTTGAGATCTGTGCTAGACATCCACAATCCCCAGTAATGGGACGATGATGAACAGAATGTTTTCCTTCTGCAGAATTGGACACATTTAAACATTCTTTTGATGTTGCAAATTGCATTTTTGACATCCGGGCCCCTCCAAATGATGAGCGTTTGCTCCTGCAAAAAAAAAAAAAAAAATCACTTAGATACCTCACTGGCAGGCGTGCTGCTACAGCAAAGAAGGCTGGTCTTGAGCCAAAGTGAAGAATTAGACTTACACCATTTTTTCCACTATAGTTCAAAGGAACTGGCCTCCTGTACTGGTTCCTGCAACATCGGAATTTTAGGAGTTCAGGAACATTGTATAATTCATCAAGCACCTATTAAGTGTCACAAAGTTGAGGATTACCATCTGATAACCTCATCTGCCTGGAGAAATGAGGCGCAAGCCTCAGTCGGTGGAGTTGGACTTCTTTGTGCAACCTTGCCAAGGATGCCCTCTATGATGTACAATCTTACCCCTGATGAGTCCTGAGTGTACTATTCTCAGGTAATCCAGCAACAAGTGTTATAGTGACCTATTCTTCCACAAATGTAGCAGATGAAACAGAAGTCAAGGAGTTCTATGACACTCTCTGAGCAGCAAATCCATGCTACCCAAGCCCACAACTTCTTAGCTATACTGGGGGATTTTAATGCAAGGCTAGGTAGAGAAGACACACATTTTCCCTTCCATGAGTCACCTAACAGAAACGGCCAATATCTTGCTGACTTGCTAGTAGAAAACAACTTGCTGGCAGCCAACACCTGCTTCCAGAAGAGACCTGGGAAGAGGTGGACCTTTAAGAATCATGTTACCATGGCAAAACATCAACTAGATTACATACTAGTGCGTACGAAGTGGCACAACAGTGCCATGAGTGCTGAAGCGTATAACCCTTTCAAGTCTTGGCTCAGACCATCCTACCATAAGTATGAATGTCCTCCTTAGTTTGCATGTCCCAAAGAAGTCTTCAAAACGTCCTTGCTATGACTGGAAACTGTTTGCATCAAGTCTTAATTTGTATCTACAGTATAATATTGAGGTCTGAATCTGCTTACAGAAGAAAAGGAAAGCAGAGAGCCTACAGAGAGATATCAACGTTTTATCAATGCCAATGACATGGCTTCAGAGATTTGTGGTCCGAGGAGGGTGGAATCGCAGAAGCTACTAAGATCAAGGCATCCTGACATAGTGAGGGCAAGAGAGAATTTGGAGATAGTGACACATGTTGCGGCAGCTGACGCAAGTCAAGGCATGCATGCAACCGTAGACAAGACTAGGACCTCACTGTATGGCACTTATGAACACCTAATGGCGGAAGGTCTAGAACAAGGATGGTCAATTTTAGTGGTAGTGAGGGCCACAAAAATTTTTCCTCACTTCCCGTGGACCAGATTTACATGTAAACTTTCCATGGTGGTGGTGGTGATGTGGGTATTACTTACTGCAAAATCAAAAGTTTCACAATTAAAACTGAAAATGCAAATTAAAATAAAAGCTACTCGGTGTTTTATCATATTAGAATTAAAATTACTGGTAAAATTATATCTGTCCAGCATGTACCCTGCCTTTCACCCAAAGGTGGTGGGATAGGCTCCAGTCCCCCTCGACCCAAAAATGATTAAGCAGTAGAAGATGGATCGATGGGTGGATGAATAAAATTATCTCACGACCTAATTTTTAAAACTCTCTCCATCAAAATCACCAAAGAGAAATTCTGGACGATAATTAACAAAAAAAAAAATGCCAAGAAGAAAAGGAAATATGAAGAGGCTTAGCTTGCTTTTGGCTTCATTGTGGGTGTGGAGGGGCAGAGAAGTAGCTGTGGGTAGGTGGGCTTGTTAATGGCTCCCCAAAATGGGAAATTAAAAAAGTTTAAGAGCCACTGGTAAAAAAAAATAAAAAAAAAAATCAGTAGATTATAATGAACAGTCTCTGAACTTTTATTGCTGACACAGATTGTCACGAGCTGAGTTCTGGATCTTCTTCCAGACTCAGCTTTGTTGCTCCTTCTTTGTATTTATATACATTTATCGTATTTTGTGCCTTTGAATTTCAGTATTGCCTTTTATTTTTCTGTTTAGGCTCCAGTTCTGTTTCTTGTCTATTTTGTAATGAATTATCAGTCTGCATTGATTATGTTTGTTCTTTGTATTTGTTCTATAGTGTGTTAGGGTGTCTGGGGTGTCTGTTGGGGGGGGGGGGGATAGTACCTCTGTAGGGGGTGCTTGCCATGTCCTTTTTAGGACAGCTCATTCTACATTGGTTCCCACCTGGCACCTAACTCTCACCTGTGGCTCCTCGAAGCTGTAGCATGCGCAGCGGCCACACCCCAGTAAACTGCTTTGACAGGCGGGCTGAACCAGGTGAGGGTAGCCGGTCAGGCCTCAAACCCTCCGGTGAGTTAAACAGGGTATGCCTACCCAAGTATGTGAAGACTGTAGTGGGTAGATTGAGCGGATGAGGTCATCTTTTGTCCCAACAGTCATGAAGGCGGCGACAGCAGGCGTTGTGGAACGCAAAGGCACGGCAAGGCACTATAGACGTCGTGTTCATCCACTGCAGCCGAGGAAGTCCCTGGTCGTGACGGCTCTTTTCGTACCATCAGATCCTGGCTTTTGAGGCCGAGAGAGTGGGATTGCCCCTGTGCATCGACTTTCCCACTTTTAAAAAAACTTTCCTGCACAGGTTTTCCTCGTGTGTGTTAGTCCTCACAACCCTACAACAGTCCTGCGGCGATGGGGAACGAGTGAAGCAACAGGTGGAGGTGACCACTGGCAGTTGCAGCTTGAACCCTGCACGCAGGTGGCTTGGTGGCAATAGTCGCTCTCCTTCTGACCCTAGGACAACAGTGGAGTTCGGCGTTCCCCCAGGCGACTGAGGAGCCTCTTTAGGACAGTACTGCTCACCCTCACATGAGGGAGGGGACTAGAAAATGTGTCCCAAACAAATGCTTGTCCCTTCCAACTGGCCAGCACACCACGGCTGGCAGTTCTTCCCCCAAGTGGTCGAAACCAAAGAAGAAAGAAATTAATTCTTGGTGCATGGAATGTACGCACGCTCATGGACAGAGATGCCTCCTCAAGGCCTGAGAGAAGTACAGCCCTCATTGCAAGGGAACTGGCCCGCTACCGCA
Source organism: Pholidichthys leucotaenia (assembly GCA_020510985.1). Lineage (NCBI taxonomy): Eukaryota > Metazoa > Chordata > Actinopteri > Cichliformes > Pholidichthyidae > Pholidichthys > Pholidichthys leucotaenia. The sequence continues at coordinate 327,448,170 of CM035844.1, read as the reverse complement.
TTGACATCGCTGCCCTCAGCGAGACCAGACTAGCCGAAGAAGGATCTGTGGCCGAACTAAAAGGTGGCTACATCTTCTTCTAGAAAGGCAAAGCCAAAGATGAAGAGAGGGTCCATGGAGTAGGACTGGCCATCAAGACAGCGATTCTCAAGCAACTTCCTGACCTACCAACGTCAGTTAATGAATGACTGATGAAACTCTGTTTCCCCCTTAACCATAACCAGCACGTTACCCTCATCAGCGCGTATGCCCCAACTCTCACCAGCAGCGATGAAGTGAAGGAAGCCTTTTATGAGGAGCTCAGTACCCTTGTGAAGGACACTCCCCCCAATGACAAACTCATTCTGCTAGGCGATTTCAACGCCAGAGTCGGAACAGACTGCTGTAACTGGAAAGGCATGCTGGGGCCACACAGCACTGGAAAATTGAACTTCAACGGCTTGATGCTCTTGAGCCTTTGTGCTGAAAACCACCTTGCTATCACAAACACACTGTTCTGGCAAGCAGATAAATATAAGACAACATGGATGCACCCAAGATCCAAACAGTGGCATTTGATGGACTTCACCGTTTGCCATCAGAGAGACATCTGTGATGTCAGGATCACCAGGGCTATGCACGGAGCAGAGTGTTGGACGGACCACCGTCTAGTCAGATCCATCCTATCTCTGCATATTGCCCCAACACATCGCAAGATGCCAAAAGTCATCAGGCCAGCATTCAAAGTCGCCAAACTTGAAGAACCTCAGCGACGTAGTGAATTTGCAGAAGATCTGGATGGCCGACAATTGCCCATGGACTCCTGACTGGCTGCCCAACACAAAGGTGGGAACAGTTTAGAGCACTGGTGACGGAGTCAGCAAAAACCACCATCAGCCCCAGGAAACGAGTGCACCAGGACTGGTTCGATGAGAACAACGAGAACATCAAGACATTCCTGGATGACAAGCAGAAGGCCTTTGTTGAGTGGCAGAATGACCCCACTTCAATTTCCAATCGTGATCGCTTCAAGCACCTCCAGAGACAGGCACAAGCAGCGCTGCGAAAGATGCAGAATGAATGGTGGGAGAAGAAGGCAGATGAGGTGCAGAGATACGCCAACATGCAGAATTCCAAGATGTTCTTCAGCATCATCAAGGAAGTATATGGACCTGCCAAGCCATGTACTACCCCACTCCTGTCGGCAGACGGTTCAACTCTGCTGAAGGAGAAGAGCAGCATCAATGCACAATGGAGAGAGCACTTCAGCTACCTGCTCAACAGGCCCTCCACTGTAGACCCCCACGCCCTCGATCTGATCCCACAAAAACCCACCGTCCACTGCCTCGGCCTCCCTCCTACAATGGACGAAGTCTTGAAGGCGATTAGGCAGACCAATTCAGGCAAAGCACCTGGAATGGATAGAATCTGGGCGGAAATATTCAAATCAGCCAGTCCTGTGGCCCTTGAAATCTTCCATTCCCTCCTCACCAGCAACTGGGATGAAGAACAACTGCCCAAAGACTTCAGGGATGCCACTGTTGTCTCCCTGTTCAAGAATAAGGGTAGCAAGTCGGACTGCGGCAATTACCGAGGTATCTCCCTTCTATCTATTGCCGGAAAAATACTGGCCTGGGTCCTCCTCAACCGACTGATTAACAACATCTCTAAAGGTAACCTGCCAGAAACACAGTGCTGATTCTGCTCAAACCGCAGCACCATGGACATGATCTTCTCCGTCCGCCAAGTGCAGGAGAAATGTCTAGAACAAAATATGGACTTATACGCAGTTTTTATCAACCTGACTAAGGCCTTCGACATGGTGAACAGGGAGGCCCCCTGGATCATCCTATCCAAGGTTTGGTGCCCAGATAAGTTTGTAAACCTCATACACCAGTTTCACGACAACATAACTGGGTAGGTTCTCTCAGGTGGAGAGGTATCAGAGCTATTCAATATCAGCAATGGCGTCAAGCAGGGGTGCATTCTGGCCCCGATCCTCTTCAACCTCTTTTTCTCTTGTGTCCTCAACCATGCCTTCAGGGACTTGGACCTTGGGGTATACCTGCGATACAGACTTGATGGCTCACTGTTCGACCTCCGCCGACTGAAGGCTAAGACCAAGGTCGCAGAAAAGATTGTCCTGGAAGCACTTTTTGCTGACAACTGTGCCCTCATGGCCCACATGGAGTTTGATCTCCAGATCATCGTGAATAGGTTTGCAGAAGCCTCCCACCTCTTTGGTCTTACCATCAGCCTCGGCAAGACAGAGGTACTGTTCCAACCAACACCCTTCTCCACCGTCCTACCCCCCTCTATCTCCATCGAGGGTACCCAACTAAAGACAGTAGATGACTTTAAATACCTCGGCAGCACCATCAGCAATGATGGCAGCCTGGATAAGGAGATCAACGCCAGAATCTGCAAGGTCAGTCAAGCTCTCGGTTGTCTCCGAGCTCACATCCTGAACTAGCACAACATCCAGCTCTCCACGAAGCTCAAAGTGTACAGGGCCGTTGTCCTCACCAGCCTTTTCTATGAATGTGAGACGTGGACCGTGTACAAAAAAACACCTTAAGTAGATGGAGAAGTTCCACATGAGAAGTCTACGGATGATCGTGAACATTCACTGGCAAGACCGGGTCACAAACCTTGAGGTCCTGGACAGAGCTGAGATGACCAGCATCGAGGCCATGATTCTGAAAGCCCAGCTCCGATGGGTTGGTCATGTGATCCGGATGGATGGCCACAGGCTGCCCAAGCAGCTCATGTAAGACGAACTCTGCTCTGGGAAGCAGAACCAAGGCAGACCACGCAAAAGATTCAAAGACTGCGTGAAGCTCAACATCAGACACACTGGCATCCTTCCCAAACAATTAGAGCTGTGGGCTATGGACAGGCCAGGCTGGCACGCCCTCACTACCCAGGCACGAGACTACTTTGAAGAGAAGAGGCGAGCTGATGTAGCTGAAGTACGAGCACGAAGAAAGGCGTTATTACCTGGGCAGTTTCCTTGCCCCTACTGCAGCTGTGTCTGCTGATCGAGGATCGGCCTAAACAGCCATCTCCATGCTAATGCAAGAAGAGGACTTTACACATGAGGGACAGTCATCATCGGATCGATGGACAACCAGGAAGAAGAAGATAGTGTGTTTCTCTGGGTTGACAGCTGTCAGACGATGTTTCCGGGTTTGTGCTCTGCTGGGGGCGTCACCTGTCAAGTTGTCAGTCCAGCCGCTCCTCCCTCACCTCTCCCATCTGATCTCATCACCACTCATTATTTCCTTTTGCTTGCTCAGGTGAACCCACACCTGTCACTTGTTATTTAATGGGTTTTAATCCCTATTTAAGGGAAGTTGTTAATTTTCATTGCTGCTGCCTTGACTCATCAGGCTGAATTCAAGCCTTTCTATCCCAGTCAGAGCGTTGTGTCTGCTCTGGTGTTCAACTCCTGTAAGTTTTTCCTTCGTTGTTATTTTGTCATTTTGAGTATCTTCTTGAACTTTTCTTTGTTGTTTTTGTTAATAAATATAAGCTCGCAGTTCAGCGCCTGGGGTCATTCTCTTTGCCCCGAAAGGGCAAACATGACATAGTTAGCAACTTCAAGTACCTTGGCTCCTGGATAGGATCTATTAGTCATGATATGAAGGTGCGCAAGACACTCATGTGGGGTGCTCTCAATGGCATGTGAGCTACGTATATGGCACTCAAACATGTCAAGAGAGTTAAAAGTTAAATTCTTCTGTGCAACAGTCAAATCCATACTGCTATACAGAAGCTAGTGCTGGTCATTAAACATCTCCCTTCAGAGGTTATGGGCGGCTCCTACACCTGGATGCTGCGCACCGTCCTAAATGTAAACTGGCAAGACCACATCTCCAATAAATAGCTCTATGGGCACCTTCCCAGAATGTCAGACAAGGTTGCTTGGCGAAGACTTGACCTCACGGGGCACTGTTACCATCACCCAGAGCTCCCAGCAGGCCACCTGGTACTCTGGGAACCGACGCATGGCTTTTGCCACCCAGGACAGCCATTAACGTCATTTGTGGAAAATCTGAAGGGAAACACTGGGGCGGCCAACACTGGCAAGCTTGCCGCATGTACGTTAAGCCATGAAGATTGGACCGTTAGGTGTGCAGCTCGGCTGAGGACACTCTGATTGATTCAATCAATCAATCAATCATTCATTCATTCATTCATTATAGTTAAAAATATATGTGGTGTGGGCTGAGAGAGAACTGAAGGCTACATGATGCCACTGAAATTTATACTAGCCTGAAACAGGCCGCAATGCTAAAGTCAAACATTCATTTACTTTAATCTTGATTTGGCAAGATGGCTGAAGTTAAATATCTGCCAGGTGTGTGTGGAGGAAGCAGACTCAAACATCAAACTCCGGTTTGCAAAGTTTAATTTGGGCTGAACACCATCGTCAGCTCAAATAACACTTCTATTTAAACAAAAAGGCAAACAGGTGGACAGAAACAAACTGACTTGATTTACCAAAACTAACAGAAGAGTGAGTAAACGTAAATGATGAGGACACCGTACCCTGAAGAGAGGCGGCACTCCTTAAATAACAGAAGGCAGGTGAACATAATTACAAACAGGTGTATGCACTTATCAAATAAACAGGCACAAATTAGGCAGGGCAAAAAAGGAAACTGAGGACACTGTCAAAACAAAGGCAAACCAAACACAGGAGATCATGACAGGAAAAACCACACTGATGACAACTCAGGATAATAATAAGAAAAGTACAAGAATAAACTTAAATCATGAGCGGGTCCTCCGATGAGGCTGACCTTGACATAGCCCCCCCCCCCCCTCAAAGGGTGGAACCCAAACACCCTTCAACAACAACAACAATAACAAAAAAATCCATCATCCCCCCAGGGAAGGCAGTGGGGGCACAGACCAGGTGGGCCAAAACAAATCTCTCCTCCCCACATTGTCCAACAAAAACACAATTTACAGGCAACAAGATTCAAGACCCCAAAAATAAACAAGATGGGTTGGGTGGTCTTCCATCGACCCATGGCCACTGGACCAAGGACCTCAGCAGATCCGAGGACCTACCCAAATCCATGGGTCCCCAGATTGGAGTATGCGGTGTATCTGGTGGCCTACCAAAATCCATAGACCACCAGACAGGTGGACATGGCACTGTGGGGGCATAAACCTCAGGCGCTTTTAACACAGGAGTTAAAGAGGTCTTAAGCACAAAAGAAAACATGGGAATCTTAACACCCGAAAATAATGACAGGGAAATTTCAGCTTCTGAAAATAAAGAACCCTTAAGCACTGGAAGATGACAAAATGGAAATTTCATCCTTAGGAGCTGGAAAAAAAGGATCTTTACATTCCAGAGGTGACACAGGAGCTCTCTGTTCTGAAGCTAACACAGGAGACTTTAATTAAGACATCGATAACAGAGACATCTCCAGCTCAAGGGCCTCAGATGCACAGACATTTGGCTCAGATTCATGACACAGATGCAGAGATTTCTAGTGCAAAACACTGCAGAAATTGCAGGACACTTTACTGCCAAAATTTCTGTCTCCTGGCACACAGATGCAGAGATCTCAGGCTCATGACACACAAATTCAGAAACCTCAGGTTCAGGACACATTACCGCACAATCTTCAGGTTCAGGACACAATACCGCAGAATCCTCTGGTGCTGAACGCACTACTGCAGAAATTTCCGGTTCACAACCCACAAATACAGAAATCTCTAGTGCAGGACACACAAATGCAGAAACCTCCGGCCCAGGAGACACACACACACACACACACACACACACACAGGAGTCCTCAACTCACAAACAGATGGCAGGAGAGCCGCCTGGCTCTAAAGCAGGTGGCTGAGGCGCACAGCCCCCAGAAACAGCCGACAGGTGCGTGTTGTTCCAAAATGGCAGGTAGCGGCGAGCCGACTTTCGACACCACGACAGGTCTTAACAAAACTGACTGATCTGCAGTGACCTAAGATGTAGTATGCAGATCAGTGACCCCAAGCGGCAGTGGCTGTGAATCCTCAAGCCCCGACACACGAGGGTCCACCCACGGCCCATCCTCCTCAGCTGGGGGGAACAAATCTTCAACCGGGCCACTACCAGCCCCAGTAGTGGAAATTGGCAGAATAAGTGGCAGAAGCTCATCATCCTCAGGAACATCCGCTGGATGCGCCTAAGCACCAGACTCCTCTTCTAGAGCAAAGGCGAACTTGTCAGACCGCAGGAAGTCATCGAGGAAGGCAACAATCTTTTCCCTCAGATGGGGCTTTGGTGCAGCTATCTAATGATCCCGCCTCCATGCTTCATACCTCCATACTGTGTTCTCCCCTCCATCCATATTCAGGCAGTAGGTGAAACATTCACAGATATCCCGAATGAGATCCCGCAGATCCAAGTGGCGGATGACTTCCTCAGGCTTGGGGCTCGGGGAAAAAAAGAGAGGAGAGGCAAGTGAGGGAGAGGATATAGAAATGGCAGGAGAGAAAACAGCAGAGACAAGTGGGGTGAATTCAACAGCCCATACCCCCCATCGGGAGCAAAGCAAGACCTCTCATTAATGGAAGTGAAAAAATAAGAATAAGGTACTTGTCTTGTCTCCTGCTCTGCTGCCGCTGATGCACCAGATGTCTCTCTCCAGGTGGCTGCGGAGATGGGCTGGCAGAGGGATATGGCCATCTGAGTTGGAGCTGCACTGGGGTGTGGGGAGGAGCAGCGCCGATGCCCCTTCCATGTATCCACAGCGATCCTAGATGGAGAGACGGGCTGCAGGGCGCAGTAGATGGGCAGGTCCTGTACCCATGGAATACCCCCAGACGTGGAGTACGCTCAGTCTCCCGTGCTGCTGCTGTCCATGAATGACATTCCTCCTCAGGGTCGGAAGAGCTGTGGGCCATGGCCACAAGGTCCCGCCGTCAGTTCATGGACTTAACTTGGTCTTGTGTCAGCATCAAGCAACTGGCCATAATGAGCAAACCTGGAAGTCCGCTGGGTCCTCACTGACGGTGTTCTACTGTCAGGTGTGTGGAGGAAGAAGTCTCAAATGGCGAACTCCGGTTTGCAAAATTTAATTTGGGCTGAACACCACCGTCAGCTCAAACAACAAATTACACTTTCATTTAAACACAAAGGCAAACAGGCGGACAGAAACAAACTAAGACATGATTTACCAAAACTAAAAGAAGAGTGAGTAAATGCTAAATGACGAGGACGCCGTATCCTGTAGAGAGGCGGTGCTCCTTAAATAACAGAAAGCAGGTGAACATATTTACAGACAGGTGCATGCACTTATCAAATAAACTGGCACAAACTAGGCAGGACAAAAAAGGAAACTGAGGGCACTGTCAAAACAAAGGCAAACCAAACACAGGAGAGCATGACAGGAAAAACCACACTGATGACAACTCAGGATAATAATAAGAAAAGCACAAGAATAAACTTAAATCATGAGCCGGCCCTCTGACCAGGCTAACTTTGACATAGTCTTTGCAGCAACATTATTGCAGCAGTTGACAAAAACTAGAACACCAGCTCAAGACTAAATGTTAAAGCACTTATGCAGTAGTACATTTAGGGAGTGTCATCCGCGGGTTCCATGTTGGCCCCATCTGTGTTTGCCTTCATGGACTTTACCTGTGGTGCAGGTAAGCAGGTAATCTGTTCACATGCTTTAAGCCCATTGGGGCCCCACATGTGTTTAATATGGGTGAGCAAGTTTCTGTAACACACAATAGGCAAAATTATGCAAAAAAAGTCACAAATTTTGTGATGTTTTTCTCATAAATTTGTAAGAAAAAAAAGTGACAATTTTATATATAAAAAAGTAGCAAATTTACTAAAAAAAATCACAAATTTACAAGAAAAAAATTGTACATTTACAAAAAAGCCAACATTTTTGAGAAAGTTCCAAATTTACAAGATAAATGTCACAAATTTACTGGAAAAAGTCACAAATTTACAAGAAAATAACAAGTTTACAAGGAAAAAAGTAACAAATTTATTAGCAAAAAGCTGGACGATGATATTAAAAAAGTGGCAAATTTATGAGAATGTTCCAAAATTACATGAACAAATTAACAAATTTGCAAGAAAAAAGTCACAATTTTACAAGAAAAACTAGCAAATTTATGGGGAAAAAGGTTGCAAGTTTACAATAAAAGAAGTTGCAAATTTATGAGAACGTTTTAATTTTTCAAGAAAAAATTATCAAATTAAGGGGGGAAGTCACAAATTTACAAGAAAATAGCAAATTTATGAGAAAACCAGAGGGCAGTCAGAGAGCACATACCTCCACCAAGGCTCCGTACCGCCCTCCCTTTGTCCTCCCCTCCATCCCTTTGTCCATCCATATCGCCACACATTGTGAGATAGGGCCTTGGCGGAGGTATGCACTCGCGGATCACCTCCAACATCTAATGAGTTCATCTTTGGGCCAAGGGCCACCTCTGGCGAAAATTTCATCCAAATCTATCCTGTAGTGTTGGAGTATTGTTGCTGACACTCTGTCAGAAGATAAGAGCCTTGGCGAAGGTATGCATTTTGAGATCATCACCAAAATCTTACTATCTGTTCAGTGTGCCATTACACACCTTTCCTGAAAATTTGTCATGAACCGCCAAGTGAGGCAAAGGAATGCCAAACGCAGGCAGTGAGGTTTTGTAAATTTATTTTAACAACGAACTGAAACACAAAAATGCAGAGTAAAAAAAAAAAAAAGCAGCTACTGAGTCCCAGCCAAGCTGGATATACAATTACAAATGCAGAAAAAAGCTACGAACTCCCAGCACGGGAGCTGGACTTACGTTTAGATAAGGAATGACAGGAGCGTCGTCTCAGGAACTGAGATAACTAATGACCCAACAGTTCATGGATGGAAAACCCAGGCTTAAATAAGGCAGTGAGGATAATGACAATCAGAATCAGCTGTGAGTCGAATGAGTGGAGAGTAATTAGGGTGACAGCTGTCAGGTGGATCGCCCCGAACGGAGCAAACCCGGAAATGCGCACTGACCGCTGCAACCCTGACAGAGACAGAAAAAGAGAACACAGGAACAAAAAGAATGAAGAATGTGAGAACGAAACTAGACTAAAGGATAATTACCAGATAATACAAAATATACAACTGAAAAGACTGAGATGAAAAATCAGAAGGTAAGTGAACTAAGAGATGATACAAGACCTATGAAAACCCATCAGAGATAAAATAACAGGAATACAGAATACAACAGAATATCAGGCAATCAGAACCACAAAATAACCAAAAATACAAAGGTACAAGAAAATAACAGAAGAGCTGAGCCAAGACAGACCCTTCCAGTGCTCAGCTCGTGACAAAATTTGAATGAAAGGTGCTATATAAATGTGATCCATTATTATTATTATTATTATTATTATTATTATTATTATTAACAGAACAAAACTATATGACTACATCATATGACTAAATAATAATAATATTGTCATAATTGTATTGCCATACACTGGGGCTGAGCAATTCCACCTTAAATCAGCATCATGGTTTATTGAATCTTTCAGGTCGTTTTTTTTTTTTTTTTTTTTCCTCCTCTCGTCTCCATTACAGTTTACTGACAAGGTTCATAATTATTAAGCAATATTACACAAAAGTGCGGTATCATACCATTTTTTTTTCAGTTATAGAGTGATGATATAGAGTGAAGTACGTACAGTATGTGGCAGTAATGCACCTGTAAGCTGGTTGCCAACCGCCAATCAAATCTAAAAGAAGAAGAACTACAAATTCACATTGTTTGATGCAGCAAAGTTAAGCCTCCACCTCCTCCACCGTCACCTCACGTTCTTGTCTTCCTGTACTGGCGTCCTATGTCCCATCCTTCCTTAATTCTGATTGGCTGCTTAGTTGCTTAGTTGTCTGATGCAGTGCATCCGGAAAGTATTCACAGCGCTTCACTTTTTCCACATTTTGTTATGTTACAGCCTTATTCTAAAAGGGATTAAATTCATTTTTCCCTCAAAATTCTACACACAATGCTCCATAATGACAACTTGAATTTTTTTTTTTTTTGAGATTTTTGAAAATTTATTAAAAATAAAAAACTAAGAAAACACATGTACATAAGTATTCACAGCCTTTGCTCAATATTTTGTTGATGCACATTTGGCAGCAATTACAGCCTCAAGTTTTTTTGAATATGATGCCACAAGCTTAGCACAACTATCTTTGGGCAGTTTCACCCATTCCTCTTTGCAGCACCTCTCAAGCTCCATCAGGTTGGATGGGAAGCGTCAGTGCACAGCCATTTTCAGATCTCTCTAGAGATGTTCAATTGGTTTCAAGTCTGGGCTCCGGTTCGGCCACTCAAGGACATTCACAGAGTTGTCCTGAAGCCACTCCTTTGATATCTTGGCGATGTGCTTAGGGTCATTGTCCTGCTGAAAGATGAACCATTGTCCCAGTCTGAGGTCAAGAGTGTTCTGGAGCAGGTTTTCATCCAAGATGTCTCTGTACATTGCTGCATTCATCTTTCCCTCTATCCTGACTAGTCTCCCAGTTCCTGCCAGTGAAAAACATCCCCGCAGCATGATGCTGCCACCACCATTGGCATGGTTATGAGCAGTGCGTGGTTTCCTTCAAACATGACACCTGCCATTCAGGCCAAAGAGTTCAATCGTTGTCTCATCAGACAAGCAAATTTAGTTTCTTATGGTCTGACTGTCCTTCAGGTGCCTTTTTGACAAACTCCAGGTGGGCTGCAATGTGCCTTTTACTAAGGAGTGGCTTCCATCTGGCCACTCTACCATACAGGTCTGATTGGTGGATTGCTGCAGAGATGGTTTTCCTTCTGGAAGGTTCTCCTATCTCCACAGAGGAACACTGGACCTCTGACAGAGTGACCATCGGGTTCGTGGTCACCTCCGTGACTAAGGCCCTTCTCCCCAGATCGCTCAGTTTAGATGACTGGCCAGCTCTAGGACAAGTCCTGGTGGCGCCAAACTTCTTCCATTTACGGATGATGGAGGCCACTGTGCTCAGTGGGACCTTCAAAATAGCAGAAGTTTTTTCTGTACCCTTCCCCAGATTTGTGCTCCGAGACAATCCTGTCTCGGAGGTCTATAGACAATTCCTTTGACTTCATGCTTTGTTTGTGCTCTGACATGCACTGTCAACCGTGGGACCTCATATAGACAGATATGTGCCTTTCCAGATCCTGTCCAATCAACTGAATTTACCACAGGTGGACTCCAATTAAGCTGCAGAAACATCTCAAGGATTATCAGTGGAAACAGGATGCACCTGAGCTCAATTTTGAGCTTCACGGCAAAGGCTGTGAATACTGATGTACATGTGATTTCTTAGTTTTTTATTTTTAATAAATTTGCAAAAATCGCCAAAAAAAAAATTACATTGTCATTATGGGGTATTATGTGTAGAATTTTGAGGGAAAAATTAATTTAATCCCTTTTGGAATAAGGCAGTAATATAACAAAATGTGGGAAAAGTGAAGCACTGTGAGTACTTTCCGGATGCACTCTAAGTTGAACTTTTTTCAGCCCTGAGCACCGAGACTAAAAGCGGCCACTGCTCAAAGTGTTTCAGCGCCAGGGGTGCTCAGCACTGTAAATGCTGGACTACATAGAGAATGAATAGAAAATAGTCACTCACAGCAGGAAAAATTAATTTGGTGGACACGCCCCCAAATACTTTTTCTGCAGTGTTTGGATTCCGGGCTGCCGAGGTGCGCGGCCCTATGGCATGACCATGCACGTAACTGAGTGGACACGTCTTAAAGGGGCAGTACATGAAAAGCACCAGATTAATATATAAAATAATATTCAAAAAATTCCTTTATCCACATTGTGATCCGAATCACCAAAATCTAATCATCTGTTCCCTGTGCCATTGCACACCTTTCCTGAAAATTTCATCAAAATCTCTTCATAACTTTTGAGTTATGTTGCTAACAGACAAAACAACCAACCAACAGACAAACCAACCAACGCCACTAAAGACATTATCTCCGTCCTCCCTTGGCAGAAGTAACAAGATGAAAATAGGTAAACAGGTAAAGTCCATGTGGGCAAATACATATGGGGCCAACATGGAACCCGTGGACAAATTCACATGGGACCCATAAAACAGCCCAGTTTTAGCCTGTGGTGGAGCCCACATAGACATGCTGGCTGGGGTCACTTACACAAAAGTGGTGTGAGTACTTGCTTTGTTTAGCCCTAATCCACCGATCTTACCCAAAAACCTTTTATTTGAAAGGGAATCACTGTTTGTTTATGCCAGTAGGATAATCATCTGCTTTTCTGAGATGGGCATGCTGGAGGAGCCAGTGGCCCCCGAGACTGCTGCTGGTAATGAAGCTGAGTTTGTTTATAGCTCATCTCAAATCATCTTGCTGGTCAGATAAGAGCTGAGAGCAGCACCGCAGGAGGGATGTATGGTTGAGTGAAGACACATGCACGCTGAAAACATCCATCTATGTCACTGGCGGCATCGAGTGTTTTTCTTCAGCATGCAGTTAGTATAATCTGTAATATAAATAGATGTGCTTGACACATAGTGTATGTAAACATCTACCAAAGACAACACACAACCGAATAAATCAGAAATGCAGCATATTAATTAACAAGGCTTTTAAAGAGTGCAATCTGTAATCTTAGGGTCCTCCTCCTTCAAATGCCAGGATCTGTGATTACTAGGCCCACCCACATCCCACAAGGCTAATAGTGGCTAGTGCTACATTATCAGAATAATTCCTGGTCTCCTCTCACCACAGAAAGAACCATTATCCACAAATGGCGAAAACATTGAACAGCGGTGAACCTTCCCAGGAGCGGCCGGCCGACAAAAATTACCCCAAGAGTGCAGCGACAACCCATCCAAGAGGTCACAAAAGACCCCACAACAACATCCAAAGAACTGCAGGCCTCACTTGCCTCAGTTAAGGACAGTGTTCTTGACTCCACCATAAGAAAGAGACTGGGCAAAAATGGCCTGGAGTTCCAAGACGTAACCATTACTGAGCAAAAAGAACATAAAGGCTCGTCTCAGTTTTTCCAGAAAACATCTTGATGATCCCCAAGACTTTTGTGAAAATACTCTGTGGACTGATGACACAAAAGTTGAACTTTTTGGAAGGTGTGTGTCCCATTACATCCGGTGTAAAAGTAACTCAGCATTTCAGAAAAGGAACATCATACCAACAGTAAAATATGGTGGTGGTAGTGTGATGATTTGGGGCTGTTTTGCTATTTTGGGAGCTGGAAGACTTACCACTGCTGTGGTAAATGGAACCATGAATTCTGCTGTCTACCAAAAAATCCTGAAGGAGAATGTCCAGGCATCTTTTCATGACCTCAAGCTGAAGCGCACTTGGGTTCTGCAGCAGGACAATGATCCAAAACACAGCACCAAGTCCACCTCTGAATGGCTTAAGAAAAACAAAATGAAGATTTTGGAGTGGCCTCGTCAAAGTCTTGACCTGAATCCAATTAAGATGCTGTGGCATGTCCTTAAAACGGCAGTTCATGCTCGAAAACCTTCCAATGTGGCTGGATTACAACAATTCTGCAAAGATGAGTGGGCCAAAATTCTTCTACAGCACTGTTAAAGACTCATTGCCAGTTATCACAAATGCTTCATTGCAGTTGCTGCTGCTAAGGGTGACCCAACCAGTTATTAGGTTTAGGGGGAATCACTTTTTCACGCAGGGCTATGTATGTTTGGATTTTTTTTTCCCTAAATAATAAACACCTTCATTTAAAAACTGCATTTTGTGTTTACTTGTGTTACCTTTGTCTAATATTTAAATTTGATGATCTGAAACAAGCCCAAACTTTCTAAACTGGCTTTTGGTACATGGAATGTCACCTCTCTGGTGGGGAAGGAGCCTGAGCTGGTGTACGAGGTTCAGCGATACCGGCTAGATATAGTCGACCTCACCTCAACACACAGCTCCGGTTCCGGAACCAGTCTCCTGGAGAGGGGCTGGAGCTTGGCCTTTTCTGGAGTTGCCCCGGGTGAAAGGCAACGAGCAGGGGTGGGTATTCTTGTATCCCCCCACCTTGCTGCCTCTATATTGGAGTTTTCCCTGGTGGATGAAAGGGTTGCTTCCCTACGCCTTCGGGTTGGGAAACAGGTCCTGATCATCATTTGTGCCTATGCACCAAATGATGTTTCAGAGTACCCACCCTTTTTGGAGTCTGTGACTGGGGTGCTGGAGGGTGCTCCTCTTGGAGACTCCATTGTCCTACTGGGGGACTTCAATGCGCATGTGGGCAACGACAGCGAAACCTGGAGGGGGGTGATTTGGAGGAATGGCTTGCCCGATCTGAACCCGAGTGGTGTTCAGTTATTGGACTTCTTTGCTAACCACAGTTTGTCCATAATGAACACCATGTTCAAGCATAAGGGTGTTCATATGTGCACTTGGCACCAGGACACCCTAGGTCGCAGGTCGATGATCGATTTTGTTATCATGTCATCAGAACTGCGACCGTATATCTTGGACAGTCGGGTAAAGAGAGGTGCAGAGCTGTCAACTGACCACCACCTGGTGGTGAGTTGGATCCGATGGCAGGGGAAGAAGCCAGTCAGACCTGATAGACCCAAACGTATAGTGAGGGTGTGCTGGGAACGTCTGGCTGAGGCCCCTGTCCGGGAGGTCTTCAACTCCCACCTCCGGAAGAACTTCAACCACATTCTGAGGGAGTCTGGAGACATGGAGTCTGAGTGGGCCGTGTTCTCCACCTCTGTTGTTGAAGCGGCGGCCCAGAGCTGCGGCCACAAGGTGGTCGGTGCATCTCGTGGTGGCAACCCCCAAACCAAGTGGTGGACACCAGTGGTGAGGGGGGCCATTAAGCTGAAGAAGGAGTCCTATCAAGCTTGGTTGGCTTGTGGGACTCCCGAAGCAGCTGAGGTGTACCGGCAGGCAAAGCGGAGTGCAGCTCGGGTGATTGCTGAAGCAAAAACCCGGGTATGGGAGTAGTTCGGTGAGGCCATGGAACAAGAATTTCGGTCAACCTCGAAGAGATTCTGGCAAACTGTCCGGCAGCTCTGAAGGGGAAAGCAGCTCCCTGTCCACCCTGTGTATGGTGAGGCTGGGGCGCTGTTGACTTCGACTGGGGATATCATTGGGTGGTGGAAGGAATACTTTGAGGATCTCCTCAATCCCACTGATACGCCTTCCACAGAGGAAGCAGGGTTTGTGGACGAGGGGGATGACTCACCTATCACAGGGGCTGAGGACGCAAAGGTGGTTAAAAATCTCCTTGGTGGCCGGGCCCCGGGGGTGGACGAGATTCGTCCTTAGTACCTCAAGGCCCTGGATGTTGTTGGGCTGTCATGGTTGACACACCTCTGCAACATTGTGTGGAGGTCGGGGGCAGTGCCTTTGGCATGGCAAACCGGGGTGGTGGTTCCTCTCTTCAAAAAACGGGACCGGAGGGTGTGCTCCAACTTTAGAGGGATCACACTCCTCAGCCTCCCTGGGAAGGTCTATGCCAAGGTACTGGAGAGAAGAGTCCGGCCGTTGGTTGAACCTCGGATTCAGGAGGAGCAATGTGGTTTTTGTCCTGGCCGTGGCACATCAGACCAGCTCTTTACCCTCTCGAGAATTCTCGAGGGTTTGTGGGAGTTTGTCCAACCAGTTTACATGTGTTTTGTGTACTTGGAGAAGGCATTTGACTGCGTCCCTCGTGGTTTTTTTGTGGGGGGTGCTTTGGGAGTATGGGGTATTGGGCTTGTTGTTACGAGCTATTCGGTCTCTGTACGACTGTTGTGAGAGTTTGGTTCATATTGCCATCACTCGGTCGGACTCATTCCCAGTGAGAGTTGGACTCCGCAAGGACTGCCCTTTGTCACCGATCCTGTTCATAATTTTTATGGACAGGATTTCTAGGCGCAGCCAGGGAATGGAGGGTGTCATGCTTGGTGACCACAGGATCTCATCTCTGTTGTTTGCAGATGATGTTGTCCTGTTGGCTTCATCCAGCAATGACCTACAGCTCTTGCTGGGACGGTTTGCCACTGAGTGTGAAGCGGCTGGGATGAGAA
The DNA here is from genome assembly GCA_020510985.1 of Pholidichthys leucotaenia. Classification (NCBI taxonomy): domain Eukaryota; kingdom Metazoa; phylum Chordata; class Actinopteri; order Cichliformes; family Pholidichthyidae; genus Pholidichthys; species Pholidichthys leucotaenia. The sequence goes on along the minus strand of CM035844.1, from coordinate 327,432,130 downwards.
TCAGCACCTCCAAGTCCGAGTCCATGGTCCTCAGCCAGAAAAAGGTGGATTGTCCTCTCTGGGTTGGAGACAGGCTCCTGCCCCAGGTGGAGGAGTTTAAGTATCTTGGGGTCTTATTCACGAGTGAGGGGAAAATGGAGCGAGAGATTGACAGACGGATTGGAGCAGCATCTGCAGTGATGCGGACGTTGTCCCGGTCTGTTGTGGTGAAGAGGGAGCTTAGTTCTAAGGCAAAGCTGTCGGTTTACCAGTCAATCTACGTTTCTACTCTCACCTATGGTCACGAGCTTTGGGTAATGACCGAAAGAACGAGATCGCGGATACAAGCGGCTGAAATGAGCTTTCTCCGTAGGATTGCTGGACTCACCCTCAGAGATAGGGTGAGGAGCTCAGTCATCTGGGAGAGGCTCAGAGTAGAACCGCTGCTCCTCCACATTGAAAGGAGTCAGTTGAGGTGGTATGGGCATCTGATTAGGATGCCTCCTGGACACCTCCCACTTGAGGTGTTTCGGGCACGTCCCACTGAAAGGAGACCCCGGGGCAGACCCAGGACTCGGTGGAGAGACTATGTCTCCCAGCTGGTCTGGGAATGCCTTGGTATCCTCTCTGAAGAGCTGGAGCAGGTGGCTGGGGAGAGGGAAGTCTGGGCTTCTCTGCTTGAACTGCCGCCTCCGCAACCCGGACCTCCAGAAAAGCAGTAGAAGATGGATGGATGGATGGATGGATGGATGGATCTGAAACATTCAAGTGTGACAAACATACAAAAAATGAGAAATCATGAACTGGGCACACACTTTTTCACACCACCGTACATGTACTGTATATTATTTATAGACTCCTCTTGTAATAACTTTTAATACTTTATTTAAATTGTTTTACCCATGATGGGCCCGGGGGAGGGAGGGAGAAAAGAGAGAGGAACAAACAGAAAAAACAAACAAACTGACACAACTGAAACAAATAGAAGACAAATTGTTCCTTCTTCTTAAAAGGTCTAATCAGGACTGTGGTATCTGCACCTGTAAAAGAACACAGACTTGCGTAAGTGTGTGTGCATGTGTGTGTATGCGTGTGTATGAGAGCACGCATAAAGTGAGTGTGAGTGGTTTTCCAGGAAAAATACAATGAGGGTCGCAGGTCACAGCAACACCCCACCCTCCTGGAAACCTTGAGCAAACAAGACAGCGCCACCAACCTCCACAGAGCACAAATGTCCTGATGCCAGCAAGCACCAGGACAGCCAGGCAACCTCCACAGAAGGAATGGCTGAGGGAAGCCGGGCTGCCAAGAGGCCGGCACAGCGCGTCCCTGGACCAGCCCACCTTCACCCCCCTAGTGGGGCCAATGACAGCCCCTGGACCCCAGGCATTGATAGCCCCCCCCCCCCCCACTTCCGGGCCTGAGACCAGACTACCCCCCCCACAGCGCCCCCCCCCCCCGAGCTCCTGACTCACGCCATGGGAGCCTCCAGGCCCCCACACCCAGGGAAGGTGGCAGAAAGGCAAGGGGAGCCCCACGGGGGACCAGCCCCCCAGTCCAAGGGAGACTACGTGGCTAGGAGGTACCAGGAGGTGCCATCCCCTCAGTCCAGCACCCCCCACCAGCACATACACTCACTCTCACGCACTCACACCCTCATGTTCTCACACGCACTCACTTGCACTCACACACACACAAAGTCACTCACTCACTCTCACTCACACTCTTTATTACACAATCTTATACTCACTTGTTCAGTCTCACTCCCATTCCCACTCATCCTTACAATCACTCGCATTCACACATGCTTCCTTCCACTGACGCTCACTCATATACAGTGGGGAAAATAAGTATTGAACACATGAATATTTTTCACATTAAACATATTTCTGATGGAATCACTGACCTGAGATTTTCACCAGATATCAGCCCAAGTAATTCATACATACAAAGAAATCAAGGCAACTGTGTTTACAAAACAAGATATATTTAATTAAGTGGAATAACACAAGTTATAAGTATTGAACACAGTTGTTGAAATTCATTTAATATTTAGTAGAAAAGCCTTTGTCGGTAATAACAGCTTCCAGACACCTCTTGTATGGAGAAACTAGGCACAGTGTCATGAATCACCCCTTCAGTGCAGAAAGGAAGACCCAGACGCTGAACTGCTAGTTATGCAATTCATTAAAGAGAACATAAAGTCCAAACAGTGGGCAAAAATAAACTTACAGCAACTGAGGAGTGCAGGGGAATGGCGAGGATAACAAACGGGAAAGCACGTCGGAACAGGGTAGGGGTTTCGACGGAGTTGAGAAACAACAGAGACAACCATGAGGCACTGACAATTGAGTGGCAGGGAAAACATTCTTAAATAAGGCAGGTAATCAAACACAATGAGTGCCACCAGGTGTGGATCTCATGAGGGGGCAGGTGTCCTAATTACTGAGCTGAGTGCACAAACAAGATGAAAAGGGAGGAGGGAGTGTCTGGAAGAGGAGAGCTCATGCCACAGAGACTACACATAACAAAACCCACACACAGAGAAATAATACTGTATATAAATTTGAGAAAACACAGGATGAGAACAACAATAAATAGAGAGTCTTAACATGGTGAAACACCACGCTCCGTCTAGTGAAAGAGCCCCCCCCCCCAAGGGGTGGTATCCAGACACCCCAGAGTAACATCAAAAAAGCCCCCCCCCCCCCCGCCAAAAGGAGGGAAGAAAACAAAACCCCACTCAGGACCCACACCAGGCAAAATCAAGCCCCTAGGGCCCCTCGGCCAAAGAACTAAACAGTTCAGGCAGCCAGCCAAAGTCCCAGGCATGACAGACGGCAGGCTGGTAAGAGTCAGGTGGCCTGCCAGAGAATATGAGTCGCCCAATCCAACGACAAAGCCTGTCAGGCGGTTGGCCAGGGTTCTTCAGCCACCTGGTTCTTCGGCCACCCAGGAGGTGGCCGACCGATGTGGAAGCCCAACAAAGGAGAGGACAGCAAAGCAGGGGGAACCATGATGATGCTGGGCGGAGGAAAGGGAACCACAACGGTGTCTGGCAGAGGAGAGGGAATCATGACGGCATCTGGCAGAGGAGAGGGGACCACAATAGCATCAGGCAGAGGAGAGGGAACCATGACTCCCTTGGACTGGCCTGTAGCACGCTTGGTGGTCCTGGACTGGGACATCACATCACTCACTGTGGCTCTGGCCTGGAGCAGAGCTGCACCCACGGTGGCTCCGGGCTGGAGCAGAGCTGCACCCACGGTTGTCCCGGACTGGGACATAGCAGCACCCACAGTGGCTCCAGGTTGGAGCAAAGCTGCATCCACGGTGCCTCCAGGCTGGAGCAAAGCTGCACCCATGGTGTGCCTGGACTTGGCCCAAGCTGCACACCCAGTGGACCCGGACTGGGCCAAAACTAGACCCATGGTGGCCCCCGGGCTGGAGCGTAACTCCCACGGCGGGCCCATACTGGAGCTCAGCACCCAAGTTTGTTTCAGGCCTGGGTGCAGCACCCACGATGGTCCCCAACTCAGAGACAGCACCCACGAAGACCCAGACTGAGGAGGAGCTGCACCTATGGAGGTCCCAGGCTGGGACGGAGCACCCACGACAACCTCATCAGATGGTGAAGCAACACCCTTGAAGGCCCCGGGCTGGGACGGAGCACCCATGAAGGCCTCATCCGGAGGGGAAGCAGCACCCACGGAGGTCCCGGGCTGGGACGGAGCACCCGCGAAGACCTCAGCAGGAGTTGGACCCACGGAGATCTCAGGTGGTGAGGCTGGACCAATGGAGACCTCTAACAAAGTCGGACAAACCTTGGTGACCCTGGAGAAAGACTCTGATAGGAGTGCCAAAGAGGCAAGGTCAGGGTCACCGGCGGCAGTGGAGCCCGGCGAAGTGAACTCAGGTGCAGCTGACGGCTGCACTTGGCTGTCAACACCAAGAGCCCGACAAGATCTCTCCAAAATTGAAACACTGAAAACAAAGGAGAGCACTTGCGTGAGCTCAAGCTCCACCTCAGTCCAGGACTCTGTCAATGCACATGGCAACATCTCAGGCCCGGCCCTCAGGAGATCCAATTCTGGCTCTGCTGCGGCGGCCCCTGCAGCAGGCATGGTGGCTGGTGCAGGCCCGGGACCCCCCAGCGAGGTGACCCATGCAGGTGGCTCACCCTGCATGGCGACAGGAGGTCGGCTCCCTGCTGGCTCTGGAGCCTGCTCAGCTGAAGCCCAGGGATGCTCCTTCGTCGGCACAGGCGTCAGCTCAGTCTCAGTGCTCTTCCTCCATCCAGAGCATAGCTGGGGGCTGGAACCAGGTCCTCCAGTGCCGCAGGCTCTTCCAGTGTCCGGCGGCTTGATCTGGGGGCCGGTGGACACTCAGGGAGCAAAGGAGGAGACACGGAGAGAGCAGGAAAAAGGTGTGTAGCTTCAGCAGGCGGTGAGGACTCAGAGGACTGCACAGGCTGAGTCTCACCAATGGGAATCAGGCAAGATAATTCATGTGTCAATGATGGAAAATGAAAAAACACTTGCCTGTGTTCCCGGGGCATGATGTTTTCTGCTGCATCTGGTCTATAGTCATCCCTCTCCATGGCTAAGGTGGTCATGGCCCCTCAGAGGACTGTGGAGGAGCTGCCCCTGCAGACACTGAGAAAGGCGGAGCCGGAGAAGAAACGGCCGGACCCTCAGCAGTGGGAAAGAACACCGAGGAGGAGAGGGAGGCAGCAGCTGCAGGAAAGGATGAAGCTGACGAGACAGCAGGAAGGGAAAATTACAAAGAAGGCACTGTTGCGGGAGTCTTCTCCCTCGGCGAAGGAGGGGCTGCTGACAGGGAGGTGAAAGCGTTCTTCTGGCAGTCCGGAGCTGGATGACGGCGTTGGAGCCGGAGCTGACGAACAGGGAGGGGAGAAGGACATCTGCCACTGAGAGTGCCTCCGCACCTGCTTTGGTCCCGCTGGAGGCGGCCCCATTGTCAGCCCTCGGAACAACCGCTGAAGCAAGGAGACCATGGACAGCAGTTCCGTGAATTGTGGGTGTGCCTCCACAATCACCACCACTCCATTTATGCATTCCCAGGTCTTCTTTGGTCCGCGGGCTGCGAGAGCTTCATCCACAAAACTTTGGATAAATTCAGCAGCCCACTCCCCCTCCAGGCTCGGGGACCCAGCGGCCAATCTTCCTTTACTTGCTGAAGGCCGGCGTGCTGGGGACATAGTGATGGTCCGGATTAAACAGGTGAGAGAAACAAAAAATCACAAATTCGCAGCAGCTGGGTCTTAACTGGTCAGTGCCTACTGTCATGAATCGCCCCTTCAGGGCAGAGAGGAAGACCCAGACGCTGAACTTCTAGTTGTGCAATTTATTAAAGAGAACATAAAGTCCAAACAGTGAGCAAAAATAAACTTACAGCAACTGAGGAACACAGGGAAATGGCGAGGATAACAAACTGTCACAACTCGCCGCTCCTCATCATCCACCTCAGCTGCGCGCACACCTGTGCCTTGTCAATCACGGGCTGTTTAACCCACTCTGCCCAGAGCGTCGGTCTGGAACCGTCTGTTCTACTCCGTGCTCAAGCCCCAGCAGGATCGCTCCTTCCTTTCCTGCTGATCTACACTATGACAAGTAAGCCATATTATTTCCTCACCTGCTCTGCAGTATTCTCCCCTGTGCACAGGTGGATTCCTTGGCGGCGGACTCTCCCGTCATCGCCTACTTCTCATCCCTCATCTCCACGTCACCTCGTGTGCGCAGCAGGACGTTGTCTCCCAGGTAAGATTTTTGGCCAACGCCAGCCACCATTCACCTGCAAGTAAGCATCACATTGCTTTTGTGCCTGTCTCGGTGAAGTGCCCTTTTAACCTTGTCCTCTGCTCTCTCCATAGGGTTGCCTGACTGCACGACAAACTGCTCTGTTCCCGATTCTCGGCGTTCACCCTCACGCCATTCACACATCTCATACACTCATCCACACATACCCGGTTGTTGAATAAAAGCTATTAAATCTTCCCTGAGCCTGCGTGCGTGTTTCCTGAGCCAGACATTATGTCAGTACGGCTCCAGCAGAATGGCTCAGCAGACAGCGGGCTCGCACGCCATCTCTCCACCCTTGAGGCTCGGATGGATCTAATAGCTCACCAACAACAGGTAATATTAAATCAGTTGACTAACATCACTCACCGGTTAGACTGTGTGGACCCCCAGCAGGCATTCCCCCCGGCTCAAGGTGGATCAGCTTCAGCTGCCTCCATGGCTGGCCAGCCTAGCTCGGGAACGCCAACCCGGCTCACGCCCATACCAACCCCCGCTCGCTTCAACGGGAAGCTCGGCGAAGCACGGGGGTTCATTTTACAGTGTGAGTTGGTGTTCCTGCGCGTTTCCGGGGATTTTCCCTCAGACCACAGCCGAACTGGTTATTTGGCTAATCTCCTGGAGGGGAGAGCATTAGCTTGGGCTTACGCCGTTATGTCGAAGCCCAGCTATGCGAACCTCTCCTATGACCAGTTCGCGCAGAGCTTTCTGGAGGTCTTTGACCACTCTCGGTGCGATAGCGTCCTCGCCGATCGGCTCCTTGCCCTCCAACAGGGAAACCGATCGGCGGCGGATTACGCTGTCAACTTCCGGGTGGCAGCGGAGGAGGTTGGCTGGGGTGAGGCATCACTCTGCAGCATCTTCCTCCGCAGCCTCAGCTCTGGTCTGCGGGATGAGTTGGCCAGCCGAGACCTCCCTGGGCGACTGTCGGAGCTAATTTCCTTGACCATTAGCTTAGACAACAGGCTGCGGGAGCGCACCGCCGAGCGGAAGTCAATCGGCCACTCGCGTGCAGCTCCCGCTCACGCTCCTCAGTCTCGCCCCCCGGCGTTACCTGCTCCGAGGTCCGCCAACGAGTCAGAGGCAATGGAGGTCGGGCGAACTAGGCTCCCTCTAGCAGAGAGACAGCGCCGCCGGGAGCTGGGTCTCTGCATGTACTGCGGAGACGACCAGCATACCATGGAGCAATGCCCGACGAAGCCAAACGGGGGAGTCCGCAAGTCACAGTAGGGGGCCTCGCGGACACTAACCGGTCTAATCCCCTCACTCATTGTTCTCTGCCCATCCGATTCAGCCACAACCCCATAGGGCATTTCACTCAGGCACTGGTGGACGCGGGGGCAGAGCAGAACTTTATTTCCATGAGCCTGGCAACCCATCTGGGCATAACCTGTCTCCCATTGTCTGCTCCCCTCAAACTGATCGCCCTATCTCATTCTCCTCTGGGAGTTGTGACGCACCGCACCAGGCCTACCCCGTCATCGTGTCTGGGAATCACCGAGAGGACCTCAGCTTCTACATCTTGGCCTCCTCTACGTCCCCCGTCATCCTGGGCTACCCCTGGCTGCGCTTACATAACCCTGTCCTCGACTGGTGTACTGGGAGTGTTACTGCATGGAGCACCTTCTGTATGAGCACCTGCCTTCAGTCTGCAGCTTGTGCCCCGACCTTATCTCCACCAGCCCCAGTCTCCGCCCCTCCAGATCTCACCTTGGTTCCCCCGGAGTTCCATGACCTGGGCCAGGTGTTCAGCAAGTCTCGGGCGATGTCTCTTCCTCCTCATCGGCCCTATGACTGCCATCAATCTCCGCCCGGGGGCGCCGTTACCATCTGGCCGCCTATACAGCCTGTCTGCACCCGAACGAGAGGCCATGGACAGTTACATCAAGGAGTCGCTCAGCGCCGGGATAATTCGTCCATCCTCATCCCCGCTTGGTGCTGGATTCTTCTTTGTGTCTAAGAAGGATGGGTCGTTGCGGCCGTGCATTGACTTCAGGGCCCTTAACGACATCACCGAGAAGGACAAATATACGCTGCCTCTCATGGACACTACCTTCCACTCCCTCCAGGGGGCGACATGGTTCACTAAATTGGACCTCCGCAGCGCCTATCATCTTGTCCGGATCCGTGAGGGCGATGAATGGAAGACGGCCTTTCGGACGCCCAGTGGCCATTTCGAATATTTGGTTATGCCGTTTGGGCTTACCAACGCCCCCGCCGTCTTCCAACGGCTAATAAATGACGTTCTGCGGGACTTCCTGGGGCTCTTCGTCTTCGTTTACCTGGACGATATCCTCATCTTCTCCAGGTCACGGGAGGAGCACCAAGTCCACGTGAGGCGGGTCCTGCAGCGCCTGTTGGAGAACAGGCTTTACGTCAAAGCGGAAAAATGTGAATTCTATGCCAAGACCACCTCTTTCCTGGGTTTTGTCATCTCCCATAACCAGGTTCTCCCCGACCCCGCCAAGGTGAAGGCGGTGGTCGAGTGGCCCACGCCGACCTCCAGGAAACAGGTGCAGCAATTCATCGGTTTCACCAACTTCTACCACCGCTTTGTTCCCAACATCGGCGCGATCGTCACCCCCCTGACCCACCTCACCTCTCCCAAGGTCCCCTTCCGGTGGTCCGAGGAGGCTGCGGCGGCATTTAACACCCTGAAGACGGAGTTCTCCTCCTCCCGGGTCCTGACCCAGGTTGACCCCGCGCTGCAGTGTCTGGTAGAAGTGGGCGCGTCTGATACGGGAGTGGGGGCGGTGCTTTCCCAGCGTTCGCCTGTAGATGGAGTTAAGTGACCCTGTGCTTTCTTCTCCCAGTGCCTGTCACCTGCTGAACAAAATTATGACGTCGGTGACAGAGAGCTTCTGGCCATCAAGCTCGCGTTGCAGGAGTGGCGTCACTGGCTGGAGGGGGCAGCCCAGCCTTTTGTGGTCTGGATGGACCACAAGAACTTAGAGTATCTGAGGTCAGCCAGACGACTGAATGCCCGCCAGGCGCGCTGGTCTCTGTTCTTTGCTCGGTCCCGCTTTAACATCACCTACCGTCCAGGCACAAAGAATGGGTTGCCCGACGCCCATTCCAGACAGTTCTCCCCTGAGGCCCCGGAGGAGCTGGATCACACCATCCTTCCTGGTTCATGCGTCGTGGGGGCAGTTTCATGGTCCATCAGGGACAAGATCCGGAGGGCGCAGGAGGCCGAACCTGATCCGGGCGGCGGACCGGAGGATAGGCTCTTCGTCCCATCAGCTGTTCGGGGGGAGGTCATTCACTGGGCCCACACGTCCAAATTCGCCTGTCATCCTGGCGTTTCCCGGTTGGTGGATCTACTCCAGCGGTCCTTTTGGTGGCCTGGTCTCCAGAAGGACGTCGCCAACTACGTCCGGGCGTGCCCCAAGTGTGCTACAGGTAAATCCTCCAACTCTCCCCCCGCGGGCCTACTCCAGCCCCTGCCGGTCCCGGGCAGACCCTGGTCACACATTGCCTTAGACTTCGTTACTGGCCTCCCTGTTTCCAACACCTACGACGCAGTGCTGACGATAGTGGATCGGTTCTCGATGGCCACCCACTTTGTGCCGCTCCGGGGTCTTCCTTCGGCACGGGAGACGGCTGACCTCTTAGTCCAACACGTGGTCAGGCTGCACGGAATCCCCGTGGACGTCGTATCTGATTGGAGTCCCCAGTTTGTGTCTGAGGTATGGAGGAGTTTTTGCAACGCCCTGGGGGCCAAGGTGAGCCTCTCCTCCGGTCATCACCCCCAATCCAACGGGCAATGTGAGCGCGCCAATCAAGAGCTGGAAGCCACCCTGCGCTGCGTCACCTCTTCCAACCCATCCTCCTGGAGTTCATATCTGCCCTGGGTGGAGTATGCTCACAACACGGCACAGTCATCTGCCACTGGGATGTCTCCCTTTAAAGCATCGTTGGGCTACGACCCCCCATTGTTTCCCAAGCAGGAGAGTGAGTTGACCGTCCCCTCCATCCAGGCGCATCTGAGGCGCTGCCGGGGTTTGTGGACCAGGGTGTGCGAGGCGCTTTTGCGCACGGCGGTGCGCAATAGTTCTACTGCTAATCACCACAGGAGACCAGCTCCCAGTTACCAGGTGGGCCAACGAGTTTGGTTATCGTCTCAGGACATCAACCTCAAGGCCGAGAAAAGGAAGCTAGCTTCACGTTTTATTAGGCCCTTCACCATCACCAGAATCATCAACCCGGTGGCTGTGCGTTTGGCCCTCCCCCCTCCCTCCGTGTGTGTCCCACCTTCCACGTTTCGAGGATCAAGCCTGTGATCTCTGACCCACTCTGTCCTCCCCCTAGGACGCCGCCGGCGCCCATGATGATCGATGGCCACCCGGCGTGGGGAGTCACTTCCATCTTGGACTCCCGGCGTCAAGGTCGTGAGCTGCAGTACTTGGTGGATTGGGAGGGATTCGGCCCAGAGTGGAGGTCCTGGGTGCGCTCTTCGTTTGTGTTGGACCGGAGTCTCATCACGGAGTTCCATCGGGCGCATCCGGACAAACCAGCGCCAGAAGGCACTGTTGGGGGGGGAGTACTGTCACAACTCGCCGCTCCTCGTCATCCACCTCAGCTGCGCGCACACCTGCGCCTTGTCAATCACAGGCTATTTAACCCACTCTGCCCAGAGTGTTGGTCTGGAGCCGTCTGTTCTACTCCGTGCTCAAGCCCCAGCAGGATCGCTCCTTCTTTTCCTGCTGATCTACACTACGACAAGTAAGCCATGTTATTTCCTCACCTGCTCTGCAGTATTCTCCCCTGTGCACAGGTGGATTCCTTGGCGGCGGACTCTCCCGTCATCGCCTACTCCTCATCCCTCATCTCCACGTCACCTCGTGTGTGCAGCAGGACGTTGTCTCCCAGGCAAGATTCCTGGCCAACGCCAGCCACCATTCACCTGCAAGTAAGCATCACATTGCTTTTGTGCATGTCTCGGTGAAGTGCCCTTTTACCCTTGTCCTCTGCTCTCTCCATAGGGTTGCCTGGCTGCATGACGAACTGCTCTGTTCCCGATTCTCGGCGTTCACCCTCACGCCATTCACACATCTCATACACCCATCCACACATACCCGGTTGTTGAATAAAAGCTATTAAATCTTCCCTGAGCCTGCGTGCGTGTTTCCTGAGCCAGACATTATGTCACAAACAGGAAAGCACGTCGGAACGGGGTAGGGGTTTCAACAAAGCTGAGAAACAGAGACAACCAAGAGGCACTGACAATTGAGTGGCAGGGAAAGCATTCTTAAATAAGGCAGGTAATCAAACACAATGAGTGCCATCAGGTGTGGATCTCATGAGTGGGCAGGTGACCTAATTTACCTAGCTGAGTGCACAAACAAGATGAAAAGGGAGGAGGGAGTGTTTGGAAGAGGAGACCTCATGCCGCGGAGACTACACATAACAAAATCCACACACAGAGAAATAATATATAAACTTGAGAACACACAGGATAAGAACAACAATAAACAGAGAGCCTGAGCACAGTAAAACACCGCACTCTGTCTCGTGACACACAGGAATTGCTCAGGAGTGATTTTAGCCCATTCTTCCACACAAACTGTTTTCAAATCTTGAAGGTTCCGTCGGTGTCTTCTATGAATTCTGATCTTCAGTTCGTTCCATAGATTTTCAATTGGATTCAGGTGAGATGACTGACCGGGCCATTCTAGAAGCTTTATTTGCCTTCTCTGGAGCTATTTGAGAGTTTCCTTGGCTGTGTGTGTTTGGGATCATTGTCTTGCTGAAATGTCCACCCTTGTTTCATCTTCAGCATCTTGGCAGATGCCAACAGGTTCTTATCAAGGATGTCTCTGTACATTTGTCCATTCATTTTTCCTTCAATTATATGAAGTCTGCCTATACCTTGTGCCGAAAACACCTCCACACCATGATGCTCCCACCTCAAAACCTCACTGTTTGTCACGTCTAGCCCTCATGAGCCAGTATAAGACGCCACAGACCAGTAAAGTTGCACTGAGGTTTATTTACAGTTCAAGGCATGGGTAGGACAAGATAACTAGTCGCATGGGCTGAGCAGCAAGATTATCCATTAGCAAAACAATGATCAATGACGGCTGAGACGAGGAACACTCGCTCACCGTCAGACAAAGGAAGAAGGCAAGGAATACAAACGATAACTGCAACAATAAACACACTTACATCAAAGGTTAATCGTGGATGAACATTAGGGGAATGTTGACGGGAAAGTTGACAAGACAGCCGCAAGACGCAGTCACTGGCGCCGGCATTTAAAGCCGGCTGCTAACGACCACAAATGCAGCACAGCTGCTCAGACTCTGACAGCAGAGAATTCCCGAGCGTTTGACCAATCAGAGCCCGGGGAGCCAGAATGACAACACCGCTGTCAAAGCCTGACAGAAATGGTGTGTGGCCCGAGCGTGGATAAAATAGCGCTCGGGTGTGACAGTACCTCCCCCTCAAGGAGGACTCCCGGACACCTGTAACATCCACCCCCCCACCCCACCCCAGGATGGGTGGATGGGGGAACAGGCAGAGGGGGGGCAGAATAAACCTCAGAAAAGAAAACACAATAACCTACCACACGCATCACAATAAAGACAAGGCAGGGGCAGAAAAACAAACAGGGGATAAATTCACAGGGGAGGGGGGAAAAAAAACTAAACTGTACAATGCAAGAACACATATCACGAAGAAAAAAAAGCTTAACAATGTACAAAAGTCGTGACAAGGCTGGATTACCGGACCGTTACAAAAAAAAAAAAAAATACCTCAACTCATGAATTAGCAGCAAATCAAAAAAAAAAAACAGTTATGAACCAAACACAGATGTGGCTGAACTAGTACTTAACCATTCAAATAAGCTGCTGGCTGAAGTGACCGTCACCTTAAAACAGTCAGAGTGCAAAAGTTCCACAAGAAACTTAGCAGCCGAGAATCTCAAAGGCTGCACTTCAAATTCCAATTTTAAGAGTGATTAGAAAAAATCACTCTTAAAATACCCCTCATGGATCGTCACTTTATCGTGGGGGGGGGGGGGGGTTGCGTGCCCCAGTGATCCCAGGAGCTATGTTGTCCGGGGCAATTTGCCTCTGATAGGGTCTCCCAAGACAAACTGGTCCTGGGTGAAGGGCCAGACTAAGAACGATCCAACAGACTCTCATGATAATTTGTATATCAAGGATTCAGTGTACCCCGCCCGGTATAGGGTTACCGGAGCCCCACCCTGGAGCCAGGCCTGGGGGAGGGGCTCGAAGGCTAGCATCTGGTGGCCGGGTTTCCACCCATGGGACCCGGCCGGGCTCAGCCCGAAGGAGTTACATGGGTCCGCCCTCCAGTGGGCTCACCACCTGCAGGAGGGATCATGGGGGTCCGGTGCTATGTGGATTAGGTGGCAGTCAAAGGCGGAGACCTTGGCGGACTGATCCCAAGCTTTCTAAACTGGCTTTTGGTACGTGGAATGTCACCTCTCTGGTGGGGAAGGAGCCTGAGCTGGTGTACGAGGTTGAGAGATACCGGCTAGATATAGTCGACCTCACCTCAACACACAGCTCCGGTTCCGGAACCAGTCTCCTGGAGAGGGGCTGGAGCTTGGCCTTTTCTGGAGTTGCCCCGGGTGAGAGGCGACGAGCAGGGGTGGGTATTCTTGTATCGCCCCACCTTGCTGCCTCTATATTGGAGTTTTCCCCGGTGGACGAAAGGGTTGCTTCCCTGCGCCTTTGGGTTGGGAAATGGGTCCTGACCATCATTTGTGCCTATGCACCAAATGATGTTTCAGAGTACCCACCCTTTTTGGAGTCTGTGACTGGGGTGCTGGAGGGTGCTCCTCTTGGAGACTCCATTGTCCTACTGGGGGACTTCAATGCGCACGTGGGCAATGACAGTGAAACCTGGAGGGGGTGATTGGGAGGAACGGCCTTCCCGATCTGAACCCGAGTGGTGTTCAGTTATTGGACTTCTGAGCTAACCACAGTCTGTCCATAACGAACACAATGTTCAAGCATAAGGGTGTCCATATGTGCACCTGGCACCAGGACACCCTAGGTCGCAGGCCGATGATTGATTTTGTTATCGTATCATCAGACCTGCGACCGTATGTCTTGGACACCCAAGTAAAGAGAGGTGCAGAGCTGTCAACTGATCACCACCTGGTGGTGAGTTGGATCCGATGGCAGGGGAGGAAGCCATTCAGACCTGGTAGACCCAAACGTATAGTGAGGGTGTGCTGGGAGCGTCTGGCTGAGGCCCCTGTCCGGGAGGTCTTCAACTCCCACCTCCGGAAGAACTTCAACCACATTCCGAGAGAGTCTGGAGACATGGAATCTGAATGGGCCATGTTCTCCACCTCTGTTGTTGAAGCGGCGGCCCAGAGCTGCGGCCGCAAGGTGGTCGGTGCATCTCGTGGTGGCAACCCTCAAACCAAGTGGTGGACACCAGTGGTGAGGGGGGCCATTAAGCTGAAGAAGGAGTCCTATCAAGCTTGGTTGGCTTGTGGGACTCCCGAAGCAGCTGAGGTGTACCGGCAGGCCAAGCGGAGTGCAGCTCAGGTGGTTGCTGAAGCAAAAACCTGGGTATGGGAGGAGTTCGGTGAGGCCATGGAACAAGACTTTCGGTCGGCCTCAAAGAGATTCTGGCAAACTGTCCAGCGGCTCAGGAGGGGAAAGCAGCTCCCTGTCCACACTGTGTATGGTGCGGATGGGACACTGTTGACTTTGACTGGGGATATCGTCGGGCGGTGGAAGGAATACTTCGAGGATCTCCTCAATCCCACTGATAAGCCTTCCACAGAGGAAGCAGGGTTTGCGGACAGGGGGGATGACTCGCCTATCACAGGGGCTGAGGTCGCCAAGGTGGTTAAAAATCTCCTTGGTGGCCAGGCCCCGGGGGTGGATGAGATTCGCCCTGAGTACCTCAAGGCCCTGGATGTTGTTGGGTTGTCATGGTTGACACGCCTCTGCAACATTGCGTGGAGGTCGGGGGCAGTGCCTTTGGCATGGCAAACTGGGGTGGTGGTTCCTCTCTTCAAAAAAGAGGACTGGAGGGTGTGCTCCAACTTTAGAGGGATCACACTCCTCAGCCTCCCTGGGAAGGTCTATGCCAAGGTACTGGAGAGGAGAGTCCGGCCGTTGGTCGAACCTCGGATTCAGGAGGAGCAATGTGGTTTTCGTCCTGGCCGTGGCACATCGGACCAGCTCTTTACCCTCTCGAGAATTCTTGAGGGTTTGTGAGAGTTTGCCCAACCAGTTTACATGTGTTTTGTGGACTTGGAGAAGGCATTTGACCGTGTCCCTCGTGGATTTTTGTGGGGGGTGCTTCGGGAGTATGGGGTATCGGACTTGTTGTTACGAGCTATTCGGTCTCTGTACGACCGTTGTGAGAGTTTGGTTTGTATTGCCAACACTCGGTCGGAGTCATTCCCAGTGAGAGTTGGACTCTGCCAGGGCTGCCCTTTGTCACCGATCCTGTTCATAATTTTTATGGACAGGATTTCTAGGCGCAGCCAGGGAATGGAGGGTGTCATGCTTGGTGACCACAGGATCTCATCTCTGTTGTTTGCAGATGATGTTGTCCTGTTGGCTTCATCCAGCAATGACCTACAGCTCTTGCTGGGACGGTTTGCCGCTGAGTGTGAAGCGGCTGGGATGAGAATTAGCACCTCCAAGTCCGAGTCCATGGTCCTCAGCCGGAAAAAGGTGGATTGTCCTCTCCGGGTTGGGGACAGGCTCCTGCCCCAAGTGGAGGAGTTTAAGTATCTTGGGGTCTTGTTCACGAGTGAGGGGGAAAATGGAGCAAGAGATCGACAGACGGATTGGAGCAGCATCTGCAGTGATGCGGACGTTGTACTGGTCTGTTGTGGTGAAGAAGGAGCTTAGTTCTAAGGCAAAGCTGTCGATTTAACAGTCAATCTACGTTCCTACTCTCACCTATGGTCACGAGCTTTGGGTAATGACCGAAAGAACGAGATTGCGGATACAAGCGGCTGAAATGAGCTTTCTCCGTAGGATTGCTGGACTCGCCCTCAGAGATAGGGTGAGGAGCTCAGTCATCCGGGAGATGCTCAGAGTAGAACCGCTGCTCCTCCACATTGAAAGGAGTCAGTTGAGGTGGTATGGGCATCTGATTAGGATGCCTCCTGGACGCCTCCCACTTGAGGTGTTTTGGGCACATCCCACTGAGAGGAGACCCCGGGGCAGACCCAGGACTCGGTGGAGAGACTATGTCTCCCAGCTGGTCTGGGAACGCCTTGGTATCCCCTCTGAAGAGCTGGAGCAGGTGGCTGGGGAGAGGGAAGTCTGGGCTTCTCTGCTTGAACTGCTGCCTCCGCGACCCGGACCTCCGGAAAAGCGGTAGAAGATGGATGGATGGATGGATGGATGGATGGATAGAAAAAACAAGGCCAAACTTCTGAATGCAGAAGCTGAACAAGTTCATTCTCCTGGCATTTGAATCAGACCAACTAGACCCTATTTGGCAGAATAAAGATCCACTGTAGAAACTTCAACAAGTGTTTAGCAACAGCCAACAAGAAAAAATAATCATGGTGGCATTATGTCTGATGAAGAAAAGGTCTGCTCTGAAGATTCTTTGATCAGGAATGCAATAGACAGACAACATTTCACTAAACAGTAATTCAAAAACATGTGAACTGCCATGACAAGGGTACATATATTCATTAAACACAAAATAGGAGTAATAAACACGATGTTCAAAATAACCATAGTAGATCCAAAAATAGAGGAAAAGTGCAAACAAAATCAAATTAACTCAGCAGTCCTCAAGGCCAAAAGGTCAAAGTCACACATCGGAGTTCACCATAGACCTTACCTGTGGAGTATTTCAGTCCAAAAAAAAACAAACAAACCCAAAAAAAACAACAAAATCACAGAAACTACTGAGGGGCGAGAGAAGGGGAAAAAAGCACACCAGGATGACAGTCATTATATACAGTTCAGGGGGCCTCCCAGCCCCCAGCATCCAAACTGCTAACAGGGGCAGCAGGACGTGTTCTGGTGGCCTACCCGAATCCCGGGCTGAGGATGACCATGCCTCCAGCGGCCGGACCAGGGTGCCAAAAGTACAGTTCTGTTTATCGGGAGGCCGGCCCCGGACGCCAAACAGGAAGAGCAGGCTTCCAGGTGGTCGACCCGCATCAACCTGCCAACAAAATGACTGCAGAGAGAATGGCGACGGTCTTCCAATGGCGGGGAGAAGACAGGGAGAACCGGGCCAACTATGATTAATCCCCGCGGTTCCAGATGTGGGTGAGGGAGAAACATGACGAGGGTAGGGAATTAATTTGGGGTTATTCAGTGGTGGATCTGCAGCATGATCTCCGGATCCCACCCAAACAGACGCTGGCAGGGCCGGACCAAATCCGATATGGAGTCCAGACTGGACTGATGCTGCACCCATGGTGGGCTCAGATTGGGCCAGAACCCCTCCGGGGACGGACTCAGACTAAGCCGATGCTGCAGCCGCGTCGGACCCCAATTGGGTCAGAACCACCCCGGTGACGAACTCTAATTCAGCCGATGCTGCACCCACGTCGGACCTAGATTGGGGCTGAACCACTTCGGTGACGAACTCTAATTCCGCCGACACTGCACCCGCGTCGGACCCCGATTGGGTCTGGACCACCCTGGTGACGAACTCTGATTCAGCCGACGCTGCACCCACGTCGGACCCCGACTGGGTCAGAACCACTTCGACGAAGAATTCTGATTGGGTCGACGCTGCACCCGCGTCGGACCCCGATTGGGTCAGGGCCACACCAGTACCGACCTCCAACTCCGAACCCGGAACCTCCGGCACAGCGATAGGGGTCTGCTCTGCACCGGCGATCTTGGGGGAGGGCTCAGAAGAAAAAGAAGAACCGGGATCAGGAACACCGGCAGCGTCAGAACCCGGCGAGACAAGCTCGGATGCAGTGGACGGCTGCACCCGGCTCGCCTCACCAAGAGACAGGCAAAAATGCTCAACAATGGAAAAAACAAAGACAACACTGAGCACTTGCCTGATCTCAAGTTCGGACGCCGTCCAGGACTTCGACAATCCGGGCTCAGAGGGGAGGAGGTCGTCCTCTGGCTCCCACTTGGCTGCATCGGACTCCGCAGCCGGCATGATGGCTTCAGCAGCCTGAGGACCCTCTGGCGCCGATATCCATGCTGGTAATCCGTACGGCGTGGTGGCGGGGGGCCCCTGGCCCGCTGGGTCGGACTGCTCATCCATGGAGACCCGGGGACGCTCTGTCGTCGGCGCAGGCTCCAAACAGTAGTCCGATCCCCTCCTCTGTCCTTGATGTGGCTGCGGGGCTGGAATCTTCTGCTCCAGGACCGCAGGCCCCCTCCTCATCTGATGACGCTCGACTGACATTGAAGAACGCTCAACGGGGGAAGACACAGAGGCAGCGGGTTTAGTAATTATCTCAGCAGGTGGTGGGGGCTCAGGGGGCTGCGAACCCCGAACCTCACCCCCAGGAGTCAAACAAGACAAATCACTGTCAAGGGGAAAAAAGTGAACTTGTACTCGCCTGTCTCCTGGGGAAAGGATGGTGCCTGCTGCAGGGAACGTTGCTCCTTCCTCCTCCCATCAGATGGTGGCAGAGGGCTCCCTGGAAGGACGGGGGGGGGGGACTTGAGATGGGATCGATGCGGGGCTCGCCGGAGCAGAACTCCTCATACAACCAGCAGCTGGAGAAGACGTTGGAAAGGAGGGGGTGACAGCCAAGACGGGCCGGGAACGATGTGCTGACAGACCAGTGAAGGAAGACGGCCCGGGGGGAGAGGCTGCGGGGGTTCCCTCCTGATGAGACGCTGAAGAGACAGCTGTCTGGTTGAAGGGGTCAGTCCAACGACCCGGAGCAGGATCTGGACGGGACTCTTGCTGAGAATGACTCTGGCTGCGACGCCGACATCTTCAACGGGCCACAGGTGGTGTGAACTCCTGGACTGGATCGAGGAAGGGATCAGGATCCCAAAGCGGGCAGCGGGGATTCCGTCTCCTCCGCCTCTGGGCTTCTTCTTCCTCGTACCTCCGGAGTATCTGGCGTTGGGCGGCGATGTCAAGTCTCCTCGCGTCGACTTCTGGGTGGTCGTCGTAGCGGGGAGGCAGTTGGTCGAGCACATACTCAGCCCGGTCTAGGTACCAGCGTACATCGGGCTGATAGCCGAGGAGGGGAGGGGCGATGAGGGTATCAGGATTAAGATCGAGGTCGGAGGCGGCGATGAGGATTTCATCCACTTGCTCCAGCACCTCGGTCAGCTGGTCACTGGAACCCCGAGTGTGACCCCTCCACGACGGCATTATTCCAGTACACCGTACCCAGACAGGAAAGAGCGGAGTTCTCCTGAATGCAACTTACTGCGGACGGCGTCTCCTTCTGGAGGCTGTCTACTGTCACGTCTAGCCCTCACAAGCCAGTATAAGATGTCACAGACCAGTAAAGTTGCACTGAGGTTTATTTACAGTTCAAGGCACGGGTAGGACAAGATAACTAGCTGCATGGGCTGAGCAGCAAGATTATCCATTAGCAAAACAATGATCAATGACGGCTGAGACGAGGAACGCTTGCTCACCATCAGACAAAGGAAGAAGGCAAGGAATACAAACGATAACTGCAACAATAAACACACTTACATCAAAGGAGAATCGTGGATGAACATTAGGGGAATGTTGACGGGAAAGTTGACAAGACAGCCGCAAGATGCAGTCGCTGGTGCCGGCATTTAAAGCCGGCTGCTAACGACCGCAAATGCAGCACAGCTGCTCAGACTCTGACAGCAGGGAATTCCCGAGCGTTTGACCAATCAGAGCCCAGAATGACAACACCACTGTCAAAGCCTGACAGAAATGGTGTGTGGCCCGAGCGCGGATAAAATAGCACTCGGGTGTGACACTGTTGGTATGGTGTTTATGAGCTGATGTGCAGTGCCATTTCTCCTCCAAACATGCTGTGTGTTACGCCATCCAGAAAGTTTCAATTTTGGTCTCATCTGACCATATTCTCACAGTATTTTACTGGCTTGCCCAAATGTTGTGCAGCAAACTAAACAAGCTTCAACATGCTTTTTCAACATGCCACCAGAGTGGTGGCCTAGTGGTAGAGCATCTGCCCCACAGCCGGGAGGTTGTGGGTTCAAGCCCCGGCCAGGTCATACGAGAGACCATATAAAAATGGTACTTCCCACCTTCTAGCTTGGTGCTCAGCATAATAGAATGGGGAAAGGAAAATTTGTTTGTTGCATGGCAGCAGCCCCTCTGATTCTAGATGTGATTAACATTGTAGATAGGAGAAACATAATTTCATTCCACTGTACATGATTGGCTATATGGACTGAATGACAATAAAGCTGGCTTCTTCTTCTTCAGTAATGGAGTCTTGTGAGGTGAGCAGGCATAAAGCCCATGTTGGTTGATTGCATTACTTTTTTTCTTTGAAATAGCAGTACCTGCTAACTTCAGGTCTTTCTGGAGCTCTCCATGATTGGTCTTTCACTCTTGGATAACTCTTCTAATAAATCTTTTGACTGCTCTCTCAGAAATTTTGCGAGGAGCTCCTGGTTGTGGCCGGTTTTTGGTAAAATGATGTTCTTTCCATTTCTGAATGACAGCTCCAACAGGGCTTACTGGAACATTCAGCAGTTTCGAAATGCACCTGTAACCAATGCCATCATTATGTTTTGCAACAATAAGATTGTGAAGGTCTAGCAAGAGCTCATTGCTTCTCCCCATCATGAGTTCTTTGTGGTGTGACAATCTAATATTCACAGACCTTTTTAAAGGCTATCAATCAGGACTTAACCAGCTGAAATTAATTTGCACTGATGGGGGACGGGATGGCTTTCTAAATTCTGATGGATTTCAGCTGGTTTCTTGGCTTTCTATGTCTTTTTGCACCTCTTTTTCTCCATGTGTTCAATACCTATTCCCTGTGTCATTCCACTTAATTAAATATAACTTGATTTGTGAACACAGTTGCCTTGATTTCTTTGTATGTATTGATTACTTGGGTTGTTACTGATATCTGGTTAAAATATCAGGTCAATGGCTCTATCAGAAATATGTTTAATGAGAAAAATGTGTTCATATATTTATTTTCCCTGCTGTATACACTCTCATTCGCAGTCTGACTCACTCACATTTTCTTGTGCTTTCTCTTACACACTCACACTTATTCACCCTTAACACTTGGGGCAGCTGTGGTGCAGATGCAGTGGGCATGACTATGCATCAAAGCCCGGCAGGGGCCGGGAAGGCCGCTGGTGCGGACCAGCAGCCAGCTTTAGTGACACTTTGTGAACGAGTTTCCATAAAGCACTTATAAATAAATACTGTCTGAGCTGGACGTCAGTGAGTATTAGCAATGGACAATGATATTCATGTTTCAGAACCAGGTTTGCCAACTATTTTTTATCAGCCATTGCTAGCATGAGTGTGGTAGACTGCAAGTCTAATTTAAAACATTACTGGCACATGCCTCTAGGGGGAACTACCTGTATTGTTCAGCACTACTATTAAGGGGACACATTAGAACAAGAGTGTGAAAACCCCGCGCAGAATCCATGTTCAGTCATATTATGTGTGTTGCAGAATAAACGGCAGAGTTAGCCAAAGAAATAACTCAAGTGTGATCATTGCTACATGGTAGGATATCACAATGAGTGACTGAAAACAATGCAGAATGCTGTAGTTATTGTGCAAAACTCCACAAGAGTTACATTTGAGACAGAAATGGATAGTACTGTGCTATATGAATACTGGGTATTTTGGAAGTGGCATCCTCCGGATGACGTCACCATATCTGTATACTGGGCAACCCACCATCTCAGCAGGTCGTTATAGAGACATCTCCAGTGGTATGGATATGGTTGGCAGCCAGAACCATTGTACACATGCTTTGTACTTTACCTTTTCCTGTAATAAAGTTCGGTAAACGGCAGCATCCTCATCAGTCGTCATTGCCAGGTTTGTGGACATAACATTTGGCAAAGAATTACAAACCATGGACGCATGCTTCAGGCTAAAGCTGTTCCTCGAGTCCCCTGGTGTGCCAGCTCTCCCGTGGCCACAATGGTTATGCACTTCATTTCAGCATTGGACTTGGAGGAACTGGATGAAATTCAAATGCGTGTACTGCTTGTTCACTACCTGGGTACAGAAGGTCAGAGAATTTTTCAAATGCTTGGTCCGATGAAGTACTATGGAGATGCTGTTGAGATGCTAGCTAGCTAGCTACTTTGCTAAACCCAAAAACGTGGTGCAGTGTGCGAAAACTCACCGCCGTCAACAAAAAGCTAAGCTAGCTAACCCAACACCCTACGGGGACGGCATAAACATTGTGGGCCCCGAAGGTTGGTCAGGACTGAATCAGAATCAGAATCAGAATCAGAATAAACTTTATTGCCAAGCATGTAAAAAACACACGAGGAACTTGACTTGACATTGGTGCGCATGCGCGCGACACAACGACACGGCAGCCATAATAGGCGCCTCATCAAACAGATAGATAAGAAGGGAGGGGAAGGGAGGGAACGACACAAGGGGGGAGGAGAAAAAAAACTTCGTTATCAGAATACAGCTTATTTTTTAAGCAGATTATGATTACAATGAAAAAAAATCTCTCAATAGCACAGAGCAACAACTCAGAATTTCACAAGACACAAGAGAGCAGTGTACAGTATATCTTTAATCAGTCATGAATCAATGTGTGCGGTGTTGAGCAGTGTTGATGATAATAAGAGAGACCCAAGGACCCTTGGCAGAAGATGTTTTGTCTGTCTGGCGCCCAGTCTTATCTGGCGCTGCAGCTGGCTGTCCAAGGCCTTGTGCTCATGATTTTGAAAAAACACAGTCTGCAGACAGCCAGGAGGAATTTTCATGGGGAATAATAATGCCAAATAGGACTGATCACAGAGAAGACTGTATTTCTTCTGTAGATTCAGTACATTAATCTTCATTGCGCAGCTTTGAATTCGTCGTGGAAAGACCTGAGTGAACCCATGATGTAATCCACCTTACGAGACAGTTCTCCAGTAGTCGCTATCAGGGTCTTCTCCAGTTTCTCAATTTGTTGGATGCACCTCGCCTGGCCAGCATTTTGATAGGTTGAATCCATCTTCAGCAATTTGCGGTAAACCAAGACAATTCCCGTCCCAATCAGAATTATCCCAATCACCAAGATTACGAAGATAAACAAATCTTCAATATCTTCGATAGAGAGATTAGAGAGACACAGCATTTCCAATTACCTGTGTCACATAGATAGCCCACTGGAGCCGTTCCAGCGGGCAGACAGCTTCCCCCGGAGCACTTTTCCTTGTTGAAAAAAATAGTGTCAATTGTGTTCAAAGCCCAGCTTATTAACTCCATAATTTCTTTTCGGCGGTCGCAGTTAGACGCAGACAGACAACAGCAAGCTGGGATCCAGTAGTAGGAGGGGAGGAAAAGTCAGCAGGAGAGAAGAAAAAAGCGTCTGCTCTCTTGGGAGGGCGGAAGTGAAAGACTGCAGCATGTAATGAAGTTAGATGGCGTAAGTGACCATGCTGGTGGCCACCGCCACCACACAATCCATAGTGAATGAGGCCATGGTTCGGAGGCTCACCCCTCGGCGCCCTGATGCAGCGGAACTACCGGATGACGGGAGCCCCAGCACTGGCAGGAATGTCACATTTGCGGTGCAGTACGGCAAAAAAAGTGATTCCAGCATTCTGGTTCCAGGTGACACACCAGGGTGAAAATGTTATGGGGTGGGATTTATTCTGCAAGCTGGATTTTACTCTCACAATCGGCCGGCAGACGGTCAGCGGCCCAGGCCCAGTTCACCCAAGCTTTGCGGACGTGGGTGCAGCAAAAGAGCACAGTGTAGAATCGAACGCAACACAGAATGGATATGGCACGGACGGTGAAGATGACATGACGAAAGAACAGAGACCAGACTTGCCTCCGTCCCTCACACAGCTAAAACCAAAACTCGAGGAGAGGGAGTCTGGGTCTAACAAGACCAACGCTGACAAGGTAATTAAGAACAGCACAGACAACACTCCATCCACCCCGGGGCGCTCAGGAGGATAGCTGCCTGAGAGGGGGTCTGCAGCCGACTTGTCTCCGTTCCCTTGCTCAGTAGGAGGAGAGGGAGCCCGTTGCCCTAACGAGAACGACACCCTACGATGTACTTTGTGAACGACACTGGCACCAACAACCAGTCACCCCACGCTCTCAGGAGGAGAGCCGCCAGGAGGGGGGGAGCAGCTGGACTCGCCTTCGTCCTTCACTCAGCCAGAACCGGAGCCATGGGAGGAGAGAGCCCAAGCATGCAGAGAGCCCCGAAGCACAGTAACAGCAACGGGCAGAGATGTGACACATGACGTGACACAGACAGAGCGCTTCAGACAGGAGAGAAAAGAACCGGAAACTACTTCTGTACCCTCGCTACAACAAGCTATGAAGGTTATGACTGAGCTGAAGAGTCCACCTCAACAGCAAGTGACACCGGAGCGGCACCCTGCACCTTCGAGCACCATGATGAGCCTCAACCAAAAACAGAGACAACAGGGTGAAGGGACCACAATGAATACGGTGACAGTTGAACCGCAGCATCCACAGGTCTGAGTCCCAAGCCGAACGAGCACGTAGAGCCACCGTGAGCACAACAACACATACTAAACCAAGGTAAGGGTACCGCCCAAGTCTATGGCCTGGGTTTTGGGTTCGAGCCTGCTAAGAGAACGGAGATGGTGACTGACCGGGCTACAACCAGCAAAACAACGGGTGCCGCTGAGGATCGTGGCGAAGACGAGAGCAACATGCTTTCGGCTGACGGACGGTTTGGTTGGGCATGCAAACCAGCTATGGCGTATCTAGATGGCTGTTCCAGATGGCGAGGCTTCGCAGGAGTCAGCTACCGCGAGTGGTGGGACCCAGGCCCCAGTGTCCTGAATGTTGGCCCTTGCCCCGGGTGTCCAGAAGCTCTAGGGAAGTGGCCGCCACGGGCCTGCTAGAAAGCTCCAGGGATGCGACCACCATGGGCCCGCCACAAAGCCCCTCAGGCAGAACTGTTCTCCCCGTGGAAGACTGTCCGTAAAAAGCTGTTCAGGTAGGAGCGCAGCTGACAAGGTGGCAGAATAATGCACCCAGCCACATTGGGTCCCACGGTGGTCTACTCGCGGACCCTAGTCGTTAGGTTTTTGTTATGTTCTAAAAATAAAAAAGCACAGAACAAAGCAAACCAACAAGTGTTCCTTAATAAAAACAAAAAACAAGTGTGTGTGTTCCTTAAAAAGTGTTCTTTAAGTTATAAAGTGTTTGTTATGGATGGCTCTCACGAGTCATCAATGAGATGCTGCAGGCAGCCATTGAGTTCATACGTTTATTGAATAAAGGCAAAATGACCAAAATAATAAGCCTCATAGGGAAAAACACACAAATAAAGACAAGACACTTAATATGATCAGCGAGGGCGGAACCTGAACGCTGGAAGAAACTGACATCGGGGTTAGGGAGCCAGACTGGAAGGCAGGCGAGTCGCAGCCCTGAGCAAACAGAGGCTGCTCCCCTTAAATAGCTGCTTATCTGATTATCAGCTCATTGAGGATCATCAGCTGATTGGAATCAGGCCGTCAGTGGGGCTCACTGACAGCTGGAAGCCCCGCTGAGGCCGCTGTCACAATAAACGTCTAGAAGGTGCGCAAGCGGGGAGAACGGAGAACTAACCGCAACTGCCCGAGTGCAGACAGAGTCAGCAGCCCACGGACCATGACAGTTGCCCCCGTTCACGACGCGGATTCTAGACGCGGTGTAACATCGAGCTCCCCCAAACTGGGAGGCCAACAAGACCACCCCAGGGAGGGAGGAGGGGGAAGAAGGCCGAGGAGGGTTAGACCCTGGCGGCAACGGTGACGACAGAAAATACCACAAGGAGCAACTACAGAGCATGGAAAACACAAAAAATACTCCATAATGCACAGGTGGATAACAGACAGAATAATAAATGCAAAGAAGGGAAAACTAAGCCTACAGGCCACAAACAGAAAACCCGGGTCTAAAGACCAAGATACACAGTACCAGAGAAAACACATATCATCCCCCAACAGAGGAAGGGAGGGAGAGAAAAAAAAAACACTAAATAGCGCTGAACCCCTATAGTTTAAATCCATTCAAATAAACTGTTACAGGCCACAAAAGGACATCTCCCAGCCTACGGAAAGAACAATCACAACGGGGGGGGGGGGGCACACACACGCTAGGGAGCGGTGAAATACACAGTTTATTAAGCAAAACACCAGCACATCCCAAAAGGTTACAGCAGAGCAAAGACAAAAAAACCAGGGATGACGGAAGGCTGAGCACAATGGCATGAAAGCCAATAGTTCAGGGGGCTGCCCTGCATCTAGCGTCCAAATCGCTGGCGGGGGGAAAAGGAACAGTTCGGGTGGCCTACCCCAGTCCCAGGCCAGGAAACACAGTGCTTCTGGCGGCCGGGCCAGATCGCCGAACGGAAGGGAAAGTTTGTCGGGTGGCTGACCCAGAATGCCAAACGGGCAAGGCAGTCCTCCAGGTGGCCAACCCGCATCACTCAGCCTCCGGGACCGCAGGGGAGAAAACGAAGACGGCCTCCCTGGAGAGGGGGGAAACGAGGGAGAGCCGAGCCGAATGTGGAGAACCCCAACGGCACGTGGTGGAGATGAATTGGGGGAAGGATGATGGGCCAGTCCGGCGTCAGAGGATCTGTAGCCGACCTTGAACTGAACTGGCGCTGCGCCCCTGCTGGACCCCGATTGGGCCCGAGCTGCACCCACGACGGACCCCGATTGGGCCGGAGCAGCACCCACGACGGACCCCGATTGGGTCAATGCCGCACCCGCGATGGACCCCGACTGGGTCGGCGCAGCACCAGGGACGACCTCCAAACCCAAACCCAGAACCTCCAGCACAGCAACCGGAATTGACTCCGCACCGGTGACCCTGGGAGAAGGCTTAGGAGAAGAAGAAGAACCGGGATCAGGATCACCAGTAGCGACAGAGCCCAGTGAGACGAGCTCGGATGCAGCAGATGGCTGTACCTGGCTCGTCTCCGAGAGACAGGCAAAAATGCTCTAGAACCGATATAAGGAAGACAAAATAGAGCACTTGCCTGCACTCGAGTTCTGTCGCCATCCAGGACTTCGACGATCCAGGTTCCGAAGGCAGAAGGACGTCCTCTGGCTCCCACTCTGCTACGGCAGGCCCCGCAGCCGGCATGATGGTTTCCACAGCCTGAGGGCCCTCCAATGCTGATGACCATGCCGACGACCCGCACGGCGTGGCGGCAGGAGATCCTCGACCTGCTGAGTCGGACCACTCTTTCGTGGAGACCCGGGGACGCTTCATCGTCGGCACAGGCTCCAAACTGCAGTCCGCTCTCCTCCTCTGCCCATGACGTGGCTGCAGGGCTGGAACCAGGCTCTCCAGGGCTGCAGGCTCCCTCCTCATCCGGCGGCGTAGGCCTGGCGCAGCGGAACGCTCAGGGGAAGGAGACGCAAAGGTAGCAGGTCCATTACTAATTACTGCAGCAGGTGGAGGGAGTTCAGGGGACTGTGAACCAAAACTCCGCCCCCAGGAATCAAGCAAGGCAATTCATCCAATGTGGGAACAGAATGAAAAGTTACTTGCCTGATCCATAGAGGCCCGATAGAACCCGCTGCAGTGGACTTCGTTCCTCTCTTTCCCCGCTGGATGGTGACGGAGGGCCCCCTGGAAGGACGAGCAGGAGCCGCACACGATGGACCAACTACGGGCTTCGCCAAAACAGGACTCATGGCACTCACAGCAGCCGAGGAAGACATTGAGGAGGAGGGGATGACAGCCGAGGCGATCCGGGCATGAGGAGCTGACGGAACAGCAGCGAGTGATGACCCGGGGGGAGAGGCTGTGGGAATTCCCTCCTGACGAAACGTAGAAGAGGCAGCTGACTGAGAGGTAGAGTTTTTCCGACGACGCGGAACAGGATCCGGATGGGGTTCTCGCTAAGGCTTGCTGTTGGCCGTGTGACGACAGTTACCGGCAGAGGGCGAGGCGAAGGAGAGGTTCGGGAAACGCCGCTCCTGCGCGGAAACAGAGGCGAGCAGGTCGGCGTACTCAGGATAATCACTTAACGCCGGATTCCTCTCCACCAGCCTGACTGCCACCGTCACATGTTTGATGATCTGCGTGGGGTAAACGGCGGAGCGAGCTGCAGCCACTCGGTCCCGGATGGAAAGAGCTGACTGTTGTAACTTCTCCGGGGGAATCCCGACTGACATCTCACTCCTTCGGGGATCACGCCTGGGCGGTGCGAACTCCTGGCCTGGAATGGGGACAGGAACGGAATCCCAAAGCGAGGAGCAAGGATGCCTCCTCTTCGGCTTCCTGTCGGAGTTTCCCTCCAGCCCACAGAGTCTCTCCCATTGAGCAGCGATGTCCACCCTCCTCACTGTGATCTCAGGATGGTCAGCATAGCGAGGATGGCGGTTGATAGTTGCCTCAGCGAGGTCCAGGTACCAGCGCAAGCTGCTGGGGAAGCGATGGCTACGAGCGTTGGAAAGGATTCCGTCGATCTCTATGAGAGCCATAATTAGCTTGTAGCCCAGGTTCGTAGCGTAGACCTTGAGCGGCGACGCCATCTCTCAGCACGCTGGTATGCTGAACAGGGGAACTTCTAGTCCAATTAAACAAACTCACGGTCACTGGCGTCTCTTTGGGCTGCGACCTACTGTTATGGATGGCTCTCACGAGCCATCAATGACATGCTGCAGGCAGCCGTTGAGTTTGTACATTTATTGAATAAAGGCAAAATGACAAAATAATAAGCCTTGTGGGGCAAAACACAAATAAAGACAAGACACTTACATATGATCAATGAGGGCGGAACCTGAACGCTGGGAAGAACTGACTTCGGGGTTAGGGAAGCCAGACTGGAAGGCAGGCGAGGTTGCAGCCCTGAGCAAACAGAGCTGCTCCCTTAAATAGTGCTTAACTGATTAATCAGCTGATGAAGGATCATCAGCTGATTGGAATCAGGCCGTCCAGCGGGGCTCCACTGACAGCCGGAAGCCCCGCCGAGACGCTGTCACGATAAACATCTAGAGGTGCGCCAGCGGGGAGAATGGAGAATTACCGCACAGCCCAAGTGCAGACAGCGTCAGCACACGGACCATGACAGTGTTCTTTACACCTGATATGCATAGGTAAGAACAAGTGTTCCTTATGATTAATACACATAGAAATACTGAGTTCTTTGAATTATAATACCTGAGCAGTAACGCTAAGTGATGATGACTCACTCGTATTGTTTAATATGCTTAATGTGTTTCATATATGCAAGTGTTCAAGCAATGTGTGTGTGTTTAGCTAATATTAAGTAATTGCATAGTGGATTTGGTTACTAAATTGGGGAGGGCACATCTGCTAAATTTAATTATAGAGTTTTCATATATACTGTGCAGCCTTCCATCTCAGCACGCAGTTATACAGAGACACTCAGTGGTATGGGATATGGTTGGCAGCCGGCCCCATTGTACACGTGCTTTGTATTTTACGTTTTCCTGTAATAAAGTTTGGTAAACGGCAGCATCCTCATCAGTCCTCATTGCAAGGTTTGTGGACATAACAGTACCGTATGTAAACCTACAGTAGTAGGACAGACACAACAATAAAGTGCTAATGAATAGTACATTTTACACTACCGGTGATGCAATGGGCATGGGTGCTGCCATCTTGGACTCTCAACTCAGTCATGTGAAGGCTCGCCCTACATTACAAGCTGAAAAGCAAACTTTGAGTAACAAACAAAATGCCATTATGCATGACTGTGGTGTAAACACAATCATTCCCAGTGTGTAAATACCAGTCCCTCCAGGATTTTGCGGGATGTTTTTATGATTGTTGCGGCCCAAAAAGCCTGAATTCACGAGAGCCTTTTTAAAAAGTTGCGATAAAAGTTGCAATGTTTTGAGAGTTTTTTTGCACTAAAAGTTGTGGGAAGAATTACAAATTTTAAAGCAGACAGTTTTTTTTTTCAGTTTACTACAGTGATATTCTATGTAACAATACAAGAAAAGCACAGGATGTGTCAAAAATTTCCTATTACAGTGATTTGTAAATTAAACAGCAACTTCTGCTGTACAGAAAAAACTCTTGTGCAACAGTAAATACAGACTTTAACACAATATCCATTACAACAGCTAAATTGCATTGAATGCATATTAAAGAGTATAGATTTGGAAATTATGGCAGCACCTTCATTTGAAAACTCCCTACGGTCCCCAACCACTCGGTACTGAGCGGAGAGGAAAAAAATAAATAATTTATTCTGTTGCTCTGTATTGTCTATTGGAGTCTAAGTTTTTCAAAAAAAAAAATTACAGACAGCATTCTCTCTCTTTCCACGCCTAACTCATACCCATCTGCTGCACGTCTTGACACAAACACGTCTCTTCAGACACACATCTTTCATTTATGGAGGGGGGTGGCTGTGTCTAGATCAGAGATTTGCAGCTCTAAAGCTCATTGACAAGACGTAGTAATAATTTTAACACTAAAGATGTATGGAATGATCAAACACTGGCTGTAATGTTAGATTTGCTCGTTTTGTTTGTGGTTTTATGGAGTCTTTCCTCATGTGCGCTCCCGTGATGGACTGCTTTTGGGGCAGGTGGACATTTTTCAATACAAATCCAGCGCTTCATACACATAGTAAGGACGGAGACGTGGCGAGACATTCACCGGCAGGCTGGGGGAGACAGAGGAAGGAACGTGTTGGAAACCTCGCGGGTGAGTGTTTTTCTAAAATCACACTGTTTTTTGCTGTGCTCCATTACTACTCACTGTAAACACAGAAGTGAACACGGTGCAGCAATGCATTTGATTGGTTAGCCTGAGCGTTTCAGTGCCACTCCAAGACAAATTTGATTGGTGAAATTCGCGGAAGTTGACAAGGATTGGCCAAAATTGTGGGACAGCTGCGGTGATTGGACAAAGTTGCAAGGTCAAGCAATAGTCGCGCTAATTGGCTGGTTTTGCATGAATTGACGCGATCGCAACATTGCAAAATCCTGGAGGGACTGAAATACAGCTGTTTTGTCAAAGTGGCTTATGAGTTGAAAATATGCACAAGAGGTGTCTAAAGCCAGTGCTTAATTTTTAAAATTTATGGTCCTGGAACACAGCAGCTCAGTGTGGGAGTTAGAGGTACCTGTCATAGTCGGGGTATGATCACAGGATCATGCCCACGCTTTATGTTCAGTTTTGTTCTGTTTTTCCCCTGATCTGGATTTAACATGAGTATTTTTTTTTGCAATTTATTGCCCTCTGTGTTCCCCTGAGTCCCCTGTTGTTGTCTTCTGTGTCTTCCCCTGTTTGGTCCTGGGTCTGTGTGTGTGTGTGTGTGTGTGTGTGTGTGTGTGTGTTTACCTTTTGTCTCTGTCCTTCATATTTTCTGTACTTATTGCCATTCCTTGCATCTCTGATTGCCCTTGATTGTGCCCACCTGTTCTTTGTTGCCATGACTGCCCCCTGCCTATATGTAACAGTGTCAGTCTGTGTCAAGTGTGGCATCATTGATGTTTCTGCCTGAAGTTCCTGTATTGTTCCCTCTGTAGAAGAGCTGGAAATGACGAGGCGGTTTTGTATCAAAAAAGCAGAGTCTTTAATGAACAACTCTTCTATCTTGTCGCATCTGGTGCAGAGCTTGGCAGAAGGCAAAGAGAGAGAGTTCTGCCCAGCTCACTGGTTAAATACAGGCACACATCAAAGACATGCAAAACACAAGCTGAAATCCCCCGTTATCTTAATCCCCCATTAGTCCTGTTAACTCCTCCCTTCGTCTTGGGAGGTGATGGGAAAACCTCTCCTCGCCTTAGGGGGTGAAGGTGCCAAGTCTGTTGCCGCCGCGTCCTGTGACGTCATTGGTCTTCACACGGCGGTGAGATTCCTTTTTCCTTTCAGAGGTGTGAAATTCCTTTGTATATGTTGTCCCAAACATTTCCACATGCTCTAACAAATGTAGGTATGGAATATATGAGTAATATATACCACAGGCCCCCCAAACAACTAGGAAAGGACATAGAAAGATTCACAGTCTAGGGTAATTACTAAGACATACTACGTGTTACAGCTGTTGCCACAGAAGAAACTTTCAAGCAGCCATACTCCTAAGAGAGTTCAGTGAAAACATAACAGCATAGTATAATCATAAGTCAGTCCTAAACTGTTGCAGCACAATTAGCGAAAAACTGCGGAGTGTTGGAATCAGTCCCTGTGCTGTCTGGGTTTCAATCTTCTCCCAAAGCTGCTGTAGGTTGGTTTAGACGTCCTGCTGGGACCTTGTTGTGAAGAATCTGCAGTGTGGGAAGGAGAGAGATTATCTGTTCCCTGCCTGGGGGCTGAGGCTTTTTCCTTGGGGGGTCTGCCTCGCCGAGGTGCTCTCGCCAACTGTGCAGGTTCGTCTCTCAACAAGAAAGCAGGTTTGAATCTGTCAATGCTGACCGTTTCATTTCTATCCCCATAATCAAGCACAAAGTGTTTGTCACCATTTTCCAGCACTCTGTATGGGCCATCGTATACTGGGCGTAACGTTGGTTTTATGGCTTCATGCTTAACAAAAACAAACTCAGCGTTTTTTAAAGATTGAGGAACAAAAACTCGCGGAAAGGAGTGATGAGCTGGACCGTGGAGAGAGTCCGGTCCGTTACTGCCTAAAAACCTTGGGACTGGGAGGTGCCCTGGTTCCGGGTTCTCCGGTAAAAATTCACCTGGGAGTCTGATAGGTTGGGCAAAGACTAATTCTGCAGGGGAAGCGTCTAAATCCTCTTTAGGTGCTGCACGCAACCCCAATAAAACCCAGGGGAGTTTGTTTACCCAATTTGTGTCCGTTAATGAGGCTCTGAGGGCGGCCTTTAAGGACCTGTGAAAACGCTCGCATAACCCATTAGCCTGAGGGTGATAAGCGGTGGTGCGATGAATGGTTGCCCCTAAACTGTTGGACATGGCTGACCAGAGCTCTGAGACAAATTGAGGCCCCCTATCTGACGTGATGTCTGTTGGGACGCCGAAACGTGCCACCCAATTCGTTAGAAAAACGCGAGCGACTTCCTCCGCTGTAGTTGCTGCTAGAGGGACTGCCTCTGGCCAGCGCGTGGTGCGGTCTATCATTGTTAGCAGGTGTGTGAAACCTTGGGAGGAAGGCAGTGGCCCCACGAGGTCGACATGAATGTGGTCGAACCTTCTAGCAGGGATGGGAAAAGGCTCCAGAGGGGCTTTTGTGTGTCTGTGTACTTTGGCGCGTTGACAAGGAATGCAAGTTTTTGCCCATTCTTTTACGTTTTTACGCAGGCCTGGCCACACAAACTTTCCGGCAACCATTTTGACTGAAGCACGCACACCTGGGTGCGCGAGTGAGTGAATTGCGTCGAAAATACGGCGGCGCCAAGCAGCTGGTACTAACAGGCGAGGTCGGCCGGTTGAAACATCGCATATTAGGGGGGGCACGCCGTCGCGCAACCCTTTTTTCTCCAGCCTTAACCCTGTTGGTCCAGACAGGAGAGCGCGCACGTCTGCATCACTGCTTTGTTCTTCCGCCATGGCTGCATAATCTATCCCTTCGAGGATAGGTGCTGCATATGTGTTTGCGTTAGAGAAAAGCTCCGCTACTGAAGCAGTGTAATCTGTCTCCTCGTGCTCTGGTGGTGCCACAGCGCGAGAGAGACAGTCCGCTACTACGTTAAGTTTGCCCGCTACATGTCGAATGTCTGTGGTGAACTCTGAAATCGCAGCTAGCTGTCTTTGTTGTCTGCCCGACCAAGGTTCTGAAATTTTAGCCATCGCAAAAGTGAGCGGTTTATGGTCCACAAAAGCCGTGAAACTCCGCCCTTCTAACCAAAACTGGAAATGGCGGATGGACAAATGAAGCGCCAGCAGCTCCCTGTCAAAAGTGCTGTATTTGCGTTCCGTCGGGTTTAGCAATTTGCTAAAGAATGCTAAAGGTTGCCAGACCCCGCTGACAAGTTGTTCTACAACTGCCCCTATGGCCAGGTCTGAAGCATCTGTGGTTAGAGCAATGCGGGCCGAGGGATCTGGGTGGACTAACATTGTGGCGTTAGCTAGGGCGTTTTTTACTTCCGCGAAGGCGTGTTCGCGCTCCGGGGTCCATTTGACCGCTTGGGAAGCTTTCTTTTTTTTGAGCGCATCATACAGGGGTTGCATGAGCTGAGCTGCATGAGGGAGGAAACGGTTGTAAAAATTAACCATCCCCAAAAATTCCTGTAGCGATTTGACCGTTTGGGGCCGTGGAAAACCTTTTATCGCATGAATTTTGTCTGGAAGCGGGACTGTTCCTTTCGGGGAGACTCTATGTCCCAAAAAATCAATTTGCGATACGCCGAATTTGCATTTGGCTGGATTAATTATTAGACCGTGCTCTTCTAGCCTCTAAAAAACGGTAGTAAGGTGTTGCTCGTGCTCCTCCTCTGATGAGCTGGCTACCAGCATGTCGTCGAGGTAGACGAAAACAAAGGGGAGGTCGCATAAGACCGCGTCCATTATGCGTTGAAAAGTTTGAGCAGCGCCTTTGAGACCAAACGGCATTCGTAGGAATTCAAAAAGGCCGAAAGGGGTTATAACCGCTGTTTTAGGAATGTCTTCAGCTCGGACTGGGACTTGGTGATAACCGCGGACTAAGTCTATCTTTGAAAAAATGCGCGCGCCCGCTAAATGCAGTGAAAAATCCTGTATATGAGGGATGGGGTAGCGGTCATGCGCTGTGGCGTTGTTTAATCTGCGGTAATCTCCGCACGGTCTCCAAGAACCGTCGGATTTCGGAACCATGTGAAGTGGTGAAGCCCAAGGGCTCTTTGAGCGTCGGACAATGCCTAATTTTTCAAGAGCTGCAAATTCGTCCCTTGCTATGTTGAGCTTGGCCGCGTCTAAGCGGCGAGCTTTGGCAAAAACAGGAGGTCCCGTTGTTGGAATGAAGTGTTTAACCCCGTGTTTGGCTACAGTGGCTGAGAATTTGGGGGTTGTGAGTGCTGGAAATTGGGTGAGGAGTTGCTCAAACTTACCTCCTGCCGTAGTGACGTTGGCCTGCACAGGTGGTGGAGAGACTCGAGCTGAGCATGGAATAGAAGCAAAAGACAGTGCATTAACCAGGCGCCTATTTGCTAGATCAACTAATAACCCGTGTGCACACAGAAAATCTGCGCCTAACAAGTTAAAACTCACCGCCGCTACAACAAATGTCCATCTGTAGCTGCGGCTGTGAATGAGGAGATGCAGGCTCTTTTCCCCGAACGTGTCGATGTCCGAGCCGTTGGCTGCCACTGCTCCATTGCCCCGGGTGCCCATGGCTCGATCCGCGTGGGAGGGCATGACGAAACTCAGCTGGGCTCCCGTGTCGATGAGGAACTGCTTGCCTGTGTGACCATCCGTCACGTACAATAGTTTATTTTTCTCGCCGAGAACCGCTGCTGTTAACGGCCCTTGGCTTTGGCGTTTTCCCGACATCGTGAACTTGCAGGGGGGAACGCATTTGTGGGCTTTCCTCGGCGAAGTGGTGGGTGATAATAACAGACGTCGATCTGTTTGTTACGCTTGGGTTGCGCCGCTGTCACCGTGGGTCTGGGTTTGCTCCGTGGGTGTGGCTCTCATGGCTCGGGGCGTCAGTTTGGAGGTCCGCGATGCCGCTGTGGGTGTCAGTTCTCTGCAGGCGTTGACGAGCCGATAAGCTCGTTGGCCAGTGTGCGAAGTCCTGATGGTTGTTGCACTTCATACTGGCGAGTGTCCCTCTCATGTGTGGTGGAAGCGTGCTGAGAAAATAAATTGGAAAAGGAAATTATCATTGTCCTCCTCCTTGAGCTGCAGCAAATCCTCCATGAGGGTCTTTGGATACCCCCTCTGTGGCCGTAGATCGCCAGGATTTGTTCAGCTCTTTCCCTCCGCTGACGGGACGTAATTCGCCACGATGGTCCGTCTTGAGTGTCTCATACTTGTCCCGGGCCGGTGGTCGCTGGAGCAAGCTCCGCACACACCTCGAAGTGGCGGAGTCGAGTTTGGAGATGATATGGTAGAATTTAGTATCATCTGCCGTGATGCCCGCCAGTATGAACTGGCTTCAGCTTGATGAAACCAAGAGGCCGGTCTTCTCGCCAGAAATCTGGCAGCTGGACAGTGCCGGCGTTAGTGCACACCATCACTGTTGTGCCCGCCAGGTGAGAGTGCCTTGCCTCGGCTCTCACGGGCGGTGCTGGAGCTCAGTTTGAGCCCCTCTCAATTCTTCTGCCGGGGGGAAACAGCTGTCCGTCTGCTCCTCGTCTGCGCGTTGCTGGCATATGTAAGAGTCGCACACGGATGAGTCGCTTGAAGAACGCCTCCGGGTCCATACTCGCGTCAAGGTCACCAGTGTAGAAAGCTGGAAATTGACGAGGCGGTTTTGTATCAAAAAGCAGAGTCTTTAAATGAACAACTCTTCTATCTTGTCGCATTCTGGTGCAGAGCTTGGCAAAGCAAAGAGAGAGAGTTCTGCCCAGCTCGCGGGATTAAATACAGGCACACATCAAAGACAGGCAAACACAAGCTGAAATCCCCCCCGTATATTTAATCCCCCCCATTAGTCCTGTTAACTCCTCCCTTCGTCAGTGGAGGTGGATGGGAAAACCTCTCCTCGCCTTAGGGGGTACTGTGCCAAGTCTGTTGCCTCCGCGTCCTGTGACGTCATGGTCTTCACACGGCGGTGAGTGAGTTTGAGATTCCTTTGTCCTTTCAGAGGTGTGGAACTTCCTTTTGTATATGTTGTCCCAAACATATCCCACATGCTCTAACAAATGCAGGTATGGAATATATGAGTAATATATACCACACCTCCGTGTTCCATGTCTGTTATGATTCCCCATGCGCTGCGTAAAAGCGCATGGAGGAAGGACTTAAAACCCACATGCAGGAGATAGTTGTGCGTATTTAATGGCAGGATGTGATTAAACAGTACAAAACAGGAGATGAGTTTATACAGGAAATACAAGGACGTCCTCCAGGATGCTCTACAGACACTGGTGAGTAGACACAGTGAAAATTGTTCCGTGGCAGACGGGACTGTAGAGGAGGAACGGATAAGTGCCCGGGAAAGGAACCGCCAGGCGGAATTGGACGGCAGGGGCGAAACAGTCTGTACTCACACAGGCTGGAACAGTCTGAGTAGGTCCAAGTGATAATCCAGAAGAAACTACAACAACCAGTTACAGATGATCAACACCACCCAGTGCGATGCGGTACCAAAGAATAGGCAGGGCATCTAGACATGAGTGACGGGGTACAAACACTGAGTGCAATAAGCGCAGAGTTGGACAATGATCCGGCAATCTGCTCCCGCAGACACAGGGCTTAAATAATGCCATACCTAATCAGGGGAGAGATTGCCAGTGTGGGTAATGAGGGAGCGAGAGTAGGAGTGAGTGGGCAGCACATAGTGGAAACAGGTGTGTAAATGTCGTCAGTGAGCATGGCAAAGAGAATAAATGGGTGTGTGACTGTATGCGTGCAAGAGAGTGCATGTGTGTGAGAATGAGAGGAAGTGTGTATATGTGTGTGTGCATGCTTGAGCAGAGGGGTAAACACCATAATGACAAACAGCTGATAAGATTGGCAGGAGAGGGAGGCATGGCTGAGCTGTCAGGGAGCTGAGAAGACCCCAGAGGCTCCCTGAGAGTGCCCGATGGTAAATGGGAAGCAAAAACACATAAAGAGACAAAATAGCCACACCGTCATAGAACTGGGTTTGAAACCATCAAACCCAAGTTCATGACAATGTCTATGTTCCCAAGTAAGTTATCTGTGCTTTGCCTAGTTTAGTTCTATTTTTCACCCCATGTGCTGCTATTCGTTGGTGTTTTGAGTTCTGTTAAATCATTGTTTAGCACCATATCCTGCCTGCGCCTGGGTCCTCTCCTCCACTCCACCTTATGACAGTACTGGAATAACCAACCCAAAAATAAATAAATAAATAAATAGATTGGGTTGCCTAAGTGCTAAATTGTCCAATAAATATGCCATTTTCTAATCAACACCATTTTCACACACTAAATGATCCCTCCATCCAGTTTCAACACCTACAACACATTGTGGGGTTTACTGTAACTGTACACTGAAATATGTGCACACACTGCACATCAGCCTGTATAGCATTAAGAGCCTTAACATTAATAATCATGAAAGACTGTAAAAAAAAAAAAAATTCTTTCCTTCATGCTTCTTTCTTCTTATCTTCCACGTAATTTATCCTGTTTCTTTCTTTACCATGCTTCGTGTCTCCAGCACACACTCTATGGTCAACAATAGTTTTGTGTCCTTTTATAATCAATGATTTCACATATGGAATGAAGCTGGGAGGCCAACAAAACAAAGAAAGAAAAGTCTGTCCACCGCTATTCTCTACTAGCATCAGATACAGCTAGACTAACGTCTACCGTACTGCTACCTGTTCTCCTGCTTCCACAGTGCTGTTCACATCCATGTAAGGTTAGAATCTAACTGTTCCGCTGATTTAGAGAAATTCAATAAAGTTCCCTGTGTTTTTGGCAATTCCTTTCTGTTTCCTGATGCTGAGAGCTAATTAATTAATTAAAATAATTAATTTGTGTCTGAAGTGCCCAGTGCCACCCATCCTTGTGCCTTGCTAAAATCCAATTCAAAATGCAGATAAAATATGTGAGGGATTTTTTTTTTTTTTTGCAACAAATAAATAAAGACTAATTACAGAAAAAACATTAATTAATAGACAAAAACTTATTGAAATATTTTCATAGGGAAACAAAGGTTGTGGCCCCAACGTGGGAGGTGTCAGATCTTGTTCCAGCAGGACCCATCCATCCATCCATCTTCTTCCGCTTAATCCTTTTCGGGTCGCCGGGGGCGGGGGGGGGGAATCTCCAGTTTTGATGCCAATTAACCTAACTTGCATGTTTTTGGCAAATTAAGCCAATTAAGAAATTTTAATACCAAAACAAATTATTTTAAATGCTGTAAAAAAAGGATTAATCAGAACTTCCTTCTAGAAAACAAAGCATCTTCTTTTGGAAACTTATCCTTCTTTTTCTTTCATGCGTTCTCTTCTTCTACCTAAAAATAGATGACACTTGAGTGATTACAGCCTTTTTGGTCTTCACAGCAGCACTGCTTCCCTTCACTTTCTTACATTCCTGCAGCAAGTGCCCTAGGGATCCACCGCAAAAGCACACCATGTGTTTATCTTTGATGTAGCAGTATGTGATGCCTTAAGAGTCAGAGCTCATTGCAGTCAGTTATATTTAGTGGTCTACGCTGTAAAGTAGAAATCACATGCACTGTAGGTGTAGTTATCCTGCTAAGCTCTGTGTTCAGAAGTGTTTCTTGTGTTTAGGGCTGTCACGATAACCGCATTTATGTAGTACCACGCTATGGACAAGCCTGTCGTGGAGGATAACGAGCAACCACAACAACCGCAGTGTTCACTTTTGCTGTGTGTGTGCGTGTTATATTCCTGTTGTTCACTTACGTGTACCTATTAAATGTTAAATAAATTGTCAAATGTTAAGTGTATTTTTATTGCCAGCAGCATGTTTGCATGGCATACAGTAAAGTGTGTAATTTGTTCTACTTTTGGTAAGATCAGATTTCTTGTGGCAGATGAGGGGGGAAATGAGGGGAGAAAATATCCTAAATTTAATAAAATAGTGGCTGTATGGGCTCCTTCTAAGCAGAGGTTAATGATCTTCACAATTAAGCTATGATAGTGAAACAACTACTACATAATGCATTGCTTGGTTGCTGTGTGAACATGATTTTTCGGACAGCGGCATTGTCCAACTAGAAAAGCACTCGGAGAGTGCAGACCTTCGCCAAGCGCCACAAGAATCCTTTAAAAAATTCCTGGATCCAGACGGTGATCCGGATCACCACCAAAATCTAATCATCCGTAGGATACCCCATTTCTGACAATCTCTGAAAATTTCATGAAAATCCGTCGATAACTTTTTGAGTTATCTTGCAAACAAACAAACAAACAGACAGACAGCCAGACAGACAAACCAACGCTGATGAAAACATAACCTTCTTGGCAGAGGTAAAAATCACTAAGGAGAGACACAGAGACAAGAGCCACACGGGGTCCTGCAGAGAGTCTGTCCTGTTTAAATAAGCTGAATGTCACAGCTGTCTCCAACCAGTCCACACACCCTGTAGCTGAAATGCTGGAGTAATTTTCTTCTTGCCTTGAGAGAGAGCAGTCACATTTTTCTTCCCTCCTCTCGTCTGCCTTCCTGACCTATTCCCAGCTTTGCAATGTTGCGTTTTTGTCTGTGTTTAGTCGCTCTTCTCCTGCTGAATCTTAATCTAAACGGAAATTATGGATTTGGAAGCGGCTTAAATGTGCTATTGTAACTATTTTTCAACAAGAATCGGGCCAAGGGGGAGCCCAAGAATTGGAACCTGCGAGGAGACTCATGGACATTGGAATTCATGCGTCTGTGGAAACATTATTGGTTATGATCTCAGGACTTCTATTTTTGGCTGTGAAGTTCCATGATGCATCAGAAATTGAAGGAAAGTGAGAGAGCTGATCAAAGCGGACCTGGCAAGCTCCTTCATCAAATTCGACCAGTTGGGGAGGGCACGAGTAGCGGCAAACGGTGAACTGAATGACAGTGATTCAGTGGAGGAATACATCTGGAGCCCTGTGCTCTCCATGGAAAAAGCTTAAGCCTGCACATGGAAATTATGAAAGCACAGAATTGCACGGTGAGGAAAAATTCTATTCTCTGAGTGCACTGTGCTGATTTGATTTGACCTTGTCTTTGGTGCCCCGTGTTTACATTCCTCCTGACGAAGATAAGCGGAAGGAGCGGCTCTGCCTGCTAACCCAAACAAGACACAGTTGTTATTGTTTCAACAGATGAACGCTCAAGGACAGTGCACCATGTGACAATTTACCACCTGCAAGCAGAGCGAGAGACGCTAGACTGTTTAGATCACATGACTTTAACATCTATCCACTGCCAGGAGGCGCCCTCTGCTGTTCACTAGCAATTGACACACCTACACTTGCATTCAACATTACACTACTGACACAATTACTGATATACAGTAT
This sequence comes from Pholidichthys leucotaenia, assembly GCA_020510985.1. Taxonomy (NCBI): domain Eukaryota; kingdom Metazoa; phylum Chordata; class Actinopteri; order Cichliformes; family Pholidichthyidae; genus Pholidichthys; species Pholidichthys leucotaenia. The sequence goes on along the minus strand of CM035844.1, from coordinate 327,391,228 downwards.
ATTCACAATACACTGACTCTCTCAACTACTGCTTTGTCATTGTGTGATATATTGTCTGCTAATTGTGCATTTGAGAGTTTTTTTCTTGTAATCAAAATTTTGGTCATAAAATGAGCTCTATTTTGATCAACAATGCTTTTTTCTCTCTCCTATTGTGTTTTTCCCTATCCTTCCCGCCTCCCCCCTCTTCACCCCCCCCCCCCATTCGACTGGCGCCTTCGGGCTGCCCCGGCTATGGGATGCGCTTACTGAGCGCGCCCAATGTCAAGTCAAATTTCAATTCTCCTGTATGTATTACGTATGGTAGTATTGACAATAAACCTTATTCATTCATTCATATTACCGCCACTGCTTTATGGAAATGATCAAGTTTTTTTTTTTTGTTTTTTTTTTTACAGAATCAGTAGTTCATGACTGTAGAAAGACCTGAGCTACACACAACTGTCACACACACACATACAGTGGTGTGAAAAAGTGTTTGCCCTCTTCTTGATTTCTGTTTTTTTGTATGTTTGTCACACTTAAATGTTTCAGATCAGATAAATTTAAATATTAGACAAAGATAACGCAAGTAAACACAAAACGCAGTTTGTAAATGAAGGTGTTTATTATTAAGGGTAAAAAAAATCCAAACTGACATGTCCCTGTGTGAAAAAGTGATTGCCCCCTAAACCTAATAACTGGTTGGGCCACCCTTAGCAGCAACAACTACAAGCAACCATATGCGATAACTGGCAATGAGTCTTTTACTGCGCTGTGGAGGAATTTTGGCCCTCTCATCTTTACAGAATTGTTATAATTCAGCTACATTGGAGGTTTTCAAGCATAAATCGCCTTTTTAAGGTCATGCCACAGCATCTCAATCAGATTCAGGTCAGGACTTTGACTAGGCCACTCCAAAGTCATCATTTTATTTTTCTTAAGCCATTCAGAGGTGGACTTGGTGCTATGTTTTGGTTCATTGTCCTGCTGCAGAACCCAAGTGCGCTTCAGCTGGAGGTCACGAACAGATGGTCAGACATTATCCTTCAGGATTTTTGGTAGACAGCAGAATTCATGGTTTCCATTTACCACAGCAAGTCTTCCAGGTCCTGAAGCAGCAAAACTCCCCAGACCACCACACTACCACCAGAATATTTTAATCTTGGTATGATGTTCCTTTTCTGAAATGCTGTATTACTTTTTACTCCGATGTAATGGGACACACACCTTCCAAAAAGTTCAGCTTTTGTCTCGTCAGTCCGCAGAGTATTTTCCCAAAAGTCTTGGGGATCACGAAGAGGTTTTCTGGCAAAACTGAGACGAGCCTTTATGTTCTTTTTGCTCAGCAATGGTTTCCATCTTGGAACTCTGCCATGCAGGCCATTTTTGCCCAGTCTCTTTCTTATGGTGGAGTCAAGAACACTGACCTTAACTGAGGCAAGTGAGGCCTACAGTTCTTTGGATGTTGTTGTGGGGTCTTTTGTGACCTCTTGGATGAGTCATCACTGCACTCTTGGGGTAATTTTGGTCAGCCGGCCACTCCTGGGAAGGTTCACCACTGTTCCATGTTTTCACCATTTGTGGATAATGGCTCTCACTGTGGTTTGCTGGAGTCCCAAAGCTTTAGAAATGGCTTTATAACCTTTTCCAGACTGATAGATCTCAATTACTTTGTTTCTCTTTTGTTCCTGAATTTCTTTGAATCACAGTATGATGTCTAGCTTTTGAGGATCTTTTGGTCTACTTCAATTTGTGGGGCAGGTCCTTTTTAAGTGATTTCTTGATTGAGAACAGGTGTGGCAGTAATCAGGCCTGGGTGTGGCTAGAGAAATTGAACTCAGCTTTCCAAAGATGTGATAAACCACAGTTAATTTATGTTTTAATGGGGGGAGGGGGGCAATCACTTTTTCACACAGGGCCATGTAGGCTTGGATATTTTTTTTTGCCCTTAATAATAAACACCTTCATTTAAAAATTTTATTTTGTGTTTCCTTGTGTTATCTTTGTCTAATATTTAAATTTGATGATCTGAAACATTTAAGTGTGACAAACACACAAAAAATGAGAAATCAGCAAGAGGGCAAACACTTTTTCACACCACTGTAAGTTGAGAGCAGAGCTGCAGCGAGTTTCTCAACATAGTTTCCATCATTTGCCACATACAGCCATGTGAAAAAATTTAGACGCCCCTTTAAATATTCAGTTCTTTATTAAGAAATATTCACATATCTATGTCTAGCGTTTCTGTTTTTATTTGCATTTTTTAACATTTATTTTAGCCATTTTAAGTGGGAATGGATGTGGAGGTGTCCTAAAAAGATGGAGGGGGCTAATTTATTCCTCGCTATTTGTTTAGAATTACATTTTACAGAAAAATTTTTAAGGAAGTCTTTAATTCATTTTTAATTGTTTAGTTGTGTTACGTGAATCTTCCACTATTTTTTAACACTGATATTAAATATCCATATGTCCAAATATGTAAAAAAAAACAAAACACACAGGCTTATACAGGGTGTCCTAATTTTTTCACATGACTGTAAGTTATGAACTCTGTCTAAATTATGAGACCACAGGGTCCTAAAAACATTTGCAATAATAATTCAATTCAATTCAATTCAACTTTATTTATATAGCGCCATTTCACAACAACAGTTATCTCATAGCACTATCAACTGTAGGGGGGACCCCCACAGTTGCAGAAAGACCCCAGCAATCAGGCGATCCCCTGTGAGCAAGCACTTGGCAACGGTGGAGAGGAAAAACTCCCCGTTAACAGGAAGAAACCTCCAGCAGAACCAGGCTCAGGGAGGGGCAGTCATCTGCTGCGACTGGCTGGGGGGTGAGGGGATAGAGAAGAAGAAAAGAACAGACACGTAGAGAGCAAACAGCACGATGGGGACTCAATCTATGGGAGAGAACAAACAAATGTTAATGACCAGCAAAAATAATATTTCATTGAGAGTGAGGAAAGGAGTGAGGCCCAGTGCATTACTGGAGGTCCCCCGGCTGACTAAACCTATTAGCAGCATAACTAAGGGAGGGTTCAGAAACACATGATCCCTCCCTAATTGTAGGCTATATCAAAAAGGTAAGTTTTAGCCCTATTCTTAAAAACAGAGATTGAGTCTGACCCCCGAATCCAGATTGGCAGCTGATTCCACAGGAGAGGAGCTTGATAACTGAAGGCTCTGCCTCCCATTGTACTTTTGGAGATTCTAGGTATTACAAGTAATCCTGCATTTTGGGAGCGTAGTGCTCTGTTAGGATAATACGGTAGTATCAGATCTTTTAACCTCTTGCACTCCGTTGTTTCGCGGGCGGGCAAGTCTCTGCGTCTTAGGGCGCATGAGGGCGCACGAGAGCGCACTCGTGCGCCCTCGTGCGCATGACGCATGATAAGGATATTGATGGTGGTGGTGTAGGTGGTGTGGCCTCCAAGCGCCACTGAAAAAAAAAGCTGCAAACACAGCCGCGAACAGATTAGTTCATCTGATTGACCTCTCATTCGACTAATAAGAGCCTTGAATTGGGTTTCTGAAACCTTGAAGAGCCAATGAATGAAAACCTAGAAAGGAGGACCCGCCTCCCAACGCTTTGAATGCAGTGAGCCAATTGAAGCAGAGAAGTTCGTGAACTGTTTTTTTTTTAAGGCTGGGTGAAGACTGACTGCTGGAGCGGATCAAAAAAGGACACAGGAAGAGCCCCACAGACCCAGCAGCATGGAGACCATCCACAAATGCAACCTGTGTGACAGGGAGTGCCATTCGTGGATCGGCATGTTCGGCCACAGGCGGTGCTTATTTTGTATTGGTTCCAGCAGAGTAGACGTTATGTTTTCTTCCATGGTCATTATAGACCGACGGAGGCTGACGACGAAGGCTGAGTGACACACACGCCTTCGCCAGTTTTTTTTTAATTACTACTGTTATTTGTTTTGAAAAATCGTTTGCCAAAAACTGCTATCATGGAAGCACAAAACCGCAATAATGGAATTATGTTTTGATCGAGTCGCGAGACCAGAACCAAAGCGGACCAGCGTCGCGTTCATCTGACAATGAGGAAGACAAGTTCGCCAAGACTCCGCTGTGAAGAGGTAAGGTGTTATAAGCTAAATTATTCTCTATCCCTGAAAATTGTAATCCAAAATGACTTTTGACCGATCAGTAAATTACAGCTGTGCGGTTCACGAAGTCTGAAGTTCGTGCACCGCGGTGCAAGGGGTTGCTCGCAGTGTACAGGCTGTGAACGCCCCCCCACCCCCGCTATTCTTCTGCAGCGAGGGGGGGGGGCCGCGGTGACTGCACTGCTGTCCTACATCACCACATAAGGCTAATCCGTTGTGTAGCGATGGCCGAAGTCCATCCTCTGTAGCGAGCGGGGGGGGGGGGACAACCCCCCCCACACACACACAGTAGCGAGGGGGGGGGGGAAGCCGCTGTGACAGCGTTGCTGTGGAAACATGCAACGAGTGTAATCCGTCATGTAGCAAGGGCCGAACTCTGTCCTTGGTAGCGGAGGGGGGACGACCCCCCCCACACACACACACAGATACAGCCCTGAGTGTGACCTTTCCTTTGAGCCTAAAATGAAGCTTCTACATTGAATTATTCAAAAGTTACAGACGTTTTTCCAAACTGTGCCATTTGGCACAATTTGGCACAGTTCCAAAATGCCTGGGAACAGCCTGAGAACAAAGCTGTGTAAAATATTCATTTTTTGCGGTATTGTTACCAAATTTGGATCTCAGCTGGATAACACTTGGTTCTACATTTCTGTTGCATTTTCCAGCCGGATCGGACAGCTGTGTGTTAATTTACAAGCATTTGTATCCAAAAAAACACTGTGTCCAAATTTTTTTTCTTCAAGTTCAGTATGTTTAGATGACTGTAACTCAGTGGCCGGAGCACGTAGAGAGATTATGTTTTTTTTGCCAAAAAATTCTAAGTGTTTTCTTTTAAATGAGACCAACCCCATGAAGATGCTGCAAAGGGTTGAAGAACAGCTTTCGATTTACTTTGGGCACGTTATTTTTTGGCATTTTTAGGAAAATTGCCCGGAGTGCAAGAGGTTAAATAAAAAGGAGCCTGATTGTTAAGAGCTTTGTGAATAAGAAGGAGGATTTTAAACTTAATTCTAAACTCTATGGGAAGCCAATGAAGGGAGGCCAGAACCGGAGAGATATGATCTCTCTTTCTAGTACCTGTTAAAACTCTTGCTGCAGCATTTTGGATCAGCTGAAGACTTTTTAAAGATGTTTTAGGACAGCTTGATAATAAAGAATTACAATAATCTAATCTCGAGCTAACAAAAGTGTGGATCAGTTTCTCAGCATCACTCTGAGACAAGATGCTCCTAATCTTGGCAATACAGTGATCCCTCACTTATCGTGGTTAATGGGTTCCAGAACCGACCGCGAAAAGTGAAAAACCGCGAAGTAGCGTCACCCCTAATGGCGTCATCCATAAATAATACGTACGTTCATTCTCTCACTCTTTCTCTCTCATATGATACGTGTGTGTGTGTGTACGTGTACATACATACGTAGATGTAAATAAAGTGTACATAAATATGTTTTTAGAACTCTTTTATTCTTATAACAAGATACGTAACTCAAGATGAAGATGATTTACTTCACAGGTTAATGAGAGCTTTACTGCTCCTCAGGTGACACCTCATCGTCAGGTGCTAGAAGCGCAGGATCATCGAGGGCAGCTTCCGATAGAGCTGGAGAAGCTGCAGGAGGCGGCGTAGTGGCTCGACGGGAAGACTATTTAATGGCACAAGAGAACAGCAAAAAGTTCCACGCTGCGAGACTACGTAACACGAGCGATAAAGAGCAATGAATGTGGTCTTCCTTCCCTTCATGGGCGCTCGGCAGGGAGAGGAGGTGGGTGAAACGTCTCAGCCAATCAGCTTGCGGGGTGAAACGTCTCGGCCAATCAGCTTGCGAGATTTCCGAGCCGAGCCAACACGAGAACAGCGAACAGAGAGGTGGATTTTTTGAGTTGTGCGGGCTCTCCATGTTGATACCTGATGGTCTAATGTAGTCTCCCTGCCTTCTGCTAGCGCCCGCCCATTATTTCTCAATTTTGAATTTTTGATGAATATTTTTGAAAAATCCGCGATGCACTGAGGGCGCGAAAGGTGAAGCGCGAAGTAGCGAGGGATCACTGTATTACGCAAATGATAGAAGGCAGTCTTAGAAACAAATTTAATATGTGAATTGAAGGACAAATCCTGATCAAAAATAACTCCAAGATTCCTCACAGAGCTATTAAGAGAAAGAGTAACCGCATCCAAACTGAAAGTTTGATTTGGAAAGGAATTTCTAAGGTTTTTTGGACCAACAAGAATGACTTCAGTCTTATCTGAATTTAATAGCAGGAAATTACAAGTCATCCAAGCTTTGATTTCCTTAAGACAGGCTTCTAACTTGGCTAATTGATTACTATCATCTGGCTTCATTGACAGGTGTAATTGTGTGTCATCTGCATAACAATGAAAATGTATACAGTGCTTTCTAATAATGTTGCCTAACGAAGCATATTAAACTAAAAAGAGTAGGGCCTAGCACAGATCCCTGTGGAACTCCATGACTAAGCTTTGAGTGAAAGAAAACTCATTATTTACATGAACAAACTGGAACCTATCAGATAAATAAGATCTAAACCACTGCAGCGAAGTTCCATTAAGTCCAACATAGTGTTCTAATCTATCAAGTAGAATATTATGATCGATAGTATCAAAAGCTGCACTAAGGTCTAAAAGGACAAGTACAGAAACTAGTCCATTATCAGACGCAATGAGGAGGTCGTTAGTGACCTTCGCTAAGGCTGTTTCAGTACTATGATGGATTCTAAACCCAGATTGAAACTCTTCAAGTAAACCATTTCCCTGCAGGTGGTCAAATAATTGCGTAGCAACAACTCTTTCTAAGATTTTTGAAATGAAAGGGAGATTAGAGATTGGTCTATAGTTAGCTAAAGCTCCTGGATCTAGCGTTGGCTTTTTGAGTAAGGGTTTAATTACAGCTGTTTTAAAAGCCTGCAGTACATGGCCTAAAGTTAATGAAGAATTGATTATATGAAGAATAAAGCTACCAATAAGAGGGGAGACTTCTTTAAATAACCTGGTAGGAATAGGGTCTAAAAGACAAGTTGAAGGTTTGGATGAGGAAACTATTTTGTCTAACTCACAAAGGTCGATTGGAGTAAACTCATCAAGACAGACATCAATAGAAGGAGTTGTAGTAGTTACAGTATTTAAGTTAACTGTGGGAAGAATCTGATTGATTTTATCTCTGATGGATGAAATTTTATTATTGAAAAAGTTCATAAAGTCCTGATTAGTAAGCTCTAAGGGAATGCTAGGATTGACAGAGTCCTGACTCTTTGTCAACCTGGCTACAGTACTGAAAAGAAACCTGGGATTATTCTTGTTCTCTTCTATTAATGCAGAGTAATAACTCGTTCTAGCTTTTCTAAGAGATTTTTTATAAATTAAAAGATGATTTCTCCAAGCTAAATAGATTTCATTTAAATTAGTGGAGCACTATTTTCTTTCTAATTGACGAGACTTCTGTTTTAAGCTACGAGTTTCTGTGTTGAACCAAGGAGTTAGAAATCTCTGATTAGACTTTTTCTTTTTTAAGGGGGTCACCAAGTCTAGAGTCTGATGCAGAGAAGCTGAAACACTATCCACCATGTTATCAATTACAGAAGGAGCAAGCTGTCTATAGCTTATTTCCGTTGTGTTGACACGTGGCATAGAGGAAACAATCTGCATAAATTTGGTAACAGCATCATCTGAGAGGCATCTACTGTAATAATATTTTTCTTTAGGAGCCAAATAGTCAGAAATAGTAAAATCAAAGGGTAACAGACAATGGTCTGACAGTACAGGGTTATGAGGAGACACTACAAGATTTTCTATATTTATGCCATATGTCAGAACAAGGTCCAATGTATGGTGGAGGTAATGAGTAGAATTTCCTACTTTCTGAGAAAACCCAATCGAGTCTAATATTGAATTAAATGTCACATTAAGGCAGTCACTATCTACATCCACATGTATATATATTAAAGTCCCCTACTATAATTATTCTATCAGATTTCAGCACTAAATCAGCTAAGAAATCAGCAAATTTGGATAAAAATTCTGAGTAGGTTGATGGTGGACGATAAACTGTGGCAAATAAAATTGGGTTTAACCTAAAATTGCTAAAGTGCCCAATACTGAGGACCAGGCCCTCAAAGGAATTATAACATGTTTTTTGCTTTACATTAACTAGTAATTTGGAATGGTAAATTGTTGCTACTCCTCCTCCACGACCAGAACTTTTGGGATTTTGACAGTTTAAATAACCAGAGGGAGTTGATTCATTTAAACCAACATAATCCTCTTGCCCTAACCAAGTCTCTGTAAGGGAAATTAAATCAATCTGATGATCAATTAACAGATCATGGACTAACAGAGACTTGGGAGTTAGAGACCTAATATTTAATAAACAACGTTTAATTTTTAAATTATGAGGAGGAACAGAGGCCAAATCATTCAATTTAGAGGCTTTATGTTTAATTTGAGTTTTACCAATATTTTGCTTTATCACTTTGGGATGCTTATACATTATATTTTTATTTACTTTGGAGGGAGCAGACAACGATTCTCTGATGGGGAAGACAGGGGCTAAGCTGAGGGGTGGCGGATGAAGAGGAGCTGCAGAGAGGCGTGTAAGACTGCGACTCTGCTTCCTGGTCCCAACTCTGAGTAGTCAGGGTTTTGGAAATTTGGATAAAAAAGATGCCAGATTGTTAGATAAATGAGACGCACCATCCAAAGTAGGATGAATGCTGTCTCGTCTCATAAGACCAGGTTTTCCCCAAAAAGAGCTCCAATTGTCAATGTAGCCCACGTCATTTTTAGGACACCACACAGACAGCCAGCGGTTCAAGGATGACGAGTGGCTAAACATGTCATCACTGGTCAGATTGGGGAGGGGCCCAGAGAATACTACAGTGGCAGACATCGTTTTTGCAAAGTCACACACCGATTCTATATTAAGTTTCGTGACTTCCGACTGCCGGAGACGGATGTCATTAATGCCGGCGTGAATAACAATTGTGGAATATTTACAGTTACTTTTAGCCAGCATTTTCAAATTTGACTCGATGTCGCCTGCTCTGGCCCCAGGAATGCATTTGACTATGGCCGCTGGAGTCTCTAGATTCACGTTTCTGACTACAGAGTCGCCAATGATCAGAGTTTTTTCCTCAGCGGGTGTGTCGCTGAGCGGGGAAAAACGATTAGAAACATGAACAGGTTGGTGGAGCACCGGGGCTTTGCGACTAGGCTTCCTTCTCACCGTCACCCACCCAGTCTCCTCGCTGCTGAGGAGAGCCGGGGGACCGCTGACAGGGGGGCCTAAGCTAGCTAGCTCCGCTGCAGCTAAGGGGTGTCCGTCACGGTTAACTGGCGCAGACGGTGTTTCAATGCAACGGAGCCGGGATTCCAAATCAGACAACCTCGCCTCGAGCGCCTCAAAAAGACAACATTTATTACATTTACCATTATCACTAAAAGAGGCAGAGGTGTAGCTAAACATCTGACAGAGAGAGCACACCAGAGGAGGAGAGGAAGGAGAGCTAGTAGCCATAGCTAGTGGCTGGAGAGCAAACCACACAGACAGACAGCAAAACAGGAAGTGACGATACGTTACCACAAGGAAGTGACGATCCCAGTGTTCCGGAAAAAATAATACCGCATATCACGCTGTTGAGCTATCCACCATCACTGCTGGGAAAATTCCTCCACAGTGACAGTCCTATTTGTGTTGCTATCTTTTTATATTTTAGGCAGAGTAGTGCCTACCTGTGCATGCCCATAGACAGCAGGTGTAAGCAAGCACATCAGCACTCATTCAGTGATGCCTGCCTTTGATCTTTGATGGTGTCATAGCAAATCCTATGAACTTTGATGATGTCATAGCGAGTCCTATGATCGTGAGTGATATCTGCCTTTGGTCTTTGATGTCCTATGATCGCAAGTGAGCATGAGTGATGCCTGCCTTTGATCTTTGATGATGTCATAGGGAGTCCTATGATCGTGAGTGATGCAGTCCAAGGATGGATAATTTTTTCACACAAGGAGTCGTTATACATAGGAACATCATAGGACATCATGCAGGCATCATAGGCGGTCCTATGAGCTTTGGTCGTGACACACACACTGACACACACACACAGACAGAGATTTCTTCAATTTATAGAGTGATGATATACTGTATGCTCTGATTCCTTGTTCAAACAACAGCGGCTTTCCTGCCAGACCTGACTTAATTACAAGAAAATGATAAGTTCATAGATAGAAGTAGCATCAAGGATTTTTCATGCTTTCTGGTGTACTTGATTATATATGTAAACATCTACATTGTGCACTACTGCCACCCAGCCAGCATGTCCATGTGGGTCGCACCAAAGGTTAAAACTGGGCTTTCTTCTGGGTCTCATGTAGGTTTGTCCACGGGTTCCATGCTGCAGGTTTCAGTAACACTGGTGCTATAGGCAAATTATGCAAAAAAGTCGCAACTTTATGAGGAAAAAAATGTTAAAGTTTATAAGAAAAAAACGTGAGAAATGTATGAGGAAAAAGTCACTAATTTATGAGAAAAAAGTCCCAAATTTAAGAGAAAAAAGTGAAAATTTAGGAGTGAGAACTTGAAGTTACAAACCTACAAGAAAAGATTAGCAAATTTACAAGAAAAAGTCACAAATTTATGAGGAAAAACAAAAAAGTAGCATATGTATGAATAAACAAATTGAAAATTTGTGAGAAAAAAATCCCAAATTTATGAGAAAAAAGTGAGAAATGAAATGAAAGTGAGAAATTTACAAAAAAAAAATACTAGAATAAAGTCACAAATTTACTAGAAAAAAAATCACATTTATGAAAAAAGTTGCAAATTTACAAGAAAAAAGTAGAATTACTTGAAAAGAGTTACAAACTTACAAGAAATTTTTAACAAACTTACAAGAAAAAAGTCACAAATTTATGAGGAAAAAATGTGAAAATTTAAAAGAAAAACAGAGAAATTTACAAAATACTAGCAAATTTACTAGAAAAAAGTCCCAAATTTACAAGAAAAGAAGTAGAATTACTACTAGAGTTACAAACTTACAAGAAAAATGATGCAAATTTATAAGTAAAAAGTCACCAGTATATGAGGAAAAACAAAAAAGTAGTATATGTACGAGTAAATAAATGGAAAATTTATGAGAAAAAAATCCCAAATTTATGATGAAAAGCTGTAAGTTTACTGTTAAAAAAAGTTGAACATTTTTTGTGAAAATTCCAAATATTCAAGAAAAATGTGGCAAATTTATGGGAAAAACTCACAAATTTACAAGAAAAGTCATAATTTTACAAGAAAAATGAACACATTAATGGGAAAAAAGTTGAAAATTTACAAGAAAAAAAATCAAATTTAGGAAAAAGTCACAAATTTACTGGAAAATAGCAAACTGAAGAGAGAATAAGTTAAAAATAGGTAAGCAGGTAAAGTCCATATGGGCAAACATAGATGGGGCAAACATGGAATCCGTGGACAAACCCACATGGAACTCATAAGTGCCATGATTTGCCCCACGGGACAGGAACAAAGTCCCAAGCACTGGACTGCTAGTTGTGCAATTTATTAAGGAGAACGTAAAGTCCAAATAGTGAGTAAACTTACATCACCTGAGAAGTGCAGGGAAACAGCAAGGATACAAACGGGAATGCACGTCAGAGCAGGGTAGGGGTCCCGACAGGGCTGAGAAACAATCAGAGATAACCATGAGGCACTGACAATTGAGTGGCAGGAAAAGCATTCTTAAATAAGGCAGGTAATCAAACACAATGAGTGCCATCAGGTGTGGATCTCATGAGCAGGCAGGTGACCCAATTAGCGAGCTGAGTGCACAGACGATGAAAAGGGAGGAGGGGGTGTCTGGAAGAGGAGAGCTCATGCCACGGAGACTACAGATAACAAAACCCACACACAGAGAAATAATATATAAACTTGAGAAAACACAGGATAAGAACAACAATAAATAGAGAGCCTGAGCATGGTGAAACACTGTGCTCCGTATCGTGACAATAAGACAGCCCACCTCTGGTGGGATCTGTTCTGTTTGGAAATGAGGGACAGTGGAGGTGATGGCTGTCCTAAACAGTAGCTCTTTATTAAAGATGGCAACAGCATGTGTAACACACGAACAGGCTAGTATGCTAATAAACAGTTGGTATAGGTTGGTGGTGGCATAGAGGCGGAGTGCCAAAGAGAGCGTCTCCCACCATTAGCCCCTTAATATACCACTGACGTGGCAACGCCATTGCGTGAATACGTCCCCATGCCCGAGGCCCTTAAGGTGGTATATAAGGTGGACCTAGCAGTATGCCACAGGACCCACATGGACATGCTGGCTGGGTGGCAACAACAGCTTTGCTTTAGATTATTAAACTTCTCTGCCATGACAGTATAACTTCTTAATGTGGTGATCCGTTCTGTGTGCCTGCTGCCCTAATTGTCTCCACAGCTGCGCGCACACCTGCTCTTCCAATTAGGCAGCCTTCTTAAGGAGCTCAGCCTATCATTCTGCACGGAGATGTCATTGCCCCATCTGGATGAAAGAACTCTGTGCTAGAGTCTACTCCTCCTTTCGCTAGGGAGTCTCGCCTCCCTCATCATTTCAGCATGTCTGATCATCTGGGAGTTTCGTCTTCCCCAACACAACGTAAGCCTCTCCAAGAAATTCATTCTCTACGCTCCTCCCCTCTATTTTCCCTGTGCACAGGTGGATTTCCCTGGGCGGACTTCCTCCTCCTGGCAGCGGACTGGGACCTTCGCCTACACTCTGAGGAAACTCTGGTTTCTATAAATGAAGCACTGAATCACCTAAACCTGCACGAGCACACGACAGGCCGAGGCACTAGCATATGGTGTTGTTTGGATGCTCTTCAGCGCCCCAACTACTCACCACCACCGTAAGACTGCTTAATCACTTGTTCATTCAACCAGTTTACAGAAAGCTCATACTCTTGTCTCTCCTCTCTCCTAGGGTTGCCAGACTTGCCCCCGCTCTGCTCGTGCTCCTGCACTCATTCACGTTTACACTCCCACACACATTTAATAAAGATAATGGTGTTTATTCTGAGTCTGTGTCTGCATCTGGGTTTGTCTGAATCATGTCAGTTAAAATACCAAAAAATGTTGCAACTGATCACATATATATATTTATATCTATGTATAGACTGTCTGTAGAAACATCAAATGCAAATTAACACTCAAGACTTCAGAGTAAAAGGAAATGTATTAGGTCATCTGAACATAGAACTGAATTAAGCCGAGTTAAGACCAGCTCTTTAAACAGCTCCATAAATGGTACATTGCCATTAGCACAGCACTCAATTGATGATGTTCGTCCTTTGTGCTTGAAGATGACCAATGACATCAATTTGATGTTGAGCTGCTGCGGTGAGTCCGGAGGTGGCTGGTGAGGCCAATCCAGGCAATGAATCCTCTTCTACAAGTAGGACAGAAGTGGGAAGGGGTTGTGATGTTGGTGCTAGTTGCTCTGCCCTTCCGCATCTGGTGTTTCTGCTCTGCATGCTGTGCACACTGATCCTCTGCATTTTGGGCTCCTGTTGTGATAGCACTGCACCAGGAGGGGTGATCAGCAGCAAGCGTCTCCCAGGACTCTGTGTTAATGGAGAAGTCTTTAAGGTTAATCTTCAGGTTGTCCTTGAAGCGCTTCTTTTGTCCTCCGACTCTACGTTTCCCTTGGGCGAGTTCTCCATAGAAGAGCTGTTTTGGGATGCGGTCGTCTGACATACGGGAGACGTGGGCTGCCCATCTCAGCTGAGCCTTGCGCATGGTGGTAATGGCGCTGGGGATGTCTGCCTGCTTCAGCACCTCCGTGTCTGGAACTTTGTCTTGCCAGCGGATGTGGAGGAGGTTGCGAAGACACCTGAGATGGAAGTGGTTGATCTCTCGCTCGTGCCTTCTGTATGCAGTCCACGTTTCGCAGCCATAGAGTAGTGTGGTTAGGACGACTGCATGGTAGACCTTCAGCTTTGTTGTGTGGCTGATCCCTCTCCTCTCCCAGACATTTTTTCTGAGTCTTCTCAATTACAATTAAGACAACAGGAAGACACAAGAAAAACAGTTAATCCTTTCTGTGTCTCAAAAGAGTGTATTCATTCTGAGAGCAGCAACATCATTTGGAAGATTGCACTGTGGAAAATAAAAAGGTTCAGTAAAGCATCACATTGGCTGTAAATGCAGACAACATAAAAGACATTCCACATTAGAGTTAAAGTTAGTAGAAAGCAACAGGTTAACATTTGAAGAATGTTTTGACTCCTGTTGCACTCAGTCTTTAAGGTACATGATTATTTTTTACAGAATACTGGACTACATTTTTTCCCTTTTTATAGCAGTATGATACTTGGCCTTGGATGTTTCTTCTGTTGGTATAAGCAGTAGGATATTTATTATTTCTCAACAAGGAATGGGGTATTCAACAATTTAGCACAAGGTGCAAATGTAAATTAGATACAAATTTGCAAGAATAAAGGTGTAAAGATGTGATAAAAAGATGCCAATTTAAAAATTAAAAAAGTTGCAAGTTATTTAATTACACAGAATAACACTTTAACCCCTTGCACTCTGGTCAATTTCCCTAAAAACGCCAAAAAATAACGTGCCCAAAGTAAATCAAAAGCTGTTCTTCAACCCTTTGCAGCATCTTCATGGGGTCAGTCTCATTTAAAAGAAAACACTTTAGATTTTTTTGGCAAAACAGTCATAATCTCTCTAAGTGCTCCGGCCACTGAGTAACAGTCATCTAAACATACTGAACTTGAAGAAAATAAATTTCGCCTGGGTGTTTTTTTGGATACAAATGCTTGCAAATAACACACCGCTTCAGATCCGGGCTGGAAAATGCAACAGAAATGTAGAACCAAGTGTTATCCAGCTGAGGTCAAAATTTTGTAACAATACCACAAAAAATGAATATATTACACAGCTTTGTTCTCAGGTAGTTCCCAGGCGTTTTTGAACTGTGCCAAATTGTGCCAAATGGCACAGTTTGGAAAAACGTCTGTAACTTTTGAATGATTTAATATAGAAGCTTCATCTTGGGCTCTAATGAAAGGTGACACTCAGGGCTGTGTGTGTGTGGGGGGGGGGTTGTTTATTCATTCATTCATGAATGAATGAACAAACAAGCCCCCACACACAAAGAAGCCCCCACACACAAAGAGGCCCCCACACACAAAGAAGCATGCCACGTAAAAAATGTGTGGCTTTTTTTTTACAAAAAAAATAACCTACAGTGTACTAAAAATTATTCTTAAATATTTGTAATGTAGAAGATAACAACTCCCACCCCCCCCACCCCCCCGCTACAGAGGACGGACATCGGCCATGTGGCGATGTGGCGACCGCAGCGCAGTCACCGCGTTCACGGTCCGGATGCGGTGCACAAACCTTGTACCGCGACACACGGACTTCAGACTTCGTGCGCCGCACAGTTGTAATTTACCGATCGGTCAAAACTCATTTTTGATTACAATTTTCAGGGATAAAGAATAATTTAGCTTATAACACTTACCTCTTCACAGCAGCAGCCGAGCTGGCGAACTTCTCTTCCTCATTGTCAGACGAACAAGAAGCTGGTCCGCTTTTTACGGACTCGTGGTTCTGGTCTCGCGACCCAGTCAAAACATAATTCCATTATTGCGGTTTTGCGCTTCCATGATTGCGGTTTTGGCAAACGATTTTTCAAAACAAATAACAGTAGTAATTCGAAAAGACTGGCGAACGCATGTGTGTCACCCAGCCTTAGTCGTCGGCCTCCATCGGTCTATGATGACCATGGAAGAGAATCCTAAACGTCTATTCTGCTGGAATAATAATAAAAAAAAGCACCGCCTGTGGCTGAACAGGCCGATGCGCGAATGGCAGTCCCTGTCACACAGGTCGCACTTGTGGGTGGTCTCCGTGCTGCTGGGTCTATGGCGGTTCTTCCTGTGGGTCCTTTTTTCATCTGCTGCAGCAGTCAGTCTCTCCACCCAGCCTTACACAAAACAGCTTTCGAACTTCTGTGCTTCAATTGGTTCGCTGCATTCGTAGCGTTGGTAGGCGGGTCCTTCTTGCTAGGTTTTCAGTCATTGGTTCTTCAAGGTTTCAGAAACCCAATTCAAGGCTCTTATTAGTCAAATGAGAGGTCAATCATATCTGATCTGTTCGCGGCTGTGTCTGTAGTGGAAGAACAGAAATGCAGCTTTTTTTTTCAGTGCGCTCTAGAACGCAGCGCCCTCGTGTGTCCTACAGTGCAAGAGGGCGCTCTCGTGCGCCCTCGTGCTCTAGGATGCAGAGACGTGCCCGTCCGCGGTACACCGGAGTGCAAGAGGTTAACCAACAAATAGGTGAGCACTGTAAATTTATTAGAAAAAAGCTGAAAATTTACAGGAAAAAGTTACAAATTTGAGGAAACAATTTGTAAATTTATCAGAAAAAGTTAGAAATGATGAAAAAAGAGGAAGATTTACAGGGAAAAGGTCACAAATTTATCAGAAAAAAGTAGAAATTTTACAGGAAAAAAATACAAATTTACAAGAAAAAAAATGCAAATTTATGAAAAAAAGTTGCTAATTTATGAGATGAGATGAGATGAGATTCAACTTTATTGTCATTACACATGTATGAATACAAGGTAACGAAACGTGACTTGGCATTTGGGCACGCTCTGCAGAGCGCATCCAAGGCCGGGGCAGCCGCTAGGCGCCAGTCATAAAGAAGAAAGGAAAAAAAAGAAAAAGAGAGGATATGACACAGTAGGCGAGAGAAAAAAACATGTTTTATCAAATTGACGCTTAAGTAAGTAAGCGAAATTTTGATTGCAGGCAAAAAAACCCTCAATGCTTAATTAGCAGACATTTAGTAGACAAATCACACAGCAGGGGGAGAGCAGTGTATGTATATCAGTATGATGATATCAGTGTGTGTGCAGTGTTGAGTGTATCAGTTACTGGAGCACAACAAATAGTCTCCTAGGCAATGATAGATGTTATAGTTCATGAACGCTGTCCCTGAAGAGTTCTGTTTATTGCACAGCAGCGGTGTTTGGGTTAGCGAGCCAGCTGACACATCCGCTTATCTCAACTCTGGAGGAGTGAGTTATCCAGGGGCGCCGATCAAGGCCGAATCTGCTCAGACAGAGTATAGGATTTCCCTATTGTCATATTCTGAGCTTACAATTCAAATTAACATTCACTGGCTTTAAATTCATATCATTCCCTGGAGAGCACGAAGCGACTCCAGATGTTTCCCCTTCTAAACACAGATGAACATGTCCGGTAGAGTCCATCTCTCTACAGTGCATGCAGATGGTAAATTCCATGTTGGTCATTTGCCGCTATTTCGTGCACTCCCCATCTGGTCGAATTATTGAGAAGCAGCTCCGCCGGGTCCGCATTTTGATTAGCTCCTCCAGTTAAATTTTCGATACACCAGGAGAACTCCAAAGCCCAATCGGCAGAAATCCTGTGATCGTAAAGCCAAAACAGGTAGATGTTTTTCCACATCCTCAGTCAAATCACACAGACACATGAGTTCCAATCCATGGGTCTCTCCACATTTGGGCTCCCCCGGGCCCAATTTTCTGTTTGAAAAGGTGGTGTCAATTGCGTTTAAAGCCCAGCTTATATCCATTTTCCGTATTTTTCATTTGGGTTGAGATCAGCAAGATGGTGAGACGGCACAGACACTCACTCAGACGCAGCAAGCTGGGATTAGGTCAGGAAGGCAGGATAGGATTTCCTATTATTAGGAAATAGTTGAAAATTTACAGGAAAAGGCACACTTTTTGGAAAAAAAAGTCACAAATTTACGAGAAAAAAGGTTCACATTGTAAGGAAAAAAATCAGTTATATTTGAAAAAAAATCGCAAATTTTTGAGGAAAAGTTGCAATTGATGAAAAAAAGATGAAGATTTATAGAGAAAAGGTCACAAATTTATCAGAAAAAAAGCTGAAAATTTACAGGAGAAATTAACGGAGAGAACAACCAGAGGACTGACCTCCCACTGTAGCTTTCAGTACTTACAGTAGCTGTGTGGCCTAGGGTCAGAGAAACGGAGATAGGCGACGCCCCTATACACCACATGGTGTATGGTGTATAAATGCAAATTTATATAAAAAAAAAAGTCACACATTTTGAAGAAAAAAAAATCAGTTTTATAATAAAATGTTGCAGATTTCTGAGGAAAAAAATTTGCAAATTTGTCAGAAAAAGTTACAATTTTTTTTCTCTTCTGCTTTTCTGCATTCAAAGTCATTTTATTCAGTTGTGTAACATGATATAGAAAGTTTTATGATGATATTGAGAGGAGAAGGTGTCATGGTTGGGGCACGGCTGGGGACCGTGAACATGCTTTATATTCATTTTGGTTTCCTTGTTTTTCCACTTGACTATTATTAGTATTAACTAGTGCCTACCTGTGCATGCCCGTAGAAAGCAGGTGTAAGCAAGCACGTCAGCACTCATTCAGTGATGCCTGCCTTTGATCTTTGATGGTGTCATAGCGAGTCCTATGATCTTTGATGATGTCATAGTGAGTCCTATGATCATGAGTGATGACTGCCTTTGATCTTTGATGATGTCTGCTGAGTCCTATGATCTTTGATGATGGCATAGCGAGTCCTATGAGCTTTGATGATGTCATAGCGAGTTCAATGACTGAGAGTGATGCCTGTGTTTGATCTTTGATGATGTCATAGTGAGTCTGATAGTGAGGGATGCCTGACTTTGATTTTTGATGTCCTATGATCGTGAGTGAGTATGAGTGATGTCTGCCTTTGATCTTTGATGATGTCATAGTGAGTCCTATGATCGTGAGTGATGCAGTCCAAGGACAGATAATTTTTTCACACATAAGTTGTTCAGAACTCCTAATACATAGGAACACCATAGGACATCATGTAGACATCATAGGCGGTCCTATGATCTTTGGTTGTGACACACAGACAGACAGACACAGAGATTTCTTGAATTATAGAGTGATTGTATTATGATGATGATGATGATGATGATGATTTAAGTGTCCCTTGTGCTCCCTAGTTGTTGTCTGTTGCATGTAGTCCTGTCCTCATCCTCTATTGCTATTTTGTGACTGTCTTTTGTAATTTGATTGTTATTAGTATTATTAGTGTTTGATTGTCCTTTGTATCTCTAGTCATGTTGCGTCACCCCGTTCGTCCTTAATGTCATTATTTGATGTCTTTGTGTTTTCCCTGTTTTGCTTATATTATTTGTCCACTATGTATTGTTATTATTATAGTTATTGTCTTCTGTGTCTCCCCTGGTCTGCTGTGCTCATCCCGTCGTCATTATTGCCCTCATGTGTTCTGCTAAGCCCTTACAGCTCCTACCTGTCTTCCTCTGATTAGTGTCCTCCCTATATATGTTGCCTTTTGCTTTCAGTTCATTGTTGGGTCATTGTCGTTTACAGTCGTTCCTCCTGTCCAGCTCCCCATGCGTGATTAGTTATTCTTTGTGAGTTTTTTGGTATCAGTTATTCCTGAGGTTATTCCAGCCCTCGTGCTGTGTTTTTGTTCCTCCTGAGCCTTTGTTAATAAATGATCATTTTTGCACCTAAGTCCTGCCTGCAACTGGGTCCTTCTACCACCATCATCTGCCTGGAAGGCAGCGTTATGACACAAGGTTGGTTTACACCTATGAATGGTGATGGGGCGGTGGCAGGTTAGCAAAGGGGATATTTTATGTTTTTTTGCTAACAAATCACCAACTGGGTATAATCTATCTAATGCTACTGAAAAACAGTTTTCCTATCGCAGTACACTACTAACTGAATTCCCAACCCTGGGGGCCCATGTACAACAGATGATGGAAAGGAACTTCGAGAAGCCTGGGAGCTGAAAATGGAACACGGCAGAGGCCTGAAAAAAGCAAACTAGCCTGCTACCACCCAAACCTCCTAAGGCACTGACAAGCAGCCAATTGGAGGAATGAAATCAACAGTAAAGCTGACAGTAATAACTGACTGATGTGCAGACAAGTTAATAAAAAAGAAGCTGCATAACCAATACTTACTGGTACATTTTCCTACAACACACCCGCGGAACCTTCAAGATTTGAGGACAGTTTGTGTGGAAGAATGGGTTAAAATCACTCCTGAGCAATGCCTGCGCCTAGTTTCTCCGTACAGGAGGCATCTGGAAACTGTTATTACCAACAAAGGCTTTTCTACTAAATATCTATCTATAAATGTACAAAATCTCTGTGTCTGTCTGTCTGTCTATCTATCTGTCTGTCTATTCTACGCATATCTCTTGAACCGTTCATCAGACTGGCCTCAGAATTTATAGGTTCTTTGCTGAGGTTATGAGGGTGTGCATCCCTGAGTATGGAGTCGCTCGGCCAAAATATGCAATTTTTATCAGTACAAGTTTAGCCACGGCTTTGTCACTGCTCTGTCTCTTCATGTCCTTCAGTGTGTGTGGGGTGTCGGATTGACTGTGCTGATTGGATAATACGTGGCATCACAGCCATGCTGATTGTATAATACACAACGTCATGACCATGCTGATTAGATAATTTGCAGCATCACGACCAGTCAGTCACCAAGAATTTGCAAACAAAAAAGGAAGTGAAAAGCAACAAATGTGACAAGAAAGAGAGAATAGTGACAATGTAATGCTTGTAAAACTTATACTGTAATGTTGCCATGATTGCGTACATCTAAAGGATAATTCGGGGAATGCCAGCAAGGACCCGGGGTCTGCCTTCTCCAATACCGGTGGTGGAGAAGCACCAGGCAGAATGCGGTCCTTCACACTGAAGCAAGCCCAGCCCGACCTGTCAGCAGTAGGCGGGAGTCCCTTTGCAGGACCACGACTCGCCATCGCCAGTGGCGCTCCTCTCAGTGTGCTTGCATGGTTATCTAAAAATTAAAAGTTAATCACTAACGATCTCCTTATCAGATCTGATAATGGACTTGTTTCTGTACTGTCCTTTTGGACCTTAGTGCGGCTTTTGATACTATCAATCATAATATTTTACTTGATAGATTAGAACACCATGTTGGACTTAATGGAACCTTGTTGCAATGGTATAAATCTTATTTATCTGATAGGTTCCAGTTTGTTCATGCCAATGAGTTTTCTTCCAACTCAAAGCTCAGTCACAGAGTTCCACAGGGGTCTGTGCTAGGCCCTATTCTTTTTAGTTTATATATGCTTCCACTAAATAATATTATTAGAAAGAACTGCCAACATTTTCATTGTTATGCAGACGACACACAACTATTCTTGTCAATGAAACCAGATGACAGTAATCAATTAGCCAAATTAGAGGCTTGTCTTGAAGAAATCAAAGCTTGGATGACTTGTAAATTCTTGCTATTAAATTCAGATAAGGCTGAAGTCATTCTAGTTGGTCCAAAAAAAACTTAGAAATACCTTTCCAAAACAAACTCTTAGTTTGGATGTGGTTACTCTTTCTCAATAGTTTTGTGAGGAACTTTGGAGTTATGTTTGATCAGGATCTGTTCTTTAATTCACATATTAAACTTGTTTCTAAGACTGCCTTCTATCATTTGCATAATATTGTCAAGATTAGGAGCATCTTGTCTCAGAGTGATGCTGAGAAAGTAATCTACACTTTTGTTAGCTCGAGATTAGATTATTGTAACTCTTTATTATCAGGCTGTCCTAAAACATCTTTAAAAAGTCTCCAGCTGATCAAAAATGTTGCAGCAAGAGTTTTAACAGGTGCAAGAAAGAGAGATCACATCTCTCCGGTTCTGTCCTCCCTTCATTGGCGTCCCATAGAATTAAAATTAAGTTTAAAATCCTTCTTCTCACTTACAAAGCTCTAAATAATCAGGCCCCTTTTAATTTAAAAGATCTGATAGTTGTCAACGATGGCCCTCACGAGCCATCAATAAGACGCCAAATGCCAGCCGATGAGTTTGCATAAGTTATTAATAATGGACAAATGACAAAATAACGAGCCACAGGGGGCAAAAACACAACTAAGGTTCAACAGGGATACAGATACTTAGGAAAACACTTACAGGAATGGATGGTGGAAGAGGGAATGTTCGACGAGGTCACAGCCCTGAGCAAACAGAGCTGCTCCCTTAAATAGTGATTGATCAGCTGATGGAATCATCGGCTAATTGGGATCCAGCCGTCCCGCGGAGCTTGGCTTCTGACAGCCGGAGACACTGCCGAGACGCTGTCAACATAGAAGCCCGGAGGCCAAGAGGTGCGCTACAGAACAGAACGGGAAACTAACGCACAACCCAAGTGCAGACAGAGTCAGCACACGGACCGTGACAATAGTACCTTATCATCCCAGCAGAGCACTGCGCTCCTAAAAGGCAGGATTACTTGTAATATTTAGAATCTCCAAAAGTACAATGGGAGGCAGAGCCTTAAGTTATCAAGCTCCTCTCCTTTGGAACCAGTGTCCAATCTTGGGAGTCAGATTCAATCTCTGTTTTTAAGAATAGGGTTAAAACCTTCCTTTTTGATATAGCCTATAGTTAGGGTGGGATCAGGTGCCCCTGAACCCTCTCTTTATTATGCTGCTAATAGGTTTAGACAGCTGGGGGACCTCCAACAATGCACTGGGCCTCACTCCTTTCTTCACTCTTAACGAAATATTTTTAGTCATTAACATCTGTTTGTTCTCTCCCATAGATTGAGTCCTCATCATGCTGTTTGCTCTCTACATGTCTGTTCTTTTCTTCTTCTTCTCTATCCCCTCACACCCCAGCCAGTCACAGCAGATAACTGCCCCTCCCTGAGTTTGGTTCTGCTGGAGGTTTCTTCCTGCTAAAAGGGAATTTTTCCTCTCCACCGTCGCCAAGTGCTTGATCACAGGAGATCACCTGATTGCTTGGGGCTTTCTGCAGTTGTGGAGGTTTCCCCTACAGTTGAAAGGGCTATGAGTTGACTGATGTTGTGAAATGACACTATATAAATAAAGTGAATTGAACTGAATTAATAATTGTGGAGCAGAATGCCCAGATCAACTGCATATCATATGCGGCCACATGTACGGTTTGACTAAACGACGACTGTCACCAAGCTGGACACAAAAACACCCAAATAATGAAATAAATGATTTTTAGTTAAATATTTACTGACAAATGGGCAACACTGATGCAACAGTTGCAGCCAAACAGGTCATTCCACTGTGTATAATATCGGTGTTTTGTACTTATAATATTCCTCAAATATAAAAGGATGCACTGGAATGGATCTAAAATATTATGCTGCTTCATTGTGGAGCGAAATGGCCAGATCAGCTGCATATTATATGCGGACACATATGCAACAAAAAGACAACAAGACGCAAAAATGTGCAAATAATGAAATAAACCATTTTATTTAAATATTTACAGACAAATGGGCAACACTGATGCAACAGTTGCAGCCAAACGGGCCATTCTGCTGTGTATAAAAAACATGCAAGTTAGGTTAATTGAAGACTCTATAGTGGCCCTAGGTGTGAATGTGTGTGTGAATGGTGAAGGGATTGGCAACGTACCGTGGCTGCTTCATCCATCCAGGTGGATGCCCCGAATTTCCCTCTGGGGATCAATGAAGTACACAAAATACAAATACAAAAAAAAAATAAAATAATGTTTGGTGTTTTGTACTTATAATATTGCTAAAATATAAAAGGATGCACTAGAATGGGTCTCAAATATTTGTAAATGTGTCCTGTTATAGTACTGCATGAGTTTATTGACGATAGACTATAAACTACACATATAAACTAAATTATAATGGTGACTGAACAACTCCCATTCCCCAAAGTGCAAGATACACTATTATGAATAAAAGTCACAAAAAAATCGCACAAATAACTGATCTGACAAAAAAATAAACAAGAGGTTCTTAAACAGTGACTAATATTGGATATCCTATTCATTTTCAGTTATTCTGTAATTAATATTCACACAATCAAACAAATCTCAGTTCAGTCCTTTTCATATTTGTCAAAATCTAACAAGTGTGATTGCCTACATATACAGTGATGTGAAAAAGTGTTTGCCCCCTTCCTGATTTCTCATTTTTTTGTATGTTTGTCACACTTAAATGTTTCAGATCATCAAACAAATTTAAATATTAGACAAAGCTAACACAAGTAAACAGAGGATGCAGTTTTTTATTGAAGGTGTTTATTATTAAGAGAAAAAAAAATCCAAACCTACATTACCCTGTGTGAAAAAGTGATTGACCCCTGTTGAAACATAAACTAACTGTGGCTTATCACATCTTTGGAAAGCTGAGTTCAATTTTCTAGCCATTTCTAAAGCTTTGGGACTCCAGTGAACCACAGTGAGAGTCATTATCCACAAATGGTGAAAACATGGAACAGTGGTGAACCTTCCCAGGAGTGGCCGGCTGACCAAAATCACCCCAAGAACGCAGTGACCACTCATCCAAGAGGTTACAAAAGACCCCACAACAACATCCAAAGAACTGCAGGCCTCACTTGCCTCAGTTAAGGACAGTGTTCATGACTCCACCATAAGAAAGAGACTGGGCAAAAGTGGTCTGCACTGTAGAGTTCCAAGACGAAAACCACTGCTGAGCAAAAAGAACATAAAGGCTCATCTCAGTTTTGCCAGAAAACATCTTGATGATCCCCAGAACTTTTGGGAAAACACTCTGTGGACTGACGACACAAAGTTGAACTTCTTTGAAGGTGTGTGTCCCATTACATCCGGTGTAAAAGTAACAGACCATTTCAGAAACGGAACATCATACCAACAGTAAAATATGGTGATGGTAGTGTGGTGGTCTGGGGTTGTTTTGCTGCTTCAGGACCTGGAAGACTTGCTGTGGTAAATGGAACCATGAATTCTGCTGTCTACCAAAAAATCCTGGAGGAGAGTGTTCGGCCATCTGTTCATGGCCTCAAGCTGAAGCGCACTTGGGTTCTGCAACAGGACAATGATCCAAAACACACCACCAAGTCCACCTCTGAATGGCTCAAGAAAAACAAAATGACGACTTTGGAGTGGCCTAGTCAAAATCCTGATCTAAATCCGATTGAGATGCTGTGGCTTGACCATAAAAAGGCAGGTTATGCTCGAAAACCCTCCAGTGTGGCTGAATTACAACAATTCTGCATAGATGAGTGGGCCAAAATTCCTCCACAGCACTGTTAAAGACTCGTTGTCAGTTATCACAAACGCTTGATTGCAGTTGTTGCTGCTAAGGGTGGCCCAACCAGTTATTAGGTTTAGGGAGCAATCACTTTTTCACACAGGGCCATGTAGGTTTGGATTTTTTTCCCCTTAAAAATAAACACCTTCATTTAAAAACTGCATTTTGTGTTTATTTGTGTTATCTTTGAATAACATTTAAATTTGTTTGATGATCTGGAACATTTAAGTGTGCAAACATAAACTAGAAAAGCACTCGGAAAGCGCAGACCTCCGCCAAGAGCCACAGTTCCCTCCATACAGTGTTTGTGTGTACGTTTTCAGATTCCTTGACCATGAAAGCATATGACTAGCAATTGGATTCACAATGATAGGATTAGTGGTTCAGTAGTTATTGACAAAAATGGCATTTTCCGTAATGGCGGTTTAGCGCCACAGTTCCCCCCATACAGTGTTTGTGTGTACGTTTTCAGATTCCTTGACCATGAAAACATATGACTAGCAATTGGATTCAGAATGATAGGATTAGTGGTTCAGTAGTTATTGACGAAAATGTCATTTTCCGTAATGGCGGTTTTCTTCCGGACGGTGATCCGGATCACCACCAAAATGTAATCATCTGTAGGATACCCCATTTCTGACAATCTGTGAAAATTTCATGAAAATCCGTCCATAACTTTTTGAGTTATCTTGCAAACAAACAAACAGACAGACAAACCAACGCCGATGAAAACATAACCTCCTTGGCGGAGGTAAAAATTAACTAGAAAAAGGTTTCTAATTTTTGAGAGAAAATTCACCAATGTAACAGAAAAAAAGTCACAAATTTATTGAGAAAAAGTTGAAGAAGTTTAGGCAGCGTGCAAGAAATATAAGACAGAATAATAAAGAGCGATGGCAAGAACCAAGCAGACCGCCCGTAAAATCTACTGGAGGAAGAAGCCCCCCAGGAGACAGCTAGCCACCAGGGCTGCTCGGAGAGGCGCTCCGGCCACCGGCAGAGTGAAGAGGCCTCGCCGTCACAGGCCCGTGGCTCTGAGAGAGATCCGTCGCTACCAGAAATCCACGGAGCTGCTCATCCGTAAGCTGCCCGTCCAGCGCCTGGTGAGGGAGATCGCTCAGGACTTCAAGACCGTCCTGCGTTTCCTGAGCTTCGCCGTCATGGCTCTGCAGGAGACCAGCGAGGCCCACCTGGTGGTCTCTTCTTCGCTAAGGGGGTCACCATCATGCCCAAAGACTTCCAGCTGGCCCGCCGCATCCGCGGAGAGAGAGCTTAGACTTTCTGCTGCACATTCACCAACCAACCATAATGCTCTGCACTGTGTGTCTATATATATACATTTATAGTAATATGGACATATGTTTACTAGATGTTGTTTTTTTCTTGCCTTCTGATTGTTGCTCTGAGTGTTGCTATCCCTGTGCTGTTGCAATCCTGGAATTTCCCCATTGTGGGACTAATAAAGGCTTATCTTATCTTATCTTATCTTAAGAAAATGTTAATTCTTTTAGATCTTCAACTGCTTAATTCTTTAGGGTCACCGGGGGTGGGGTGGGGGTGGGGGGTGGCTGGACCCTATCTGATCACATAACCTCCTTGGCGGAGGTAATAATAATAATTTAAAAAAAAAAAAAGAATCCTTAAAAAAATTCCTGGATCCAGACGGTGATCCGGATCACCACCAAAATGTAATCATCTGTAGGATACCCCATTTCTGACAATCTGTGAAAATTTCATGAAAATCCGTCCATAACTTTTTGAGTTATCTTGCTAACAAACAAACAGACAAACAAACCAACGCTGATGATCACATAACCTCCCCCTTTGGCAGAGGTAAAAAAAGAGAAATCAGGAAGGGGGAAAATACTTTTATCACACCACTGTAGGCTACACCTCTGTATTCCACTTTCAAACACAACCTACATTTGGGCCTTTAAAGCCTGATTGAGCTACCTGTTTCAGACAGCAATACTTGCTTTCTACTGGCATGCACTAGTTAAATGAATTTCACAGTGTGCTCATACTTATTCCCTGTGTCATTCCACTTTATTAAATATAACTTGTTTTGTGAACACAGTTGCTTTGATTTCTTTGTATGTATGGATTTCTGGGGTTGTTACTGATATCTGGTGAAAATCTCAGGTCAACGGCTCCATCAGAAATATGTTTAATGAGAAAAATGTTGATGTTGTGGAGAGAGGAATGACCAGGCCAAGCATTCAGAGCAGATGAACTTTATTCTCTCTCTCACATCTCTCAGAATCAGAAAACATCAACATTCTGTGGCAGGGGCTCTCTTTTATATTACCACACTCACACGCCCCTGCTGCCTGAGGTCCTGCATCACAATTCATTCTCATATCACAATTCCTTTTGTCCCCCAGCCCCTTAATCCCCATGCTCTTCCATCAGAGGAAATTACTGCATCTCCCTTCCTTCCAGTCTGAGATGAATACCACAGCATGGGTCCCCCACACCGCCCCACCCCCCAGAGTCTCAGACTGAGTTTTAACCCTCACTTCCTCTCGGCTTCAACCTCCGCCTATAGCTGCTGTAATGGGGGATCTTGGGCTCCAAGGCGCTGCTGTGCCGGTGGGGGATTCCTGGGGGTGCGTCCGTCTGTGGGTGGACAATGTTGTGGGGGGGGGGGACATTCAACATGCTCGTGTGACTGCTCTGATGAGTTGTTTACCTGGGGAGTTCTCGGGGGGGGGGGGGTCTTCCATGCCGAGGAGCTTGAGCCAACTCCACCTGCTCGTCTGCCACCTCAAAGACGGGCTTAAGCCTGTCTATACAGATTTTCTCCCGGCGACCCCCCAAGTCTAACACAAATGTTTGTCCCCGGGTTTCATGACTCTAAACGGGCCATCGTAGGGTGGGCGCAATGGGGGTCAATGGGCACCGTGCCTGACAAACACGAACGCCGCGTCCTTCAAGGTTTTCGGCACAAAAGTGCGGGAAAAACAGTAGTGGGCTGAGCCAGGTAGAGTCCCTGTGTCTGCGCTATGCTGTGAACGCGGGGACGGATGGGTGTTCGGCGTGGGGTTATCTGG
Source organism: Pholidichthys leucotaenia (assembly GCA_020510985.1). Lineage (NCBI taxonomy): Eukaryota > Metazoa > Chordata > Actinopteri > Cichliformes > Pholidichthyidae > Pholidichthys > Pholidichthys leucotaenia. The sequence continues at coordinate 327,362,939 of CM035844.1, read as the reverse complement.
TAAAAGTTCCCCGGGGAGCCGCAGTGGCTGAGAAAAAACAAGCTCTGCTGGAGAAGCCTCCAAATCCTCTTTCGGTGCCAAATGCAACCCTAAAAGAACCCACGGCGACCGTTCCACCCAATTTGCATCCGTAAGCGAAGCCCTGAGCGCTGCTTTCAGTGACCTATGGAAATGCTCGCATAACCCATTGGCCTGTGGGTTGTATGTGGTTGTGCAATGAATTGTGACTCCCACGCTCCAGGCCATCATGCATCAGAGGTCGGAAACAAACTGAGGGCCCCGATCAGACGTGATGTCTGAAGGGGTGCCAAAATGTGCCACCCATGTTGTCGAAAAAGTGTGTGCCACGTCTGCGGATGCGGTGGAAGCTAGCGGGACTGCTTCTGGCCATCGTGTGGTGCGGTCCACCACTGTCAGGAGGTGCATGAACCCCTGCAATGGCGGGAGGGGGCCCACGAGGTCCACGTGAACGTGGTCGAACCTCTTAGCCGGGATATGGAACGGCTCCAAAGGGGCCTTTGTGTGCCTGTGCACTTTGGCTCGTTGGCACGCTACACAGGCTGCAGCCCACTCTTTCACCTGTTTGCGCAGGCTCGGCCAGACGAACTTCGGTCCCACCATTTTGACTGACACGTGCACTCCTTGGTGCGCCAGGGAGTGAACAGACTCAAAAACGCGGCGGCACCAAGCGCGTGGGATCACTGGGTGCAGGCGTCCAGTGGAGACATCACAAATTGGGGGGGGGGGGGCCCCCGTCTTGCAGTACCCAGCCTTCGATACCCCTAGCAATCGGCTGCCAAGAACCGGCGACGCATTGCTCCATGACAGCCCCTATGGCCACGTCCGAGGCGTCAGTAGTGAGCGCTATCCGAGCCACCGGGTCCGGGTGCACCAGTAGTGCGGCATTTGCCAGGGCTGTTTTAACCTCAGAGAACGCCTGCTCCCGCTCAGGAGTCCAGTCAACTCTGTCCGCCGGTTTCTGTTTCTTGAGTGCGGCGTACAACGGCTGCATGAGCTGGGCTGCAGGGGGGAGGAAACGGTTATAAAAGTTAACCATCCCCAAAAACTCCTGCAGCGCCCTGACCATCTGAGGCCAGCAAAAATTCGCCACTGCACACACCTTGTCCAGCAAGGGTATCGCCCCCTCCAGTGAGATGCGGTTTCCCAAAAAATCGATCCCCGTCACGCCAAACTGGCATTTCGCTGGGTTGATTATTAACCCGTGCTTCTCTAACCTCCAGAAAACCATCCTGAGGTGGGTTACGTGTTCGTCCTCGAACGCGCTGGCCACCAGGATGTCATCCAGGTAGACGAACACAAACGGCAGATCGCGCAACACCGCATCCATCATGCATTGGAATGTCTGTGCCACACCTTTTAACCTGAAAGGCATGCGTAAAAACTCAAACAGACCAAACGGGGTTATTACTGCCATTTTAGGTATGCCCTCCGCATGCACCGGGACCTGGTGGTAACCACGGACCAGGTCTATCTTAGAAAAAATATGTGCCCCGGCGAGGTGAATGGAAAAATCCTGAATATAGGAGATCGGGTAGCGGTCATGCGCTGTGGCGTTGTTTAATCTGTGGAAATCTCCGCAAGGTCGCCACGATCCCTTGACCTTAGGGACCATATGTAGTGGGGATCCCCATGGGCCGTTTGATCATCTGATGATGCCCCGCCTTTCCAAGTTGGCAAACTCCTCACACGCTATGGCCAGTTTAGCTGTGTCCAGGCGTCGGGGTCATGCAAAAACGGGTGGCCCGGTGGTGGTAATAAAGTGCTCCACCCCGTGTTTAGTGATGGCCACCGAAAACATTGGGACCGTGAGTGCTGGGAACTGGGTGAGCAGTGTGTGGAACTTACCACTTGGAGCTGTGACGTTGGTTAGCGTTGTTGGCCCGGCTCCTCAAGCTGTACAGGGGAGAGAATCAAAAGACATTGCATTAATCAGGCGTCTAACTAACTAACTAACTAACCTGCACTTATATAGCGCTTTTCTAGTCATAAAGACCACTCAAAGCGCTTTCACTAGTACTAACCCTCTATTCTAAGGGCCTATAGGAAACAGATATCTAGGGACAATTTAGAACAGCGAATTAACCTAACATGCATGTCTTTGGATTGTGGGAGGAAACCGGAGCCCCCGGAGTAAACCCACGCAGCACAGGGAGAACATGCAAACTCCACACAGAAAGGTTCCAACCCCTGCCAGCCTGGGTATTCGAACCAGGAACCTTCTAGCTGTAAGGCAACAGTGCTTACCACTGCACCACCGTGCTGCCCGCGTCTGTTAGCAACATTGACTAGTATTCCGTGTGCACACAAAAAATCAGCGCCTAAGATTGGGAAACTGCATGCCACTATAACGAATGTCCGCTGGTACGTACAGCCGTGCAGGGATACAGTCAGTGTCCTCTCACCAAAAGTCTTAATGTCTGAGCCGTTTGCAGCCGTCAGCTCAGGGCCGCTAGCTCCCGCTAGCCGGTCAGCGTAGGATGGCAGGATGAGGCTCTTTTGGGAGCCAGAGTCCACGAGGAACCATCTCCCCGAGTGTGAGTCTGTCATGTAGAGCAGCTTGCTTTCTTCACCGGCGGTCGCAGCTGCTACCGACTGCCGGTCCTGGCGTTTCCTGAACGCTTGAATTGGCACGGTGGAGCGCATCGGTGTGCGTCCTCTCCAAAACGGCAGTGGTAGGAGCAGAGCATGTCTCTCTGGCGCTTCCTGGACCCCGCTTCCCGCTTCCTGCTGGCTCCTCGCTTCCGCTGGCCATCTCGCTGGGTTCCGACGCTGCTGCGTTCACTGTGAGGGCTCTGGTGGTGAGGATGATCCAATGTGCCTCCTGGGCTAGTGCACGGTAGTCACGTGCGGCCAGCAACGGCGAGTTGGCAAGGACCGCTCTGGCCAGCGTTGGGAGGTTCCGGAGGAAAAGGTGGGCAAATAGAAAGTGCCTGTCGTCCGTGCCCATCAACGCCAACATCTTCTCCATCAGTTCGACCGCTGACCTGTCTCCTAACTTAGAGCGCGTCAGGAGCCTCTCCGCTCTCTCGCAGTCCAAGAGCGCGTAGTGCCGGGACAGCGTGGCTTTGAGAGCCCTGTATTTGTCGTGGGCTGGGGGCTGTTGTAGCAGGCTCACTACTTGCTGAGTCGTGCGAGCGTCCAGCGCTGCGACCATGTAGTAATATCTGGTGTCATCTGCCGTTATTCTCCGGAGCGCGAACTGGGCCTTGGCGTGGAGGAACCAAGACTTTGGATCGTGCAGCCAAAAGTCTGGTAGTTTGACCAAAATGGCACACGCTTTGCTGGGGCTTCCTGTCCAGGTCATCTCCCGGGTGTTTACCTCGTGTTCCATTATTCGTCAAGGGTCACCAGTGTGGAGAGAGGAATGACCAGGTCAAGCATTCAGAGCAGATGAACTTTATTCTCTCTCTCATATCTCTCAGAATCAGAAAACATCAACATTCTGTAGCAGGGGCTCTCTTTTATATTACCACACTCACACGCCCCTGCTGCCTGAGGTCCTGCCTCACAATTCATTCTTGCATCACAATCCCTTTTGTCCCCCAGCCCCTTAATCCCCATGCTCTTCCATCAGAGGAAATTACTGCATCTCCCTTCCTTCCAGTCTGAGATGAATACCACAACATGGGGCCCCCATAATGTGTTCAATACTTATTTTCCCCCTCTGTAAAACAACTGCAGCTGATGGAAAACACGAGATTTAAATGGTGATGAGCCCAGTGACCCCCAATACTGGTCAAGTCAGAAAAGCCTTGATCATGACATCCCAAATAAGAGCCGATGCATTGATAGTTGGAATGGGTAAATCAGAAAAACAATACAAGCTTGGCTAGGCTAAGCATGCTAGCAATACGCTGCACACAGTGTTATTTGGAATGGGTAAATGTCTAATAAGAGGTGTAAGCAAACATAAAAACAATGCTATGCAGTGCTGCCCGGGGTAGTTAATGATAGCCATGGGAAGTTGTGCACACAGGTTAAAAATAAAATTAGACACAATTACTGGTAGTAGAATATGTGTTTCGTGTGATTCACAGGGTCATAAGAGCCTCTGAAGTCATATTTGGAATGGGTAAAAGTTTAATCACCTGAGTAAACAATGCACTAGCTGCACAATATAGCAACTCACTCCCATAAACCTTTGCATCATGATGGCACTTGATGTCACGCTGCCAAGCAGGTTTTGAGGCAAGGACCAAGAAAAGTGGGTGGGGCTAATATGCCAACAAGAGTATGAAACTCAACAGAAAGACAGCCAGAGAGAGTCGGATCACTGCAGAGGCTGAAAGCATTGTGTGAGAATGGGTACTTACCGCCACCTCCAGTGGTTCTCTTCCACCTGCTCCCTATTCTCACTTCAGCTCACAATGCCATCTGCGAATATCATGGTCCACGGGATTCCTGTCTGACCTCATCTGTCAGCCTGGCTATCACCATAGATTAAAAAGTCCAAGGTCGATGTACTGTAATATCAAAATAATTTTGGAAACATTATTTTGAGGTTAAAATATTACATAGTGTCGCTTTAAATAAATAAATAAATAAATAATAAAAACAACATTAATCTGCAAGAGCCTTGGTCCATGTTGAGTCCAGCAAATTCCTTTTAGTGGTTAGTATAGAATAAATTAAAAAGTTAAATTTCAGAGCAAAAGAAACAAAACTATGAATAATTTCAATCTGCTTTTATCTGTAATTGTGCCTGTAAAGTGCCTTTATCTGTAATTATTTGCACAAAGAGGGAGCAGGGAGAACTCAGACTCTCTGAAGATTTAGCTCTCCAAAACCCAAATCTGTTCACAGTTTCCATTACTGCATCAATTTGCATGAATTTTTCTCCAAATGTTAAAATCTACATTACTATTTTTTTGTGTGTGAAAGAGAGAAAATAGAAAAGACACTCTGAGATAAAAAAATGTGGCAAAAATTTTAAGTTTTAAGCATTCAGTTTCCTGTATTTGACATTTAACTAATTACATTTTTTTTTTAATAACAGATATAATATAACCTGATTTCCAGTCGATGTGAACGGCTTTGTGTTGCTGCTGCTGCTGCCAGATCCCATTGCAGGGATGCTGCTGTTGTCGCAGGATTAAATGCGGTGTCACTAAACACAGGTGGACTCCAGCTGCAGCTTTGATCATGGCTTTCACAGCCAGACTGAGCTTTCCAGGTGAGTGGCTACAGACGGAGCGATGGACTCCAGATGGAGGACGCGGCATGCGTCCTTCCTCGGGGTCATTCCACAAGACCTCTGCTCCGTCACTGTTTTTCTGCCTCATTAGAAGCCTCTGTCCTACTCTTCCTCCATCATCTCACCTCACAGGCTGCTCAACAGATGGCAGCCACGGTGAATTTACACGCATGGCGAGAGATGGAGCTGACTGACTCTGTTGTGTTTCTCTGTCGATTTAAGATAAGATAAGATAAGATAAGCCTTTATTAGTCCCACAACGGGGAAATTCCAGGATTGCAACAGCACAGGGATAGCAACACTCAGAGCAACAATCAGAAGGCAAGAAAAAACAAGCAAGCAAGAGCAGCTAATATACATATGTACATATTACTATAAAATATATATATACACACACACACAGACACACAGTGCAGAGCATTGTAGCTGGATGGAATAAATATATGAATATATGAACACACAGTGCAGAGCATTGTAGCTAGATGGAATAAATATGTAAATATATAAACACCCACAGTATGGAGCATTGCAGCTAGGTGGAATAAATATGCAAGTATATAAACACACACAGTGCGGAGCAATGTAGCTAGATGGAATAATATGTAGATATATAAAAACACAGTGCGGAGCATTGTAGCTAGATGGAATAAATATATAGATATATAAATATAAACACACCCAGTGCAGAGCATTGTAGCTAGATGGAATAAATATGTAAATATATAAACACACACAGTGCAGAGCATTGTTGCTAGGTGGGATGAAACAGCATAACCGTCTATTTAGTTATCCTACATGGTATGATTATGTGCCCATACATATTCTCACCCTCCATAGCGACCGGTATGTTCCTAGTTGTATGCCGGAGAGGACCATTGTGTAAGTCTATTGCATCTTTTGCATTCAAAAAAAAAAAAACTATTAGTTTGTTACGTCTTTTTGCTATCTCTGCGAGCAGCCCTGCTTAGGTTGTACAGTCTGACAGCCGTTGGTAGGAAGGACCTACGAAACCTCTCGGTTGTGCACCTGGGATGATGTAGTCTGCTGCTAAATGAGCTCCTCAGTGCATCCAGTATGTCCTGCATAGGGTGGAACTCGGACTCCAGCAGAGATGACAGTTTAGCCACCATCCTTCTCTCTCCTATCTCCTCCTTCGGATCAAGGCGTTGCCCCAGGACAGAGCTAGCTTTCTTAATCAGTTTGTTCAGTCTCTTCCTATCGGCTGCAGTAATGCCACTGCCCCAGCAGACCACTCCAAAAGTGATGGCTGATGCCACCACCGTGTCATAGAATGACTTCAGCAGCGCCCCTTGTACACCAAAAGACCTGAGTCTCCTCAGCAGGAACAGCCTGCGCTGTCCCTTCTTGTAGAGTGCGTCAGTATTGTGTGACCAGTCTAGTTTATTGTTCAGATGAATACCCAGGTACTTATAGGATGTCACCATCTCGATGTCTGTTCCCTGTATATTTACTGGTGCTGTGAGGGGCTGCCCATGCCTGCGGCAGTCCACCACCAGCTCCTTAGTTTTCCTCGCGTTGATCTGGAGGCAGTTCCGATGGCACCAGTCCACAAAGTCCTGGATAAGCCCTCTGTACTCAGCTTCATCTCCGCTGGAGATGAGACCAACGATCGCAGAGTCATCAGAGAACTTCTGTAGATGGCAATGTGTTGTGTTGTGTGAGAAGTCCGCAGTATAAAGAGTGAACAAGAAGGGAGCCAGCACCGTTCCCTGGGGGGCCCCCGTGCTACTGATGATCGTGTCGGAAACACAGTCCCGGGTTCTCACAAACTGAGGCCGGTTCGTGAGGTAGTCCAGGATCCATGATGACAGGTGCTGGTCCACCCCTGCGCGCAGCAGCTTGTCCTTCAGGATCATCGGTTGGATGGTGTTGAAAGCACTGGAGAAGTCAAAGAACATGATCCTCACCATATTCCCGGGCTTCTCGGGATTTGACTCATTTCATTGGATAATTGGACCTTTTTGTGGTAAAGTAGGATTGTGGAAGTTCTCAAAGGTGTGAGGGCATCATGAGGTATATACTTTAAATGGGATGAATCCCATCATACAAAAAATCACAGAAAAGCCACAAAAATTATGTGATCCCCTCTGAGCAAATACTTAAGTGGCAGTGGGAAGGAAAAAGTCCCTTATAGGAAGAAACCTCCGGTAGAACCAAGTTCAGGGAGTGACAGTGAGGCACACATATTTGAGATGCTTAAGCTGCAGATGTATATTACTTTTGAGATGCTTAGGCTGCATATGTATATCAACAATAAGTCTGGACCTCCTGGGGATGACGGGAGGGTGTGAAATGTGTCTTTAGAAATGGCTCTGAGAAGACTTCCTGACCACCAGGGTTTAGGTGGAGAAGAGAGGACCTGGGGGGTGATGTATTGTCTCTGGGGAGTGAATGACAATGTGATTCTGTACTCTGATGTCCCAGGTATAAAAAGTGGAGATGTGGGAAGTTAAGCCTGTTTTCCACTAGCCCAGCACACCTCGGTACGGCTCGATTCACTTCAGTACGGCTCGGAATGCTTCTGTCTCCATTAGCACGGTGTTGTGCTTGTGCTGTGTTTTTTTTTTTTAGGAGGTTTTAGAAGCGGGGCAGCAGCAGATTCTCAGCGAGGCGGGGCCACACTCCCGTGACGTTACGCACCGGACTGAGTCCTTATTTACACGAGACAAAAAAGGATCCAAGGATTATTGCCTTGCTCACTCTGTGGATTTATCTCACAATTAATTTTATCTCATAATTAAGCTGCAACAACACAAGTCACTTTTGTTTTGAATTAACTGCCAAATGACCTAGAAATAATGAGCTGAAACTTGTTTTTATTCATATTAAATAATGAGACGGTGGCACACTGGCCTACACCAAATTATTATTTTTTACATCCTAGGGCATTTTGGATGTACTGAATTAAAAAAATTCATGTTTTTCACCTTCAGGTCAACGTTTGGAACAACAGTATTATTATTTTCCGTTTAGATGATGCTACACTCCTTCTAAAGTATTGTAAATCTCTGAATTTGGAATGCCGATAGAACATTCAATTTACATATACTTACTTTTTTACATACTTTGACTTGTAAGCTTGATCAGTCTCTCCTGCTGCATTTTAAAGTCCAACTGTGCAACTTCTTATAAGTTAACATAAAAAATGTACCCAAAGTTTAGAACTGGATCATGTGGGGCTAATTTTTTATGATATTTCAATAAAAAGAACAGAAAGCTTACAAAAAGATTTCTTTTTTGGTCTAGTTAAAAATTACATTACCTTTACAATGGTTGACCCTGACAGGAAGATCAGTATCATTTTGATCAGACTAGGCAATGGAATTTCTATGTAATTATACTGTTTTATAATTCAGCGTTATAACAGACAAACCACACTTTCCAAAACAATTCCATTTTATTATATACAAAATATTAAAAGAAAAAAAAAACTTTGCAACACAACATGAAGGTTAATCGACATTTTATACACGCCGACCACTGAGTGTCTACACCAGCTTCCCAAACTGGGTCACGACTCGGATGAATGAAGGCGTCTCTGCCAGCTGTGGGTCAGGATGGCACGGTTGAATAATCCGGACGGGCTGTCGCGGCGGACGCGTGGGATGATTCTACAAGGAAAATGCACACAATAAAATACAGCACGTAAGTGCAAGATATACAGAAAAGACAATAGTTTTTAACAAGAATACATAAGCTTATTTCAGCGTATTGTTCACATGAATAATTAAAATAAAAGCTTTAGTCCGCATTGTGCTGCAATAAAGCAGCGATCCATCCACAAATGAACAGCTTTTTTATTGCATAAATAAACTGAGCGTCTTACCGAATATATTTGCAAAAAAACGCACAATAAAAAAAAATTAAAACTCACCGTTAAAGGACTCCGATGTCGAGACCTCCCAGTATATTTTTTCATTCCGGGCGGCTCTGTCTAACTCGCGCTGCATACGTTCGTCTGACAATGCAGTGAACAGACACTGCAGCTCCTTACTGGTCCATGGAACACCCTTATTACACGAAGCCATTTTTGATAGAGAATAAATGAAAATAGCACAGCAATACACTGAAAAGGAACCGCCAACAGTGGTTGCGTGCTGAGTAAAGGCGGTCGTGAAGATTCTTTTTTTTTTTTTTTTCAAACTTTATTGAGAAGGTCATGAAGATTTGGTAGATGAGGAGGAGGAGAGGGGCGGTTACAACCTGACCAATCAGCGCCGGTTACGACCTGACCAATCAGCGGCGACCAGTCTGTTAACGTCACAACACGGCACAGCTCAGCACTGCTGTACCCTGCCCTTCAGCGGGGCTGAGAATCGCGGCTGTTAAACCGTGTTGGGGCTTGTGGAAAAGCGTACAAAGCGTGCTGAGCCGTCCTGTGTCGTGCTAAAGCGTGCTAGTGGAAAAGGCCCTTTAGTTCTCTTTCTGTTTGAGAAGATGTTGGAGACACGTGATTGTTAATAAACCTGAATTGAGAAATAAATTCAGTCTCTTCATTTCACGCTCTCCACAACAGCAAGTTTCCCCGACTGGCTGGGAGGTGAGGGAAGAGAAGAAAAGAAAGAATAGACATACAGTGGGGCAAAAAAGAATTTAGTCAGCCACCAATTGTGCAAGTTCTCCCACTAAAAGATGAGAGAGGTCTCCAATTTTCATCATAGGTATACCTCAACTATGACAGACAAAATGAGAAAAAAAAATCCAGAAAATCACATTGAAGGATTTTTAATGAATTAATTGGTAAATTCCTCGGTAAAATAAGTATTTGGTCAGTAACAAAAGTTCATCTCAATACTTTGTTATATACCCTTTGTTGGCAATGACAGAGGTCAAATGTTTTCTGTAAGTCTTCATGAGGTTTTCACACACTGTTGCTGGTATTTTGGCCCATTCCTCCATGCAGATCTCCTCTAGAGCAGTGATGTTTTGGGGCTGTCGCTGGGCAGCATGGACTTTCAACTCCCTCCAATGATTTTCTATGGGGTTGAGATCTGGAGACTGGCTAGGCCACTCCAGGACCTTTAAATGCTTCTTACAAAGCCACTCCTTCGTTGCCCGGGCGGTGTGTTTGGGATCATTGTCATGCTGAAAGACCCAGCCACATTTCATCTTCAATGCCCTTGCTGATGAAAGGAGGTTTTCACTCAAAATCTCACGATACATGGCCCCATTTATTCTTTCTTTACACGGATCAGTCGTCCTGGTCCCTTTGCAGAAAAACAGCCCCGAAGCATGATGTTTCCACCCCCATGCTTCACAGTAGGTATGGTGTTCTTTGGATGCAACTCAGCATTCTTTCTCCTCCAAACACAACAAGTTGACTTTTTTACCAAAAAGTTCTATTTTGGTTTCATCTGACCATATGACATTCTCCCAATCCTCTTCTGGATCATTCAAATGCTCTCTAGCAAACTTCAGACAGGCCTGGACATGTACTGGCTTAAGCAGGGGGACACGTCTGGCACTGCAGGATTTGAGTCCCTGGCGGCGTAGTGTGTTACTGATGGTAGCCTTTGTTACTTTGGTCCCAGCTCTCTGCAGGTCATTCACTAGGTCCCCCCGTGTGGTTCTGGGATTTTTGCTCACCGTTCTCGTGATCATTTCGACCCCATGGGGTGAGATCTTGTGTGGAGCCCCAGATCGAGGGAGATTATCAGTGGTCTTGTATGTCTTCCATTTTCTAATAATTGCTCCCACAGTTGATTTCTTCACACCAAGCTGCTTACCTATTGCAGATTCAGTCTTCCCAGCCTGGTGCAGGTCTACAATTTTGTTTCTGGTGTCCTTTGACAGCTCTTTGGTCTTGACCATAGTGGAGTTTGGAGTCTGACTGTTTGAGGTTGTGGACAGATGTCTTTTATACTGATAACAAGTTCAAACAGGTGCCATTAATACACGTAACGAGTGGAGGACAGAGGAGCCTCTTAAAGAAGAAGTTACAGGTCTGTGAGAGCCAGAAATCTTGCTTGTTTGTAGGTGACCAAATACTTATTTTACCGAGGAATTTACTAATTAATTCATTAAAAATCCTTCAATGTGATTTTGTGGATTTTTTTTTCTCATTTTGTCTCTCATAGTTGAGGTATACTTATGGTGAAAATTGGAGACCTCTCTCATCTTTTAAGTGGGAGAACATGCACAATTGGTGGCTGACTAAATACTTTTTTGCCCCACTGTAACTGATCAGAAATAAATAACATTCAAACAAACACAACACATACAAGGGCTACTCTAAAACTTTGCCAAACAGAAAGGGTTCCTGCTTGATCTTAAAAAAGGAGAATTTCTGCCTCATTGACCCAGGCTGGTAACAGGTTCCATAAGAGAGGAGCCTGATAACTGAAAGCTCTACTTCCCATAGTACACACTACTTTGGAGAGTGTGCACTGTATAAGGCAAGCAGAATCAAAAATGAAAATTTGAGAAAGTTATTAAATAATTTTACAAGGAAAAAGTTTCTCTTTTTTTATAAAGGCAAGACAAACACTACACATAAAACTGTAATTATGAACTGGTGCCCGGTGAAAAATACGAGTGGCTGCTAAAATTTAGAATCCACCAGTCACTATAGCCGGTAGGAAAAAAGTTAATTTCCAGCACGAACAAATACATTTCTAACCAGCTTTCTCACTATGTAGCACTTTCATGAATAACCATGTTAACTATAATGGTTTAATTGTGCTAGAAAAAGTCCAGTTTAACTGTTTCTTTAGAATAACCATAACATGACAAAATTGAACCTATTGATTGTGTTTGTGGTGTTGTTGCATCTGCTATCCACTCATCCATCCATCCACCCATCAACAACCAGCCATCAAAAGCTCAACCAAACAACAATCATCCACCCATTCATTCATCCATCCATCCAACAACAACTCAATCAACCAAACAATAATCATTCACCCATTCCTTTATCCAACCAACCAACCAACCAACCATGCAGATAATAGCCATCCAACCAACCAAACAACAAGCACCCAACTATTCATCTACCCAACCAACCAGAAGACAATGATCCAGCCATCCATCATCTATCCATCTATCACATCAATCAACCAGCAATCAACCAACCAAACAAGAATCATCCATCCATCCATCCATCCATCCATCCATCCATCCACCCATCCAACAAAAGCTCAATCAAACAACAATCATCCACCCATTCATCTGTCCAACCAACCAGACAACAACCATCCATCCAACAAAAACTCAATAAACCAAACAATAATCATTCACCCATTCCTTTATCCAACCAACCGACCAACTAACCATGCAGATAATGGCCATCCAAACAAACAAACAAACAACAAGCACCCAGCTATTCATCTACCCAACCAACCAGAAAACAATGATCCATCCATCCATCCATAACACCAACCAGCAATCAACCAACCAAACAAGAATCATCCATCCATCCATCCGTCCATCCATCCATCCATCCAACAAAAGCTCAACCAAACAACAATCATCCACCCATTCATCTATCCAACCAACCAGACAACAACCATCCATCCATCTATCCAACAAAAACTCAACCAAACAACAATCATCCACCCATTCATTTATCCAACCAACCAACCATGCAGACAAAAGCCATCCAACCAACCAAACAACAAGCATCCAACCATTCATCTATCCAACCAACCAGACAACAATCATCCATCCATCCAACCAGCAATCAATCAACCAACCAACAATCATCCATCCATCCAACCAACAAACCAACCAACCCACAACCAACCATCAACCAACCAACCAACCAACCAGCAATCATTCATTCATCCAACCATTCATCCAACCATTCATCCAACCAACCCACCCACAAAAACTCTACCAAACAACAATCATCCAACCATTTATCTATCCAACCAAAAAACTAACATCCATCCATCCATCCATCCATCCATCCAGCTGCCTAACCATCAACCAGCCAACAACTGAAAAAAAAAACAACATTAGTAACATAGTTACTTTGTTTACAGTCCATCAAGCACAGACGACGTGTCCTATCAGTCCAACAAGGGTGTTGGTCCTGTCCTCCATCTTCTGGATGCTTTGCAGCAAAGCTGAGGTCAGCTGCTCCTCCCTCCTGCTCTGCTCCTGCTGTCTCTCATCTGACCTCTCCAGGTAGTCAAGAAGGAGGTCCATGTTTGTGTCCCACTTCTGTTTCCCTGTTTTAAAGTACAAAAATAAGAAGCAATATAAAATAACCACACACTGAAAAACGCAGGACTCGTCAATCCAAGATTGAATGTGTCTATTCAACATCCATTTACTGTTAATGGCATCACAACATTCAATTCAAGTGTTTAATTGGTTTAATTCACTCCCTCCTTTGTGTGAATGGGTCATGATCTGAACATATTCAATTCAGCTTTATTTATACTGCGCCACATCACAACAAAAGCCATCTCATGGTGCCACAGTGCAGAAAAAAACCACACAGTCTCAGAAAAACCCAGCAATCAGACGATCCCCTATGAGCAAGCACTAGGCGACAGTGGAGAGGAAAAACTCCCATTTGGCAGGAAGAAACCTCTAGCAGAACCAGGCTCAGGGAGGGGCTGTCATCTGCTCTGACTGGCTGGGGGTGAGGAGATAGGGAGGATGGAGAGGACAGACATAAAAAACATAACAGTAAGATGCCAAGTATATTATTGGAGGTCAACCAGCAGTACGGATCAGATAACAACAGAACAAAAGTGGGATTAAGAGACACAAAATCCCTCCTTAAGCATAAGCTGTATTAAAAAGGAAGGATTTTACCCTGTTCTTAAAAACAGAGACCGAGTCTGACTCCCAGACCCAGAGTGGTAACTGATTCCAGAGAGAAGGGGCTTGGTAGCAGAAGGCTCTGCCTCCCGCTTTACTTAAGATAAGATAAGATAAGATAAGATAAGCTTTTATTAGTCCCACAATGGGGAAATTCCAGGATTGCAACAGCACAGGGATAGCAACACTCAGAGCAACAATCAAGAAGACAAGAAAAACAAGAGCAGCGAATATACATATGTACATACACTACCGTTCAAAAGTTTGGGGTCACCCAGACAATTATTTTGTGTTTTCCATGAAAAGTCACACTTATTTACCACCATGAGTTGTAAAATGAATAGAAAATATAGTCAAGACATTGACAAGGTTAGAAATAATGATTTGTCTTTGAAATAATAATTTTTTCCTTCAAACTTTGCTTTCGTCAAAGAATCCTCCATTTGCAGCAATTACAGCATTGCAGACCTAACATGATTGCACAAGGGTTTTCTAATCATCCATTAGCCTTCTGACGCAATGAGCAAACACATTGTACCATTAGAACACTGGAGTGATAGTTGCTGGAAATGGGCCTCTATACACCTATCTAGATATTGCACCAAAAACCAGACATTTGCAGCTAGAATAGTCATTTACCACATTAGCAATGTATAGAGTGTATTTCTGATTAGTTTAAAGTTATCTTCATTGAAAAAAAGTGTTTTTCTTTCAAAAATAAGGAAATTTCTAAGTGACCCCAAACTTTTGAACGGTAGTGTATAAATATATAAATATATAAACACACAGTGCGGAGCATTGTAGCTAGATGGAATAAATATATAAATATTTATACACACAGTGAGGAGCATTGTAAAAGTATACTCCAAAAGAGCATACTTTTGGAGATTCTGGGCACCACAAGTAAGCCAGCATTTTGGGAGCGTAATGCTCTATTAGGATGGTAAGGTAATATCAGATCTTTTATATATTGGGGGGCCTGATTGTTAAGAGCTTTGAAAGTAAGAAGAAGGATTTTAAACTTGATTCTAAATTCTATGGGAAGCCAATGAAGGGAGGACAGAACCAGGGAGATATGATCTCTTTTTCTAGAACCAGTTAAAACTCTAGCAGCAGCATTTTGAATCAACTGAAGATTTTTTAAGGATACTTTAGGACAACCAGATAATAACAAATTATATACTGAGCAACATTAAAAACGCATATTGTTTTTGACAATTATTTTTAATTTCATTTTAACAACAAGTGGACATATAAATTGTGCAATAAGATTCAGTAGGCTTAAAATGACTAGTGTCCATGGATTCAATGCATGGCAGACAGTTTGTACACAAGTTTCTGAGCATTCTTCAAGGAGTCCCCTTTGTTCAGTAACGAGTGTGTCCACCTCCTGCACTGTGAACTGCTTCACATCGTCTGGGCATTGAGGAAATCAATCTGCTGATTTGGTTTTGTGGAATAGCCTGCCATTCCTCCTTCAGGGCAGCAAAAAGCGCAGCTTTGGTCAACGGAGGTGGGTGTCTCTGTCTCAGCCTGCGATCCAGAACATCCCACAGATGTTCAATAGGGTTGAGGTCTGGCGAGTCTGATGGCTCCCACCATCTCCGCCACTCGTTGTTGCCGCATTCCCGCTTGAAGCATGCCTATGGCTTGGTCACGTAATGCTTGCGTAAGGCGCGGCATCATTACTGCGTACAAGGAAGGCGTTTTGGAACCCGCATTTTTATAGGCGCACTTGTTATTGAACACTCCTGTAATCAAAACTCACGTCTCTGTGAGCTTTTATGCAGAACCGACGAGATCTCCGTTATCACTCAAACGCAAACCGGCGGAGTTCGAGAATGTTTTGACGCGTGTGGTGTACAACTTGTCAACATTTTAG
Source organism: Pholidichthys leucotaenia (assembly GCA_020510985.1). Taxonomy (NCBI): domain Eukaryota; kingdom Metazoa; phylum Chordata; class Actinopteri; order Cichliformes; family Pholidichthyidae; genus Pholidichthys; species Pholidichthys leucotaenia. The sequence continues at coordinate 327,347,049 of CM035844.1, read as the reverse complement.
GCTCAACAACAGTTACAGGGGTTTCAGAACAAAAACTTATTAAATTTAAAATAAATACGCTGTCATAAACTTTATGCGTTTTTAAAGTTGCTCAGTATAATAATCTAATCGAGAGCTGACAAAGGCGTGAATCAGTTTCTCAGCATCCTTCAGAGACAAGATGTTCCTGATCTTGGCAATATTGCGTAGATGATAGAACGCAGTCTTAGAAACAGTTTTAATATGTGAATTAAAGGACAAATCCTGATCAAAAATAGCTCCAAGGTTCCTCACAGAACTGTTCAGAGTGAGAGTGGCAGCATCTAAATTAAAGGCATAATTTGAAAAGGAATTTCTAAGATGTTTTGGGCCAACAAGAATGACTTCAGTCTTATCAGAGTTCAATAGTAAAAAATTACAAGCCATCCAAGCTTTGATGTCCTTAAGACAGGCATCTAACTTGGCTAATTGATTACAATCATTGGGCTTCATTGACAGGTATAGTTGTGTGTCGTAACAGTGAAAATGTATACAGTGCTTTCTGATGATATTACCTAACGGGAGCATATATAAACTAAAAAAAGACTAAAAAAGACTAAAAAGCGTAGGGCCCAACATATATGGCCTAATCTGGTCTGATGAGAAGAAGAGGGAGAGCAGGAGGAGGACAAGCTTGGTGCTGGTGAAGGTGAGCTGGACACCACAGGTCTGGGGGGTTCTCCCTCATCATCCAGGTATAATAAATCTGTAAATACAAAAAAAAAAAAAGTGTTTTAGTTTGTGCGGTGTACAACTTAAGCCTTCCATTAAATGTGAAGACATAGAAGGCAATTTTATTCGATATCAATATTAGCAAAGCTTACATGTCTGATTATGGAATAGAAGAATAGGAATAGAATAGGCTTCATTGTCACTGTACAGTTGTACAGTACAATGACATTGTAGGTGTTCCACCAGGCTACTGTGCAATAAAGTAAGAGAAGGATTAGATAAAACATGGTTACACAACACACAATTAAACGAGTGAAATTTATAAAAAAAAATGTCCCAAGATTATGGAAATATTACCAAAATAGTAAAAAGGACAACATTACTAGTGTCTTTGGTTGAAAAATCTCCCATAACACAACGCAAGGCACCCATTCATACACAGTATTGTTACCACAAAACGCGTATTTTGCTCTGGATATCTTTATTTAAAAAAGTATTCTGTAAAACGTTAAGATTTTTGTTCTAGTTTCTCAAATGCACATTTATGGCAAGGAGAGACGTTCATGGTAAAAACACTGTTAGCTTGTTAGCATAGCTAACTGAACATACTATTAGGCACAAGAGTAAGTAAAAAAATATCTGCACTTTGGCCGTTACATATCAATACAAGCGGAATACATTTGTCAGCAGAGACGGCCTTGTCATGCGGTGACCCTCGCGGGCCACCATTAGACGCCAAAAGTCGCCAGTGAGTTTTGCATTGGTGTTTATTTTAACAAGACAAGACGAGAACACAAAGCTATGAGCCACTGAGGGCAAAAATACACTATACAGGATACAAGGGATCGTAGGGCCAACCCCAGCCACTACGACCTTAACTATGACATGAACACACGCTACAGAATACGAGGGATCGTAGGGCTAACCCCAGCCACTACGACCTTAACTATGACATGAACAAGACATGAACCTGACATGAGCGTGCTGACCCACCAGGAAACTCTCAGGATGTTTTGACGATACTCCAGTATCAACCAGCTGTCAGCGCCCGCTAATAAAGCCGGCAGCTAACGAGCTGTGATGTCGAACAGCTGATTGACCTTGACAGCCGGAAACCCCATCGAGCGCTGTCACAATAAGAGCCCGGTGGAGCCAGAATGTAATCCACAGCTGTCAAGGCCGGCAGACATGATGCATAGCCTGAGCGCGGACAAGATCGGCGCTCGGGTCATAACAGGCCTGTTCATTTCTTTATGGCGAGGAGAAATGTCTGGTCATAGTAAAGGTACTTGTGATATCCTACCGTGTAGCAATGATCACACTTGAGTTATTTCTTTGGCTAACTCTGCCGTTTATTCTGCAACACACATAATATGACTGAACATGGATTCTGCGCGGGGTTTTCACACTCTTATTCTAATGTGTCCCCTTAATAGTAGTGCTAAACAATACAGGTAGTTCCCCCTAGAGGCATGTGCCAGTAATGTTTTAAATTAGACTTGCAGTCTACCACATCCCTCCCCTCTAGATTAAACTACTTTTAATTACACTAGCCAATTATGCTAGACATCCTGGAACTCCCATTTAATCCTAAACAATCACAGTTACTTTTAACTTCTTAAACACATGTGCCATACATATAATTTCTTTCTCTTTTCTTTTCTTTTTTTTTTTTTTTTTCACATGTATAACACACATAACAGTCTAACTGGGGAATTGGTTTGACTACCGCATCCCAGTGAGGTTCCAGGACGCATTCTTGTCCTGTGGCTGGGGAACTCACTACTGACTAAGTATAGTCCTTCAAGTAGTCTGGAGCTTTCCTAGCTCGCTGAGATCTTCTCACGGCGGGTGAGCCAACTGCAGGTGAAGACTCAGACTGCTCCACTATTTCGGCTGCTGCAGTGCTGCCCGTAGAATCTGCAGAGACGGTTACCTCAGGTTTCACCTGAAGTGGTGGTTCGTTGATGCTCTCCTCAGAATGGTTGTTAGACAACACCTCTGGTGCCATCGGCAGGGGAATGGAGCTCCTACCATGAACTTGGTCGATGTGTCGCCTCACCACTTGTCCATGGCCTAATGTCACCTTGAATGACACAGGGCCTGTCTTTTCTGTTATTTCTCCTGGTACCCAGGCTGGTCCTGAGCCAAAGTTGCGGGTGTAGACCACGTCTCCTTCTCTCAGTATTCTCTCTCTAGCATGCATGTCATGATAACCTTTTTGTTTCTCTTGTTTGTCATGCACTTTGTTTCTGAAGTCTGGATGTATTAAGTCAAATGTTGACCTCAACTTTCTTCCCATCCATGGACCTGCGTAGTCAATGTGAATTCTTCTCCATGGTTTATCTGGAACTTCCCAGGGATGTAGTGGGGCTGCTGGAGGACTGTTCCTGTTCTCCTGGCATGCCGCACATGACTTCACAAGCGCCTCCACCTCTGCATCCATGTTGGGCCACCACATGTAACTCCTCGCCAACGCTTTCATGCGAGTGATGCCAGGGTGTGCTTGGTGTAGTTGTTGCAGTAAGGCATTCCTACCAGGTGGTGGAACAACCACGCGTCCTCCCCACAGGATACAACCTTCCTGGGTGCTGAGCTCATCCTGTCGTCGGGCATAGGGAATGAACTCAGGACTGTTCATCTTCGGCCATCCTCGCAAGATGTATTCTCGCACTCTTGCTAGAACAGGGTCTTTGTCTGTCCACTTCTTTATTTGTTGTGCGTTCACCAGGGGCACGCCGATATCTTCAAACAATAGCACTCTCTCCTCCTCCTCAGGCGTGCTGTCTCTTCCTCCATCCAAGGGTAGCCTACTCATCGCGTCAGCATTCGTATGGTCCCGTCCGGCTTTGTAAACGATGGTGTACTCATACGCTGCTAATGTAACGGCCCATCTCTGAATTCGCTGAGATGTCATCTGGGGTATGGCTCTCATTTCACTGAACAGTGAAATTAGTGGCTTGTGGTCAGTCACTATAGCGAACTGTCTCCCGTACAGGTATTTGTGGAATTTTTTTACACCAAATACTACTGCAAGGCCCTCCTTGTCTAGCTGGGAGTAGTTTTTCTCAGCTGCACTAAGAGTTCTTGAGACGAACCCTATGGGTCTCTCTGAGCCATCCTCCATACGATGAGAGAGTACAGCACCCACACCGTAGGGTGATGCGTCACACGCCAGGATGAGTGGTTTGTTTGAATCATAGTGCACTAACACACTACAGGACTGAAGTAGCGCTTTGGACTCTTCAAACGCCTTCTGCTGCTTGACCCCCCATGACCATTTTTCTTCCTTCTTAAGTAAGGTATGTAGTGGTGCCAGCAGCGTGGAGAGCTTTGGGAGGAACCTATGGTAATAGTTCAACAAGCCCAGGTAGGCTTTTAACTCAGTAACATTTTGTGGCTCAGGCGCCTCCGCAATGGCTTCCACTTTGTCTGTTAGAGGGTGTAGACCACTGGCGTTGATCTTGTGGCCTAGGAACACCACCTCTTTTCCCATGAACTCACACTTGCTTCTTTTCAACCTCAGACCGCTTTTCTCCAACCGTTGAAGCACTTCCTCCAGCGTTTTCAGATGTTCTTGTTCATTTGGTCCTGTACAAAGGATGTCATCCAAATAAATGGCAACATTCGGAATTCCACCTAGGATGCCCTCCATAGTTCTCTGGAATATAGCAGGACTGGAAGCTACTCCAAATGGTAAGCGTGTGTAGGTATATAAGCCTTTGTGTGTATTGATGGTTACATACTTTCTTGATTCTTCTTCCAAGACTACTTGTTGGTAGGCGTGACTCATGTCTAATTTCGTGAAGTGTCGGCCGCCGTTCAGCTGTGCGAAGAGGTCCTCCACTTTAGGAATTGGATACTGATCCACCCGTGATGCTCGATTGACAGTGAGTTTGTAATCTCCACATATTCTAATGGAGCCATCCGGCTTTCTCACTGGGACTATGGGTGCCGCCCATTCTGCAACCTGCACTGGCTCAATGATCTTGTCATCCAGCAGCCTCTGTAGCTCGCTTTCAACCAGTGGCTTGACTGCATAGGGTACCGGTCGGGGTTTGCAGAATCGTGGTTGGGCCTCCTTGTCCACATTAATCTTTGCAGTGACACCTTTTAGCTGTCCTAAGCCTTCTTTGAACACCTCAGCGTGTCTTTCGAGGATCTCCTCCAGCTGCAATTTGGGCTGAGATTCCACTTTATTCACCAACTGATCCATCATGGCCAGTTCTTGTAGCCAACTTCGCCCTAGTAGATTTGGTCCTTCGCTCCCAACTACTACTACAGGTAAGTCCTTTTCTTTGTTTTCGTGCTGCACCTTCACTTGTGCCATGCCTAGCACGTCTAGCTTCTCTCCTGTGTATGTTTTTAATTTTAATGAACAGGGATTTAATTCTGCTGTGTCTGTTTTCTTCCACAGTTGTGTATATTGCTGTTTACTTAATATGGTTACTCCACAGCCTGTATCAACTTCAAATGTTACTTTCATTCCATTAACATTCATGGTACTCGTGATGGGCGCTACCTTGGTCAGCTCCTCTGACGTGTTGTAAATTGTGTGAAAACCCATGTCTTCTGTATCACTTTCTCCCTCCCCTCTCAGTTGATTCGCTTGCTGTTCCTTTCCTGGGCCCTTGTTTTCATACTTTTGCCCATTAACTGTCGCTTTCAGCACCTGTGCGCTGTCCACCTTTATTCTACATGCTTTCTTAATGTGCCCTCGCTTGCCACAATTATGACACAGCTCAGTGGCAAATTTGCACTCGGCGGCATTGTGCTGGCCTTTGCAGCGATAACAACTGGGGAATTTGTGCTGAGTTTTGTCAGTCAACACTTTGTGGACACCTACTTGGGTCTTAGGCACACGAACATGCGTTGCTGTGTCCTCTGTTAGCTTCCCTTGCATCTCTCTCACATCTTTAGATGCTGTTTCCATCGCTTGGCATAATTCCAAAGCCTTTGCAAAAGTGAGTTTTGTTTCAGATAAAAGTCGCCGTTGCATTCGGTCATCATTCACTCCACACACAAGTCTGTCTCTTAACATTTCTTCCAATGAGTCTTTGTAATCACAGTGCAGTGCTAATTTCCTCAATTCTGCCACATACTCTGCTATGGACTCAGTGTTCCTCCTTATGCGTGAATTAAATTTGAATCGTTGCACGATTTCACTCGGTTTGGGGCTGAAGTGCTTCTGAAGCTCAGCAGTAAGCTGGTCGTATGTTTTATCTTTCGGTAATGCAGGGCTTATTAAATTTCTCAACAAGCTGTAAGTAGTTGCACCAACTCCACTCAACAGTACAGCCTTCCTTTTGTCTGGCTCCTCAATGTCATTAGCTTGGAAGAAAAAGTCCAACATTTCACCATATTCTTTCCATGACTGAGTCGAGTTATCAAAAGGGGTTACCGTTCCGATTACAGCCGCCATTGCTCGTCGTGGTGGGGAAACCTCGTTTTTCCTCCTCTGAACTTGCACTCGAACTACTGGAGTCACTTGAGTTCGCCACACTTGCAATGTTCTCTGTTTCTCGCCGCTGATTTTTTTCTTTTAATCCTCGTCGCCAATTGTGTGATATCCTACCGTGTAGCAATGATCACACTTGAGTTATTTCTTTGGCTAACTCTGCCGTTTATTCTGCAACACACATAATATGACTGAACATGGATTCTGCGCGGGGTTTTCACACTCTTATTCTAATGTGTCCCCTTAATAGTAGTGCTAAACAATACAGGTAGTTCCCCCCTAGAGGCATGTGCCAGTAATGTTTTAAATTAGACTTCCAGTCTACCACAGTACTGTTAGCTTGTTAGCATAGCTAATGGAAAATATTATAGTATTTTAGTATACTACTGTATATATATCCGCACTTTGGCTGTTACATATCGAAACACGCGGATATATATGTATATACGTATATTTGTTAACTTTTGGCATTTTTAAGACAATACACTTACCAGTAGCGTTTTGAGCAGTTTGCTGTCCGGACTAATCCACAGCAGTGACGATGGTCCGGCTGGCTGGCCTATCCCCCAAAACAGTTCATCACATGAGTGGCCCCCTCCAGCTTATCTTGTACTTCTGCTCATGTCCATAGAGCCAAGAAATGTGTCTCCTCTTCGCTCCAAATCTGTTCGGTTTTGGAATCCATCGCTTGCTCTGCTGTTCAACATGACGGTCAGTAATGTTTTGAAGCTGGTCAGTTAACCACGCCCCTGGCTGTGGACGTAACCTGGTGCTGCCGCTGGCCCAGGTAGGAGTTGGGGCCACGATAGCCCCACTTTTGAGAGCCTGGGAATGGTGCTTCAGGTGGTGGAAAACCAAAGAACTGGTGCTAATCAGGCTCTGACTCCAGTTTACCACTGGAACCGTTTTGGTGGAAAAGGCCTTATAGAGTGTCATCAGCAGGTTGCAACAGAGATACAGAGAGACTGGAAGAGTCACAGAAAGGCATAGAAGTGGATGTCCTTTGTCCACATCCCACGCTGATGATTGCTTCATTGTGAACAGTGCCCTGTGGAACCGGATGATGAATGCCACTCGACTCCAGGCACATTTAAAGGATGTGATAGGTACCCAAGTGTCATGTCAGACTGTTTGAAACCATTTACATCAGCACAGTCTGTGTGCTAGATGACCTGCAAGGGTACCTGACCACACCACCAGGCACAGGGGTCATTGTCTTGCATGGGCCAGGGAGCCCATGTTGTACAAGGGACCACTGGGCCTCAGTGCTGTTCTCTGATGAAAGTCAATTCCCACTGAACAGAAATGATGGCCACCAACGATGTTGGAGATGCCAAGGAGAGTGCTATGCATCAGCCACTGCTGTCACCAGAAGAGCTTTTGGTGGTGGTGGTGTTACAGTCTGGGCAGGTGTGTCTAGTCAATACAGAACTGCCCTACACCTTGTGAATGGTACAGTGAAAAGCCGATTATACATGAAAAACATCATTAATCCAGTCATTGTGCCCCTGCTTAATTTCATCTTCATGGACGACAATGCTCCAGCTCATCAAGGTGGCATCATTAGGGAATGGCTGCTGGAGGCTGGGGTACCTCAGATGGACTGGCCTGCAGTTTCTCCAGACCTGAATCCCATAGAAAACCCGTAACCCTGCACCCCACAACCTCAATGACCTGAGGGCCACCCTTCCAGAAGAGTGGAATGCAATGTCTCAGCAGGCAATAAGTTGACTTGTGAACAGCATGAGATGTTGTTGTCAAGCTGCAATTGATGCTCAGGGGCACATGACAAGTTATTGAGACACTGGCATTTTTTGTTGTGGTATACCCACCACTGTTGTTGGCTTTTGTTTCAATAAATTGTTTGAGATGAGGAAATCACCACTGCATGCTTCTACTTAAATGCCCTACTTTCAGATGTAGCGTGAACTTTTTACATTTTCCATAAATTTCACCCGAAAGCCAAATATCCCCAACTTTTTGTGAGCAGTGTATAATCACATATTTCTCCATAATTGTAGGGTTTAGTCTTCAGAAAATGAAGCTCAGAAATCAGCATTTTAATACAGTCATAACTCATGATAATTACTGGTTGCTTATGCATTTTTTTTTTTTTTTTTTACTTTTTGCTGCATTGTGACAAATAGTCTTGCCTCATCTGATCTTCCTTCTGTCTTTTGCTCTGAACCACTGACTGCAGGTTCTTGATCCTGTTCCATGCTGGCATTGGGTAAGGAGATAACGTTTTATAAAAGAGTTTGCATTCTGCTATTATCTGTTTCATTCTCTCCTTTTTTGTCTGCTAACGATGTTTGAATCATCAGTGTCTGCTCCCTGTGTTCATTTACTGTGATATATTGGATAGAAGGCAGAGCACATTCTACAACTGTCGTCCCACGGTGCAGGTGAACCTCGGATTGGTTAATTGGAAAAATGAATGGGAGGGGGAAATGAAACGGTGAAAATCAAAGGATCTGTCTGAGCCTGTAAGCACCCAGACTGAATTATTACCCTGAAGGTGCAGATTTAAACCTGTGCTGCCCTGCTAAAAATGAAACCTATTCATCCATCTCTCTGAATACAATAGGCATTTCATAAATACAACCCGTGGCGCGATTCATAAAGAGCAAGCTTATTAAAAAGTACAGTTCTGCATCGATAGATTTAAAGACATTGGACTTGTTTCTGTCGGAGGCTGCCAAGTTTAATAAAAGCTGGTGTTTCAGAACTCGTACTGAAATGCCTTTCCTCCCTTTTAGGAGTTAGACTTGTGTTATTATTATATTTGAAAATGTCTCACTTTGGCTGTCCTTTGTAGTAAAAGAAGTAGTGTGGAGGGGCAATTTTGGCCTCAAACCAAAACAGAGATGAATGCAAAGCTGTTTTCTGCACCCACACTCTTGGAGGCTGTCACTTCAAAAATTGTCCTTGACTGAGCTAAAACATTTGTGTCAGTTTACAACTGGCTCGTTCCAACTAAACAGCTTCCAAAGCTGGGTTAGACAGCAAGCTTTTTGGTGTCACTGGAATGAGAAAAGTACCAAATTACTAGACTCCACCACCTCCTCTGGACTGTTTTCATGCTTCCAGTCAAACTTGTTAATGGAGATTCTGATCAGTCACTGAACCTCTCACATGATGACTTAGCAAAAGTGAAACTTGTGAAGCACGTGGTCAGTAAAATGAACATTTGGATTTTTTAAATGAGCTGTAGGGTGAAAAACTCATATCTCAACAATTACACTTTAGTTATTTTCTATAAACCCATTTCATCGGTCACCCTTTATGTCTTTAGGTGGTTTTTATTAATATCAAACCAATGATGTGGGTAAATCCTGTAACTGCTAAATTATTCTGAAATACAAGAAAAAATCACTGTCCCTAAAAAGCGAATCACTATGTGACAGCCATGAGTAAAGACCATAGACTGTATAAAAAAGATGGACGAAGCCTCTGTGATGTCACCCATTTGTTTTGTGCTGAGGAAGTGGGAGGCTCCTGATTTTCCGTCCCTAGTCACAGCCATGTTGAATTTTTTGGAGCCGAGGAGGAGCGAAGGGTGGGTCCACAGTTTGTGGGTGGGTCCAAGGGAGACTCTGAACTGCCTATGGTCCCCAGCCACCAGAAAACAGCTATTCTTAAAGATTAGCATCTATATTTCAAGGTTAAAATATCACCAATAATGTTATGTTTGTCAGCTGGCTCAGTTCCATGTAGACAGTTATTTCACTCGTAATTTTACTGCTATTAAATGAATGAACAACTTAGTAAAGTAGTCAACTGTGTGTAACTGTACATAACTGTTTTTTTTTACACAGCATATGGTAATCACAATATCAAAAAAATGTGTGCTGAAATATTTAAATGCAGTATTTAACATCGGTATACCATGCATTGGACCTCCATCACTGTTCATGCATTTAGCTGTTTTTTCTTTTTTTCATCACAATACTGCAATATGAGCTGTTGTTTTAATGTCATAACCATTAGCAAACTAAGCAATAGTAAAATGGCTAAAATTTGTTAACCACTGATTATTAACTTGGACATGACAAAATATTAAAGTAAATGTACATTTCATTTATTTTCTGTGGTTAGAGATGGGCAGTAACTACTTAGTTAATCAAGTGCATCTACTCAGATAACTTCAGTTATACTTTGTGAGTTGTTTTATTGCAGGATACTTCTCCCCCTTGATACTGATTAAAGAATAACCTGAACTTTTACTCAAGTACATTTTGTGGGTCTTTCAGGTAATATTTTTACTAATGATTTCAAATGAATACAGTCACACTTTTCTCAGTTACTGATTTTTCTACTCTATTCTGGCTAAAAAACATATTACTGTTTTACCCTCACTAATTTATACTTTAAAAAAGCAAATTTCTCAGAAAAAAAGTCACTGTAGTGGAGCTGAAATAACGAGGCGGCTTTGAATTAAAAACAGGGTTTTTATTGAATAGCTCCTCTATCAAATCTCAACAGGTGCAGAGCTTAGCAGAAGGCAAGAGAGATCTCTGCTTTGCTCGCTGGTTAAATACAAGCATACATGGCACCACTCATTGAAACAGCTGATGTCAGAGTCCACTCATTGAAAAAGGTAACATCTCCCCATTATCTAAATCCCCCATTAGTCCTGTTAACTCCTCCCTTCGCCTTGGAAGGTGATGGGAAGACCTTCTCCTCTCTCAGGGGTGAAGGCGTCGAGTCTGTTGCCATGGCGTCCTGTGACGTCATGGGTCTTCACACGGCGGTGAGATTCCTTTGTTCTTTCAGAGGTGTGAAGTTCCTTTGTATATGTTGTCCCAAACATTTCCACATGCTCTAACCAATGTAGGTATGGAATATCTGAGTGATATATACCACAGGCCCCCCAAACAACTATGAAGGAACACAGAAAGATTCACAGTCTAGGGTAATTACTAAGACATACTACGTGTTACAGCTGTTGCCACAGAAGAAACTTTCAAGCAGCCATGCTCCTAAGAGAGTTCAGTGAAAACATAACGGCATAGTATAATCATAAATCAGTCCTAAACTGTTGCGGCACAATTAGCGAAAATTTGCATAGTGGTGTAATCAGTCCCTGAGTAGTCTGGGTTTCAATCTTCTCCCAAAGCTGCTGTAGGTTGGTTTAGGCGTCCTGCTGGGACCTTGTTGTGAGGAATCTGCAGTGTGGGAAGGAGAGAGATTATCTGTTCCCTGCCTGGGGGCTGAGACTTTCTCCTTGGGGGGTCTACTTCGCCGAGGTGCTCGGGCCAGCTGTGCAGGTCCGTCTCTCAACAAGAAGGCAGGTTTGAGTCTGTCAATGCTGACCGTTTCATTTCTATCCCCATAATCAACCACAAAGTGTTTGTCACCATTTTCCAGCACTCTATACGGGCCATCGTATACTGGGCGTAACGTTGGTTTTAGAGCTTCATGCTTAACAAAAACAAACTCAGCGTTTTTTAAAGTTTGAGGAACAAAAACTCGTGGAAAGGAGTGATGAGCTGGACCGTGGAGAAAGTCCGGACTGTTACTGCCTAAAAACCTTGGGACCGGGAGGTGCCCTGGTTCCGGGTTTTCTGGTAAAAATTCACCTGGTAGTCTGATAGGCTGAGCGAAGACTAATTCTGCAGGGGAAGCGTCTAAATCCTCTTTAGGTGCCGCACGCAACCCCAATAAAACCCAGGGAAGTTTATTTACCCAATTTGTGTCCGTTAATGAGGCTCTGAGGGCGGCCTTTAAGGACCTGTGAAAACGCTTGCATAACCCATTAGCCTGAGGGTGATAAGCGGTGGTACGGTGAATTGTTGCCCCTAAACTGTTGGACATGGCTGACCAGAGCTCTGAGACAAATTGAGGCCCCCTATCTGACGTGATGTCTGATGGGACGCCGAAACGTGCCACCCAATTTGTTAGAAAAACGCGAGCGACTTCCTCCGCTGTGGCTACCGCTAGCGGGACTGCCTCTGGCCAGCGCGTGGTGCGGTCTATCATTGTTAGCAGGTGTGTGAAACCTTGGGAGGAAGGCAGCGGACCCACGAGGTCGACATGAATGTGGTCGAACCTTCTAGCAGGGATTGGAAAAGGCTCCAGAGGGGCTTTAGTGTGTTTGTGTACTTTGACGCGCTGACAAGGAATGCAAGTTTTTGCCCATTCTTTTACGTTTTTGCGTAGGCCTGGCCACACAAACTTTTCGGCAACCATTTTGACTGAGGCGCGCGCACCTGGGTGCGCGAGGGAGTGAATTGCGTCGAAAATGCGGTGGCGCCAAGCAGCTGGTACTAACGGGCGAGGTCGGCCGGTTGAAACATCGCATATTAGGGGGGGCACGCCGTCGCGCAACCCTTTTTCCTCCAGCCTAAACCCTGTTGGTCCAGACAGGAGCGCGCGCACGTCCGCATCACTACCTTGCTCTTCCGCCATGGCTGCATAATCTATCCCTTCATGGATAGATGCTGCATATGTGTTTGCGTTAGAGAAAAGCTCAGCTGCTGAAGCAGTGTAATCTGTCTCCTCGTGCTCTGGCGGTGCCACAGCACGGGAGAGACAGTCAGCTACTACGTTAAGTTTGCCTGCTACGTGTCGAATGTCTGTGGTGAACTCTGAAATCGCAGCTAGCTGTCTTTGCTGTCTGCCTGACCATGGTTCTGAAATTTTAGCCATAGCAAAAGTGAGCGGCTTATGGTCCACAAAAGCCGTGAAACTCCGCCCTTCTAACCAAAACTGGAAGTGGCGGATGGACAAATGAAGCGCCAGCAGCTCTCTGTCAAAAGTGCTGTATTTGCGTTCAGTAGGGTTTAGCGATTTGCTAAAGAATGCTAAAGGTTGCCAGACCCCACTGACAAGCTGTTCTACAACTGCCCCTATAGCCAGGTCTGAAGCATCTGTGGTTAGAGCAATGCGGGCTGAGGAATCTGGGTGGACTAACATTGTGGCGTTAGCTAGGGCGCTTTTTACTTCCGCGAAAGCGCGTTCGCGCTCCGGGGTCCATTCGACCGCGTTGGAAGCTTTCTTTTTTCTGAGCGCGTCATATAGGGGTTGCATGAGCTGAGCTGCGTGGGGGAGGAAACGGTTGTAAAAATTAACCATCCCCAAAAATTCCTGTAGCGACTTAACCGTTTGAGGCCGTGGAAAACTTTCTATCGCACAAACTTTGTCTGGAAGTGGAATTGCCCCTGCCGGGGAGACCCTATGTCCCAAAAAATCAATTTGTGATACGCCGAATTTGCATTTGGCTGGATTGATTATAAGTCCGTGCTCTTCCAGCCTCTGAAAAACGGTAGTGAGGTGCTGTTCATGTTCTTCCTCGGATGAACTGGCTACAAGCATGTCATCGAGGTAGACAAAAACAAAGGGTAGGTCGCGTAGGACTGCGTCCATCATCCGTTGAAAAGTTTGAGCCGCGCCTTTGAGGCCGAATGGCATTCTTAGAAATTCAAAAAGGCCGAAAGGGGTTATAACCGCTGTTTTAGGAATATCTTCAGCTCGGACTGGGACCTGGTGATAACCGCGGACTAAGTCTATTTTTGAAAAAATGCGCGCACCTGCTAAATCCAATGAAAAATCCTGAATGTGAGGAATGGGGTAGCGGTCATGCGCTGTAGCGTTGTTTAGCCTGCGGTAATCTCCGCACGGTCTCCAAGAACCGTCGGATTTCGGGACCATATGAAGTGGTGAGGCCCAAGGGCTCTTTGAACGTCGGCAAATGCCTAATTTTTCAAGAGCTGCAAATTCGTCCCTTGCTATGTTGAGCTTGACCAGTTGTTGGAATGAAGTGTTTAACCCCGTGTTTGGCTACAGTGGCTGAGAATTTGGGGGTTGTGAGTGCTGGAAATTGGGTGAGGAGTTGCTCAAACTTACCTCCTGCCGTAGTGACGTTGGCCTGCACAGGTGGTGGAGAAACTCGAGCTGAGCATGGAATAGAAGCAAAAGAGAGTGCATTAACCAGGCGCCTATTTGCAAGATCCACTAATAACCCATGTGCACACAGAAAATCTGCGCCTAACAAGTTAAAGCTCACCGCTGCTACAACAAATGTCCATCTGTAGCTGCGGCCGTGGATGAGGAGGTGCAGGCTCTTTTCCCCGAACGTGTCGATGTCAGAGCCGTTGGCTGCCACTGCTCCGTTGCCCCGGGTGCCCATGGTTCGCTCTGCGTGGGAGGGCATGACGAAACTCAGCTGAGCTCCCGTGTCGATGAGGAACTGCTTGCCTGTGTATCCATCCGTCACGTATAACAGCTTATTCTTCTCGCTGAGAACTGCTGCTGTTAATGGCCCTCGGCTTTGGCGTTTTCCCGACCTCGTAAACTTGCAGGGGGGAACGCATTTGCGGGCTTTCTCTGCGAAGCGGTGGTGATAATAGCAGACGTCGTTCTGCTCGTTGCGCTTGGGCCGCGCCGCTGTCACCGTGGGTTGAGTCTCTCCAAGGCTCGGGGTGTCAGTTCTCAGATCTGCGGATGCCGCTGTGGATGTCCGTTTTCTGCAGGCGTTGACGAGCCGGTAAGCCTCGTTGGCCAGTGTGCGGAAATCCTGATGGTTATTGCACTTCATCCTGGCGAGTGTCCCTCTCAAATGCGGTGGTAGCGTGCTGAGGAAAATGAATTGGAGAAGGAAATTATCATTATCCTCCTCCTTGAGTTGCAGCAAATCCTCCATGAGGGTCCTTGGATTGCCCCCTCTGTGGCCGTAGACCGCCAGGATTCTCTCGGCTCTTTCCTCCGCTGACGGGACATAATTCGCCACGATGGTCGCCTTGAGTGTCTCATATTTGTGCCGGGTTGGTGGTTGCTGGACCAAGCTCCGCACACACTTCGAAGTTGCGGAGTCGAGCTTGGAGATGATGTGATAAAATTTGGTATCATCTGCTGTGATACCCGCCAGTATAAACTGGGCTTCGGCTTGCTGGAACCAAGATGCAGGGTCTTCTCTCCAGAAGTCTGGCAGCTTGACAGCGACGGCGTTCGTGCACACCATCATTGTCGTGTTCGCCGGGTGAGAGTGCGTTTCTACGGCTCTCGCAGCGGTGTTGGAGCTCGGTTGAGCTCTCTCAGTGCCCTCTGCCGCGGGGAACAGCTGTCTGCTTGTTCCCTCGTCTGCGTCGTCGCTGGCGTGTGCCAGAGCCACCATGGATGAACAGCTTGAAGAGCGCCTCCGGTCCATATTCTCGCGTAAGGGTCACCAGTGTAGTGGAGATGAAATAACGAGGCGGCTTTGAATTAAAAACAGGGTTTTTATTGAATAGCTCCTCTATCAAATCTCAACAGGTGCAGAGCTTAGCAGAAGGCAAGAGAGATCTCTGCTTTGCTCGCTGGTTAAATACAAGCATACATGGCACCACTCATTGAAACAGCTGATGTCAGAGTCCACTCATTGAAAAAGGTAACATCTCCCCATTATCTAAATCCCCCATTAGTCCTGTTAACTCCTCCCTTCGCCTTGGGAGGTGATGGGAAGACCTTCTCCTCTCTCAGGGGTGAAGGCGTCCAGTCTGTTGCCATGGCGTCCTGTGACGTCATGGGTCTTCACATGGCGGTGAGATTCCTTTGTTCTTTCAGAGGTGTGAAGTTCCTTTGTATATGTTGTCCCAAACATTTCCACATGCTCTAACCAATGTAGGTATGGAATATCTGAGTGATATATACCACAGTCACAAATTTACCAAATAAATAGCAGGTTTATGAAGAAAAAAACTCACAAAATGGAGAGTCATAAATTTGAGGGGGAAAAAAAGCCCCAAATCTATAAGAAAACTGCAGGAGAATTTAAGAGAAAAAAATGACAATTTTTTTTAACAGATATACTGTATATTCACAAATTTAAGAGAAAACCCCTCAAATAAGCCAGCGTAAGCTTGTTACTTCTCAAGTAAGGTTTTTAGATTTTCTTGCTAGAATAATGTTTTTGATGACTACTCAAACGTGACTAATTATAGGTTTAATTATTATAAGTTAATGCTGCTTTTACTGGAGTACAATTTCTGACTACTGTACCCACCTCTGTATATGGCAGATATTAAATATCTTTGCATCAATTCTATTCCAGAAATTGTATCAGACCAGGATACCAGCAAGCATCTATGAAGTCCTGAACTTTCCAAGGCTACAAGTCAGTAAAGGCTATTTTCTATTGTAAACATTCAGCTGAGCAGAGGAAGTAATGTACTTTAATGACTGTGTACTTTTTACTAATTGCGCAAACGTCTGTGTGATGATCTGTGACAGCTGCATCTGATGTGGAGCTGAGCGCTGCAGAGACCGGGGGACCAGTGTTGGTGTGTTCAGCAGAGGTGGTCTGAGAAGTCATTTTTCTTTGTTAACCTTTCTAAATAATTCACATTTTCACACAACTGCACCTCAGTTCATGCATTCATTACGTTTGTTTATGGAAACACATAATATTATATTTCCAAATACTGTTATTTCATTATTAAACTAGAAAAGCACTCATAGAGCGCATACCTCCGCCAAGGCTCCTTCCGTTTCTCATCTAGTGATATCTAGTGATATCTACACTGCAGGTTTGATAGAATACAAGTTAGATTTATTCATTCAAGTCAAACATTGGGAATGACGGATAAACATGTTGCCACAACAGGTTCTTGTACTTGTAGACACAGTAGCTGAGAATGGTGTGTTTGAGGCAGAGGTGGGAGTAACTAGTTACATTTACTTAAAGTACATATACTCAAGTAACTTTGACAGAACAGTACATACACGAGTAATTTCATTGCAAAATACTTTCTACTCGAGTAGATTTGCGGAAAAAAAAACCTCAGTGGTCACAATTTTTTTTTAGTTCACTTATTTGAAAACTGGTTAGAAATGTACCTGTTTAAAACGTCTAATTAGTCTCACCTAAAATTATTGCATCTTTGGTCATTTTACTAAATTTATAATCTTATTTCGCTGAGATGGGCGTTGATATCATTGGTCTTCTGTTCCAGCGCAGCTACAAACGAAAAAGTCATTTAGACAAGTTCCAAATTTAAAAAAAAAATGCAAATTAATATGTAAGAAGTGGTAAATTTGTGTAAAAAAAAAAATCACATAAAAACAGTCAAATTTATGACAAAAAAAGTGATGCCTTTAAAAGAAAAACGTTTTAAATCTAGAAGAACATACTCCAGTTTCAAATGTAAAAGAAAAAAGTCACAAATTTATGGGAAAACAGTTGCTAATTTATAGGTAAAAAGTTGTGAATTTACTACAAATAAAAGTTGTACATTCAGAAAAGGATCCTAAATTTATGAGAAAAACTTTGGAAATTATAAGAAGAGAGCAACAAATTTAGGAGAAACAGTTTAAAAATTGGCACCTGTCATTACTACTCCAGTAACATTTCCCTTGAATACTTTCATCCTCACCTTTGCTGGTGTCTACTCTTACTTACACTTGAACAATTCCAATAACAGGGTAATATTACTTGAGAACAATTTCTGGCTGCGCCACCCACCTCTGGAAAAGAAAAGAAGAAAATGTATTTTTCTGTTCTGTTTAAAGTTTATTATAATAAATAAAACAGGGAGAACAGCGCATGGTGGGGGGGGGGGGCTGAAGACATTCTGAGTCCTGGTTGGTGAGAAACATCCTGAAAAGGCTGAAGTGAAGGACCATTGATCTTCTCTGCTGTCCTCTGTAAACAGAAGTGCTTTTAGGTCACAGCATGGACTCTTTCCTGTGCTGTAACTTTAGCATTTAAGACACTGAATGACTCCATGTTTTCACCTGTGACGGTCGGGGTCATGAACTGGTTCTCATCAGTCTGGGACAAGTGCTCCACGCAGTCTTCAGTTTCCACATGGTGAAGATCTTCTATTAAACACACAGAGAAAGAGAACACCAGACCCTGATCCACCATGATATCCATTTTTTCAGTTTTAATACTTTGCATGTTAATGATTGTGAAGACTCTCTATAATGTACATTTCATCAACAGTAAGGAGCCACACATGTCTTTTTATATTGTCTTCTGCTTAGTGGCCTGTTTTAAAGCTCTAAAGCTACAGTAAATCCAGGATCTGCAGAAATGCTACTGTACTGTTTTGGTCTGGTCTGAGGAGGAGCCAAGACCAGGAGAAACTTCTTTTAGACTTTTGGAGAATAAAGGTGCCGTGTGGTTCCAAATTGTTTCAAGTTTTCATAAAATGCAGTATTTCTTCTGTATTCTCTGAGATAGCCCTTTGAGCATCGTCACGACCATCAAGAAGGCCCAGTCAGCTAAAATAAGATGCTTCTTCTGTGGAAATACTGTAAGACTGCTTCAGAAGAAAAGTCTTCCAGCTGATTGTCGCTTCTGAAGCTGTTTTTGAGAACTTTTTACAGAAGAAACTCCCTCAGTCTCCTCATGTCTATGTGTTCAGTGTGAGTTTTTGGTGCACTAATAACTTTGTTTCTATAACTGAAGGTTTTCTCTTCAGGGTTTTTGGAGACTCAAACACGCTGTAGCTGGGACCAGACAGCAGCCAGTCACAGGTGCAGACATACAGGAATGATCCAAGGCTGCCTCTTGCAGTTGTTTGCTCTGACTGTTCTTTGGTAAACTGCTTGATGAACGGACATTATCAGAAATATTGGCTGTCAATGCAGTGCCATTGCGTCAGACATGCTGAATAAGAAAACTCTGTTCTGTTGAGTCTTATTATGACAATGCTCTGATCGGCATGAGAAACTATTGCCAATAAATGTAACCTCCTCACAATGATTTCCACAGGTGATAGAACAGTCACTTTACCTTTTCAGGACTACTTACCAAGTCTGTCCTCCTTGGCTGCTTCGGGGGGTTTAAAAAAGGGAAAATGATAGAACAGCTGTTTTCTTCCAGAACATCTTCCCCTGAAAAATATATAACATATAAATAATATTTAGTATAATACTGGACCACTGTGGCTGACATTTGTGTTTGGAAATATCATAGCTACATTTTTATACACTAATAAGTGTTTAATAAACTAATAAGTTTTATATACTAATACTTTATATACTATTAAGTGTCTCTGTGGTCAACTGAATTTGGTCTTTGCAGAGAATATTTATAGATTTTTTTTCACACCAAATAAAATACTGATAGTTTATATGTGGGATTTCATTCTTTATAAGGCACAAGAAAGTCTCTTTATCTCCCAGTTCAGTGTAAAGTGATGAATCCTGAAGTGTTGGCTGCTCAGATGAGTGGTCTGGTTGGAGTCCACTTCTGCCTTTTCATGATCAATCCACTGGTCCAGTCTGTCAGGATCATGTCAACAGAAACTAACAAATACGAATAAAAATGTTTAAAGGGTACCTGTAGTGAATTTTAATCAAAAGCTACTTCAAAGGATCAAATATGATACTAGTGGTTCTGTCCAGTAATTTTGGTCATGATTCCTTTTCAAATACGCATGAGTTTCAAGTCCCTGCTCTCTCAGTCAGTCATGGTCAGAGATATCTTGTTTCCTCCATGGCCAGTTTCAGCACAGTAGTGATGCACAGTCGTTGTTTTGTGCAATTGAGTGGGCTGCACTATAGCAGTCAACAAAGTTTTAACATCAGAATTTTTTGTAATTTTTTACAGCCATGTACAAGCAAATTTACCCGCATGTAATTTAATTAAGTAAAATTCTAGTATATCAAGATTTATTCAATGTGCTCTGAAGTTACTTGACTGGGAACTTGCCTGTTCGTCAGGTCCCCTTCAGCTGCTGGTCCCCGGAGGTACCTACGGATCATGCCGTCAATGAAGGCCATTTCCAAGGACGGTTTGTGCAGTATATATCCGTGCAGATTTTGTACCTTTTCAACTCGGATCTCGACCCACTGAGCACCTGCTGAATGCGTTTACTCGTCCATGGTAAACATGTTACTCTTCCACCAGCCAGAAACAACGAGTGTACTGTACGTCACTTCCGGCCGGCGATGGCTGCTTCCCATTTGTTTTGACCGAGCGGTTTTCATGGAATCAAATTATTCAGTATATTGAATCCAGGGGGTTATTTTTACTGAACAAACACATTTTTGGTTTATAAGTATGTAGGATCATAATATATATATTATATTAGTATGGCGATGCCCTAGGCTAGGGAGGGGTGAAGCCCCGCCTTTGGGGGGGGTGGCGTCACCTGTGGTATATAAGCCTGTAGCAGGAGACATACTGTCGCTTTGCTGTGGCTCCTGTACTCATAGTTGGGACTCCCCGTGTGTACATAGTTCTTGTTATAATAAACTTCATAAACATCACCTCGCCTCCTCATTATTCGGACACAACATTTGGCGACGAGGATATACGGAGATGGACAGTGCTGCGACCACGCTTCATCCATTTTTGGAGGCTCCGGGTGAGCCGCTGGTCCCTTGGGCCAGGTGGTTTGCGGCCTTCGAAAACTATCTGTTGGCGTTAGACTTCGGCGACCTGGACAAATTAAGAGCGAGGGCTATTGTGGTCCATTGCCTGGGTATGGAGGGCCAGAAGATCCTGAGTACGTTGGGAGGAGGTGACAATTACGATGACGTCGCGAGGCTCATGGCCAGCTACTTTCGCGCCCCAGAGAGCATCATTATGCGGCGCATCCAGTTCTGACAAAGGCGCCAGTGACCCAGAGAGTTGGTCCAGCAATTTGTGGCAGACCTTCGACAACTGGCGGGTGAGTGCAGGTTTGGGGCTCTGGAAGAGGAGATGGTCCGCGACCAATTGGTCAAGCACGTGGCCTACTCCTTAGCAAGGGTTCGCCTGCTAGCTCACGCTGGTGAGCTAACCTTGCTAGTGGCCTTAGAGCTAGTGCAACAGCATGAGGCAGCGGAACGGCTAATGAAATACCTTGGTGATAACGAAGCCCTGCCGAAGAACTATGCACGTGGGAAGACCCTGGCCTTGGATTCAGATGATGGAAGCAACGATCAGTATGCGGCTATCGTCAAAATACGGTCCGCCCCGGGGACGCCGAGATGCTATGGCTGTGGATCCAGCAGGCACCTCTATCGAACCAGGGAGTGCACAGCAAGGGGCAAGCGTTGTGGATGGTTCAGTCTGCTCCATCGCTTCACCAGAGTTTGCCGCAACTTTGACAAAGAGGAACAGAGGCCAACTAAGGACACCATTAAGAAGAAGGTACCTATGGTAGTCCACACGGTCTCGCCCAACACGGACGGTTGTATTATTTGTGACATTTTGTTGGACGGGATGCCGATACTGCTGTTGGTGGACACGGGATCAGCAGTCTCCATCCTCAACTTGGACATGGTATGATGGTGTTTTCCCCAACTACAGAGTGAGTAAGACCGGCATAACTTGTTGCGGTTATGGTAGCCACCCTCTCGATGTCGTGGGCTCAGTGTGGCTGTCGGTGAGGTACAAGGAGGCCTCTATGTACGCCGCCAAGTCCATGGTGTCTCGGGACGGTAATAACCTGATGGGCTGTGACTTATTGTGCGGGATCGGTTTCACCATCACCTGCGGTGAAGTGGAGGAGTGGTCAGGTGGTGGCCTATGGGACCGGCCATTCTATGTGGGAAGTGGCAATGAAGTATGGGACTTTGGGTTGCCCATTCCGGGTGAAGATTGACACCGCCAGCACCTTAGTACGCCGACAAGGCGGGGGTCCTGTGCCAGTGTTTGTGGTCCCATGGACGGTGGACTCGAATGGCATGGTCTGACCCCCACGGTGGCGGAAAGGTCCAAAGAGCATGAGCTACAGGGCTCCGGCGGCCGACTGGATACAGCTGCTGAGTCAACAGTGGCTGGTGTCGCTCCGACGCATCAACATCTAGCAACTGGGGTACCATCAGATGGCACGAACCCTGACCGTGCCGACATCAAAAGCAAGGGACATGGCTCAAGTCAACTTGGTGAACCACTGAGGAGGCATAAGGGTGCCAGATCTCAACGCAGACGATGGAGGAAGCCAGTGAGCGCTCCCCTGGGTGAGGGTGATGATGTCCGCCCTAGGGTTGAGCCTCAGCTTGGTCGGGTGCACAGTTCCAGGAAACTGACAGCTGGGCAGAATAATCTGCGGGTGGTCCAGTCCAGCGGTGACGGGTACCTGAGTTTGACTGATGGGTCGAGACGGCATCCCAACAAGCTGCGGCGTTTGGGCAGGAAAGGACGCCAATGCAGCCCGTCTCCTGCCACGATTAAGCGGAGATGCTCTGGAAGTGGGCCGCGGAACAGACACTCCGGGGAGGCCTTCGGGAGACCCGGGTTAGAGTATGATTGAGGGGTTACGGTGTGTCTGATGTGGTGCATTCAAATTGTGTTGTCATGGCGCCCGCAGGGCCATCATCAATCTCAGCTGCACACACACCTGCTGCCAATCATCAGCGGACTTTAAAAGCCGGACCTGCCTGTGACTCAGCACGGATCCGTCTGTCAAACTCCCGAGGACACATCTCTCGTCTACAGCCACGTCCTGGCTCATCATCTATCCAGGAGCAATGCGTCCCCGCACGTAAGTTTAATATCAACTTACCTTGTCAAGTTCATCTCCCCTGTGCACAGGTGGATCTCCCTGGTGGTGGATTCTCTCTCCCTGGCGGCGGGTCAGCTCCACCCCTGCATCAGGGTAACTTGCACTCCTCCTTACACAAAGCCAGAGGCTGTCTTCCTGGCTGTCGCCCTCAAGGCAAACCTGAGCACTCCACCATCATCTGCAAAAGTAAGCGGTCGTCATTATTATGCCCTTAGCATTGGTGCTGAGTTAATACCTCTGTTTTGTCTCTCTGGGGTTGCCAGGCCAAACGGCGTCCAGCTCTCCCCCAGCACGAGTCCAGCACTGCACACACCACACTATGCATACACGCACGCATTCACAAGACACGGGTTGCTAATAAAAGGATAATTGTATTTCCCTCGAGTCTGTCTTCTGTCTCCTGGGTCCAGAATTATGTATGTCATGTGTCTGTTATGGTTAATTAATGATGTTCATGATATGTTCAGTGGTTTTGTTTAAAAAAAAAAGGAAAAGGAGACACTGTTTTGTCAATGTGGTCATGTGTTTTGCTTATTTGACCATGTGATTTTGTGCACTTGACCACCGTTGTGCATATGTATGCTTGGTGGCTGACTGGTGTGTGCATGGAAGATGCAGTAACACCTGGGTGTGAGGTAGATATATCCATTGCCCTATTTTGGTGTAACTTGTGTGGATTTTTTTTCTCTTCAGGGATATCTGTGTTTATTGTATATATCCTATGAGGTATGGGGTCGGGTACCGCCTTTGTTAATTTTATACTTGTTTATATATGTATATGTGTATGTGTTTATTTTATCGGAATTGATTTAGTTTGGTGTGTGGCCCTTTTTCTTTTCACTGACTGTATATTTACATAGCGGAGGGCTCCGCTGGGCCAGTGTGGTGTGTGAATATGTAGGCCTATACCCCTTTGTATTAGTGTGTGAATAGGGTGCAAATTACATGGTTGGGTGAATTTATGTGCTTGTTTTTTTTCTAAGGGGGGGGAGGAATGTAGGATTGTAATATATATATATATATATATTGTATTAGTATGGCGGTGCCCTAGGCTAGGGAGGGGTGATGCCCCGCCTTTGGTGGGGGGGGGGCTGTCACCTGTGGAATATAAGCCAGTAGCGGAAGACATACTGTCTCTTCGCTGTGGCTCCTGTACTCATAGTAGGGACTCCCGGTGTGTACATAGTTCTTGTTATAATAAACTTCATAAACGTCACCTTGCCTCCTCATTATTCGGACACAACAAAGTAATACCTAAAGCAGGATTAATGTTGTTATAATGACCAATACAGGTTTCCTTTAATTGCTCAACATGCATTTGTTTTATTTCATGTAAAATGACTATGAAACACACTACATGGATAATTTTTAACCAACAAAAATATAAAAAAGCCATTTTTGAGCACTCTGCTGTATAATAGTCTCTTTTACCCCCTACCATGTCCTGTGCTTTGGCTTTTAACTGAAACCCAGTTTTAGACACATCCAAATTATCAACATTTCTATAAGCATAGCAGCATACATTCAGAAGTTACGCATGTGAGCAGTTAATCTGGGTATGAGTGTTTTACAGGGTATAAAAACATTAAATACTTTTTAATATCTTCTTAAGGTCATGATCAAATATAAGACCATTTGTGAAATAGCTACAATTTTGTGAGGATATTTCAAACATTTTTGTCTGAATGTTTACTAGAATTTAAAATTATTTTAAGATTTGAGGTTAGTAATCCACTTCAACATAAAAATAGTATGTCACTAGATAATTAAGTTACTTGCAAATGTGCAAACTGTTAACTATCCCCCACAAACATTATTCTTGTTTTTTCATGTTAATTTTCATCTTTATTCTTCTGAATGGCATTTTCCACACAATTATATGACTTTCTCGATAATGTGCAGCTTTTTCTTGTAATTTTAGCCTTTTTTTTCATATATTCAAGACTTTTTTGTTGCACATTTGCATCTTTTTCCCATTAACTGTGTTACTTTTTCTCCTTTTATTTTATTACAACAATTTTACTGTACAAATCATGAAAAAAAATGGGGCCAGACTGCAGAACGAGCCTATTTATTTAAAGGATTAATTGCTATTTTAACAATAAGCTCTTACTGTAGCATACCCCCCCGAATGAAGGATGACACTTTACTGATGATTTTTTAGGTTTAATGGCAGTAAACCCTCAAATTCACCGTAAGAGCTGGGAACCACACAGAAAAACATTGTATAAGCTAAAGTCCATACTCTTACAACTGTTAGCTGAAAATAACCTTAACTCTTAACAATAAATTCTACAAAATATACATACATGTTAATACAAAGATTCAAATTGTCATATTTACATATCAAACATACCTTGTGCCTCTATCAAGGGGGCTGCTAATAACAAATACGTTTTATATTTTGTCACAACCTTTTCTTCCCCGTCTTTTGCCGCCGTTAGTTTGCTCACGCTAACGGTTATAACCGGAAGTTCCTTCAAAATAAAAGCACTGAATATCAAACAGGAAGCTAACCGTAACTGATAGTACATAAAAGTAATAAGCTCCAAAATAAAATATAAGCAAATGAAGAAATGTACATAGGGTTATTTACACTCCCACCAAAATTATGAGTATTTGGGTTCCATAAGAACATCAACAAATAATTTTCTCAAGCAAAAGAACCCATATAAAGAGGTCGCCTTAAGAACTTTCTAACAACAAGACCAGTTTTTGTACTGGACGCTCTACAACTGATAGCTTACTAGAGCGTTGACCTTTGTTATTTAGTCTCTTTTCTCCAAGCGAAATCTTTGCTCTTCGCACAAGTCCATCTTTTCCACTAACAGTCTCTAAAACTCTTGCAAGTCTCCATTCGCCTCTGGGCGCTAGTTCATCCACGTCTAACACAACATCACCTACTTTTAGATTCCTTTTTGGTGAATGCCATTTTTGCCTTGAAATGATGTTGTGAACATATTCCCGTCTCCAGCGGCTCCAGAACTGCTCTGCAAGGAACTGCACACGGCGCCATCTCTTTTTGCCATATAGGTCCTCCTTTGGAAACGTGCCAGGTGGGGGCAACGGTGCGTTGGATTTCATGTGGAGCAGGTGATTGGGCGTAAGTGGTTCTAAGCTGTCAGGGTTGTTCAAGTTATCTATAGTTAGGGGTCTGCTGTTGACTATAGTCATGGCTTCATAGAATAGAGTCCTTAATGAAGCATCATTGAGTCTACCATGAGCAAGTGACAGAGTGGTATTCAGTACACTTCTGACAGTCTTTATCTGACGCTCCCACACTCCCCCTGCATGACTGGAGTGGGGTGCATTCATCACAAAGTCACATTGTCTTTCGGATAAGTAAGTACTTAGTTTCTGAGTGTCTAGTTCATTTAAGGCTGCTTTAAACTCATTTTGAGCGCCAACAAAGTTTGTTCCCTGGTCACATTGGATTCGTTTGACTGCACCTCTGATTGAAATGAAACACCTTAATGCGTTAATGAATGCATCAGTAGACAAGTCCTCTAATAGCTCGATGTGGATGGCACGAGAGCAAAAGCAAGTAAATAAGAGTCCATGCCGTTTGTGTTGTTTCCTTCCTTCTGTTGTCACAAACGGACCAAAACAGTCCATGCCGCAGTGTGTGAAGGGAGGAGAGGGCTCTAAGCGCTGTGGAGGTAGGTCACTCATCCTCTGACCCTCTGGAGCTTTGCGGAGTCTGCGGCAGGTCACACACTGACCGATGTATGAAGCAACTGTTTTACTCATTCCTGGAATCCAGTAGCCAATAGATCTGATTTCATTTATGGTAAATCCCTTTCCTTGGTGTTTTACCTTGTTATGACAGTGAGATATTATGAGCTTAGCTGCACAGTGATCCTTTGGGATCACGATTGGATGTTTGAAGGTGTCACTTGTTGGTGAATGTCGAAGTCTCCCTCCCACCTTGAGGAGACCATCTGTGTCCATGAAAATGTCCAGTTTAAACAGTTTGTTGTGACATGGGAGCTGTTTTCCTTTGTTCAACAGTTTTATTTCCTGTTCGTATGCTTGATGCTGCACATCACAAATGATCACAAGTTCAGCATTTTCCTGTTCACTCACTGTAGCTGGTGCATTTGACTTGATATGTTTAGCCCTTCTTATAAGATGTGCTACAGCTTTGATTGCTCTGGACCATGACGAGAACTTACTTAGACGTTCAGCAAGACTCGCAGTGTTTGTGACTTTAGTTAACATTGCCTGTACTTTTCTGACTTCTGGATCTCCTATGAATAGATCCGGCTCAACAGTTTGTGGTGTGGGCAGTTCATTTTTCCACAAAAAGGTGGGGCCAGTGAACCAGCTAGACTTAATTAACTCATTGACAGTTAGACCCCTTGAAGCACTGTCGGCTGGGTTCACTTCTGATGGCACGTAAAACCATTGCTGAGGGCTTGTACTTTGTCTAATCTTTTGGACCCTGTTAGCTACAAAAGTGTGGAAACGACGTGCATCATTATTTATGTAACCCAGTACCACCTTTGAGTCAGTCCAGAAATATTCTTTCACATCATAACACAGTTCTTCCCGTAACATGTTACTGACTGAGACTGAAACTACAGGTGGTACTGGGTTACATAAATAATGATGCACGTCATGCGCACGCAGCGACCAGCAGCTTGGTGATATAGTGCGTGTGTGCATGTGTGTGTTTTTTGTACTTTTTTACGTTTTTAGAAAATCCTCTGTGTCGTTTCTGCCCTGGAGCGTTTGTGGAATATATGGCGAACAGCTCCCTGGTATCTGCAACATGGATTTCCTCTCATATCTCGCACTGCTGCTATCTGTGCTGTGGCTCTTTGTCTCTGAGGTAAACACGTTCGGCTCCATGACGAGCAGAATAGCGGGCAGAATACAATATTCCAGGGACGTGTTGCTGCGCTTTAACACAGCTGGTGCAGAGTCTCTGATTGCGCCCAAATTTCAGCTGCCGGACTTTATTTTGAGAGATGGACACAGCGGTGAAAAAAGAAGCGGCAGGAGGAAGCGTGGAAGACGTGGAGGTGTGAAATTGCGCCTTAGGAGACGTCAGTTTGGTAACATTCCTCTTCCTTCGATCATTTTTGGGAATGCACAGTCTGTGAGAAACAAGGTGGAGGAAATTCAAGGCAGTGTACGTTACCAGAAGGATTTTAAGAACTGCTGCGTCATGGCTTTCACTGAATCTTGGCTTACTGCGCATGATCGAGATGCAGACCTGTGGATTGACGGCTTTGGAGCTCCGCTGCGCTCGGATCGGCAGGAAGAGGTAACTGGGAAGCGTCAGGGGGGCGGAGTATGTTTATACATTAATAAGCAGTACTGCACATCTGTCACGGTCAGAGAGCACATCTGTACACCCCATGTGGAGCTGCTGTCTGTGTCACTACGCCCCTTTTATTTGCCTCGAGAGTTTCCCCAACTTTTCATCACAACTGTGTACATTCATCCGAGGGCAGACGCTGACTCCGCCTCCAGCACCATCTCTGATGTGGTGCAGCGGCTGCAGTCAATTTCTCCAGAGGCGCCAAACTTCATTCTTGGGGATTTTAACCATGTTTCTTTAAAGAAGACACTTAAAAACTTTCATCAGTATGTCTCCTGCCCAACCAGGCGAAAAAAGACATTGGACCTGTGCTATGGATCCATAGAGAGGGCCTATAAATCACTTCCCCTTCCTCCTTTAGGATCATCAGATCACAACTGTGTTCATTTGCTGCCCACATATAAAACTGCTCTCAGAAGAGGCAAAGTGGAGACCAGAGACATTGATGTGTGGACAGAGGATTCAGAGCACAGCCTCCAGGAATGCTTTGACTGTACAGACTGGAAGATGTTCATAATGGCCTGCGGGGATGATTTGGACTCTCTGGCTGAGCTCACATGCTCATACATGGCTTACTGTCAAAATAAGTTTGTTCCACGTAAACGTGTCAAAATATACCCCAACAACAAACCATGGGTTACTAAATCAGTTAAATCCTGCTTACAGAGGAAAGCTCTTGCCTTTAAACAAGGGTCTGTTTCTGCGCTACAGGTTGCCACCAAGGAGCTGAAGGCCGAAATTTTAAGAGCAAAACAGAATTATAAATCAGAGTTGGAAAGCAAGATGGCAGCAAATAAACTTGGTTCGGCCTGGGCCAGTATGAAAACTATTGCAGGCCTTCAGAGCACAGAGCGCAGTAATCGTGTGTTTTTAGATGGTTTTAGTTCAGACACAGAGCTGGCTAATGCTCTTAATTGTTTTTATGGTCGTTTTGACTCCTTTGATTTTAGCACAGAAATCCAAGATTTGAAACAGAAACTCAAAGACAATCAGCACTTTAATATTGAGATGCAGGATGTTAAAAGGGAGTTCCGCGCTGTAAAAGTGAACAAAAGTCAGGGCCCTGATAATATATGTGGACGCCTGGTAAAGTCCTGTGCACATGAACTGAGTCCTATATTTCATTATATTTTCAATAAGTCCTTACAGACACAACATGTGCCTAAGATCTGGAAAGATGCCGTGGTTGTTCCCGTTCCAAAATCCAGCTGTCCTAAAACGGTAAACGACTTTAGACCAGTTGCTTTGACTTCAATTTTAATGAAAATTTTTGAAAAACTGGTCAGACGTGAGGTCCTAAGGCAGACTGAACATGCATTGGATCCTCTGCAGTTTGCCTATAGGCCTCACAGAGGAGTGGAGGATGCCACTGTCACTCTGTTTGACATGCTTTTTAAACATCTGGATTTTAATGGGACACACGCCAGGCTTTTATTTGTGGACTTTTCTTCTGCCTTTAATACAATCCAACCTCATATTTTAGTTGAAAGGCTCCTGCAACAATTTGATTTAAGCAATAATCTGGTGGGTTGGATTCTGGATTTCTTAACCAACAGGACGCAGAGAGTAAGGGTCAATGGCACATTGTCTGACCTAAAGTGCTCTTCTACTGGCTCTCCTCAGGGGTGTGTGTTGTCACCACTACTCTTCATCCTGTACACAAACATGTGTTGGAGCAGACATGACAACAGACACATTATAAAGTATGCTGATGACTCAGTCATTGTCAGTCTCCTCCAGGATGGTGAGAGTGGCCACGGCCCAGTAGTTGATGACTTTGTTCACTGGTGTGAGGATTCCTACCTGCAGCTGAATACAACAAAAACGAAAGATATGATTATTGACTTTAGGAGGAAAACTCCCAGGCGCAAAGTCACCATACTAAAAGGCCAGACCACCGAATGTGTACAATCGTACAAATATCTTGGGACAATTATTGATAGTGGATTGAACTTTGAGGTGAACTGTGAAAGGGTGTGCAAAAAGGGTCAGCAAAATTTGCATTGTTTGAGGAAACTTGCACGCTTCCAAATTGACCGAACCATAATGACTATGTTCTATCGGGCTTTTATTGAATCTGTTTTACTCAGCGCTACAAAAACAGCTTTGTCCCTGCTGCTGTCAAAGAGTTGAACAAGCTATAAAAATTATATTGTACATATTTTATATTTACCTATTTTGTAAGATGTGTGCCTGTGTTTGTGTCTATGTTGAATGTAATTAGTGGCTTGTAAATATGGATGTCACCAACTGCAAAACAAATCTACCTACGGGTACAAATAAAGTAACCTGAACCTGAACCTGAACCTGAATAAATAAGCCTTAAATTTTGGATAAACAAATTCAACGCTTTTAACTAATGCTTTATTATACTGCACATAAAGCACATAAAACTAATTTTTTTTTTAGATTAATTAAACAGAATTGTGTTAGTGTGGCGGTTTGGGACAACCCCATGGCGGTTTGGGACAACCCCCACATTAGCATCTTTTGTATAAAAGCCTATCTGAAGGCTAACTGGCTAACTAGCCAGTTAGCCAGTTACTGGATAGTTAGCCGTAATAAATCATCCAAATCCATCCAGTAGTTTTGGAGTATACGAATGCACAGTGAAAATAATCTGCAGTTCACATGCCCATACTGTTGGCGGCAGCCAAGAGCCACCAAACTGATTTGAACAGCTGCAATCCAAACACAAAGAAGAGCACAGTGGCAGATGTTTTAATTGGCGGAAGCAATGGAGGTACGTGAATACAATGACAATCAAAACGAACAGGAGCTTTTGCTGTTTAAGTGGCAGAGGAAGAAGACAGACGGGCAAGAAGACAGACGGGCAAAAAGACAGACATTTATTCACCCACTATTGGCGGATTGCTCAGTACTTCCTTGTGGCGGGAGTTTCCAGGCACATGCACAGTTCACTGCGACCATTTGCGCGCGAGGAATGTTGGGAGTTGGAGTTTTTAGCGAGTTTATAACGAGTTTTACCTCATCCTTCCTCTGCAAAACTAAACATCAAAGCCAGTGTGAAAACAATCAATGTGATGAATAAATGGTGTAGTTGTTGAATACATGTTTGTTTTTTCAGTAACCGCTATTTTATAACAGTTCAGCTAGAGATCGACTGTAACAGGAAGTCATCCATGTGCAGTAAAAAAGTCACATTTCCGCCTCTAGTGGCCCGGCATAGTTATTACAGTACCTTTTCCCCTGGCTTTATTGACATTAAAGGTGAATTAAATTTGTGTTTATTTCAAAATCAAAGCCTTATCTCCAAATTCTGGCAAATTGAAAGTTGAGAAAATATGGTGATACAATGATACAAGCCTTTAGTTCCATTTAATTTTGACAAGGCAAGTTGAAACAGAGGCAGACGGACAGATACATATACACATCCACAAAGAGACGCACTAACTTATTACTGTATGCCTGTCAGTTTCACTGAGGCATAACAGCCACTATTTTAAAAGCTCCATGAAGTGATTGGCTCCACACGCCTGCTCCTTATTTACATATTATGGATCTGAGCGGGAATTCAGAAGGAGGAGGTGTGTGCACCTCCAAGCAACAGCTCGGATTTCTTGATGCCACGTTACCAGAGTGTATGCAAGGCGTGCTACATAGACAATGAATGGGAAAGTGTAAAAGTGCACACCTAGGTGGGCATGTAAGAGCAACAGTGCTTTCAAGTCAGAGTCTCCAAAACACCAGAAAACTCTCCAATAACCCAAGAAAAAGTTACTAGATTTGTCGCTAGTCATTTTGCGGGGAAAAAAGTCTCCAAGAAGATTTGAAAACTTGCCAGATTTAGCGAGAAAGTCACCAAGTTGGCAACACTACCACCAGCCTGTCAATCACGCCTGTCAGTCAAAGTGCCGGCTCCACAGGCCACTCCTATGTTAGCCACCTGTTAGCATCCTCCACTAGACCACGTAAAACCAGTTTACAGGAAAATCCACCCCCTCAGAGTTTTTTTCTGGGTCAGAACTGATTGATTTACGTGAAAATAAAATTTTTTACTCAGCATTAAATATGCCTTTGGGGGCCAACATTATTATTATGGCTAATGCAAAAGCTACTGTTTTGGAGCCAGACCTACTGCCACTAGGTGGTAGTACAACTTTTGTCACTTCCTGGAGGACTTCTACTTCCATGTTCTGGGGTTGGGGCTTGGTAAAGACGCACCAATACAGTGGTACTGCAAGAAGGAACATCCATTGCCAGAGGGGAAATTCATTATAAGTAGATCTCTGTGATGCAATACATTTGCATCTTTGGTACCATACTGTAACTTTTTTTTTTCAAACATTCCAGTGATAATCATAGGCAAGTTTTGAAAAACTTCATAAAGCAAACTTACAGTGGAAATATAAGATTTAATGTTGGCCCTCATATATGATTTTTTAAAAGAATAGTTTGTGTGTTCCCCCTCTGTGGATTGCCACATCATCGTGGTGGAGGGGGTTTGAGTACCTGAATGATTCCAGGAGCTAGCTCGTCCGGGGTGCAGGGGCGAGGGAGACTGGTAGGGTCACCCAAGACAAACTGGTCCTGAGTGAAGGCCCAGGCCAAGAGCGGTCCCATGGAGCACTATGAACAAAACAGTAACATCAAGGACCGAGTGTACTCAAAGAAGCCATGTGGGTTCACTTTCCAGTGGGCTCACCGCCTGCCAGAAGGTTCATGGTGCTATATGAACCAGGCTACTCTGCCACCGTCTCCAAACCACAGCAGGCCTCCCTATCGCAGGGGTCACCAACTAAAACTGCAAGAGGTCTGATAAGTCGGTGCTCCTCCCCAGCCAAGGTCCAAATTAGGTGTGGGAATCTTTAGGCACCTCATGATTTGATTATGTTTCAGAACTCCGATTTGATTCTAAAACCCTTCTCAGTGCATCTTTTTTTTCTATTCAGGATTTTTCCCTTCCACTGTGTGACAACTTGGTCCTTTGAAAGCAAAGTATTTGCAGTGATCCATGATTTTACTTCCAACATCTTTTATTAAAACAAATGGAAGAGAAATTTAGCCAAATCTGGACAAATTTATCTCAAAATGTGCTTTTAAAAACTGCCATCATTTCATTGACCTTCTTTGAGAAGGCCACAGCTATCTATAGACAGGCCACTATCATTTAACTTGCTTTCACACATTATTTTATTATGCTCATTGTTATGTCTGGAAATGAGGCGCTGACAACGAACGTGATCCAAACTTTCCTTTATTCAACACACAACTAACTATATACAGAAGGGTGTGCCGTATGGCACTACAGCCAGCTCGCCATGTAATGACGTCACCTACGGCGAGCCACCATGTCCAAAACATCACATTTACCCCCCCCCCCCACACACACACACACACACCCTTGAAAAACCCCAAAGAACTCTATGCAACTACCTGGGCACCTGGGTAGACTACTGGCACTCCTGCGTGACCGAGTGGATTATACTGCCACTATTTTCAGTCACGTCCTGGCTATACTCAAAAGTGAGTTCCAAAGTCCTTTAGGTGGCGGGGTCGGAGGAGACGGTGCTTAGGCTGCGCTGCTGCCGCCGGCTCCAGCGGATGCGCCTCAGGAGTTGTGGTCCTGTGTTGCCGAAGTCCCAGCCTGATCTTGTCATGTCCGCAGCCCTCTCCTGATCCAGGGCCAAAGTCGGTTTCCTGAGGCAGTTGGCGTGCCATCGTGACCTATCAGTGAGGCGAAAGGTGGCTGGGCCCAGCTGTGCTGTGATCTGCACTGGCGTTATCCAAAATGACTGCTGCTTGTGGGTGCGGTTGGGGCATTAGTTCCAAACCCAATCCAGTACTCTGGGTCACTTCGCCCGGCGTTTCTTGTCAAACCTCTGTTTCATCTGTTGCTGCTGTTCAACCACCCTGCCCCTAAATGAGGGCCTTTCTGTCGGGGTAGCCGCCGATGGGGGACATAGTCGGTCCAAGGGAAGGCGCATCTTGTTTCCCAGCATTAGTAGGGCCGGGGAGCAGCCTGTTGTGGCTTAAGGCATCGTTCTGTAATGTAGCAGGGTGCTCTATAGTGCGGCCGAGAATGGGAGCCCATCTGTCAGGTGTGGCCTGAGACCGTTCTTGAGGGTGTGGTTGAATCTCTCCACCACACCATTTGCCTGCAGGTGGTAGAAGGCAGCTTTTATGTGCTTGATGCCGCTTTCTCTCATGAATGCCTGTCTGTTGTCCATTGTGATGGCATCAGGCACGCCCCAGTGGGTGAAGAGAGAGTTAAGGAAATCAGTGACTATGTCTGTGGTAACCGAGCTGGTGGGCAACACCTCTGGCCATTTTGAATTGGAGGTCATAGGCCAGTAATAGAAAGTGTTGGTGCTGGGGGGCACTATGTAGCTTGCCGCATATGTCCAGTTGGATGTGTTTCCATGTAGCTGATGGCCATGGCAGTGGTTGCAGGGGCGGGGGTGGTGGCACGCCAGTTTTCTCGCTTGCTAGGCAGGGTATACAGTCTTTCACCATGGTCTCCATGTTCCTGTTGATGCCTGGCCACCAGACCGAGCCCCTACACCATTGTTTGACTCTGATGACACCCGGGTGGCCCTCATGTACCATGGTCAGGATGCGGCCTTTTGGCACCTCTGGAATCTCTGTGCCATGCCCTGTTGTCATACAGACATCGTTCCAGCATAACAAATCATCCTTGACTCTGTGAAATGGTACCAGTTCCCTTGACACTTTGGAAGGCCAGCTCTCGTGAATGAAGGTGCACAGTTGGGTTAATGTAGGGTCCTGTCCAGATGCCACCTGGAGCTCTGGCAGGAAGACAGCATTTTGGAGTGGCCCATGCAGCATGTGGATCAGCTCTGGCTCCAGGGGGTTTCAGTCACCGTTCGGAGTGGGGTTAGGCGTCGTCCGGGACAAGAGGTCCACCACTACATTTTCTGTGCCCGACGTGAAGTAGGTGTTAAAGTCATATGCTTGAAGTCTCTCTGTCAACCTGTAGATGTACTGAGGTTTGTGCCCCGACCCGGATGTTTCCAGCAGTGCTGTGAGGGCTCTGTGGTCTGTCTGCAGCATGAAGCATCGTCCATATAGGTACATGTGCCAGCGTTCACATGCCCAAACACATGCCAGTACCTTCTTTTCTCCCACTGAGTACTTCAGCTCAGTCGAAGTGAGTGATCTCGATGTAAATGCCACTGGGCGCTTGGTTCCCCCTTGCAGTTGTGACAAAACGACTCCTACTGATGTGCTGGAGGCGTCACACGTCACAAATGTGGGAGTTTGTGGGTCAAAGTGGGTGAGTACCAGTGGAAAGGTGAGCTGTGTCCTCAACTGGCTGATGGCACAGAGCACGCTGGGGTCCACACCCAGGGTGCATCCTGCTTCAGGAGGGCATGTAGTAGCTCTGTCATCTCCGAGTAACGGGGAATGAAACACCCGTAAAAATTTGCCATGCCCAAAAAGGATGAGAGCTGTGTGGGGCGTGATGGTTCAGGTAGTTGCAGTACTTCCTTGATGTTTAAGCGTAGGAGGCTAAGGCCCTCGGCAGACAAGCAGAAACCCACAAACTCAGTGGTCATTGCTCTAAAGATGCATTTCTCCCCACTGAGTGTGAGGCCCTGTCTTGCTAACACCTTCATAACCTTATCAAGGCAGGTGTCGTGGGAGGCCGATGTTATGCTGTGTACCACAATGTTATCCAAGTACACCACCACCCCTGGGAGACCGTCAAAGATGGTAGCCATGATCTTTTGAAAGCAGCTCTGGGCAGAACTAAGGCCAAAAGGCATGCGGGTGTACCTGAATACTCCCATGTGGGTGATGAAGGCTGTTAGGTTGTGGCTGTCTGGGTGAAGCGGAACCTGTAGGTAGCCTTGGTGGAGGTCCAGTTAGGAAAAAACCTTCGAACCATGGAACACCGGCATCAGCTCCTCCATTGTGGGCAGGGGATATTTGTTGGGGCTCACCGCCTTGTTCACCATTCTGAGGTCAATACACGGTCATAGGCCACCTGTCTTCTTCTTTGCCACCATCAAATTTGAGATCCAGGGAGATGCTTCCCCCAGCTCAATGATGCCGGTGTCTAACAGCTTCCACAGTTCTGCTGTGAGGTCGTCCCTTAGCACAAGGGGTAGCTGGGGGAGAGGTTGAATTTTTGGGGACACCGTCAGGTCAATGAGGGGTCAGTGGTTGAAAGAAGTGGGGCAGCCCAGTTCCGCGAAGAGTGCTGGCCAACAGTGTTGGTAGGATGAGAAAACTGCCAGAACAGTGGCGCCCATTGGGTCAGTGATGGAGAAACACAGCTCGCTGATCAGATCAATGCCCAGTAGATCAGTCCCTTGGTGCATCACTTGGAATGTGAATGATGGAACAGCCTTAGAGCCGTATTACACAGAAAAAAAGATCGTCCCTACCATAATGATTCTGGTGTGGCCGTAACCAAGTAAGTCCTCCGTATTAGTTGTGATGGTCTTCCGAGGAAACACCTTTCTGACCATAGACACTTTCAGAAGGCACCTCGAGGCCACCATATCCAGCAACAGCGGCACACTGACGCCATTCAACTCCACTGTGCACCACCTGAACGGCCAGTTTTTGGCACCAACTGAGTGAATGGTGGCTAAGCCTGGTTAGTGAGCCATTGGATTTGTGAAGAGTGAGTGACAGACCCTAACAAAATGGTTTAGCTTCTTACAGTGGTAGCATTTCACCCCCCTAGCTGGGCAGGTGGTTGATGGGTCTGATGTCTGAATGAACCACAGCCATAGCAGGACAGGTGCTCATCTGCATTGTCCCGCTTCCTACCCTTCTTCTTCTGGTTGTAGTGGGGAGAAGCGGTGCCAGCACACTGGCCGGTGGCGGTGATGATCTGTGCTCGTGGGGTCGGATGAGGGGCTTGCTGGCTAGGTGGAGTTAGTTGCAATAATAGCTGGTCGGCTGTTTCCATTTGAGACACCATTCTCACAGCCTCGTCCAGTGTTAGACCATCTTCTACCAAAAATAGTTTATTCTGCAGCCACTTACTGTTAGTATTCTCCGCTAGCTTGTCGTGTATTAGTTCATCTTCTAAGTGCCTAAAAGCACATGTGCTCACTAGGGCTCGGAGCTCTGTAGCAAACTGTGGAATCGTCTCATTTGCACGCTGATAGCATTCGGCTGAAAACCGCTCTTTGTGCCGTTACATTGTGTCTGTCAGCGAAAAGTCTGTTCATTGCAGCTACACAGTCCTCGCATGTGTCTGCAGGGTCCAGAGAGTGAAGCATATGCTACCCTTCAGCACCGAGACTGTATTCTAGCATCCTCTTTAGCGTCTTGTCGTTAGCATTGTTCAAGTCAGCAGCGGCAATAAAAGTCTAGAATATCTCATGCCAGTGGGGACAGGGGACCGGTGGCTCACCTGGTAGAGCGAGGAAGGGTTGCAGGGGTGTCATGCACACTTTCATGTCAGAGTTATCAGGGTTTAGCCTCGTCGCCTTTTGTTATGTCTGGAAATGAGGTGCTGACAGCGGACGTGAATTGAACTCTCCTTTATTCACTACACAACTCACTTTACACAGAAGGGTGGCGCCATATGGCAACACGGCCAGTTCACCACGTGATGACATCACCTACGGCAAGCCACCACATCTAAAACACCACACTCATGTTTTAGTAGCTTTTAGGCCTATATTAATTTTTAAACAAAAAAATTTAAATGAATTCTTTGTTCAAGTTCAAACAAAACATAATATAAAAAATAATAATAAAAAAAGACATGTCCAAAATTCTAAAATCTACAACTAAAATCCTAAAAATGTTTTACAGGAGAACACAAACTAAATTGTATTGCATTAAAAAAAAAAAATCTAAAAAACTAAATTTTACAAAAGGTCCACCTCTATACAGTATTTTCATTGCAGAAAAAGTGTTTCAAACTGTAA
Organism: Pholidichthys leucotaenia; assembly: GCA_020510985.1. Lineage (NCBI taxonomy): Eukaryota > Metazoa > Chordata > Actinopteri > Cichliformes > Pholidichthyidae > Pholidichthys > Pholidichthys leucotaenia. The sequence goes on along the minus strand of CM035844.1, from coordinate 327,309,267 downwards.
GACAAAAAATGGACATAAAATATAATTCCATACTACAGAATTCGTCCAACTTTTATTTTTTTTAATCTCAACAGTAAACTTTGTTAGAGCATGGATGGAGCTGTAACTCCATGATTATATGCAAAGGGGAAGTGGAACTTTTCATGTTCAGTAACACAGAGTTTTTACGTGATAACAGAGGCTACAAAAAGAGCCTCCATATAACCAGCAACCTCACCTCTGCATCCCAGCATGAACTGCTCTTAGCAGAATAGAGGAAGAAGTGCCACAGTACATACATTCAATTTCACACCAACACTTCAGTTCTTGGATACAGACCTGAAATGAAACGAATCTGCCCAGGGTGGATGTCTTAGCTGTTGGCCTTGTGTGTGTGTGTGTGTGTGGGGGGGGGGGGGGTGGCGGGGTGCATGTGTGTGTGTGTGTGTGTGTGGCGCCTTCAGCAAGCCAGAATTTTACATGCTGTGGAGCAGTTGGAACCGCAGAGAGTTTATTTATTTGTTTATCAGGAACCCCATCAGCTTCCACCAAAGCAGTCATTAGTCTTCCTGGGGTCCTCAGTTAAAAAAACAAACAACGAGATATTAACATGAATATACTGTACATACGTATACAAAACAAACAGCAAGACAATCATCGATTTACAATAAGAAAATTAAATAACCAAATAAAGATGGCAAACCATATAAGTAAAGGGAAGCCATACATACCAAACTCTATAAATGGGTAAAAGTTAATAAATATTTCATACAATTCAGATGCCAGTAAGTAGCTTAATTAATGGGGTTTTGTCCAAAAAATGTTTTCAAACATTTTTTAAAAGCATGAATACAGGTTAGAACTCTAATATGATTAGTTAATTTGTTCCATTCTATAAAACTTGACTTAAACACTTGAGTTCCTTAAGGAACATAGGTCATCCACCAGAGACTGCCACCCTCTTCTGTCCTGTTCTTTCCTCTCCAACTGTCCCCATCTCAATCCTACTTCTTGGACTTCCTTCTCCAGACTGCAGCGATAGTTGTTCATGGGCCTTCCTCTTTTTCTTTTTACTTGGGCCGTCCACTTCAGCTCTTCTAGTGGGGTTCTCTGGTGGCTTCCTCAGGGTGTGGCCCAACCACCTCCACTTTCTTCTCTTGATTTCAAGTTCGACTAGCTCTTGAGCTGTTCTTGTCTGGATCTCTTCATTGCTCACTTTGTCAAACCATCTGACATGCAGGATGTTGCAGAGACATCTATTCAGAAAGACTTGAACTTTCATGATGGAGGCCTTCAGGTAATGCCAGGTCTCACAGGCATATAAGAGGATGCTCTTAATGTTAACGTTAAATATTTGGATTTTGGTCTTGAGTGAGATTTTAGTTGAGCGCCAGATGGGTTGGAGTATCATGAAAGCTGATGTTGCTTTCCCAATACCGACTTTGATGTCCGGATCTGTTCTGCCAGTGGTGGTGACTGTGCTGCCCAGGAAGTTAATTTTCATTACATCTTCAATATCTTTACTGTTCACAGTGAAACTGTTGTTATTGATGTGGTTGATTGTCAGGCTCTTTGTCTTCTGCGTGTTGATCTTCAGTCCTGTTTCTTTTGCGTGCTCTTTAATTTTTGCGATTTTATTCTTCATATCTGAGAAGTGGTGAAACAAGAGGGCAACATCATCTGCATAATCAATGTCCTCTAGGTGTTGCGTGAGCATCCATTGGATTCCTCTGTGATGGCCAGCTATAGTTCTGTGCATGATCCAGTCCATGACTAATAAGAATAAGAAGGGGGATAGTAGGCATCCCTGACGCACTCCAGTCTTCACGGTAAAGGCTTCAGTGAGGGTGTTGTTGTGGACTACTTGACATGTCGATGGTTCAAAGGATAGGTGAATCATGCATGTGATCTTGTCTGGGATGCCATAATGGCCAAGCAGATCCCACAGCCTATTTCAGTCGATGCTGTCAAAGGCTCTCTCAAAGTCTATAAAGGGAAACATAGTAGTGATGAATTTCCATTCCATGTTTGTTTGATTATCATACGAGTGTTGCAATATGATCTACACAACAGCGTTCTTGTCTAAAACCAGCCTGCTCCTCATGAAAAGCTGTCATGAGACCTCCACTTCCTTATTTGATTTTTTTCCAGGAGGATTCTCTTAAATACTTTGGCCGGGATCAATAAAAGTGTTATTCCTCACCAGTTGAGCAAATCTTCAGAGAGCCTTCTTTGGGATCTTAATGAGGTGACCATGCTTCCAATGCGATGGAAGTTGTTCAGTTGGTCCAAATTCTTTTAAAATAGCTTGTGGGGGGCTTCAGCTGATGTTTGTGGGGTTGTTTTCAGTGCTTCAGGGGGGATTTTGTTAGGTCCAGGTGCCTTGTTGTCCCTAAGAGCCTTTATAGCCTTTATAATTTTGCTCTTGCTGGGAGGTTATGTACTGATTCTGAGGTCTTGGTCAGCTCTGGTGATGTCTGGAGGTCTGGTGGGGGGTGGTCGATTGAGTATTTCTTCAAAATGTTTCTCCCAACATTTCAGTTGTTCATTCTCTGTGGACGGGAGGTTTCCAACCTTGCTGCAGACATGATTTGAGTAACATGTTCTCTTCCCTGCCAATTGCTTGGTGATCCTGTACAGCTCCTTGATGTCGCCTCTTCCCACAGCGTCTTCCACGTCTTCTTCTTCCCAAGCACCTCATCACAAGTTAACTTCCATGTCTTCTTGGATGCCTCCCACAGTGTCTCAACTTCCTCCTTATCTGATAGTTCATTGAGTGCTTCAAATCAGAATCAGAATCAGAATCAGAATCAGGTTTATTGCCATTGTTCATGTGATACACAAACTAGGAATTTGTCTCGGTGCCATGCTGCAACATTAAAAACATAATGAGAAAAAGGGATAAACTAAAAAACTAAAGGACTAGAAACGTGCAATAAGTGTAGAAAAATAAGTAATAATAAGTAATAATAATAATAATAATAGTAATAATGAGTAGTACTAGTCAAGGCAGTTTAAAAAATTAGCATGTAGCAGATAATGTGAAGTACCACATAGTGCAGTCAATAATGCAACAGAAAAACAGTGATGAATGACATGAGTCTGGTTGAGCTGCTGTACATAGTGCACGAGAGTCAAAAGTCACTTAGTGTTCAGCAGTCTGATGGCAGAGGGGAAAAAGCTGTTCATGTGCCGAGAGGTTTTAGTCCGAATGGACCGAAGCCTTCTACCTGAAGGGAGGGGGGCAAACAGCACGTGACCAGGATGTGAAGGATCGGCTATGATCCGGCCAGCACGCCTCCGGGTCCTGGAGATGTACATGTCCTGGAGAGATGGGAGCTTGCAGCCTATCACCTTCTCAGCAGTGCGCACGACGCGCTGCAGTAGTAGTAGTAGATTAGTTTATTTGACAGGGACAGTGCAATAAACATAGACAATTAATCAAAGACAATCAATCTGATGTGTTGCACATAGAGTGTATAGCTATTAGCTAATTTGCAACTCTTGTCCCTGGATGGGCTTTAGAAAAAAGAATCAAGATAAAAAATATACACAATAACCACATACATCAATGCAGAAAAATTATAAATACACAATTATAAATATTATAAATACACAAATATAACAGCCTGACTCACATTTAACATAAATATTATAAATATTATAAATACACAAATATAACAGCCTGACTCACATTTAACACATATAACATAACTCACATTTGCCTATTTCAGGCCTTCCTCCCTCTGTCACTCACTATAAACAAACACATTTATTCCTTCCCTTCATTCACTCTCACTTTGCAGACAAATAATTCATACATGAGTACATTCTTGTTTATTTTTCAGCCAGTTTTTAACATTTTTAGTGAATGTTTTAAAGTCCGTTATTATTTTAATTTCATTTGGCATTGTGTTCCAGATGTGACTGCCCTTTATAGAGAAAGCTGTTTGTCCAAATGTGGTTCTGCGGTGGAATATTTTACAGTTATTGTTAACAGAACTCCTGGTGGCTCTGCTGCTGTCCTGTCTTTGGACGAAACCAGCAAGTGGCTCGGGTGCTGATTTATGGAAACATTTGAACGTTAATTTCAGAAGACAGAGGTCAATGAAGCTCTCAAAACTCAATAGGTTGTATTTTTTTAAAACATTACAGTGATGCCACCTAATGGGCTTTTTGTCCAAGATTTTTAGGGTTTGATTATATAATGAACCTATATGTCTTATTGTGGAAGGGGCTGCTTGAGCCCAGACTGTCAAACAGTATGATATATGAGAAAAAACCATAGAATGCATATACAGTGCAGCTGCTTCGTAAGGTATGTAATATCTAATTAATTTAAAGCAGTTCAGATTTTTTTTTACTGTTTTTGAAATTTTCTTTATATGAAGATTAAATTTGAGTTGAGGATCTAGTACAATGCCAAGGTATTTGAATTCTGTAGCTAAACTGATGTCATGATCATGTATATTAACTTTAAAATGTTGCAGGTTACATTTTTTGATTGAAAAGCACATTGAGACTGTTTTCTGAAGGTTCAGCAATAGATGGTTCTTGAGGAGCCACTCTTGGACATCAACCATACTTGTAGACAGTACATCTGCAGCCTGTGCTGGAGTCTTGGCAGCTGTGTAAATAACTGCATCATCTGCATAAAGTTGGCATGTTGCAGCTGAGCAGTGTAACGGCAAGTCATTAATAAAAATGCTGAAAAGTAAAGGACCAAGAATGGACCCTTGTGGGATACCCATGCGGTTGTTTAAAAATGAGGATTTATCCTGGTGAACTTTTACACACTGTTCTCTATTCTGGAGATAAGATGCAAACCATTCTAATGTATTTGGGGAGAAGTTAAAAGATACCATTTTGGATAAAAGCAAACTGTGGTTTACAGTATCGAAAGCCTTTTTGAGATCTAGAAAAACAGCTCCTACCACATTACCCCTGTCCAAGGACTGTTTGACGTTTTCAATAAGGCAACAATTTGCTGTTTCTGTTGAGTATCCTGGTCTAAAACCAAATTGATGTGGATGAAGAAGTTGACTGTCTTGTAAGTAGTCTATCAGCTGTGTAGCTACAACTTTTTCAAGAACCTTAGATAGGACTGGTAAGATAGAGATTGGGCGGTAATTGCATATATCGTCTTTACTGCCTGATTTATGAACTGGTATGACGACAGCTTTTTTCCAGCCAGATGGAAATGTACTAGACCTAATGGAGAGATTAATGAGATGAGTCAGTGGTTTGATTAATATTTTGCTGTGCATTTTGAGAAAGGAGGTGCTCATATTGTAGATATCATTAGTTTTTGAGTTTGACAGTGTTTTAACAATACCAGCAATTAACTTCTCATTTACCTCATCGATGTGAAAAGTATCTGTTGGAAGTATGGAATTTGTGTTGTTGAGCACATTTGGCAGCACAAAAATTTTTGTTAAGTCTTCCACAGAGCCCACAAAGTGTGAATTAAATTCATTTGCCAAAGTAGCCTTGTCCCTGACGGTCTTGCCATTGATTCTAAGTTCCTTTACCCCCTTCTGATCGTTTTTTTTATTAGTTAAGTTATTTAAATGCCTCCATAGGGAACTGTTGTTACCCTTTGCATGATCTATCAGTTTATTGTAATAAGATATTTTTGATTTTCGCAGCTCATGTACCACTTTATTTCTTAAACTTTTGTACACAAGGTGATCATTTTGTAGTTTGGAGGTTAGTGATGTTTTCAGTGCATAGTCTCGCCTCTTCATAAGTTTTCTTATTTCATTATTTAACCATGGTAGGCTAATCTTCTGTTGTCTACTTTTAATTTGCTTTGAAAATTTTTCTATAGACTTTGTGATTGTTGCAGTTATAAAATTACAACAATCATCTACTTCACATGTTGCCATGAGCTGCTCCCAATTTTGATTCTCTAAGTAATGTTCAAACTCCTCATTTTTTGATTTGGGGATAATAAAATTTGATTTGTCAATATCGACTCCCCCAAAATACTGTAGTCGCTTTTTAGTAAGTTTCCTGACAGCAAGAACCATGTTATGATCTGAGAGACCAGTTACAAGATTATAGGTTCTGGTTATTCGTTCTGGTTTATTAGTAAATACCATGTCAATAAGTGTTCTGGATTGTTTGGTTATCCTGGTGGGTCCTTTGATGATTTGCTGGTAATTAAATTTAGTCATGAGGCTTTTCAGTTTTTGTTTGTCTTTTTTATCAGACCAGTTGATATTAAAGTCACCATGAATTATTGTTTCTCTGTTCTTCTCAAGTTGTTTAACCAGATCACTTAATTCATTATAAAAGGAAGAGTTGTGTGACGGTGGGTTGTACACTACTGCAATGTTGAAATTCATTACCGGAGAGAGACATACATTAACAGCTAAACATTCAAGTGAAGTATTCAAATCAACCAGTTGACATTTATATTTCTCTTTGATGTAAATTAAAACACCTCCTCCCCTCCCTACCTGCCTGTCTTTTCTAAAACACTGGTAGCCCACAATATCGATCATATTAGTGTCTATGTTACTGTGTAGCCAGCTTTCTGAGAGACAAAGGTAGTCCAGATTTGAGTCCAACAGCAACACCGAAATCTCATCTCTTTTGGGGATTATGCTCCGTATGTTTAAATGACCGCCGAGGATCCCCTTTGGTTTAGCCTTGGTGTCCCAAAGAACTCGTGCATGATTAACAGTTTGGAAAAATAAATGTTGTTTTTGCTTTTGTACAGCTCGGTTTTGTGCTAACCCAGTGGTCTGCTGTTTAATAGTGGCAGGTCCAGGGTTAAGGTGAATATCTCCTGCCAGAAGTAGCAGAACTAACAGAACTTTAACTGTATATCCTCTGCCATATTGTGATTTTTGCTTAACAGCCATGTTTGCCTTAATTTGGAAGTTTTTGCTCAGGGCTTTTAAAGACCACATAGAGTGTAGGGTGAGATGTCCAAGCCCAAATCCATACAGATAAAACTTTTTAACTTCACCTTTGGTTGAGTTTGTCGGAAAATCCTTCTTGTTGCAGGTCCAGACACACAAAGACAAAACGAAGAGGAAGTAGAGAAGTAGAGAAGGCTTATTAGTGGTGCCCATCAGCCCACTTTTTAATCCGGTGGCAGCCATCTTCAGTCTTTCTTGGAAAGAAGGAAAAGGAAAATCTGTGGATAGTAAAATAAATTCTGCTTATATCGCCAGAATCTGATCCGATCGTCCTCGAATCCAGCTGGGCCTCAGCTAGCCAACTAGCCCCTTCCGTTGCTGGTCTCGTTGCTCATAGTCGCCGTAACTGGTCTCCCGTCCCGCTCCTCCAACCGAGTCTCGTCACACACCGCCGCTGCCACCGAGCTCCGCTGAGGTCACGGTAAATCCTCCGCTAGGCACCGCCACCTACCGTCGTCTGCCTGGGTGAAATCTCTGCTGAGCCCCGTCAACAAATAGCCGCTTGCCTGGTAGTATCTCCGCTGGGCCTCGCAGCTGGGCTTCGATTCAGGCTGGTGTAAGGTGGAATGATTGGCGCCAGCATTAAGCTAACTAGCGTTAGCTTAGCAATCGCTTCGGGTAGTCTCGTCGCACACCGCCGCTGCAGTCACGGTAAGTCCTCCGCTGGGCACCGCCGCCTACCGCCGTCTGCCTGGGTGAAATCTCTGCTGAGCCCCGTCAAACAAATAGCCGCCTGCCTGGTAGTATCTCCGCTGGGCCTCGCAGCTGGGCTTTGATTCAGGCTGGTGTTAGGTGGAATGGCTGGCGCCAGCATTAAGCTAACTAGCGTTGGCTTAGCAATCGCTTCAGGTAGGGCACATCAGTGAATCACAAGGAAGCGCTGGAATCGCTGGTCAGTTTACTCACAGTGGCCGGATAAAAGCGATCAAAGGGGTAATCCACCGGAGGTATATCCGATCGCTGTAGGTAGTTATTTAGAGACTGGCGCCAGCATTAAGCTAACTAGTGTTAGCTTAGCAATCGCTTCAGGTAGCATTAAGCTAACTAGTGTTAGCTGAGCAATCGCTTCAGGAAGGCGCAGGAAGTCGCTGGAGAAAGGCGATTAAAGGGCAATCCAACGGAGGTGGCAATTCAGCCCGTGCGTGTTCGCCACGAGCGCCGATCGCTGCAGGCCAGCCACTTTTAATGGCAAAATCAGTGACTTTGTCTCAGCACTGAAAAAGTGTGACCATCCCGGTCGCCATCTTGAGAACCTGCAGAACTTGCAGCCTTAGTCTGTCCCTGGCAGTGGCTCCTGCGTACCACACGGTTATGGAGGAAGTGAGGATGGACTCGATGATGGCCGTGTAGAACTGCACTAACATCTTGGTGGGTAGCTTGAGCTTCCTCAGCTGCCGCAGAAAGAACATCCTCTGCTGGGCCTTTTTGATGAGGGAGCTGATGGTTGGCTCCCATTTGAGGTCTCGGGTGATGGTGGTGCCCAAGAAGCGGAAGGAATCTGCAAAGGTGATGGGAGAGCCTGTGATGGTGAGGGGGGGCAGGGGGGATGTGACTTTCCTGAAGTCCACAATCATCTCCGCTGTCTTCAGAGCATTCAGCTGCAGGTTGTTGTGGCTGCACCAGGACACCAGCTGGGCCACCTCTTCCCTGTAGGCGGACTCGTCACCGTTGGAGATGAGCCCGATGAGGGTGGTGTCGTCCGCAAACTTAATCAGCTTAACAGACTGGTGGGAGGAGGTGCAGGAGTTGGTATAAAGGGAGAAGAGTAGGGGGGAAAGTACACAGCCCTGGGGTGATCCAATGCTGATGCTAACAGAGTCTGAGACAGACTTCCCCAGCCGCACATGCTGTCTCCGGTCCGTCAGGAAGTCGGTGATCCACCTGCAGAGGGAGTCAGGCACGTTGAGCAGGGACAGCTTGTCCTGGAGCAGATCGGGGCGGATGGTGTTGAATGCGGAGCTGAAGTCCACAAACAGAATCCTGGCGTAGGTTCCCGGGGAGTCCAGGTGCTGCAGGATGGAGTGGAGGGCCAGGTTGACTGCGTCGTCCACAGACCTGTTAGCACGGTAGGCAAACTGCAGCGGGTCTAGGAGGGGTGTGGTGATGGACTTGAGGTGAGACAGGACCAGGCGCTCAAAGGACTTCATGACTACAGAGGTGAGCGCTACAGGTCTGTAGTCGTTAAGTCCAGTAATCCGTGGCTTCTTGGGGACAGGGATGATGGTGGAGGATTTGAGGCAGGTCGGCACGTGACATTGCTTAAGAGAGGTGTTAAAAATGTCTGTGAAGACAGGAGCCAGCTCTTTCGCACAGTGTCTCAGGGTGGAGGGAGACACACCGTCCGGCCCGGGGGCCTTGCGCGGGTTCAGTCTGGAGAACTGTCTGTGCACGTCCTGCTCACTGATGACAAGGGGAGGGGGGGAGGAGGAGGAGGAGGAGGAGGAGGGGGGGACCGCTCTTGATGAATTAGGGGCTGAGGAGGCAGAGGAGCTGGGTGGAGTGGGTGAGTTGGACACAGCTGACGAGGTGTCAAAACGGGCATAGTGTTGGGACAGTCTTTGACAAAGGGCTTTGTCATCCTGACCTTTAGAAGCCTGAGGCCGATAGTTGGTGATTTGCCTCAGTCCTCTCCACACAGAAGCCGAGTCATTAGCAGTGAACTGCTGCTGGAGTCTCTCAGAATATACAGATTTAGCTCTCCTCAGCTCTCTGTTAAACCGATATTTGACCTCCCTGTAGCAGTCCCTGTCTCCACTTTTCAACGCTGCTTCCTTCTCCTTCCTGATCCGTCTGAGCTTAGCTGTGAACCAAGGCTTGTCATTAGAATATCTTATCCTGGTGCGCGATGGGAGAATGTGCTCTTCACAGAAGTTGATATATGAGTTCACAGTGTATGTGTACTCATTAAGATCATGTGTGGCTCTTTTAAACATGCCCCAGTCAGTTATTTCCATGCATGTGTTCAGTTTCTCTCCAGCTTCACTGGTTAATTTCTTTGTGGTGGTCACCACAGGTTTAGTGAGTTTCAGTCTCTGTCTGTATGTGGGGATGAGGTGAACCATCACGTGATCAGATAGTCCCAGCGCAGCGCGGGGAACAGCGCGATATGCGTCCTTTACTGAAGTATAACAGTGATCTAGCGTGTTATTTCCTCTGGTTGGACATTTAATACACTGTTTGTAGCGGGGGAGCTCGTGACTCAGATTACTCTGGTTAAAATCGCCCACCACGATAACCAGGGAGTCTGGAAAGTTCCGCTCCGTAAGTTGGATGTGATCTGCGAGCACGCGCTGAGCTTCGCGCGTGTCCGCGTCAGGAGGGGCGTACACAGCGACGAGAATGAATGAGGCAAACTCGCGCGGGGAATAGAATGGCTTGCAGTTAATGAAAAGAAATTCCAGGGCGGGAGAACAGTGTTTGGAAATCACCGTTACATCAGAGCACCAGCTGTTGTTAATATAGAAGCACACTCCTCCTCCGATAGACTTACCGGACAGCTCTGTGACGCAGTCAGCACGAATCAGCTGGAAACCCTCGAGGCTGATCGCGCTATCTGGAATGTTCTCATTAAGCCAGGTCTCAGAGAAGCAGATGACAGACGAGGAAGCGAGGTCCTTGAAACGCATCAGCAGTCTTAATTCTTCTACCTTGTTCAGGAGAGAATTGGCATTGGATAGAAATATGCCAGGCAAGGCTGTTCGCGAGCCTCTTTTTCGTAGCCGAGCGAGAATCCCTCCTCTCTTCCCTCTTTTCCGCCGTCTTGCTTTTTTGGCCAAACAATGGATCAGATCAACGGCAGGAGCTAAAAAAACTGGAAGAAGGTCCATGGGGGTGAGAGTCCTGATATTTAGTAGTTCTTCACGGGTGTATGAACCGGCAGATGCACTATCAGTGAACAAAAACAGACAAATTATAAAAATTAAAGGGCAGCGATACACCATGGCGGCCGCTGTGGGCGCCATCTTGTTTTTTCCTATCAAACCGGTTTGATAGGATTAATTTGAAGTGTGCCACGGTGGCTGGATCTTATAAAAAGATGGTGTTTTACCTTTTTCTTGCTTTGTCATGATCAAATGAATATTTCCCCAATTTCAGCCTAAAAATTCCAACCAGGAGGTGATGATCTAAAGCGGTGTCATCACTCATACATCCTCCGTAGTCCATCTGAATTTCTGACAAATGGTGATATGGTCAATTTGATTTTCAGTGTGATGATCGGGAGACACCCAGGTTGCCTTGTGGATTCTTCTGTGCTGAAAGATACTTCTTCCAATGACTAGGTTGTTGAACATACAAAAATCTGTAAAAAGTTCTCCATTTCCATTTGCTTGGCTGTCCTTCGGTTCCCATGATGCACTACCTTTCCCAGGGTTGTTGCTTCTGATTTTGGCATTTAGATCACCCATTACAGTAAGAATGTCTTGTTTCTTCCTTTCTTTGATGGTTCTCTAAAGGTCGTCATAAAAGATGTGTTTTACTTCCTCTTCTGCATCATTTGTAGGCGCATAACATTGAATAACAGTGACATTCTTGGTCTTACTTTGGAACCTTGCAGTGATGATGCGTGATGAGATAGAATTCCATTCAATGAGAGCGGCCTTAGGTGTTCCTTTCAGGAGTAGTCCAACTCCTTCTGTGTGTGGAGCGTTGTCTTCTTCATGACCCGAGTAGAGGAAGAGTTCGCTGGATGATAGCGACGTCTGTCCTGACTTGATCCATCTTGTCTCTGATAGGCCGAGCAGCGACAGCTGGTACCTCTTCATTTCACTTGCTGCTTGTACCAGTCTTGATGTTTCAAAAAGTGTGCGGCCATTCCAGGTGCCCAATCGAAAGGTTGTTTTGGTTGAGAGAAGTTTCGGCGACGTGGCTTCCTTATGGCTTTCACCATTGCGCGTCATTCACAGCTGAAAATTGTTATTTCTTCCCTGAAAATAAGAAGGTGAAAAGTCTCTGGTATTCATTTCTGGAGCAGTGTCTTCTTTCACAGGGTGAGGTTGCTGACCTCACGCCCCAACCCCCTAAACTGGAGGGACCGTGGATTGCCCTTTCATCTGACCTCTATCCTTTGACCTGCCCGGCAAGGTTGGACCTGCCAGGGGACGAGCCCCCCCGCCAGTATAGGTCTAAGGGTCAAATAGATACACAAGCTCCCCCCACCACAGTAAGGCGGCAATCTAAGGGGGGGGGGCATTCTATAAAAGCTCTATAAAAATATGAGTGTTTCAAAAAATTTGTATTCAGCAGGGGAAGAAGTAAATTTTCTCCTACTTGCCCAATGAGTGGGATATTCAATATATCTGAGATTCCATTAAAAAGGGTATGAATGCCGGAGAGAGGTTATTGAAAGGATGTTCTTTAAAAAGTTTAGTCTCAACTGAGAAGCCACTGTAGGCCTTCTGTGTATTTCATTAATATAGAATGTTATGAGCAGTGTAAAACTAGTCTAGCAGCCTTATTCTGAAGAAGCTGTAATCAATTAATATCATTCTTACTGGCAACAGACCATATAACTGAACAATAATTCAAATGAGATAAAACTAATGAAGAAACAGCTGTCTTCATCGAAAAGGATGAAACAAAATCTTAACATTTTCTGGAAACACCACACCCCTGCCCATTCTCATAATTATAGTGTCTATATGTGGTGACCTCGATAGATTCTGATATATTACTACACCAAGTAGTTTATGCTGCTTTGCCTGTACCAAGCTGACTCCATGCACAGATAAACTCAATCTCGGATTTCTAGCTACACTCATTTTACCATAAATAAGCATAGACTTAGTTTTAGAAAAGTTTAAAATCATATTCTTACTGACCGAATCTAGTACAACTAATAAATCATGATGAAGAATGTTTATTAAAACGTCTATTTCATTAGATGAATAAAACATAGTTTTTATTCAAAGCGTACATAACTATAGATGATTTTTTTTAATATACATACATGGTAGGTCATTAATAAAAATTGAATAAGGAAAACTGACCAAGACAGTCTGCCTTGTGGAACACCATAGTCTGTATAGCAGTCATCAGAAAAAACTACCATTATAATAAACTTTCTGGCTTCTACCAGACAAAAAACTTCCATCCATAAAAGCAGTCTTTCAGAGAAACCATAACATTTTAGTTTATCGAGTAACAGGCTGTGATTTATCAAATCAAATGTAGCACTGAAATCCAAGAATGTGGCAGCAATTAATTTACCTCTATCAAGATGAGTATACCATTTGTCAACCATATGAACAAGAGCTGAGGTTGTGAAGCATCCAGGTCTATAGGCACGTTGAAATGGAGTAATCAGATTATTGCAATGGAAATAATACTGAGTCTGCTCATAAACAATTGTCTCCATAAGCTTTCCTAAGGCAGGAAGCAGACTAATAGGCCGACTGTTTGATCCGTAAAAAATGTCACTTTTATTCTTTGGAACTGGGACAGTTTTAGCCATTTTCCACTAAGATGGAAATACACCACAGATCAGGCCCCTGTTCATTATGTGACAAATAGGAATTGAGATAAATTTTGCTGCAGTTTTTAACAAATTAACATCCATATTATTAAGACCTGGTGATGTATTGGACAGTGAATTCAGTAGACATTCAACTTCTTTAACATCAATGTGATTAAATGAAAGAACTCTGCTTAGTCTTCATAATCACATTTTGTATAAGAGAGCAGGATAATGAGGAGTCACATTTCTCTATACCTATTTGTAATTTCCCAATTTTTTCTTTATAAAATGTATTAAAATAGTTAGCATTTGTCAGGAGCAAAGCCTGCTTGGTTTCCCCAGCGCTGTCCTGCCCTCCCTGTGGGTTTAGGTCTCGCGGTATATGTGTATATTATGTATTTCTGTGCTGCTTCCTTACCATAGCCACTGGTCTCTGGCCAGCAGCTGTGAGGCAGCCCTCTTTGGCTCACTCTTGGGTGAGCGCTGGCTGACAGCCTGCCGGTCCGACCACGCCTCCTCTGTCATCGTCACCAGCTGTTCCCATTCCCGTTTGCCATCTCCCCGCTCCTCACCCAGGTGCTTCCAATTGCACCATCACCAGCAATGCGTGTACTTAAGCAGCCTTGCGCCAGTCATGCATTGCTGGGTCACTGAACTGTCAGTGCATGTCTACTGATGTACATAGTTGTGTTTGCTGTGTGCCACGGAAGGTTAGCCACTTCCACTTTAGCCGTGGATTCTGCTGTGTCCTGTTGAGCGATGTTGCTCTGGGGATGCCGTCGTGGTTAATCACTTCTTCTCATGCGTTCACTGGGCGATGCCGGCCTAGGGAATGTCCATTGTAAGTTTCTTTGTGTTTTTGTATATCCTCAACCCTTTTTAGAACTGTTTGTCATTTTCATTAATAAATGTGTTGTGGTATAATCTGCACATAAATCCTCATCATTTCTCCCCTCTCCGTGCACTGCCTAAAAGCACACAGGGAGTCATGACAGCAATGTGGTTTACTAACAAAACCATCATTAACTTCAATGTGAGTAACAAATGAAGAGAAACTTTTCCCCATAATGTTTAAAATTTTCAAGATTTTTTTTTACTATCACAATTGGCCTCTCTCAACCTTTCTTTGAAGTATAATTTCTTCTTTGTCCTTTTCATTTTGGACGGTAATATTTCTTAATCTTCTATCTAGACCAATCAAAGTGAATATCCAGTCCTGCTGGCTTCAGTTTTAGCAGCATCTCTCTGGGCCATGAAGACCTTAAGTCCTGATCCAACCACGGAGAACCCTTGTTTTTCACTGTATGTCGTTTTAAAGAGGCTTGTTTATCAGTATAAATGAATGAATGTGTCAATGAACAATGCCAAAGCAGTTTCAGGTCATTTTCATGACATAACTCTGCCCATTGAATGTTTTTTTTTATCTTCTACATAACTGGCCTCATTAAATCTCTTATAAGCCCTATGAGCAAATACCTTTTTCTTGGTTTTTAGAGTTCTTATTTTCCTAATAAACCCAATTAGATTGTGGTCACTATAACCAACAGAAATAGAAATCACATTTGAGCAGAACTCTGGTACATTTGTATAAATATGGTTAATGCATGAAGAGGATTTATGGCCAGCAGAATCAATACTGATCCTGGTTGGAACAGATAATTTGGGCCAAACTACAAGAAAGCATAACAGAAGATATTTCTTTCTTAACAAAACAGTGCTGAGATAACCAGTCAATGTTAAAATCCCCCAAGAGAAATATTTCTTTGCTTTCCTCTGAAATTATTTGCAATAATTCACAAATTCTATCAAGGTACAGTTTTTCTGCATTAGGAGGCCAATAGCAACAACCAACCAAAGTTTTACTGTGTGGAGGATGACGCTGAACCCAAATCATCTCTCATTAAATCTAGTCGAAGTTTATTTGGCACAGAATTATTAATATAAATGGCAACCCCTCCTCTAAATCTGTTTCTGCCTTGTCTATAGAGTGTATAAGCATTGAAAGCAAAATCTGAATCTTCAAAGGTAGAGTCTAAATGGGTCTAAGAAAGTGCTAGTACATGTAAATGATTAGACTTCAATAAAAACTGAAGTTCATTAATTTTATATATAAGGCTACATATGTTGACATAAGCAAAGAACCAGGTAAACCCAGGTAAGGATTCTGAACAGACCATGATTGTTTAGTAAGTGAAATACAAAAAATAAGAAAAAGAAAAAAAAAGTGCAGCTGACCTATACTGTCACCCACTGAAACCATGATTTCACAACCCGAGCCTTTAAGAAGATAATGTACTCATTCAGAATTATTTAAGTCACTGAATTTGCTCAGCGCCTGCAGATCCTTCACATGCACTGCTTTCATTCCATCTCAAGTGGCGTTCGTGGGACAGCGGCGAGGGGAGTCTGCAGCAGGAGAGCGTCCAAAGAGCTCGTGCCATAATCTGTCCAGGCGGTTGCCAATACAGCAGTTCAGTTCTGCTTTTTTTTCCGCTTTTTTCTCATCAAAACAAAACAGTCTCCCTTTTTTGGAAATTGTATTAAAAGGCTTCAGGGTCCAGACAGAGGACTCTCAGGGTCCGGATCTGGACCAGAGTCCGCTAGTTGGTGACCCCTGCACTATCGTCTTGTAAATCCTCCTTTTCACGCTCGCTGCTATACTTCAGTCACAAATCAACCCTGACACTCATCTACACGCTGCCTGCACCCTCTTCTTCACCTTCCTTGTGCACCATCCATTGCTTGGATGGCTGACCCCAAGTATTTAAACCAGGGGTGTCAAACTCATTCCATAGAGGGCCAAGACCCTGCATGTTTTACTTCCACCCAGTGTCTTCAACAGGTGTTTTCGCTGATTAGCAATCAGTGGGAAGAAATTCAGTGAAATCACCTGTTGAACATACTGGGTGGAGGTAAAACCTGCAGGGTCTTGGCCCTCCATGGAATGAGTTTGGCACCCGTGATTTAAACCCCATCCACCTTCATTCCCTCTTCCTCTTTCACTTTCACTATCATAACTGCTTCCCTCACACACACACACACACACACACGCGCACACACACACACACACACGTGTATTCTGTCTTGTGTCCTCTGACTTTCATTCCTCGTCTCTCCAGCGTATAGCCACCACTAACTTTGCCACCACCACAACTGCAATCTTCTGTGAGACACAGTGATGTAAAATTCAGTTTAAATTGGTCTCATGGGCATGCGCAGAAAGAAAGCAGCTGCCTTGCATTGCTTCCAGTTTTATTAATCAATGCTTAATTTAGGAAGTCCTCAAAATGCTAAATTTGATGTGGACAATTGTGCATGCAAACTTTCTTTGCAGTTGCTACAAACACATATATACTGTATTCTGTGGTGAAAACCAGATTTTGTGATACTGACTTGAAAACTCTGAAAAGTATGACTTGAAAGCTGAGGAGACCATTGATTTAAGGTGCAGGTGAGACCAGCTTATCAGCTTGCGGACAGATAGAGGGATTAGGGTGAAAGGCCCCGTGGCCCTGCAGAGCACTATGCCAGGACTTGTAATAAAACACGTCAGATCCAATCACCTCAGATGCACCACGGCTGGAGGACACCTTGTTTTGTCTCAGGCCACCCTCCAGTGAGATATTGATTCTCCCATAGCACCCCGTGATGCTTATTAACCCCACGGATTGTCTCGTGCTGAAAGGGGGGGGGGCATTGGAATCCATGAAAGGAGACCGGGGGAATGGGAAGGAGGAGAAAGAGGCAAACAGAGGTGGTGGAGCGTGAAAGCCGTCGATTCCTGGAGAAAATCATCCCGGAGCGTGACATACAAACATTGCAAATTTAGAGTTACTCGTGTCCGACAAATTATCTTCAGCCGAAATGAGGGTGCTGCTCTATCATCAATGGAGGGGAAAAATATCAAATTCTGCTTTCCAGACAAATTCTAAACACCAAAGGGACCAGAAAATTACATCTTCAAACATGAACACAATATCATGCCCACTGAGCCAGGATGGTGTCAGGAAGGGGGGGGGGGGGGTCACTGTGACCACCAAAGCTTAGAAATGAGTCTACTGATGTCACTCCAAGACACTTTGGATTAAAGCCCCAGACCCAGTGGCTTACATTAATTTTCATGTTCTGTCATGGCAGAGCTTTGAATCCAGATGGTGGAGGGGGATCAAGTGAAGCTGAAACTTTCAATGAGAATATGTGTCCTCGCTCTTAAATACGTCCGCTCTGTCTGATTTATTGACCCTGAATGTCACAGTTTTAACTTTGTGATTTTCTATTGGTGCCAGTTTACAAACTTTCTGA
This sequence comes from Pholidichthys leucotaenia, assembly GCA_020510985.1. Classification (NCBI taxonomy): domain Eukaryota; kingdom Metazoa; phylum Chordata; class Actinopteri; order Cichliformes; family Pholidichthyidae; genus Pholidichthys; species Pholidichthys leucotaenia. Next base: position 327,291,600 of record CM035844.1, on the reverse strand, counting down.
CCACTGGACTCATAAAGAAAGAAAATTTATTCTGTTTCTTCTTTAAGCTTTTCTTAAAACCCTTATTATTGTGAATGCTTTTATAAATAATTTGCCTTTGTGCCGGGTTTCAAGGTTGCCAAATTAACCTTCCTTCAAGATGGTCCCTGACATTCTGGAATAAAAATTAAATGACCTTTGAAAATCAATCAGAGGGGACTAGAAAGAAAAAAGAAAAGGGACAAAGAAAAGGGGGCTGTGTGTAAATCAATATGTTCTACCCATGGCTTATCCTACAATGGACACAATCCTGTGGCATCACAGTAAGGTTGTGAGTTCACACCCACCAGCCAGCAGGACCTATCTGTGTGGAGTTTGCTTGTTCTGCCCACCCATCTGCTCTGAATGCTCTTAGAGGGGTCATTGACTGAAAAATTGTGTTTTTGTAGGTTTTAACCCTTTGAGTGTGAGATTTTGCGTGCCCCTAGTGGCAGAACACGGCGCTGTGCCTGTCATCTCACTGACATTTTTGGCTGCACTGAGGATTTGTACTGATTTGTACTGATCCGCCACTTTCAGAAGGTGGCAGACACGCGTTGGAGGACTCAATGGATGACATGTAATACACCAAAGAAGAACTCCTCATTTCCTTTTCCTGTTTTCATCCTTTTAAGCTAATATGGCTGCCGTCCATCATCATGCACTGTCACTTAGACGGCTTCATACACGGAAAATAGCTGTGGGATACAAGCAAAATTTATGTGGGATAATCATAAGACATTGTAGATGTGGTAGAGAGCTTAAGTGACCAACAGAACATAAAATAACAACCACGATGGACTAAAACGCAGCAACCATGGCAGCAAGCGAGTCCCCTTAGCCACCGGTAAGTGACAAATTTCTTTGTTTTTTTTTTATATTGTACTGATTTTTTGTTTATATACTTTGAAAAGGAACTCTGATTATATTGGCATGTTAGCTCTATATGCTTTATTTTTATGTTAGTAACATAACTATAATTTAGTTTTTTTGAAAATAATTCCCAGTTTTATATATTTTTAAGAAACTTTATTACGATTTTTGTTTACGTCGCAATGCATTCTGGGTAGTGACGTAGAATGGTTGCAGCCGTTTTTTCTGTCTTATACAAGCCAAGAAGCGAAGCTATGAACTACTGCCATTTGTCAGTGAAAATGCCACATTGCGCCGCTTTTGGATGTAATTTCCAATCAAAGGGAAATAAAGAGAGCGGGGTAAGCCTCCATAGCTTTCCTAAAGAGGGAAAGTGGAGGAAAAAGTGGGGCGGCAGCGGGTCAGCAGGTAGTCTAATAACCCCATGGTTGGCGGTTCGCATCACGCTCTCCCCAGATATCCTGCTGTTGTGTCCCTGGGCAAGACACTTCACCCGCATTGCCTCCAGTGCCCATAACACTGGGTATGAATGTGTAAAAATGTTTAAATGCTCGGTGGTGGCCGGAGAGGCTGTTGGCGCGGATTGGCAGCCACGTTTCCGTCACTCTGACTGTGATCACGCGCTGTAACGCATGCCTGATAAAGCTGACGTATGTATTAATCACGCTGTGATAATAGCACAATATCGCTCAAAGCGTGCGCATGAGACATGCCTGTGATCGCACGCTTGTGTTGACCGTTGCTGCCTTTCGTCTCCTAACTGTGGTTTTGGGACGCAGGGGAGATGCATCTTCCTCCACGGTCAACATCTTCCTCCCATCTTCCTCCCACACAGGCCGTTTTGCTGAAGCGTTGGGGCTTTATTTATATACCGCACTGTTGTCAGCAACAAATTCTACCTGCTCTGGTCGCTTTGCTCTTTCTACTTATCCGCACCAAATCACACACCGTTCGCCACACACACCGGGGGGGGGGGCGCCTCGGCTGCGCAAACGCTGCCACTCAAGTCCACGCACCGAGCTGCCTCATCCAAACACACGCACCAGACACATCCCACAACACTTGATACAGCTGACATATGTATTAATCACGCTGTGATATCGCTCAAAGCGCGTGCTTGGCTTGACATGTCGAAGATCTGGCTGGCAACAGTCAGAAAAAAAAAAAAAAAAAGTGGAGCGCTGCTTATGGACGTTCAACCCGCATTCTGAGAAAGCAACAGAGAAATTGCTTTATGTTGCTCAGAGTCCATGTTTATCAGTTCAGTGCCCATCATGCTTGTAGACAATTTTTTGTGTTTGAGCATTCTATTGTAAGCAAATCAACAATATATAAGTTTCACTCCGCTCCGCGAGTGTCTCTCCACTACGCGAGTGTCTCAAGCGTGCGCTCGAGGAAGCATTATTTTAAGGTGAAATAAAACGGCCTGTGCTTCTGTGTACCACTCGGGAGTAAGATAGTGGAGGAAGATAGATCTCCCCTGCGTCCCAAAACCACAGTTAGGAGACGAAAGGCAGGAACGGTCAACACAAGCGTACAATCACAGACATGTCTCATGCGCGCGCTTTGAGCGATATTGTGCTATTATCACAGCGTGATTAATACATATGTCAGCTTTATCAGGCATGCGTTACAGCGTGTGATCACAGACAAAGTGACGGAAATGTGGCTGCCAATCCGCGCCAACAGCCTCTCCGGCAACCACCGAGCATTTAAACATTTTTACACATTCATGCCCAGTGTTATGGGCACTGGAGGCAATGCGGGTGAAGTGTCTTGCCCAGGGACACAACGGCTGGATATCTGGGGAGAGCGTGATGCGAACCGCCAACCATCGGGTTATTAGATGACCTGCTCTACCTGCTGAGCTGCTGCCGCCCCACTTTTTCCTCCACTTTCCCTCTTTAGGAAAGCTATGGAGGCTTACCCCGCTCTCTTTATTTCCCTTTGATTGGAAATTACATCCAAAAGCGGCGCAATGTGGCATTTTCACTGACAAATGGCAGTAGTTAGTAGCTTCGCCTCTTGGCTTGTATAAGACAGAAAAAACGGCTGCAACCATTCTACGTCACTACCCAGAATGCATTGCGACGTAAACAAAAATGGCGATTTACATCATAATAAAGTTTTTTAAAAATATATAAAACTGGGAATTATTTTCAAAAAAATTATATTATAGTTATGTTACTAACATAAAAATAAAGCATATAGAGCTAACATGCCAATATAATCAGAGTTCCTTTGACGATAAGATGATAACGTACCTCTGTACAAAAAACGGTGTCAAAAGACTGAACCATTCTTTGTGTAAATATGTCCAAAGTCCGCTTTTGACTGAGTAATGTAATTCAATATAGCTACCAGGGCATTATGCAAATTAGATGCATAAAATCACTCCTATCTGAAACTTTGGATCATTTTTTACATATTTCTAATTGACAGTAAGCCATTATCTCTTACCACTTTCAAGTTATAGCCTTGGAAATCTGAACTATTTTATTGACAAAAAATATTTACCACTCTTGACCACTAGGGGTTATGTCGCAATTCGGTGACAGTCACACTCAAAGCCTTAACATTCTGAAAGGCATCTCTGTTGGTCACGTGAAAAAATATCAAAGTGCTCCCTTGTATTTAAAAAAAAACACCTTTTATATCCTTCTTCACTCAAAAAAGCAAAACTGTTCCAGATTTGCCAGGGGATGTACAATGTGTGTGTTTGTGTCTGTGCTTGACACTCTAGCTTTCAGCACCACCCCTGGCTAGCACTTCACTGTGAAAAGGAAGTAGCATATGTAAATCTTCCCAGCCAGGTATAGCCTCTCCACAGTTAGACCTACAGTGATGTGAAAAAATGTTTGCCCCTTCCTGATTTCTCATGCTTTTGTATGTTTGTCACCCTTCAATGTTTCAGATCATCAAACAAATTTAAATATTAGACAAAGATAACGCAAGTAAACACAAAACACAGTTTTTAAATGAAAGTGTTTATCATTAAGGGAAAAAAAATCTAAACCTACATGGCTCTGTGTGGAAAAAGTGATTGCTCCCTAAACCTAATAACTGGTTGGGCCACCCTTAGCAGCAACAATTGCAATCAAGCATTTGCAACAACTGGCAATGAGTCTTTTACAGCGCTGTGGAGGAATTTTGGTCCACTCATTTCTGCAGAAGTGTTGTAATTCAGCCACATTGGAGAGTTTTTGAGCATAGACCGCCTTTTAAAGGTTATGCCACAGCATCTCAATCGGATTCAGGTCAGGACTTTGACTAGGCCACTCCAAAGTCTTCATTTTGTTTTTCTTATGAAAGGGTTAATGTATAGTTAGTGCCAGAATAACAATTCTGTAAGTGATCTCCCATTATGCCCTACACATATTCCATACAAATTCTGTTTGCATGCTTATGAACAATTATGTTATGTTATGGCATATTGATAACAGGAATGAGACAAAGGTATAGAGCCCTCTCTGTCTTTTCTCTCTTTTAAGTCAGGTCTTTCACATTAGAAACACACCCAAAAACAGCATTCTCACGCACACTGTTGATAGCACATTCTAGAATGAAGAGGCGTGTTCAGTGGATGGCCTGTTCCCGCCATAGGTAGATTAGCCAATCAGATAGTCGCGTACAAGCCCATCCCATTGTACGGGGTTGCCCCACCCCCAAGAAGATGAATGTAACCCACACCCGGAAGTCGGGATCAGTCTGACGACGTTCTCGAAGGGACAGCATCAAACTGATCCAGCGCTGCTTGCTTTACATGTGACTTCTAAATAAATGTACCATCCTTTAAATTGAAGAAATCTCCGGTTTGTTCTTGGACCTTTCAATCAAAGAATCGGGTATTTTTCTAGCAATTGGTGCCGGTGACCCGGATTGAATCACGTATTCCGAGACGAGCCTGAAAAAACTACATCGGAAGGACCCTTTTTAGTCGACTGTGGCGACGCCTGAATGAAACAAAAAGGTAAGCAGAAAGCCTTTTTACGCAAATTTCTGCAGTTTGGCCATTCTAAATTTACAGTCGTCTGATTAAGGGGTATATCCGATCTCGAAATTTATCATTTGGTTGGGAGTCACATGTAAAGTTTAAATAATAGTTTGAAAAGTTAAAGGGAGTGCACGTGTTCTATTTTCAGTCTGAGATAGAACGGCCGCGGTCAATGGACATGTATGACGGGTGCATGGTCCGCCAAATTTTGAAACGTTTTGGATTCAGTCTGAGCCAAAATGACGAGACTTAGGATGCCAGGGTGACTAATAATCACCCAGGTTCGTCTCCCAAATGAAAAGAGCCAGGTTTTAGCAACCTGATGCCGGGGGGAGCCATGGAAGTGTTCGACCCGATGCCACTCTGGGAGTGAGGCCGCGGTCATTTAATTTGCTAAACACAAGACACCGCTTGTTCTCGTAGCCGAAAAGAGGCCACGAGAGAAAGTGTCCGCTGTGATTAGAGTTAATCACGGTATAGTTAGTGCCAGAATAACAATTCTGTAAGTGATCTCCCATTATGCCCTACACATATTCCATACAAATTCTGTTTGCATGCTTATGAACAATTATGTTATGGCATATTGATAACAGGAATGAGACAAAGGTATAGAGCCCTCTCTGTCTTTTCTCTCTTTTAAGTCAGGTCTTTCACATTAGAAACACACCCAAAAACAGCATTCTCACGCACACTGTTGATAGCACATTCTAGAATGAAGAGGCGTGTTCAGTGGATGGCCTGTTCCCGCCATAGGTAGATTAGCCAATCAGATAGTCGCGTACAAGCCCATCCCATTGTACGGGGTTGCCCCACCCCCAAGAAGATGAATGTAACCCACACCCGGAAGTCGGGATCAGTCTGACGACGTTCTCGAAGGGACAGCATCAAACTGATCCAGCGCTGCTTGCTTTACATGTGACTTCTAAATAAATGTACCATCCTTTAAATTGAAGAAATCTCCGGTTTGTTCTTGGACCTTTCAATCAAAGAATCGGGTATTTTTCTAGCACTTAAGCCAGTCAGAGGTGGACTTGCTGGTGTGTTTTGGATCATTGTCTTGCTGCAGAACCCAAGTGCGCTTCAGCTTGAGGTCACAAAGTTGGCCGGACATTTTCCTTCAAGGTTTTTTGGTAGACAAGAGAATTCATGGTTCCATTTACCACAGCAAGTCTTCCAGGTCCTCCAGCAGCAAAACAGCCTCAGACAATCACACTACCACCACCATATTTTACTGTCGGTGTGATATTCCTTTTCTGAAATGCTGTTACTTTTACTCCGGATGTAATGAGACATACACCTTCAAAAAAGTTCAACTTTTGTCTCATCAGTCCACAGAGTATTTTTCCCAAATGTCTTGGGGATCATCAAGATGTTTTCTGGCAAAACTGAGACGAGCCTTTATTTTCTTTTTGCTTAGCAGTGGTTTTCGTCTTGGAACTCTACCATGCAGGCCATTTTTGCCCAGTCTCTTTCTTATGGTGGAGTCATGAACACTGACCTTAACTGAGGCAAGTGAGGCCTACAGATCTTTGGATGTTGTTGTGGGGTCTTTTGTGACCTCTTGGATGAGTTGTTGCTGCGCTCTTTGGTTGGCCAGCTACTCCTGGGAAGGTTCACAACTGTTCCATGTTTTTGCCATTTGTGGATAATGGCTCTCACTGTGATTCGCTGGAGTTCCAAAGCTTTAGAAATGGCTTTATAACCTTTTCCAGACTGATAGATCTCAGTTACTTTGTTTCTCATTTGTTCCAAAATTTCTTTGGATTGCAACATGATGTCTAGCTTTTGAGGATCTTTTCGTCTACTTCACTTTGTCAGGCAGGTCCTCTTTAAGTGATTTCTTGATTGAGAACAGGTGTGGCAGTAATCAGGCCTGGGTGTAGCTAGAGAAATTGAACTCAGCTTTCCAAAGATGTGATAAACCATAGTTAATTTATGTTTTAACAGGGGGGCAATCACTTTTTCACACAGGACCATGTAGGTTTGGATTTTTTTACCCTTAGTAATAAACACCTTCATTTAAAAACTGCATTTTGTGTTTACTTGTGTTATCTTTGTCTAATATTTAAATTTGTTTTGATGATCTGAAACATTTAAGTGTGACAAACATACAAAAAAATGAAAAATCAGGAAGGGGGGGAAATTCTTTTTCACACCACTGTATGTGGCCCAGATATGGGATCCTCCCCGAGATAGCAGACAGGGATGGCAATTTTCCGCCGATCCGCGGATTTCCGCCGATTTTATCATCATCTATGTCATAATTTTGTACCTTTACCTTGTTCTCAATAAAGTTTGGAAAAAAAAAACACGCGCTCGGCGCTTCCCCGAAGTCTCGCGATAACCCGGATGTACTCAAGCTACTGCTGTATTGTAAACAGCCCTGTGATTGGATAGTTGCAAACGATTGGACCAATCAAATGGCTCGTATGCTTTGTCAAAAATTCATTTCGGCTTGTTCTCAGGGATGTGATTTTTCCGGTAATTCACCGAATTCCGCTTTATTTGTATATTATATGTACGTTAAGTACGTTAGCGGCTTATGGTCCACGACGCAGTGAAAGTGTGCCCTTTCAGCCAGAACCGGAAGTGGCGTACGCCAGGTAGACAGCCATTAACTCTTTGTCGAACATGCTGTATTTACGCTCACTGTCGTGCAAAGACCTGCTTAAAAAAAAGGTGAGCGGCTGCCAAGAACCGGCAACGCATTGCTCCACGACGGCCGCTATGCCCATGTCCGAGACGTGGGTAATGAGCGCTGTTTTAACCTCAGAACGCCTGCTCCCGTTCAGGAGTCCAGTCGACTCGGTTTCCGTTTGAGTACAGCGGCTGTTTGAGCTGAGCTGCGCGGGGGAGGAAAATGAGCTGCTCAAGACTCAATGGAGATTGAAACTGGTGATCTGAAATGAATGCTGAAATTATAAAAAGTAATGGTATGTTGGAATTTTATTTCTATTATGGAATAGATAAAATTAACTGATTTTGATTTGATCAAGTGTTAAAGCATGTGATGGATAATGCTTGTTGGAATATTTACCTCCGCCAAGGAGGTTATGTTTTCATCGGCGTTGGTCTGTCTGTCTGTCTGTTTGTTAGCAAGGAAAAGTTATGGACGGATTTTCATGAAATTTTCAGGAAAGGTGTGCAATGGCACGGGGAACAGATGATTAGATTTTGGTGATGATCTGAGAGTGCATACCTCCATCAAGGGCTTTTTTTGTATTTGTGCAGCAGGATTACACAAAAACTACTGGATGGATTTGGATAAAATTTTCACCAGAGGTGGTTCTTGGGCTAGAGAGGAACCCATTATATTTTGGTGATGATCTGAGAATGCATACCTCAGCCAAGGCGCTTATCTTCTCACATTGTGTTAGCAACAATACTCCAAAACTGATGGACAGACTTTGATGCAATTTTCACCACAAGTGGCTATAGGCCTACACACAAAACCATTACATTTTGGAGTTGATCCATGACAAACGGAAGGAGCCTTGGCGGAGGGATGCGCTCTGAGTGCTTTTCTAGTTTAGGAATGCTATCTTCTTGGAACATAAGTCAATATTATACAGTAATAAGTGGCATTCAGCTGTTTGTTTTATGTCATGTAAGCACAGTTCTGGTACTTAAAAATCATAAAACCCCAGGAGCTTCGGGGAGCGAAGTGACAGTAAAGGTGAAAATTGGCTCAAAGTTCAATGAGGTAACAGAAACACTTGGACAGTTTCTGAAGAAACCAGAAAAGGAGATGAAGTTCAAAGTTCAGAGACTGACACAGCTTGCTGCCAAAAGGAAGAAAGTTTCACATTAGAAGTGACTTGGTGACCAGTGTAAATAGTGTAAAAAAACTCTAATAGAACTGTTAAATATGTTGGACTAAAGACAGTGAGACAACATTGAAGAAAAAGTAAGTTAACTTTTCATTAAATTTAATGATTTATCTAAGTCTAGTATTTCATTTTTTTAATCATTTTTTTCAGTCTAAATTACTTGTATTTTACTGAAAACCTCCCAGCTTCAGGGGGGCTGCGCCCCCCCGGCCCCCCCGTAAGTCAATCGACCAAATTAGATTTCAGCTGAAATCAGAATTTCCTGTTGCCATCCCTGAGCAGATGGTAAATGGGTACCTTGTTGCCCCAAGCTAAACCACATGGTCTTGAAGGAGACTAGCCCCCTAAATGCACGGCATGCATGGCCCACTGGTATGTGGATATACCCTGTTGCCTGCAATCCTAGTCCCAGCTATGGGTTAAATAGTATCATTGCCTTGTGACAGTCTTGGGAAAGGCAAAGACTAAGGAAGTAAACCCTGACAGAAAATCTGGGTAGATGACACATCATGAGCATGGTAACTGCATGCATCTAAGGGAAGGATAACCCAGAGAGAAAACCCGGCCCACAAGAGTGGAAGTTTGGCATGGGGCCAACTACCCCTTCCTAGAAAACAGCATACCGTTACAGAAACCGCAACAAGCAATGTGAAATCTAACCCTGTTATTGGTAAAATGTATGACTCTAGCTGCGATGAGGAGCATAGCAGTATGACATCGCCTAGTGAAAGCCCATATAGGGACGCCAGAAGATTGAGTAAGAGCCTTCTCTGACCAAAAAGCAAAATCAAAGTTGGGGCTTGGAATGTTCGTACCATGCAGGAAGCATCAGAGGCTGCACAGGTAACCCAGGAAATGCAACATTATGGAATAGACATTCTGGGCCTTAGTGAATGTCGATGGACAGGTAGCAGAAAAAAGAAATTGAACAGTGGCCATACTATTCTCTACTCAGGAAAGGAAGTTAATCACAACAAAGGGGTTGCTATCATTATCAGCAAAGAAGCAACTGAGACCTTATTACATTGGGAGCCAATAAGCTATCGAATAATAACAGCTAGATTCAACTCAAAATTTTGTAACCTCACCATCATACAAGGTTATGCCCCAACCAATGACTGAAGAAAATGCCAAAGAGGAATTCTATGAGCAACTACAAACTATCTTTTCAAAAACCCGACAGCTTGACATGGTCATTATAATGGGTGACATGAATGCTAAAGTTGGAACAGAAAATGCCAACACAAAACAAGTTATGGGGAAGCACAACTGCGGAATAAGAAATGAAAATGGTGAATACCTGATAGATTTCTGCCTAAACAACAACTGTATAATAGGAGGTACCATCTTTCCACATAAAAATATCCATAAGCTGACATGGAAATCACCAAACAGAATAACAACAAATCAAATAGACCACATAATTATTAATAGAAAATGGTGAAGATCTCTGCAAGATGTTAGAGTTTTGAGAGGAGTTGACGCCAACAGTGACCATTATTTGTTGCAAGCCACCCTTAAACTCAAACTAAGAAAAACAGCTAAACAAATGCAAGGAAGGAAACGGCTTGATAACCCACGTCTTAAAGCACTATTCACCCAGAAAGCATCTGTACTAGAACTGAAGAACAGATTTAATGCTCTAGAACAACTACAGAGTGAAGAAAATACCATCCAAGAGCAGTGGAACAGCATTAAAGACATATATAATAAAACTGCTGAAAACACACTGGGATAACAAAGAAAAACAAAGATTGGCTTTCTGAAGAAATGTGGCATAAAATCAAGGGAAGGAAGACAATCAAGCAACAGATGCTTAATACGAAGTCCCCAAGTTTATTGGGGCAACTCCAAAACACCTATAAAGGACAAAGAAATCAAAAGAAATGCTAGCAAAGACAGATGGAACTATGTGGAAAATATGGCTGAAGTAGCATAGTGTGCAGCCACTAGGGGGGAGATGAGTGTCGTATATAAAATCACAAAACAACTGTGTGGTACCTCTTACGTACAGACTACAAATATAAAAGATAAGTCGGGAAAGCTTCTAGTACAAGAGAAATAACAAGCAGATAGCTGGGTAGAACACTTTAGAGAGGTACTAAACTGCCAAGATCCACCAGAAGTGGCATCTCCAACACCAGTACCTGATAAGATAAGAAACATTATTGTCATTGCACACCAAGATACAATTCAATTCAACTTTATTTATATAGCACCATTTCACAACAACAGTCATCTCATAGCACTATCAACTGTAGGGGGAACCCCCACAGTTGCAGAAAGACCCCAGCAATCAGGCAATCCCCTGTGAGCAAGCACTTGGCGACGGTGGAGAGGAAAAACTCCCTTTTAACAGGAAGAAACCTCCAGCAGAACCAGGCTCAGGGAGGGGCAGTCATCTGCTGCGACTGGCTGGGAGGTGAGGGGACAGAGAAGATGAAAAGAACAGACATGTAGAGAGCAAACAGCACGATGGGGACTCAATCTATGGGAGAGAACAAACAGATGTTAATGACCAGCAGAAAAAAAAATATTTCATTGAGAGTGAAGAAAAGAGTGAGGCCCAGTGCATTACTGGAGGTCCCCCGGCTGACTAAACCTATTAGCAGCATAACTAAGGGAGGGTTCAGAAACACATGATCCCTCCCTAATTGTAGGCTATATCAAAAAGGTAGGTTTTAGCCCTATTCTTAAAAGCAGAGATTGAGACTGACTCCCGAATCCAGATTGGCAGCTGGTTCCACAGGAGAGGAGCTTGATAACTGAGATGAGATGAGATGAGATGAGATGAGATTCAACTTTATTGTCATTACACATTTATGAATACAAGGTAACGAAACATGACTTGGCATTTGGGCACGCTCTGCAGAGCGCATCCAAGGCCGGGGCAGCCGCTAGGCACCAGTCATAAAGAAGAAAGGAAAAAAAAAGAAAAAGGGAAGGGATATGACACAGTAGGCGAGAGAAAAAAAACATGTTTTATCAAAATGGCGCTCAGTGAGTGAGCGAAATTTTGATTGCAGGCAAAAAAAACCCTCAATGCACATTTAGCAGACATTTAGCAGGAGATCACACACAAAAGTTGAGAGAGGCAGTGTATTTGTATGAGTCAGTATTTGTATCAGTCATGTAATGTTGTATGCATTGTGTAGTGTAAGTGTGACAGTTGTTAGTGAGCAGCAGAGGGTGCCTCCCGGCAGTGGATAGATGTTATAATCATGTGACTTATAAACAAGTCCAGAGTCTATCTCTCTTGCTTGCAGAAGGCACATGGGCACTGTCCTTGAGGGTCCAATCCGCTGATACGACAACAACTGATTGTCGATTGTTTGGGTTAGCAGAGCCACTCCTTCCGCTTATCTTCATCAGGAGGAATGTAAACACGGGGCACCAAAGACAAGGTCAAATCAAATCAGCACAGTGCACTCAGAGAATAGAATTTTTCCTCACCCGTGCAATTCTGTGCTTTCATATGTGCAGGCTTAAACTTTTTTCCATGGAGAGCACAGGGCTCCAGATGTATTCCTCCACTGAATCATTGTCATTCAGTTCACCGTTTGCCGCTACTCGTGCCCTCCCCAACTGGTCGAATTTGATGAAGGAACTTGCCGGGTCCGCTTTGATCACCTTCCTTCAATTTCTGATGCATCAGGGAACTTCACAGCCAAAAATAGAAGTCCTGAGATCATAACCAATAATGTTTCCACAGACGCATGAATTCCAATGTCCATGAGTCTCCTCGCAGGTTCCAATTCTTGGGCTCCCCCTTGGCCCGATTCTTGTTGAAAAATAGTGACAATAGCACATTTAAGCCGCTTCCAAATCCATAATTTCCGTTTAGATTAAGATTCAGCAGAAGAAGAGCGACTAAACACAGACAAAAACGCAACATTGCAAAGCTGGGAATAGTTCAGGAAGGCACGCGAGAGGAGGGAAGAAAAATGCGACTGCTCTCTCTCAAGGCAAGAAGAGAAAAAAAAAACTGAAGGCTCCTCCTCCCATTGTACTTTTGGAGATTCTAGGTATTACAAGTAATCCTGCATTTTGGGAGCGTAGTGCTCTGTTAGGATAATACGGTAGTATCAGCTCTTTTAAATAAAAAGGAGCCTGATTGTTTAGAGCTTTGTAAGTAAGAAGAAGGATTTTAAACTTAATTCTAAACTCTATGGGAAGCCAATGAAGGGAGGCCAGAACCGGAGAGATATGATTTCTCTTTCTAGTACCTGTTAAAACTCTTGCTGCAGCATTTTGGATCAGCTGAAGACTTTTTAAAGATGTTTTAGGACAGCCTGATAATAAAGAATTACAATAATCTAATCTCGAGCTAACAAAAGCGTGAATCAGTTTCTCAGCATCACTCTGAAACAAGATGCTCCTAATCTTGGCAATATTACGCAAATGATAGAAGGCAGTCTTAGAAACAAATTTAATATGTGAATTGAAGGACAGATCTTGATCAAAAATAATTCCAAGGTTCCTCACAGAGCTATTAAGAGAAAGAGTAACCGCATCCAAACTGAAAGTTTGATTTGGAAAGGTATTTCTAAGGTTTTTTGGACCAACAAGAATGACTTCAGTCTTATCTGAATTTAATAGCAGGAAATTACAAGTCATCCAAGCTTTGATTTCCTTAAGACAGGCTTCTAACTTGGCTAATTGATTACTATCATCTGGCTTCATTGACAGGTGGTGTTTTTTTTTGGGGGGGGGGGGGGGGGGGTCCAGTGCACTATATCAGGGGTATCCGACTTTCAAGCGCTCTCTCTTTTTCTGTAATTTGCAGATGTCGGTTTCGTTTTTATAATATGCAAGGGAACATAAAAGAGTTTCAGACTTGCATTGCAATTTTAAAAAAAAATCATTGATTTTGCCGTTAGAATCGAAACTATTGGTCGTGTCCCCTCATTTTTCCCAGTTTTTGTGTGACATGAAAATCGCATCAATTTCAAAGTACTGTAACGTGATCTCTGAGTAACTCTTTCTACTCAAAATGCAAGAGATAACAGAGTTGTAATGCAAATTCAAAATAAAACATTCCCCAATGTGATCGGATCTATGGTTTTTGTACGGCGACCCCTGCAAATTTACTCGTATAACGTAAATTTCCGTGTCCCCAAATTTACGCAGCAACATGCAAGTTATTTGGTAAAGTAACCAGAAAACAGGAAGTGCTGATGCTTTTCACTTTGCACCTTTCAAATCCCAAACCATACATGTAAAAAGGAGATCAGTCTTTGTGAAGCTCAGATGTAGAATATATCAATAAAATCTCAAACATTTATGACACATCGAATATGGTGTCCTTTAAAAAATTTACGTCTTCGGTCTTGGTCAGCCGTGCGCAGCCCCGTCTGGCGAGGTGAGCGCCCTGGGAAAGCACTTTTATTTTCTCTACCCCGGATGTGCTCAACCCATGTGGAGAGGATTAACCGTGGTCACTTTATATTGAAGTTATCGAAGGTCCAAACTTCCGTGTCCCGCATTTACGCCTTTTGTGATTTTACGTCTTATCCAACAAACAGGGAGAATTTGAAGGTATGTATACACGTTATCACATCTTAATATGTCATGAAAATGTAGCTGTTGATGAGTTTTGATGCGTGAAAAATACTGGAAGTGTTGAAGTTGTTTCGTGTAAAACGTGTGCCATTGCAAAGTGCATTGGCACACGGGGAAACAAAAGCCCAAGTGTCCTGTTTACATCTCCATTTACAAGTAGTCGAAGTGAGCGCTCATCCTCAAGAGTTCCTGAACGCGAATGCCGTTACGAAAATAGTTAATAGTTTCATAAACCTGACACAACTGGATAGTGATTAGTCAATTTCATGTGCAGATTTGATCAATTTTAAATTTTGCCACCAATGTCACACATTGGACCCCTAATAAATAAAAACACCCAGGTATAATTGTGTGTCATCTGCATAACAATGAAAATGTATACAGTGCTTTCTAATAATGTTGCCTAACGGAAGCATATATAAACTAAAAAGAGTAGGGCCTAGCATAGATCCCTGTGAAACTCCATGACTAAGCTTTGAGTTGAAAGAAAACTCATTATTTACATGAACAAACTGGAACCTCTCAGATAAATAAGATCTAAACCACAACGATACAATGAAATTCTATTTAGCAGCAATCACTCAGTAGCAGCTATAATATAAAATGAAATAAATATGTATATAAACAATAATGTAGTATATTAAAATCAACATCTCTCTTTATATATGTATGTATACACATACACACATGCATACACACACACACACACACACACACACACACATACATACATAAACAGACATGCATTAAAACCAACTAACAATATAATGTCAATTGCCAGTAAAATCCTATGCATTTCATCAAAGCGCAAAAAGAGCAGTTATTACAATAGTCCTAATTATTGTGCAAATGGACTCAAAGTACTGAGGTAGTCAAAATTGGGAGGGTTCATAGTTCTTTCAACAATCTCTTCACAGCCATAGGAAAGAAGCTGTGTTTGAGTCTGTTGGTCCGAGCTTGCATGATTCTGAGTCTGCCAGAGGGGAGGCTGGTGAACAAAGAATGTCCCTGTTGGATAGGGTCTCTCTGAATCTTTGTGGCCCTTCAGAGGAGACAGCTTGAATGGATTTCATCCAGATGTGGAAGTGGGGAGCCAGTAATCCACTGGGCCATCTTGACAACTTTCTGCAGCCGTTTTCTCTCCACTGCAGTGCAGCTAGCATACCACACCGTGCATCTATAAGTAAGGACAATCTCTACTGGGCAGTGATAAAAGTTTCTCAACAGAGGTGGAGGGAGTTTATTCCTCTTCAGTGTTCTCAGGAAGAAGAGACATTGCTGGCCTTTTTACCTCCGCCAAGGAGGTTATGTTTTCATCGGCGTTGGTTTGTCTGTCTGTTTGTTTGTCTGTCTGTCTGTCTGTTTGTTTGTTAGCAAGATAACTCAAAAAGTTATGGATGGATTTTCATGAAATTTTCACAGATTGTCAGAAATGGGGTATCCTACAGATGATTACATTTTGGTGGTGATCCGGATCACCGTCCAGAAGAAAACCGCCATTACGGAAAATGACATTTTCGTCAATAACTACTGAACCACTAATCCTATCATTCTGAATCCAATTGCTAGTCATATGTTTTCATGGTCAAGGAATCTGAAAACGTACACACAAACACTGTGTGGGGGGAACTGTGGTGCTAAATCGCCATTACGGAAAATGACATTTTCATCAATAACTACTGAACCACTAATCCTCTCATTGTGAATCCAATTGCTAGTCATATGTTTTCATGGTCAAGGAATCTGAAAACGTACACACAAGCACTTTATGGGGGGAACTGTGGCGCTTGGTGGAGGTCTGCGCTCTCCGAGTGCTTTTCTAGTTTAATAATGTGACTGGTGTTCACAGTCCAACCCAGGTCCTCTGGGATGTACAGCCCGAGGAACTTGAAGTCTGTGACACTTTCCACCTCCTCCCCATTGATGCTCAGACATGAATGCAGTGTGGTCCTTGATTTCTGGAAATCAGTAATGATTTCTTTAGTCTTCCTGGTGTTACGGTAGAGATGGTTATCACTACACCAGGCCACCAGTGTCTAAACTTCCTCTCTATAAGGTACCTCATCGTTATTGTGAATCAATCCCACGACAGTTGTGTCGTCTGCAAATTTAATAATGGTATTAGAACTGTGAATGGCAACACAGTCATGGGTATATAACATAAACAGGACAGGGCTCAAAACACAGCCCTGAGGAACATCAGTATTAGGGATGATAGTAGAGGATGTAGAAGTGCCCATCCTAATATGCTGGGGTCTATTTGTCAAAAAGTCCTTGATCCACCAACAAAGAGGGGTTCCAAGCTGCAGTGTCTAAAGTTTGTTGACCAGTTGGCTAAGACTAACAGAATTGATTGCTGAACTGAAATCAACAAACGACATTCTAGTGTATGTATTGGGGCTTTCCAAATGGCTGAGGGCAGTGTGGAGGGCAATGGAGATAGCATCATCTGTAGATCTATTAGACCTATAGGGAACTGATGTTGGTCAAGGCCAGGTGAAATATGGGCCTTGATATGCTGCAGCACTTGTTTCTCCATGCACTTAATAATCACCGGTGTCAGGGCCACAGGCCAATAATCATGCAATCCTGTTATAGCAGAGGTTTTAGGCACAGGAATTATGGTGGTATTTTTCAGACAGGTGGAAACTGTATCTTGGTGCAGTAAGCGATTGAAAATGTTGTTAAATACTGCAGCAAGCTGGTGAGCACATGATTTCAACTCCTCCCTGGTACTCCATCTGGTCCGGGTGCTTTACTGGTGTCAATGCCCTGCAAAACCCTCAGTACCTGATATTGTTGAAGGGTGAGGGGTTGGTCATGCTGTGATGGTGTCAGCAATACATCCTCTGTCTGTCTGCTGCCCTCCTCAAAGCAGGAGAAAAAGGTGTTAAGCTGGTCCAGTAAAGAGCTGTCGGCAGGAGAGGGAGTATTGTGGCACTGTTTGTAGTCTGTAATATTCTGGATACCTTGCCACAGAGAGCGGAAGTTGTTTTCTCTGAAGTTGTCCTCTATCTGCTCTTTATACTTTGTTTTGGCAGCCTTGATGCCTTTATTCAGGTCCGCTCTAGCCCTCCTATAGACCTCTCTGTCTCCTGACCTCAGTGCTAAATCCCTAGCCTGGAGCAGCACTCTGACCATGGCACTGAACACGGGTTTTTGGTTGGGAAATATTTTAACCTGTTTCCTTGTTATTACATTGTCCATGCAAAAATTGATGTACAACAGAACAGAGGAAGTGTAGAGCCAACGTCTGTATGATGATCCTGAAATTGATACCAGTCCACCCACAATGGAAGAGACTAAGAAAGCCCTCTTAAGAAAGCCCTCATATCCCTAAAGAAGAAAAAGCAGCTGGCATCGACACCATCCATGCTGAGATGCTAAAAGCCGATATCACATTATCAACAAGGGTTTATTAACAAGGGTCTCATCAAAATAATATGGGATGAAGAAAGTCTCCCATCTGACTGGAGTAAAGGACTCATAGAAAAACTACCAAAAAAAGGGAGATTTACAATCCTGTGATAACTGGAGAGGAATCAGCCTCCTCTCTGTTCCAAGTAAAGTGTTCTGTAAGATATTTCTGGGAAAGATTGATGAAGCCATAAACAAAAAAATAAGAGAAGAATAAGCTGCTTTTAGGAAAGGAAGAGGTTGCATTGACCAAATATTTGCATTAAGAAACATCATCAAACAAATCATTGAGTGGAATATGCCTCTTTTCATCACTTTTATAGGTTTCCGAAAAGCTTTTGATAGCGTCCACGGAGAAACCTTGTGGAAGATACTAAAGGCATATAGCATTCCATCAAAGATAGCTTCACTCATAAAGATCTTTTATACTAGCTTTGACTGTAGCGTCATCATGAGAAACACCATCTCTGCGTCATTTGAAGTAAGGTCTGGTTTGAGGCAAAGTTGCATATTGTCACCCATATAATTCCTGATGGATATTACTGGATACAGAGGAAAACAACAACAAAAAGAAATGGTATCCAGTGGACTCTGTTCAATCAGCTTGAAGACCTTGATTTTGCCAACGACCTAGTTGAAATCTCAATGACTAGGCACCAACTACAAGAAACAACAGCCATTTTGAATAAATATGCACAAAGTACAGGTCTAAATATAAATGTAGCAAAAACTAAAGCAATGATCATAAACACAGATATACAGCATCCTATCACCATCAACAACATGCCCATAGTAAATGTAGAGGATTTCACCTACCTAGGAAGTACTGTCAGCACAGACAATGGCACTAAAAAGGATATCAGAGCAAGACTAGTAAAAGCAAGAGCAGCATTCACCAAACTTCAGCCCATCTGGAAGTCAGATAAGTACAGCACAAAAACCAAGCTCCATCTATTTAACAGCAATGTTAAATCTGTTTTATATGGATTGGAATGCTGGCAAATCAGAGTGATATGCTAAAAATACAGGCTTTCCGCAACACCTGTCTCCGTAAGATCTTAGGAATCTACTGGCCCAACAAAATTTCAAAGGAAGAACTTTGGAAAAGATGTAATACTGAAAGAATTATAGAGATCAAACAACAGAAATTCAGATGGCTAGAGCACATACTAAGAATGTCAAATAACCAAATGCCAAAAGTTGCTCTAAACTGGACACCACCAGGGAAAAGAAAGCCAGGCAGACCACGAACCACCTGGAGAAGAACAGTCCAAGCTGAACTACAGGAGATGGGATACACCTGGGGACAAGCTTAACATGTTGCAAAGGACAGGGCAAAGTGGGGATTCCTTGTTGCAGCCTTTTGTCCCACCTGAGAAGAAGAGGATAAGTAAGTAAGCAGCCCATTTAAGGTATTCACAAAAACTAAATATTACTCTATTATACGACAGCCGACAACTTTAACCCTATGAGTGTGTATGTTGCCGAACTGTGACATAACCCCTAGTGGTCAAGAGTGGTAAATATTTTTTGTCAATAAAATAGTTCAGCTTTCCAAGGCTATAACTTGAAAGTGGTAAGAGATAATGGCTTACTGTCAATCAGAAAGATGTAAAATATGATCCAAAGTTTCAGATAGGAATAAATTTATGCATCTAATTTGCATAATGTCGCGGCACCTCTTTAAATTGCATAACTCAGTCAAAACTGGACTTTGGATGTATTTACACAAAGAATGGATCAGTCTTTTGACACCATTTTTTGTACAGAGGTACCTCATCATCTTATCTTCAAAGTATATGAACAAGAAATCGGTACATTTTAAAAAATAAAAACAGAAATAAGTCACTTACTGTTGTACAGTCTGTTGACAAAGGGGGGCTGGCGTGGTCGCTGCGTTTTCACCCATTATGGTCCTTATTTTGCATTCTGTCGGTAATATAAAATCTCTATCACATCTACATAGTCTTATGATTATCCCACATAAATTTTGCTTGTATCCCATGGCTATTTTCCGCATACAAAGCCGACAAAACGTGGCAGTGACCGATCACGAACATATTAGCTTTCTGTGCTAACTGCTACAAGCAGGAAAAGGAAATGAGTTCTTCTTCTTCGGTGTATTACGTGTCATCCACTGAGTCCTCCAACCGATGTCTGCCACCTTTTGAAACTGGCAAATCAGTACAATCAGTACAAATTCCCAATGCAGGCGATCATGTCAGAGTGAGAAGGCAGGTGCAGTGCCGTGCTCTGCCACTAGGGGCACGAAAATTCTCACACTCAAAGGGTTATTTATGTGGAAAATTATCTTTTAAATTGATAAACACCATATGTGTAACTCATAGCAAAATTCCATCGGGATCAAAAGATAATTTTGTGCTTGCTCTCTATTGTATTCCAGTGACCGGTCATGACCTATCAACTACTGAAACCACACACGCCTGTGAACTAGTGATGCTTTACTTCAATCACATTAGTTGGCTCAGGGGTAATAGGTCAAGTCGGCCCTGACGCAGTCAGCTAGTTAAAGGCTAGGAGCTAGCCAGTCAATGTTAGCAATATGATGAAAGAGGGAGGGCAGAGATGAATCCAGTCTGACGATTTAAACTGAAATCAGCTCCAACAGGCTGCTTTCAGAAATGGTGGAAAAAAAGGCTAGGGAATGGCAAATTAGCCTAGGCTACAGATGCTTTGGTCTGTAGTAATAATTTATGCTACATGCTTGTCTCTGTACAAATTAACAGTAAATATTTTTTTTTTTTTAAAAATCTGCAATAATTGAATAACTGAAGAAAAGTTTTAGCAAAATATGTTACAAACATTTCTTTAAGATGTGTGTGAGATGTTAAAATGTAGTAAAAAAAAAAAGTCCAATCAATGATGCCTTTAGATTTCCCTCTGGGATTAATAAAGTGTACAAAATATCACCTTCAACATAAAATCCATCGAATATACAGTACCTTACTTAAAAAA
This sequence comes from Pholidichthys leucotaenia, assembly GCA_020510985.1. Lineage (NCBI taxonomy): Eukaryota > Metazoa > Chordata > Actinopteri > Cichliformes > Pholidichthyidae > Pholidichthys > Pholidichthys leucotaenia. The sequence goes on along the minus strand of CM035844.1, from coordinate 327,270,930 downwards.
AACATGGAAACTAGAATAGAAATTGTAAGTTATACCATTTAAAGCTTCAATGGTTTAAGCAGCTGCAGTAACTAAACGTCATGAACCTCCCCATGCGCTTTTACGCGGCGCACAGAGAGGGGAATAATGACAAGGATTTACATGCAGGGTTGCACCACAGCACACTTATTAACATAATGACAAACAGTTTCCAAAAAGGTGAAGACGTACAAAAATATGAGGAAACGCTTACTGTTGGCGTTCGAGGGCTGACATCTCCCAACGAACGCACGAGGAGAAACGAATTACCCACAATTGCGTCCCAGAGCCGACATCGCTCAGAGGGCACATAAGAACCATGGCTAACGTGGAGTGGGAAACACGTCATGGCACACAGAACACACAGACTTTGTACAGACAATACAAAGACCCAGCAATGCGTGAATGGCAAAAGGCTGTTTAAGTACACGCATTGCTGGTGATGGTGTGATTGCGAGCACCTGGGCGAGAACAGAGAGATGGCAATCGGGAGTGGGAACAGCTGGTGATAATGAGTGAGGGGGCGTGGTCAGACCGACAGGCTGTCAGCCAGTGCTCACAGAAGAGTGAGCCAAAAAGAGCTGCCTCACAGCTGCTGGTCAGAGAGCAGTAGCTAAGGATAAGGAAGCACACTGAAATACACAATATACAAACTAGCCTGCACTTATATAGTGCTTTTCTAGTCACAAAGACCACTCAAAGCGCTTTCACTAGTACTAACCCTCTATTCTAAGGGCCTATAGGAAACCGATATCTAGGGACAATTTAGAACAGACAATTAACCTAACATGCATGTCTTTGGATTGTGGGAGGAAACCGGAGCAAACCCATGCAGCACAGGGAGAACATGCAAACTCCACACAGAAAGGTTCCAACCCCTGCCAGCCTGGGGATTCGAACCAGGAACCTTCTAGCTGTAAGGCAACAGTGCTAACCACTGCACCACCGTGCTGCCCATGTACATATACAGCGATATGTATATGTGTATATGTATACATATACACATATACAGCGACACCTAAACCCACAGGAGGGTCAGGACGGCTCCTGACAAAACAAAAAGTTGTGAACTATACTATGTAGTCCAAAGTAGTGTTGGATTTGAGATCAGGTATACTGGATGAAGCGGTATATCACCCAGCCCCAAAAGATGTCTGAAACAGCTACTTAAAACTGTTAAACTTTACACAATATCTCCACATTTGGTACAGTGTAAGGAGGGCAAAGGGTTTTATTCCCATCAAGTCACACAAGGAGCGCAGAGAGTTTGACTTCTGAAGTCTGGCACATGCATTCGAGTTTATCCCTCATCCAAATGCGATGTTTGGCAGACCGAGGCATTGGAGCATTGTCAGACATGTTGTACTGTATCCGTAGCATAAATGAGAAATACATACAATTTCCCCAGCCTCTCAAATGTTTCATGCTAAAAAAAAATAACCATTTCAGAATGCAAAATCAGACTGAGACTGAAAAAAAATGTGTCTTCTGGGTCCATTTGACTGTATGGCATACAGGCTGTACATCAGACACTCCAGACTAAAAGCCTTGTTATGCCTGTGTGTGAGCATTGATTCATGCCTGCAGACCGTGAATGCATTCCCACTGATGAGATCGCACTCCAAAGGGATTCTTCAAAGGACTGCCTGAGCCTAAAGAGGGTCCTCTTGTAATTCACCTGCACAAGCTGAATTCTGTTCCTCTGAGTACTGTGTTTTTTTCAAAATAGACATGTTTGCCTCTGTGCCTACCCAGTGCTTATCAGGGGATATGAAAAGGTGAGGAGAAAAGGCAGGAAAAGTGTAATTTCCTACCAGAAGTGAAAGAAAATCATAGATGTCTTCAGAAAACAGAAAGTGGGTAGTATTTTTTTTTCTTCACATCAAGTCTAAAAATATAGTTAAAATTGTTTCCACTGTGTATGTAATAGATAGATAGATAGATAGATAGATGTACTTTATTAATCCCAAACTGGGAAATTACAGGCTGACAGAAATTGGTGCCGGATTCACAGTAGTAGGAGGTGTTTTGAAATGGCACATTTGGTGAGCGTTTATGCCTGTCTGAGGTAGCTGAATATTTGGACATCGTGAATGATCAAAGTTGACATGACAGACTGATCAGGTTGGACATTACAATGTCACATTCAACCAGGCATTAAACTTGGGGTCATTGTGGCACTTCAAAATACTCCTTCAGCTCCTCTTCCATCTGCTTACTTGCTGTAGAAAATCTGTTGCTTGTCATGCCACTAGGTGGGGACAGCGCACCTAAACTTTGTTTGTCAACTGCTAACTAAAATCAAAGGGGGGTGTTATGTAGTTTGGTTTACTACGGCACCCGTCGTAGTGTTTTGCTCAAGGCATTATGGGTAACCTGTAATGTCAGGTTGTTGCTGTTAGCCATGTGCTATGAAGTTGCTGCTACGCTAATAAACCGTTAACATTACGTCGATGGTCCGAGTTATCATTGTTATATTCAGTAACGTAAAGCGGTGAAAGATATAACAAAAAGTGGCGACGAGGACGTCTGGACCGACGCTGCAGTCCGCGACGGAGGAGAGTTTTTTGTCGTGTTTTTCCTGCCGCTACTTCGCGCTGACCGGGTGATACACCGCGCCGCTGTGCTGAGGTGGATGCTGCGGGCTGTCTGCTAAGCGGGGAGGAGCGGAGCAGTGGAAATCGTTAAGGACAAAAACTCCGTGAGTAATGCCGGAGGGAAGCAACGACGTTACAGAAAGGAGCTGTGAGGGAAAGAGCGACATTCAACCAGGAGCGTTAAAATGGCTGGAGTTATTGGCTCTATCGGGCCCTTTGATGAGAGCGCGGAACAATGGAGCTCGTATACAGAGCGCTTTGACTATTTCGTCGCGGCCAATGGAATAACGGATGAAAAGTTAGTGCCCACTTTTCTGAGTGTGATGGGTCCCAAGACATTTAACCTACTACGCAACCTCCTACAGCCAGTAAAGCCAGGCTCTAAAACCTACAAAGAACTTGTGGACACACTGACCCACCACTTCTCACCCAAGCCTCTAGTGATTGCAGAAAGATACAGGTTTCACAGACGTAACCAAGAAGAGGGTGAGTCTGTTAACATGTTTGTTGCAGCGCTACGCAAGTTAGCCGAACACTGTGAATTTAAAGATGTTTTAAATGACACATTAAGAGACAGGCTTGTGTGTGGACTACGAAATGAAGCAGCACAGAAGAAGTTACTCACAGAAAGTGATCTGACGCTTGAAAGAGCCATTAACATTAGTGTGATGATGGAGATGGCTTCCAAAGAAGCCCACCAACTGCATGCTACAGGCAGAGTACATAAGCTCAACAGTGGTAAAACCAATGCAACAGGTCCATGTTTCCGCTGTGGCAAGGTGGGACACCTTCCTAATGACTGTTGGTGCAAAGAGATGGACTGTAACAACTGTGGAAAAAAAGGCCACGTGGAGCGGGCATGTAGAAGCAAAAGGAGCAAAGACAAAGGCCCAAAGACAAGGAATAAAAGTGACATGGTAAAATACAAAAAGAAAAGAAATGTTCACACAGTTAAACATGGCGAGGACAGAGTGAGCGACTCCTCAGAGGAAGAGGTGTCAACTGCAATAAATACTGTCCGGATTATGAATGTGAATGAAGGCTCAGAAGGCTTTTGGACTAAACCAAAAGTGGAGGGACATTTTGTTAAAATGCAGATAGACACCGGATCAAAGGCATCACTTGTGTCGCATGGCATTTACAAGAAGTTTCTGAAACATCTTCCACTCCGGCCTTCAGACACCGTCTTCAGGGCGTATACTGGACACCGAATGCCCATGAAAGGGATGACAGAGGTAACTGTTCAGTACAATGGCCAAACTGCTGAGCTTCCAGTTTATGTTACCAAGAACAACTGTCCAGCTATAATGGGGCGTGTGTGGCTAAAGAAAGTCCAACTTGACTGGCAAGAAGTAAGGAAGCTGTCACACAGTTCCACTCAGCTGCAGGCCATACTGGAAAAGCACAAAAAGGTTTTTCGTGATGAGCTAGGCAGTATGAAAAAAATTATAGTGAAGCTGCATGTCAAACCTGACAGTAAACCAGTGTTCATAAAAGCCAGACCAGTGCCGTACGCCATCAGACCAAAGGTGGAGGCTGACTTGGATGCTCTGGTCAAGAATGGAGTTCTGGAGCCTGTGACAACCAGTGAGTGGGCCACGCCCATAGTTCCAGTACCCAAAAAGGACGGAGGAATCCGGACCTGTGGAGACTTTAAGGTAACAGTAAACCCTGTACTAACAGCAGAGCAGTATCCCCTTCCACTGATTGATGACTTATTTGCGGGGCTGAGTGGGGGACAAAAGTTCAGCAAAATAGATCTCAACCAGGCTTACTTACAAATGCATGTAGACGAGCAGTCACGTGAAATGCTGACTATCAACACCCATAAAGGACTCTTCAGATACTGCAGACTGCCTTTTGGCATCACATCTGCTCCAGCACTTTTTCAGCGAGCTATGGATCAAATCCTGAGTGGATTACCAGGAGTGCAGTGCTACCTGGATGATATCCTGTGTACAGGAGCAGATGATGAAGAGCATCTGCGCAACTTGGATGCAACTCTCAAGAGACTGGAGGAATATGGATTGAGAATCCGCAAGGATAAATGCGAGTTTTTCCAGTCATCCGTGGAATACTTAGGTCATGTGATCGATGCTAAGGGACTACACACTGCACCATTGAAAATCACAGCCATTGTGGATGCACCTCCACCCCAAACTGTCAGTCAGCTGAAGTCTTTCTTGGGACTGCTGAACTATTATGGACGTTTCATACCAAACTTGGCATCACTATTAAAACCACTGCATAACCTGCTGCGCGAAGAGGAAGCATGGAAGTGGACAGCAAGCTGTCAGGAGGCTTTTCAGAAGGCAAAGGATGCGCTGACTGCATCAGAGGTTCTGACCCACTTCAACCCATCACTTCCGATCCAGCTTGCCTGCGACGCCTCTCCTTATGGCGTAGGGGCGGTGATTTCCCACGTAATGCTAGACAGTGAGGAAAAGCCAATCGCTTTTGCGTCAAGGACATTAAACAAGGCAGAAGCTAACTATGCTCAACTAGAAAGAGAGGCTCTGAGCATTGTGGTTGGTGTCAGAAAATTCCACCAGTACTTGTATGGACGGAAGTTTACACTTTTTACTGACCACCGACCTCTCACAACCATCCTTGGACCATACACAGGAATACCATCTCTTGCAGCGTCCCGACTGCAGAGGTGGGCGTTGCTGTTGTCAGGACACTCCTATGACATCAGGTATCGAAAGTCAGACTGTCATGGTAATGCAGATGGGTTATCCAGATTACCACTTCCTGTCATGAAGCCAGAGTCAAGCACTGTGGACATCTTCTACTTCACAGAGGTAGAAAACACACCTGTTTCAGCTGTGCAGGTGAAAAAGGGGACTAGAAATGACCCTGTGTTGTCTGCAGTCATGGACTTGATCATTAAAGGACAACCTGCGGGTGATGACGCAACCTTGAAGCCCTTCCTTGGGAAGTGGACAGAATTGTCTGTTCAGTCGGGTTGTTTGCTGTGGGGGAGGAGAGTGATTATTCCCCTGTCATGTCGAACAAAAGTGTTACAGCAACTTCATGCAGGACATAGTGGAATCGTGAGAATGAAAGAAATAGTGAGAAGCTATTTTTGGTGGCCAAACACTGACAAGCAGATTGAAGAAATAGCCAAAAGCTGTTCATCTTGTCACAAGGTACGGAACAACCCACCATTGGCTCCTCTCCATCCCTGGGAGTTCCCACAGGAGCCATGGCATCATGTGCACATTGACTTTGCAGGTCCGTTTGAGGACAGGATGTTTCTCGTTGCTGTGGATGCACACAGTAAATGGCCTGAAGTGGCTATTATGAGGTCAACCACCACAGAGAAGACCACAGAGGCATTAAGAGAAATGTTTAGTCGTTTTGGGTCTCCTACACAACTAGTTTCTGACAATGGACCTCAGTTGGTTTCACAAGAAATGGATGCTTTTCTACAAGCTAATGGAGTGCAGCACATTAAATCAGCTCCATACCATCCTGCGACGAACGGCCTTGCAGAAAGGTTTGTGCAGACAATGAAACATGCATTGAAAGCATCACAAGGTCAAGGAACACTGCATCAGAGGCTGCACAAGTTCCTGCTAAACTACCACAACACTCCACATGCAATCACAAAGACAACCCCTGCTAGTCTGATGTTCAAGAGAGATCTGCGCACTACCTTTGACCTTTTGAAACCCTCAGGATTAAAGGACACTGTGCAAAAGCAACAAGAGAAACAAATTATGCACAGAGAACATCGGGCAAAGGATCAGAGCGTTCACGTCAGGAGAATCTGTGCTGGCCAGGAACTACAGAGGTGAACCTAAGTGGGTTCCTGCAACTGTTATTGCACAAACTGGACCAGTCTCATATACAGTTCAAACCACTGACAGTGTTTGGAAAAGGCACGTGGATCAACTCCTGCAGACACCGCCAGCGCCTGCAGAACCGTCTCTTGGATATCCTAAAGATGCACTCACCAACTCACCACTTTGTCCACCTACACCAGTACAGAACTCAACCACTTCAGAGACCAGAGTTCCAGCTGTAGATGTGACATCTTCTTCTGCATCAGCACCAGAAGCAAACTCCACATTAGAAAGAACACAGACTCATGTTCCTGCAGACCGCCGATACCCCACCAGGGAGCGGCGACCTCCTGTCCGTCTGAGTTATTAGACTAGATAGCAACTGACCCACATTAATGGGGCAGAATAATCCCCAGGGGTACAGTTAGGGGATGAGGTAGTCTACCCTCACTCCTAAGGTAGCATAATAATTAAAGAGAAAAAAAAAACAAAACAAAAGAGAAGTTGTTGTACATGGATACAGTTAACTTGGCAGATGAAGAGAATGGAGAAATGTTCATATGTTTAGATTGCCAGTGTTATGTTCTAATGAAGACACAAGAATTTCAGCAGACCCTTGTTATTTCCTGTAGGACATCTATTGTAAGAGGGGAGGAGATGTTATGTATTTTGGTTTACTACGGCACCCGTCGTAATGTTTTGCTCAAGGCATTATGGGTAACCTGTAATGTCAGGTTGTTGCTGTTAGCCATGTGCTATGAAGTTGCTGCTACGCTAATAAACCGTTAACATTACGTCGATGGTCCGAGTTATCATTGTTATATTCAGTAACGTAAAGCGGTGAAAGATATAACAGGGGGAAAAGGCAAAATCTGGGTGCATCCAAGGAATGGAGGGTGTCATGTTCAGTGGTCATAGAATCTCAGTTCTGTCGTTTGCAGATGATGTGGTCCTGTTGGTTTCATCGAGCAATGACCTACAGGTCATGCTGGGGTGGTTTTCTACTGAGTGTGAAGTAGCCAGGATGAAAATCAGTACCTCCAAGTCCGAGTCCATGGTCCTCAGCCGGAAAAGGGTGGATTGTCCTATTCAGATTGTGGATGAGCTCCTGCCCCAAGTGGAAGAGTTCTAGTATCGCAGGTTCTTATTCACGAGTGAAGGGAGAATGGTTTTCGAAGATTTACAGATTGATTGGAGCAGAATCTGTAGTGGTGTGGCCATTGTAGTGGTCTGTTGTGGTGAAGCTGAGCTCGAAAGAAAAGCTGTCTGTCATAGATTGTTTCCAGTCGGTTTAAACACTCCCAAAAAAATCCAGGAAACAGATGAATACATTCCACAAAATTTAATGGAAATCTTGTGAAACTGTAACACAACACAGTACAACTTTTGAATTAATATGCAAGTCAAGCAGCATGATGTTCAAATAAAATATCACAGCCTAGCTAAACAAATTACACATTTTATCCAATGAACTGATTTTTAACCGATAAAACAACAAGTGACAACAAACGTGCAACTAACTCCTTACTTTAACAATTTTAATACTTACAGACGTTGCCTGAGCAGAGGGAGAATCAGAGAAAAGCATCTAACTGAGAAGGTGACAACTGTGTGTGTGTGTGCTCTGAAGCTGCAGTTACACACGTGGACAAAATTGTTGGTACCCCTCTGTTAATGAAAGAAAAACCCACAATGGTCACAGAAATAACTTGAATCTGACAAAAGTGGTAATAAATAAAAATTCTATGAAAATTAACCAATGAAAATCAGACAGTGCTTTTGAATTGTGGTTCAACAGAATTATTTTAACCCCTTGCACTCCGGTCAATTTCCCTAAAAACGCCAAAAAATAATGTGCCCAAAGTAAATCGAAAGCTGTTCTTCAACCCTTTGCAGCATCTTCATGGGGTTGTCTCATTTAAAAGAAAATACTTTGAATTTTTTGGCAAAACAGTCATAATCTCTCTAAGTGCTCCGGCCACTGAGTTACAGTCATCTAAATATACTGAACTTGAAGAAAATAAATTTGGCCTGGGTGTTTTTTTGGATACAAATGCTTGCAAATTACACACAGCTTCAGATCCGGGCTGGAAAATGCAACAGAAATGTAGAACCAAGTGTTATCCAGCTGAGGTCAAAATTTTGTAACAATACCACAAAAAATCAATATATTACACAGCTTTTTCCTCAGGTAGTTCCCAGGCGTTTTTGAACTGTGCCAAATTGTGCCAAATGGCACAGTTTGGAAAAACGTCTGTAACTTTTGAATGATTCAATATAGAAGCTTCATCTTGGGCTCTAATGAAAGGTGACACTCAGGGCTGTGTGTGTGTGTGGGGGGGGTTGCCCCCCCCTCGCTACAGAGGACGGAGATCGGCCTTTGCTACATGACGGAATAGACTCATGTGGCGATGTGGCGACCGTGGTGCAGTCACCGCGGCTTCCCCCCCCCCTCGCTACAGAAGAGTAGCGGTGGGGTGGGGGCGTTCACGGTCTGGATGCGGCGCACGACCCGTGTACTGCGGCGCACGAAGTCTGAAGTTCATGCGCCGCACAGTTGTAATTTACCGATCGGTCAAAAGTCATTTTTGATTACAATTTTCAGGGATAAAGAATAATTTAGCTTATAACACCTCACCTCTTCACAGCAGCAGTGTCCTGGCGAACTTCCCTTCCTCATTGTCAGACGAACGCGACGCTGGTCCACTCGTGGTTCCCGGTCAAAACATAATTCCATGATTGCGGTTTTGGCGAATGATTTACGACCTTTGTCGTCGGCCTCCGTCGGTCTATGATGACCATGGAAGAGAATCCTAAACGTCTGTTCTACTGGAATGAGTGCAGGTCGCACTTGTGGGTGGTCTCCGTGCTGCTGGGTCTGTAGCAGGTTCTTCCTGCTGGGTCTTTTTTTTCATCTGCTGCAGCAGTCATTCTCTTTTCACCCAGCCCGAACTTCTGTGCTTCAATTGGCTGGCTGCATTCACAGCATTGGTAGGCGGGTCCTTCTTGCTAGGTTTTCAGTCATTGGTTCTTCAAGGTTTCAGAAACCCAATTCAAGGCTCTTATTAGTCGAATGAGAGGTCAATCATATCTGATCTGTTCGCGGCGGTGTCTGTAGTGGAAGAACTTTTTTTTTTTCAGTGCGTGCTTGGACGCAGCGCCATCGCGCGTCCTAGAGTGCACGAGGGCGCACGAGAGCGCCCTCTTGCACTCTGGGACACAGAGACATGCCCGTCCGTGGTACACCGGAGTGCAAGAGGTTAAAAAACAAACTCATGAAACAGGCCTGGACAAAAATGATGGTACCCCTAGAAAAGATTGAAAATAATGTGACCATAGGGACATGTTCAACCAAGATGTGTCCTCTAATTAACATCACAGGTGTTTACAAACTTGTAATCAGTCAGTTGGCCTAGTTAAAGGGTGACAAGTAGTCACTGTGCTGTTTGGTGACATGATGTGTACCACATGAAACATGGACCTGAGGAAGCAAAGGAGAGAGTTGTCTCAGGAGATTAGAAAGAAAATTATAGACAAGCATGTTAAAGGTAAAGGCTATAAGACCATCTCCAAGCAGCTTGATGTTCCTGTGACTACAGTTGCACATATTATTCAGAAATTTAAAATCCACGGGACTGTAGCCAACCTCCCTGGACGTGGCCACAGGAGGAAACTTGATGAAAAATGGAAGAGACGGATGATACGAATGGTAACAAAAGAGCCCAGAACAACCTCTAAATACATTCATGGTGAACTCCAAGGTCAAGGTACATTAGTGTCAGATCGCACCATCCATTGTCGTTTGAGCCAAAGTGGACTTCATGGGAGACGACCAAGGAGGACACCACTGTCGAAAACAAATCATAAAAAAGCCCGACTGGATTTTGCCAAACTGTATGTTGACAAGCCACAAAGCTTCTGGGAGAATGTCCTATGGACAGATGAGACAAAACTGGAACTTTTTGGCAAGGCACATCAGTGCTATGTTCACAGACGCAAAAATGAAGCATACCAAGAAAAGAACACTGTCCCTACTGTGAAACATGGAGGAGGTTCTGTTATGTTGTGGGGCTGCTTTGCTGCATCTGGCACAGGATGTCTTGAATCTGTGCAGGGTACAATGAAATCTCAAGACTATCAAGGTATTCTAGAGAGAAATGTGCTGCCCAGTGTCAGACAGCTTGGTCTCAGTCGCAGGTCATGGGTCTTGCAACAGGATAATGACCCAAAACACACAGCTAAAAACACCAAAGAATGGCTAAGAGTGAAACATTTGACTATTCTAAAGTGGCCTTCTATGAGCCCTCATCTAAATCCTATTGAACATCTGTGGAAGGAGCTGAAACATGCCGTCTGGAGAAGGCACCCTTCAAACCTGAAACAACTGGAGCAGCTTGCTCATGAGGAGTGGGCCAAAACACCTGCTGAGCGGTGCAGAGATCTCATTGACAGTTACAGAAATCATTTGATTGCAGTGATTGCCTCAAAAGGTTGTGCAACAAAATATATAGTTAAGGGTACCATCATTTTTGTCCAGGCCTGTTTCATGAGTTTGTTTTTTTAAAATAATTCTGTTGAACCACAATTCAAAAGCATTGTCTGATTTTCATTGGTTAATTTTCATAGAATTTTTATTTCTTACCACTTTTGTCAGATTCAAGTTATTTCTGTGACCATTGTGGGTTTTTCTTTCATTAACAGAGGGGTATCAACAATTTTGTCCACAGCTGTAGCCACACTGATTACCACATGGCAAGTCACTTCCTGGCTCCCAGCATGCACCACTGCCATGCTTGTAGTTTTTATTTACAATTTTTGACTGCAAGAATAAATACATGCACTGAACTGTGATAACAACACATCTCTTAATAAAAGACACACATTAAACATGTTTTCTGGGAGCATAACACTCCCTGCTTGGGGTCTTTGAAGAGCCCACACTAATGAATAGAATCAGATTTAGCAGAGAGAAGCAAAACTACTTCTGTAATGGGATGAGAAAAAACTTTCTTAGTTCCATCCTTAATAACTTCCACTTCAACCTTCTGAACCAGTCCATCTTCTTCTGGAAAGGTTTTCAAGATGATGCCCAAAGGCTAGTCATTTCTCTTCACTTGGATGTCTTTTAGAAGAACTATTATCTCCTTCCTCAAGACAGGGCCACTTTCCTTGCCACTTATGTCGAAGCTGTAGCATTTTCAGGTACTCACGTTTTCACCTGATCCAAAACATGTCTGCTAGGCCCTGAACCTGTTTCTACTCTTTTCTCAGAAGATCTGCTTCCTCCGGGCTGCCTGACGGAGGGTGAGGTGAAGAGCCTGTCTTGAGGGTCAGGAGCATTGCTGGGGTGAGAATAAGAGATGATTCAGGATCTGATGACACTGGGATGAGCGGCCTGGCATTCATAATTGCAGCAACCTCTGCCATAAGTGCAGTCAGAACCCCATACATCAAATGAGACTTCTTTTGTTAGAGCAGCATGCAGCAGAATGCGACAGATGATGCCAATCATTTGTTCCCATGAAACCCCCCATGTGGGAAGCGTGGGGTGGGTTGAACACCCAGGTGCACCTGTGGGAGTTCAGGTACTTCTCCACACTGTTGAACCCCAGATCTGTCTTGTCCATTTCCAGCTCACGGGCAGCGCTGATGAAGTTGGTCCCACAGTCGGAGAGTATCTGTTTTGCGGGGCCCCTGATGGCAAAGAACCTCCTCAAGGCATTGATAAAGCTGCTGGCACTCATTGCTTCAATCACCTCAGTGTGGACTGCCCTGGAGCACATGCATGAGAACATTACAACCAATCGTTTGGAGTTACAGGCTCCTCCTCTTGTACGATGTGAAATTATGTCCCATGGTCTGAAGTTGTCAACACCTACACAGGTGAATGGAGGCACTACTTTTAGCCGTTCTCACGGCAGGGTTGCCATCTGTTGCTGCTTGGCCTTTCCTCTTAGCTTTCTGCAGGTAACACATCTGTGAAGCAGGCTGCTGATACAGTGCATGGCCCCCACCAGCCAGCACCCTGCAGCATGGAGGGCACCCTTGGTTAGATGTCTTCCTTGGTGTTTCACTGCTTCATGATGGTGAGAGACAAGCAGGGCTGCAAGATGATGCCTTCCAGGGATGATGATGGGATGCGCCTCGTCTGTGCTTAGGCCTGATTGTCCAATCTGGCCTTTTACTCAAAGAAGTTGGTCCTGGTCAACTGCGGGGTGCAGTTTCAACAAGCTGCCAGAAGATGGGATGTTGGATCCTGAGTTGATGCATTTGAGTTCTCCTGCTTAGCACTTGTTCTGAACGCTCCTTATGATACACACCTTAGCTGTCTGCAACTCATCCTCAGTTGGACGGCATACATGCCACCCCTTACATACATTCTGGATGGAGTGGGAGAAGGAGCGGGCTATGTAGATGAGGCGTGAGGAGGGTTTGAATTTAGAGAAGCATTCAAAGCATTGTGGGTGTACCACATCTCTGGTAATGTGTGTGAGACTTGTCACCTGGGGGTGCACTTCAGCATCGATGTCAGGGTCAATAAGATCGTAGGTCTCCTGAGACTCAGATGGGTGCAGAGATGGATTACGAAGACAGGCTGGTCCTTTGATCCATGTCATGCTGCTCAGCAGGGCTGGTGTCACTGTTCTTGACCCATTGTTGGCTGGGTTGAGGTGTGTTGGGACGTACTTCCACTGGCCAGGACAGGGTGATTGATGGATTCGTTGGATCCTGTTGTGTACATAGACGTAGAATTTCCTTGATTGGCTATGGATATATCCCAGTATGACCTTACTGTCTGTGTAGTAGGTGATGTTGTCAAATGTGGTATCCATCTCTGATATCACCATCTCTGCGATCTCCATGGCGAGTACAGCTGCACAGAGCTCCAGCCTCAGGATGGTTAGGCTGGGTTGAGGAGCCAACTTCGCCTTTCCAAAGACAAAGCCAATTTCAGTCTGTTCTTCATGGTTCTTCACCCTGATGTAGGCTACGGCCGCTATTGCTGTAACTAATGCATCTGTGAAGACACAGAGTTCTCTCCATAGTGCACCTGCAGTGGAGAAGGATGTGTAAGGGTGTGGTATCTGGAGCCCTTCTAGGCCTCGAATTGACTGTTTCCATCTAGTCCACTCTATGTACATGTCCTTTGGGAGAGGTGAATCCCAATCCTCCGCTTGCAAGGTGAGCTCTTTGAGTATCAGTCTTCCATGAACTGTGATGGGTGCGAGGAACCCCAAAGGATCGTAGAGACTATTCACTGTTGAGAGTACGCCTCTGCGGGTGAAGGGTTTTTGGTCATCTTTGATATGAAACATGAAGGTGTCTGTGCGCATGTTCCACAACAACCTAAGACTGCATTGGATCGGTGGATCGTCAGCAAAAACATCTAGGTTTTCAAGGTCCTTGGAACAATCTATGGATGGGAATGCGTCAATGACTGCAGGTCAGTTTGAAACAATCTCATGCAGCCTAAGGTTAAAATCTGCAAGCACCTTCTGTGCTCACCTCTGGCCTCTGATGGCCTCTTCTTCTGTGCTAAAGGACTTTAAGGCATCATCAACACAGAACTCATGGTAGATGAATCTCTTTGCATCACTGCTGTAGTTGGCCTCTGCTTCCTTGGCTGCTCATCGCTGGCTGTACATGACAACAGCAGGAGAGGGACTGTTCCCAAAGAGAGGAACCCACATTCTGTAGTCCATGATGTCAGAGGTAGTGTTGTTGTTCTTGTACCACAGGAAGCGGAGGAAATCACGGTGGTCCTCCCTCACAACGAAGCAGTGGAACATGCGCTTGATGTTGGCAGTGATTGCTACTCGCTCCTTCCTGAATCTCATGAGGACACCTAGCAGGCTGTTGTTGAGGTCTGGCCTGGTAAGCAGAATGTCATTTAGCGATACTCCTTCCCATGAGGCGCTGCTGTTGAAGACCACATGGATCTAATCCAGCTTTCTGGGGTGATACACGCCAAACAGGGGCAGGTACCAGCACTCTTGTCCAGGTTGCATCGACGGTGTGGCCTCCAGTTGTGCCTTCTTGAACATCTTCTCCATAAACTCTAGGAAGGCTGCTTTCATCAGCGGCCATTTTTCTAGTAAGTGTTGAAGTGAGATGAGGTGGTTAAAGGCCTGTTTCCTGTTGTTTGGCAACCACTGTCTTGATGAGCGAAAGGGTAGAGGTGCAACCCAGCTTTTGGAGCCGTCCTGATAGCATTCAGCTTCCATTATCTTCAGGAATTCTAGATCTTCCATGGATGGAGTGAGTCTGTGGTGGTCGGGAGTACAAGCGGACATGATTTGTCCCAAGCTGTCTCCAGTGAGTGTCGTCGAGACGAGCATGGGGATTGGTGGTAGATGGAGCGGAGGTTTAAGTGCTTGACTAAACACCTCTTTTACTTTGATCTGGTTGTTGCATGCCTGGAGATGACTTGTATACCCATTCTCCAGGATGGGTGTTTTGTAGCTTCTCACCTCAGGTGGTTTGTGAGCATCTCCAAGACACATATCACCGATGATGACCCATCCTAGGTTAAGCCTTTGAGCAAACGGTGCATTTCCTGAACCATTTCATCTGCTCTCAGACCTTGTAGACCTGTAAGATGTTTCTGCCCAGTATAAGGACTATCTTGGCATTTGAATCTAGAGGTGGTATCTGTCCAGCGATGCATTTCAGGTGAGCATGGTGGTGAGATGCATCTGGTGTAGTGGTGTTGGGATTTGGTTGTACTCAAGGAGTGTAGGCAGAGGACTGCTTACTTTTCTGTCCACTGATTGTATGGTGTAGCCACTGGCTCTCTTCCCAGCTGCCTCTGTGCACCCCGCGCAGGTCTTGAGCATGTAGGAGTAGGAGCCACTGAAGATATTGAAGACATCAAAGAACTCCAACCATGCAAGGGAATGATTGCTCTGCTCATCCAGTATGGTGTACATTCTCTGAGACACCTCCCTGCATCTGTTCGGAAACACGCTGATGAGGCAGATCTTAGCACATGCTCTGGCACTCAAACCTCCTTTGCAGATTTGTGTGCATGCCAACCTGACTTCCTGGTTGTCCTCTGAAGAGAGAGGGGACGACCTGGATTTCCAAGTTGGCATGCTGGGGTGAAGCGCTGATGCGTGTGCAGTATTCCCACACTCCATACATTTTATCTCAGAGGTGCAGTTTTTTGACAGATGTTATGTGGAGGATCAACAGAGGAAGCAGATGAAATGTTCTCTCAAGAGCTGTTTGCGCTCCTCTATGGTCTTTTCGCGGAAGGCTCTGCATTTCCTCAGAGGGTGGGGCGTCTTATGCAGAGCTTATTTGGGTCAATTTGTTCTTTGGCTTCCTAGGTATCAAACTTTGCACTTCCTGAGACCTGTGTCTTCTTCTTTCTTTCCGTCAGCTTGCCCCAGGGCAGCTGTGGCTGCAGAAGTAGCTTGCCACTACCATTGTCTGTCTGGAGTGAAAGAATAATGTACCTATTTGTAAAGCGTCTTTGAGTATATATGATAAAGCGCTATATAAAATCGATGCATTATTATTATTATTATTATTATTAATGTACATGGATGTATTTGTGGGTCTCTCCCATTTGCGCTTTCCTCTGCTGGGGCTTGCGTGTAGAGGTTAAGGCTTGGGTCTGTTCGAGCCTTTGCCTCTGCGTGGATGAAGTTTACCAATGCAGAGAAAGGTAGGAAACTGATGAAATGTTCATTCTTGTATCTTGCCCCGTATACTGTAGCCACTTTTCTTGTATGTTGTGTGAGAGCTTTCGATGATGGGCTTGGTCCCTCTTGAGGTTTCCAAGTATAACAAGCCTGCGAGGTACAGTAGCTGTCCTCCTTACCGTCCTCCTTTGAGTGAATATTTACAAAATTACTGTTTTTATTGATCCCGTTAAAGGCATTAGCCGTCTTTCACCACAGCCATCCAGAGTTAAATGTTTAATATCACTCAAAGACAGCCATTCAATCTAAATAATCTAGGATTTCATGTGTATTAAGTTTAAACATCCTCAACACATTATTAGAACTGTATAAAAGTTAAAGATGGGACACCAGCAGTGTTGCAACACCCACAGTAAGTCCAATAATGTTGCTCCCAGGTTTCTGTCTAACTTTCAGACATAAACACACACTCCTTTGGTGTGTTTGATGTGCTTGCCATAATCCCCCCCTCTCCAGTAATGGGGAAGGAGCTGTTTTTGTGTCACGGGGGAAAGCCATCATGTAGAACAGCTGCTTCAGGCTCAGGCTGATCAAATTATTACCTGGCTAATCTGACCTGCTTGCTGCTTTGTAGTTCAGTGGCGACTCAGCGTAAATAAATCCCCGGAAAACAACTTCTTACCCACAGAGCACTCTGCCGTTTGGGCATGAGGCTGTTTGTGTATGAAGGCAGCATGGTAAACATTGGTTCTTACTTAAAGAAATCTGCTTGTGTACAGATAGGATCAGTGGTTTTATTCATTTAAGCTGATAATGTGATTGATTTTCTTATCTGTTGTAGCTGATTTCTTGGTGGAAGCCGTTTCTTGTGCAAGTGAATTTTCCACCTTTATCTCATGCTTGCTATCGTCTGAATACTGTCAGAGTAATGTCTTATTGGTGGAACACCGCTAGAAAAGAGCCTGTGCATAAATTCTGAGCTGAAACATGTTACAACCAAAAAAATTATATTGTTTCTGATGCTTGGTTGACATCTTAAAGCTATTTTTTTTCTTACAGTTTTACTTGAAAATAATGATTATTGGTCTGGTTTGTGCATCATCAGATACAGTATCTCACAAAAGTGAGTACACCCCTCATATTTTTGTAAATATTTTATTATAGCTTTTCATGGGACAACACTGAAGATATGACACTTTGATACAATGTAAAGTAGTCAGTGTAAAGCTTGTATAACAGTGTAAACTTGCTGTCCCCTCAAAATAACTCAACACACAGCCATTAATGTCCAAACTACTGGCAACAAAAGGGAGTACACCCCTAAGTGAAAATGTCCAGATTGTGCCCAATTAGCCATTTTCCCTCCCCGGTGTCATGTGACTCGTTAGTGTTACAAGGTCTCAGGTGTGAATGGGGAACAGGCATGTTAAATTTGGTGTTATTGCCCTCACACTGTCTCATACTGGTCACTGGAAGTTCAGCATGGCACCTCATGGCAAAGAACTCTGAGGATCTGAAAAAAAAAAATTGCTGCTCTACATAAAGATGGCCTAGGATATAAGATTGCCAACACCCTGAAACTGAGCTGCAGCACAGTGGCCAAGACCATACAGCGGTTTAACAGGACAGATTCTTCTCAGAACAGGCCTCGCCATGGTCGACCAAAGAACTTGAGTGTATGTGCTAAGCGTCATATCCAGAGGTTGTCTTTTGAAAATAGACGTATGAGTGCTGCCAGTATTGCTGCAGAGGTTGAACAAGTGGGGGGGGGGGGTCAGCCTGTCAGTGCTCAGACCATACGCCACACACTGCATCAAATTTGTCTGCATGGCTGTTGTCCCAGAAGGAAGCCCCTTTTAAAGATGATGCACAAGAAAGCCCACACACAGTTTGCTGAAGACAAGCAGACTAAGGACATGGATTACTGGAACCATGTCCTGTGGTCTGATGAGACCAACATAAACTTATTTGGTTCAGATGGTGTCAAGCGTGTGTGGCGGCAACCAGGTGAGGAGTACAAAGACAAGTGTGTCCTGCCTACAGTCAAGCATGGTGGTGGGACTGTCATGGTTTGGGGCTGCATGAGTGCTGCCGGCACTGGGGAGCTACAGTTCATTTAGGGAACCATGAATGCCAACACGTACTGTGACATACTGAAGCAGAGCATGAGTAGAAACTGGACTGCAGGGCCGCAGGGCAGTATTCCAACATGATAACAACCCCAAACACACCTCCAAGACGACCACTGCCTTGCTAAAGAAACTGAGGGTAAAGGTGGTTGACTGGCCAAGCATGTCTCCAGACCTAAACCCTATTGAGCATCTGTGGGGCATCCTCAAATGGAAGGTGGAGGAGCACAAGGTCTCTAACACCATGATGTTGTCATGGAGGAGTGGAAGAGGATTCCAGTGTCAACCTGTGAAGGTCTAGTGAACTCCATGCCCAATAGAGTTAAGGCAGTGCTGGAAAATAATGGTGGCCACACAAAATATTGACACTTTGGGCACAATTTGGACATTTTCACTTAGGGGTGTACTCCCTTTTGTTGCCAGTGATTTAGACATTAATGGCTGTGTGTTGAGTTATTTTGAGGGGACAGCAAATTTACACTATTATACAAGCTGTACACTGACTACTTTACATTGTATCAAAGTGTCATATCTTCAGTGTTGTCCCATGAACAGCTATAATAAAATCCATCCCTCCATCCATCTTCTACCGCTTTTCCGGAGGTCCGGGTCGCGGAGGCAGCAGTTCAAGCAGAGAAGCCCAGACTTCCCTCTCCCCAGCCACCTGCTCCAGCTCTTCAGAGGGGATACCAAGGCGTTCCCAGACCAGCTGGGAGACATAGTCTCTCCACCGAGTCCTGGGTCTGCCCCGGGATCTCCTCCCAGTGGGACGTACCTGAAACACCTCAAGTGGGAGACGTCCAGGAGGCATCCTAATCAGATGCCCATACCACCTCAACTGACTCCTTTCAATGTAGAGGAGCAGCGGTTCTACTCTGAGCCTCTCCCGGATGACTGAGCTCCTCACCCTATCTCTGAGGGTGAGTCCAGCAATCCTACGGAGAAAGCTCATTTCAGCCGCTTGTATCCGCGATCTCGTTCTTTCGGTCATTACCCAAAGCTCGTGACCATAGGTGAGAGTAGGAACGTAGATTGACTGGTAAATCGACAGCTTTGCCTTAGAACTAAGCTCCCTCTTCACCACAACAGACCGGTACAACGTCCGCATCACTGCAGATGCTGCTCCAATCCGTCTGTCGATCTCTCGCTCCATTCTCCCCTCACTCGTGAACAAGACCCCAAGATACTTAAACTCCTCCACTTGGGGCAGGAGCCTGTCCCCAACCCGGAGAGGACAATCCACCTTTTTCCGGCTGAGGACCATGGACTCGGACTTGGAGGTGCTGATTCTCATCCCAGCCGCTTCACACTCAGCGGCAAACCGTCCCAGCAAGAGCTGTAGGTCATTGCTGGATGAAGCCAACAGGACAACATCATCTGCAAACAACAGAGATGAGATCATGTGGTCACCAAGCATGACACCCTCCATTCCCTGGCTGCGCCTAGAAATCCTGTCCATAAAAATTATGAACAGGATCGGTGACAAAGGGCAGCCCTGGCGGAGTCCAACTCTCACTGGGAATGACTCCGACCGAGTGTTGGCAATACGAACCAAACTCTCACAACGGTCGTACAGAGACCGAATAGCTCGTAACAACAAGCCCGATACCCCATACTCCCGAAGCACCCCCCACAAAAATCCACGAGGGACGCGGTCAAATGCCTTCTCCAAGTCCACAAAACACATGTAAACTGGTTGGGCAAACTCCCACGAACCCTCAAGAATTCTCGAGAGTGTAAAGAGCTGGTCCGATGTGCCACGGCCAGGACGAAAACCACATTGCTCCTCCTGAATCCGAGGTTCGACCAACGGCCGGACTCTCCTCTCCAGTACCTTGGCATAGACCTTCCCAGGGAGGCTGAGGAGTGTGATCCCTCGAAAGTTGGAGCACACCCTCCGGTCCCCTTTTTTGAAGAGAGGAACCACCACCCCGGTTTGCCATGCCAAAGGCACTGCCCCCGACCTCCACGCAATGTTGCAGAGGCGTGTTAACCATGACAACCCAACAACATCCAGGGCCTTGAGGTACTCAGGGCGAATCTCGTCCACCCCCGGGGCCCGGCCACCAAGGAGATTTTTAACCACCTTGGCGACCTCAGCCCCTGTGATAGGCGAGTCATCCCCCTCGTCCCCAAACCCTGCTTCCTCTGTGGAAGGCGTATCAGTGGGATTGAGGAGATCCTCGAAGTATTCCTTCCACCGCCCGACGATATCCCCAGCTGAAGTCAACAGTGTCCCATCTGCATCATACACAGTGTGGACGGGGAGCTGCTTTCCCCTCCTGAGCCGCCGAACAGTTTGCCAGAATCTCTTTGAAGCCGACCGAAAGTCTTGTTCCATGGCCTCACCGAACTCCTCCCATACCCGGGTTTTTGCTTCAGCAACCACCCGAGCTGCACTCCGCTTGGCCTGCCGGTACACCTCAGCTGCTTCGGGAGTCCCACAAGCCAACCAAGCTTGATAGGACTCCTTCTTCAGCTTAATGGCCCCCCTCACCACTGGTGTCCACCACTTGGTTCGGGGGATGCCACCACGAGATGCACCAACCACCTTGTGGCCGCAGCGCTGGGCCGCCGCTTCAACAACAGAGGTGGAGAACATGGCCCATTCAGACTCCATGTCTCCAGACTCCCTCGGAATGTGGTTGAAGTTCTTCCGGAGGTGGGAGTTGAAGACCTCCCGGACAGGGGCCTCAGCCAGACGCTCCCCTATAATAAAATATTTACAAAAATGTGAGGGGATGTACTCACTTTTGTGAGAAACTGTAAGACACTGAAGTTTGTGCCCAATGCTTTTTTCCTTGTCATGTTGCGCCGATTGTCACTCCTGTGGCATTGGTCAATGACTTTCTGATAGTGTCAGTATAGCATGTGTCCTTGCTGCAGTAGATGACCTTTTGCTGTGCATGTGATGCAGCTGTTATGGCACCATCTTTTTCGTATGACCAAACAAGCCATTTGAATGCTTAAACCTAAGTAAACAGAAGAAGCTAGTGAAAATTAACTAATCAGCAATTGGAAAAGAAAATCCAACAAAACTCTAAACAGAGTGCAATATGCTGTCTGACTTAATGCACAGCCATCCATCTAAACTTCTCATGATTACTTTCCAGATTTCTGACAGAAAGATTAAGCTGGAAAGGATGTGCATCAAGTTATGCTGATTAAGGACACCTAACAGGTAATGAGATTGTGTTGAAGAGATGGAGGGAGTGCTTTAAGTAAGATAAGATAAGATAAGCCTTTATTAGTCCCACAACGGGGAAATTCCAGGATTGCAACAGCACAGGGATAGCAACACTCAGAGCAACAATCAGAAGGCAAGAAAAAACAAGCAAGCAAGAGCAGCTAATATACATATGTACATATTACTATAAAATATATATATACACACACACACACACAGACACACAGTGCAGAGCATTGTAGCTGGATGGAATAAATATATGAATATATGAACACACAGTGCAGAGCATTGTAGCTAGATGGAATAAATATGTAAATATATAAACACCCACAGTATGGAGCATTGCAGCTAGGTGGAATAAATATGCAAGTATATAAACACACACAGTGCGGAGCAATGTAGCTAGATGGAATAATATGTAGATATATAAAAACACAGTGCGGAGCATTGTAGCTAGATGGAATAAATATATAGATATATAAATATAAACACACCCAGTGCAGAGCATTGTAGCTAGATGGAATAAATATGTAAATATATAAACACACACAGTGCAGAGCATTGTTGCTAGGTGGGATGAAACAGCATAACCGTCTATTTAGTTATCCTACATGGTATGATTATGTGCCCATACATATTCTCACCCTCCATAGCGACCGGTATGTTCCTAGTTGTATGCCGGAGAGGACCATTGTGTAAGTCTATTGCATCTTTTGCATTAAAAAAAAAAAAAACTATTAGTTTGTTACGTCTTTTTGCTATCTCTGCGAGCAGCCCTGCTTAGGTTGTACAGTCCTGTACAACCTAAGCAGCCTAACCTAACCTAACCTTCATTCATCAGCAAGTAGCTGATGAATGAAGAAAATGACAGAGAGAGAGAGAGAGAGAGAGAGAGAGAGAGAGAGATACAGAGAGAGAAAGAGAGGAGGATGGATGAAGCAAAGATAGTGAACCAGAAAGTTCCAAGAATTAGTAAGATGGAAGTGAGGGTAGCTTTGAAGAGGATGAAGAATAAAAAGGCGGTTGGTTCAAATGACATACCTGTGGAGGTATCGAGATGTTTTTGAGCGATGGCAGAGGACTTGTTAACCAGATTGTTTAACACAATCTTGTAGAGTGAGAAGATGCTTGAGGAGGGGAGAAGAAGTGTTTTGGTTCTAGTTTTCAAGAACAAGGTTGATGCTCAGAGCTTTAGTAACTACAGAGGCATAAAGTTGATCAGTCACACTCTGAAGATATGGGACAGAGTTGTTGAAGCCAGGTTAAGAGGAGAGGTGACAATCAGTCAGCAGCAGTACAGTTTCATGCCAAGAAAGAGTATTACAGATGCAGTGTTTGCTTTAAGAATGTTGATGGAGAAGTATAGAGAAGGTAAGAAGGAGTTGCACTGTGTCTTTGTGGATCTAGAGAAAGCATATGATAGGGTGCCAAGAGAGGAAGCGTGGTACTGTATGAGAAAGTCATGAGTGGCAGAAAAGTATGTGATGGTGGTGCAGGATATGTATGAGGAGCAGGGGTGCCCCCAGGGGGAAGGGGGTGGGCAGGCAGGCCATGCCCCCCTCCTGCCTGCTCCCTGGAACTGGACAGTCTAACATAATTTGATAAATTGTTTTTCTATGTCATATTTTACATGTAGTAGACATTTAAGAATAATTGATGTGTGCTGTATATTATTAACAAATATAAACAAAATACAGCATAGATGTTAAAGAATAATTGAGGTGTGCTGTATATTATTAACAAATATTAACAAATACAGCAAAGTAGGACAGATCACACTGTCAAGGTGCATTCAGACCAAATGTGAACGAGCACTCAGCTTGATTGCATTTTAAATTGATTTTGATGTGCTACCCCAAGATTTTCAGTGGGCCCCATGTAGCCACCTCTCCCCCCCATGAAAAATTTCTGGAGGCGCTCCTAATGACGAGACGGCGAGACGGTGGTGAAGTGCACTGTAGGAGTGACAGATGTATTAGAAGTGGGGGTGGGGTTACATCAGGGATCAGCTCTGAGCCCCCTCTTGTTTGCCATGGTGATGGACAGGCTGACAGATGATGTCAAGAGGGATCTCATGATGCTGGCAGACGACATTGAGATCTATAGTGAGATTAGGCAGCAGGTGGAAGAGAACCTGGAGAGGTGGAGGTATCCTCTGAGAAGAGGAATGAAAATCAGTAGAAAATCAGTACAAGCAAGAAAGAATACATGAATATGAATGAGAGGGAGGCAGGTGTAACGTGAAGATGTAAGGAGTAGAGGTAATGAAGGCAGATGAGTTTAAATACCTGGGGTCAACTATCCAAAGCAATGGAAAATGCACAAGAGAGGTAAAGAAGAGAGTGCAGGCATGGTGGACTGGGTGGAGACAAGTATCAGGGGTGATTTGTGACAGGATAGCAACTAGAGTGAAAGGGAAGATTTACAAGACAGTAGTGAGACCTGCTATGACGTATGGTTTGGAGACGGTGGTGCTGACAAGCAGACAGGAGGCGGAGCTGGAGGTGGCAGAGTTGAAGATACTAAGATTCTCATTGGGAGTGACTGAGAGGGACAGGATTAGAAATGAGTATATCAGAGGGTCAGCTCAGGTTGAGCAGTTTTAGACAAAGTAAGAGAGGCAAGGCTGAGATGGTTTAGACATGTGCAGAGGAGGGACAGTGGATACATACTGTATATTGGAAAAAGGATGTTGAAGATGAAGCTGCCAGGCAGGAGGAAAAGAGGAAGACCACAGAGAGGATTTGTGGATGTAGTGAAGGAGGACATGGAGAAGGTTGGTGTGAGACGAGAAGATGCAAGAGATAGGGTGAGATGGAGGTAGATGATCTGCTGTAATGACCCCTGAAGGGGGCAGCCGGAAGAAGAAGACTTTTCAGGTTTGTGAAATGGGAACATTATGTTTCTAATTGGTCCATCAAAATGCCGACTCCAAACAACACCCTAAAGTTATCAGGGAAAATGTACATGGTGCCTGACATGAAATTACCTGAAGACGCTCAGCGGCTAATATTTTTGCATAACAAACTGCAACATATCATCTTGTGTTCAGTGTGTGCTCACACCAAATACAGAGAAACATTTCTCCCAAGGTTGCTGGCAAAAAAAGCAGCTGTTGGATGCCTTTGTACCCTATAAATATCTGCTCCTAACCAGCCACTTAGAAATTTCCTCCAGGAAATGAGTGGGCTATCTTTCTGCCCTGAACTATGAACAAAATTACAACACAGCTGCACAGAGAGCATTGTGCCGTTTAGATCTGTAATAGGAACTGAAAGCAAACACCTCTGGGTTTCACTGCTTGAGGTCAGGATGAATGCTGCATCAAACTTTAAATGGATACTGACCCCAGTCGGGAGTACTCCGAATGCTGATAAGCTTCTGGGATATATGTTTGTACTTATTTATATTTGTACTGTCAGGTGCAAAAGATGTTTCTGTATGGACTTCATGTGTAATCACCCGCAAAATCATTCATTTATGTATAACAGGGGAAATGAACAAGAGTTAGCCAGCAGAAAAGGATTAACAACCAGGCAGAATAACATTCCAACATATAAGATAAGATAAGATAAGATAAGCCTTTATTAGTCCCACAATGGGGAAATTCCAGGATTGCAACAGCACACTGATAGCAACACTCAGAGCAACAATCAGAAGGCAAGAGAAAAACAAGAGCAGCGAGTATACATATGTACATATAAATATAAATATATATATATATGTATATAGACACACAGTGTGGAGCATTGTAGCTAGATGGAATAAATATATGAGTATATAAACACACAGTGCGGAGTATTGTAGCTAGATGGAATGAATATGTAAATATATAAACACACAGTGCGGAGCATTATAGCTAGATGGAATAAATATGTAAATATATAAACACACACAGTGTGGAGCATTGTAGCTAGATGGAATAAATATATAAATACACACAGTGCGGAGCATTGTAGCTAGATGGAATAAATATGTAAATATATAAACACACACAGTGTGGAGCATTGTAGCTAGATGGAATAAATATGTAAATATATAAACACACACAGCATGGAGCATTGTTGCTAGATGGAATAAATATATAAATATATAAACACACAGTGCGGAGCATTGTAGCTAGATGGAATGAAACAGCACAACCGTCTACTTAGTTATCCTACATGATATGATTATGTACCCATACATATTCTCACCCTCCATAGCGACCGGTATTTTCCTAGTTGTATACCGGAGGGGACCATTGTGTAAGTCTATTGCGTCTTTTGCATTCAATACTATTAGGTTGTCACGTCTTTTTGCTATCTCTGCGAGCAGCCCTGCTTAGGTTGTACAGTCTGACAGCCGTAGGTAGGAAGGACCTGCGAAACCGCTCGGTTGCACACCTAGGATGATGTAGTCTGCTGCTAAATGAGCTCCTCAGTGCATTCAGTATGTCCTGCATAGGATGGAACTCGGACTCCAGCAGAGATGACAGTTTAGCCACCATCCTTCTTTCTCTTATCTCCTCCACTGGGTCAAGGCGCTGCCCCAGAACAGAGCTAGCTTTCTTGATCGGTTTGTTCAGTCTCTTCCTATCGGCTGCTGTAATGCCACTGCCCCAGCAGACCACTCCAAAAGTGATGGCTGATGCCACCACCGTGTCATAGAATGACTTCAGCAGTGCCCCTTGTACACCAAAAGACCTGAGACTCCTCAGTAGGAACAGCCTGCGCTGTCCCTTCTTGTAGAGTGCGTCAGTATTGTGTGACCAGTCTAGTTTATTGTTCAGATGAACACCCAGGTACTTGTAGGATGTCACCATCTCGATGTCTGTTCCCTGTATATTTACTGGTGCTGTGAGGGGTTGTCCTTGCCTGCGGCAGTCCACCACCAGCTCCTTAGTTTTCCTCGCGTTGATCTGGAGGCAGTTCCGATGGCACCAGTCCACAAAGTCCTGGATAAGCCCTCTGTACTCAGCTTCATCTCCGTTGGCGATGAGGCCAACGATCGCAGAGTCGTCAGAGAACTTCTGTAGATGGCAGTGTTTTGTGTTGTGTGAGAAGTCCGCAGTATAAAGGGTGAACAGGAAGGGAGCCAAAACCGTTCCCTGGGGGGGCCCCGTGCTACCGATGATCATGTCGGACACACAGTCCCGGGTTCTCACAAACTGAGGCCAGTTTGTGAGGTAGTCCAGGATCCATGATGACAGGTGCTGGTCCACCCCTGCGCACAGCAGCTTGTCCTTCAGGATCATCAGTTGGATGGTGTTGAAAGCACTGGAGAAGTCAAAGAACATGATCCTCACCACATTCCCGGGCTTCTCCAGGTGGGACAGAGAACAGTGAAGGAGGAAGATCACCGCATCCTCCACCCCAATGCCATGCTGGTAGGCGAACTGGAGTGGATTCATCGCTGGTCCCACCAGGGGGCGGAAGTGAGCAAGGAGCAGTCTCTCCAGGGTTTTCATCATGTGAGATGTCAGGGCCACTGGTCTGTAGCTGTTCAGATCTTTGGGGTGGGAAGTCTTTGGTACAGGTACCACACAAGATGTTTTCCACAGCTATGGTACCCTCCCCAGCTTCAGGCTCAGATTGAAGATGTACTCCACAATCCCACACAGCTGGTCTGCACAGGACTTAAGGAGCTTTGCGCTGATGCCGTCTGGTCCCGACGCCTTCCTCGCCTTGATCTTCCTCAGCTCCGTCCTCACCTGGGTCTTAGTGAGGGTCAGGTTGGGGGGCTGTGGGTTGGGAGTGGGGGGGTGTTGGTGGAGTGGGGAGTGGGCAGCAGGACTTGATGTCTTCAGAGGCAGCAGTGGTTGTTGTGCAGTCAGGGGGGAGGGCGGTTGGTCAAACCTATTGAAAAACAGATTCAGATTGTTCGCCCACTCCCTGCCCCCCGTGGCCTGGGGGGAGGTATTCTGGAGCCCAGAGATGGTTTTAAGGTTTCTCCAGACCCCGCTGATGTAGCTCTGTTGCAGCTTGTCCTCCATCTTCTTCCTGAAGCCGTCCTTGACTTCTCTGATCTTTCTCCTCAGCTCCCTCTGTACGGACTTCAGCATCTCCCTGTTCCCCGACCTGAAGATCCTCTTCTTCTCTCTCAGAAGTGTTTTTATCTCAGGGTTGATCCAGGGTTTGTTGTTTGAGCAACACCGTATGGTCTTGGTGGGAACGGTGTTGTCCACACAGAAGCTGATGTAGTCCGTGATGGTGTGAATGAGGCCATCGATGTCCTCACCATGTGGATCGCAGAGCTGCTCCCAGGCGGTGGTTTCAAAACAGCCTTTTAGAGTATTCATTGCCTATATTAAGATAAGCCTTTATTAGTCCCACAATGGGGAAATTCCAGGATTGCAACAGCACAGGGATAGCAACACTCAGAGCAACAATCAGAAGGCAAGAAAAAACAAGAGCAGCTAGTATACATATGTACATATTACTATAAATATATATATATATATATATATATATATATATATATATATATATATATATATATATATATATATATATATACTGTATATATATATACTGTATATATATATATATATAGAGAGAGAGAGAGAGAGAGAGATTTTGATTTTTCAACACACCTTTATTGTCACAAATTCAACAGAAAAACACAACAACTAAAACAACTAAAAGAAGCAATGGAAAAGAAAAATGTCTCACTGACAAGAAATCAAAGACACAAGTAACCAAACAAGGAAAACTAAAACAAAAAACTTGCTTCTTACATCAGGATTATACCATAGGTAATTTTCCCCTCCTTAACACAACACAGGATGTGCTTAAAGCACCACATAGCCTCAAAGGTTTCAACATTCTGCATCAGATGATAGTAATTGTAATCAATCACTATTTGAGCCTTAATCATGCCAACCAGCATGTCTTTTACATTACAATCCAGCAGTTGTTCAATTTTTCTTTTCCTACTAACATAAATAGCCATTTTAGCCTGACCCAGGATGAAATTTAAGAGTTCACTCTTTTTCTTAGTCCTCTGTCTATATGGAAAGCCCAAGATAAAAATCTGCTGGGAAAAGACTTCTCCAAACAGATAAAACAGCTTCCCCAAAAAAACAAACAACAATTGCAGTCTGTTACAGTCCAGAAAACAATGGAACACAGTTTCTTTCTGAGGACAAAATGGACAAACCTCAACAACATTTGGGTTTAAAAGAGAGATAAAAGCATTTACAGCCACAGCACCATGTAAAACTCGCCATTGTAGGTCTCCAACCTTCTTAGTTAATGGTGGTTTATAGAGTGCTCTCCAGGCAGGCCTCACCTCTGGACCCAGACCCAAGTGTTTCCTCCATGGTGTATCAGCTCGACCTTTTAACTTATTCACATTTAGAATTTTCACCAAAAGTCCATACATTTTTTTACCAGGAGAGTCACAAATGTTAATGTGCTCAGAGTTTAAAAACACACCAGTGCCATCTTTAAAATCAGGAGATAAAATACTAAAAGGAAAAGGTTCATCAGCAGTTTGTACAGAGTTTTCGCAGTGTAAAACAATAGCAGAGTGTTCTTCTGCAGACAGGCAGTCTCTCCAATCTTTCAACAAGTTCATTATAACTCTGACTGAAGAGACGCCAAGAGCCGAGCACAGGGCAACAGCATTGTCCAAGTTAGGACCACATAAATTCACCAAATGTCCCAGCGTTGTAACCTTTGCAAAAATAAACTTTTTTAAAACAGAAGGTCCTAAAACATTGCCCACATCAAAACGGGTCCTGAACACAAGTGGTTCCTTTAAAAGCCAGAAAGGCGGCAAGGAAGCCTGGGGAGAGTTCTTTAAAATCTGGGGACTTAAAAAGTCCCCAGATTTTAAAAGCACTTTGGTAAAACTGGGGAAGTTCTGGGAGTTTTTGGCCCCTTAAATCCATTAAAAGCAGCGACTCCTCTAGTCCAAGCCCTCCACAGCGAGCCAGGACAGCCCTGGCAATAGGTCTCCACACAAGGTCAAGGGGGCCACTCAGCAGTCGCTGAATGAACTGCAGGCGAAAGACAGCCCCCCTGCTGGCCAGATGGATGAGCCCTTGACCACCTTCTTCCCTCGGTAAAAACAGGATACTCCTGTGGAACCCAGTGAAGACGGTCCCAGAAAAAGTCCACGACTATAGATTGCACTCTGGCCAGCAAATTGGGTGGAGGGTCCAGACAAGACAGTCGATGCCACAGCATTGAAGCAATCAAGTTGTTGATAATTAAAACACGACCTCTGAAGGACAAGTTTGGCAGAATCCATTTCCATTTTTTTAGTCTTCCTTCAGTTTTTTCTAAAAAACACTCCCAATTTTTCTCAGTAAAAGTCTGATTTCCTAAAAACACACCAAGATATTTAAAACCACCTTGTGTCCACGAGAGGCCACCAGGTAGGGCAATTTTTTGTGGTCTCCCCCCCACCACAACAGCTTCACTCTTACCCCAATTCTCTCTCGCTGAGGAGCACTCACCAAAAAGATTGACAGTTCTTAAAAGGTAGTCTACATCGTTTTGATTTCTTGTAAAAACAACAACGTCATCAGCATATGCAGACACTTTAAAAACAGAGTCAGAGTTGGGGACTTTAAAACCAGTGAGGCCTTGCCTTAGTTTACAAAGGAGGGGCTCAATGGCAAGAGAGTACAGCATACCTGAGAGGGGGCAGCCCTGTCGGACACCCCTCTCAACTTTGAAAGGAGCACTCAAACCACCATTAATCTTAAGAATACTCTCAATGTCTCTATACAAAGCCTGGATCATGGCGATGAACCCTGAGCTGAAACCAAAGGCCTCTAATGTCTGCCAAAGGTATGGATGTTCAACTCGGTCAAACGCCTTTTCCTGGTCTATTGAAATAAGACCAAGTTCTTTGACCAATGAGCTGGAGAGGTCCAAAACATCACGAATTAAAAAAATGTTGTCTGTAACCAACCTACCAGGTACACAGTAGGTCTGGTCTACATGTATGGCCTGCTCCATCGCCTTCCTCAGTCTGGTAGCCAACACTTTGGAGAGAATTTTGTAGTCAGTACAGAGGAGGGCCACCGGACGCCAGTTCTTAATGTCTTTCAAGTCGCCTTTTTTTGGAAGGAGGGTGAGGACTGCTCTCCTACAACTTAGGGGCAGGTGACCCTTCCGCAGACTGTCAGACAGTACTTCCAGCAAGTCCTCACAGATCTCAGACCAGAACGCCTTGTAGAACTCCGCTGGTAGGCCATCTATCCCTGGGGCTTTTCCACACTGAAGAGACTGGACAGCCACTGCCAGTTCTTGCAGAGTGATCCCGCTCTCCAGCTCCGCATTCACGCTAGCCATCACCTTTGGCAAGTCCGTCAAAAAATGACTCAGTGCATGTGGATTCTTAACAAATTCTTTCTTAAAGAGATCCTTGTAGAAAGCAACTGCAAAGCGACGGATCTCTGCAGACTCATGGATCGGCCGCCCGTCCTCGGAGCTGAGAGAGTGGATCATCCTCCTCTGACCATTCTTCCTCTCCAGACCAAAGAAAAAATGAGATGGAGCGTCCATTAGTGCGATGTTCTGGAACCTACTGCGTACCACAGCGCCCCTGGCAGCCACACCCAGTAGGTCAGTTAAAACAGACTTTTTGCCATTGAGGGCCTCAAAATGCCCTCTTTCTCCTGTGGAGCCTGCCAAAGACTGCAGCTCCACTACTTCTCTCTCCAAGTCCCTGACAGACCTGGCCAAGTCTCCAGAGACATTGCGAGTATACTGTAGGCACAGATTCTTTATTTGGCTCTTCCCTACATCCCACCACTGCTGCAAAGAACTAAAATTTGATTTTGTTAATTTAAAATTACTTCAAAAAAACATAAAAGCAGTTTTAAAACTGTTATCCGATAAAAGTGACGTGTTAAAATGCCAGTATGCACTACTGCACTTTATATTCTTGATAAAAACACAACACTGAACCAGGGAATGATCTGTGAAGCCAACAGGGACTATAAAAGCACTTTTAAAAATGCTAAAATGGTGCTTAAAACTGTAAACCCTATCCAGTCTAGCTAAGGACAAAATATTGTCCTTTCTATGGCTCCACGTGTATTGTCTAGCCTTGCCATGAAAATTCCTCCACACATCACACAGATCATGAGCTTCTATGAGACCTTTTAAAACTCTTTTGGATGCAGCATGTGGCTCTGGGTGATTCCTATCCATAAGAGGATTTTCTGTACAATTAAAATCACCTCCCACAAATAAAAAGTCATCATTACTGCAATTTTTGATCGTGTCATCTAAAATATTTAAAAAGGCCAATCTTTCTGTGCCTACAGTTGGAGCATACACATTTATAAAAACAACTTTCACATTCTCAAAAACAGCTCGAACTTTTAAAATGTGGCCTGCAATTATCTCATCAATGTCATAAGAAAGTGGAATAAAATCTCGAGAAAATAAAATACCCACTCCACCACATTTGCTGCTTCTATGACTAAGAATAATTTCACCCTGAAATTCCCTCCTCCAGTCAGCAGCATTGTCCTCAGAACTATGAGTCTCCTGAACAAACAGAACATTAATTTTCTTGCATTCTGCAAGAGTAAAAACACTCGCTCGCTTGGACATTTCTCTTGCCCCATTGATGTTGAGTGTGCCAAAATTAAAACTACACATGTATATAAGAGGGCAAAGCCAATACAAAAACAGAAAAGAAAGAATGAGCAATAAAAGACTAATCATCCTGGGCAATTTGGTTCTTAACTTTTAGTACAAGCTTTTTTAGTCTGTAGATCTCCTGATCAGTGAAACTTTCCTGCTCAAGCTCTCCCCTATTTTTCATGTAGGCCCGAACAGAGTCAACAAAACGTTTTCGATCAGGGAAGAAGCTTTCAACTTTAACCATTCTGACCCCCTTAGTGTCCTGCAAAAACTTCTGTATTTTTGTGAAGGGGTAACCGCCTCCACTGGCCACATCATCACTGCTTTCACCATCACTCTCTATCTCAGACCCAGCATAAGAGTCTGGCTGAGATAGAGAAACCTCAGAACTTTCTTTGACAACCCTTTTTACTTTGATCCTCTGCTGTTTGGTTTCCAAATTCTTCCGCTTGATGGAGATTTTACATAACTCTTCATCTATTTCGATGTCATCCTCATCCTCCAACACTGACTCAGCCACCCTGGTAGCTGTCTCTTCCTGTCTTTCGCTCACCCTGTGCTGTGCTTTTATATTCATCTTTCTGGTCCCACCATCTACCTGGGCCTCATTTTGCTCCTCTGTCTGACCCTCAGCGTGATCCCTCTCGGTAATCTCACCCTTGTCTGCAATGTTGGTCTGTGCAGCAGCCCCGCGATGTGCTTTAACTTTTGTTGCTGTTTCAGTTATGATCGACAGGCTGGCTGCGGAGGGCGGCAAAGCCGCCCCACCGCCAGACAGCCTCGCGGCCTCGGCCGAAGCGCCGCCGCCAGACGGCCCCGCGGCTCTGGCTGAAATGCCCGACGGCGCGGCAGCGCCGTCAGCCTCGGAGAACAGCATAGCCGCTCCGTCACCAGACGGCCCCGAGGCCGCACTAGCGGCCTCCCCCGAGTGATCACCCCCCACTCCCTGAGGGCATGATCGAATCAAATGTCCCTCCATTCCGCAGCCGAAACACTTCATATTATCGGAGGTGACGTGGATGGTATAATCAAAGCCGTCAATCTGGTATTTAAACACGAGGTTGAGGCTTTCCTCGCTATTCTTTAAAATCATGAGCACCTGTCGCCTAAAAGACATGACATGCTTTAAACGCGGGGACTTACAACCGAGAGGGATGTGCTTAATCGGGGACAAAAGCTGCCCGTGTCTCGACAGCTCCTTCTCCAACAGCTCATTCTTTAAAAATGGTGGGACATTTGAGATGGTAATTCTCTTCACAGGATTCACCAGAGACAGAACAGGAACCAGTGTGTCTTTAATCACAGCCCCGCTCTCCACTACCCGGTTAACTTTTTCCACACTATCGAGGAAAATCACCACGGCACTATTCATTCTCGAAGCTGATCTAACGCTTTCATAACCGACCAGCTCCCCCACAGCCAGACTACACTCCTCCACTGAGCAGCTGACAGCCGGTGTCAGTTTGACAGCATGCCGGCGTGTCAGCGTCTCGAATCCGGAGCCTCGCTCCAAAACCATGCTGACCAGCAGAGCTGGCAGCAGAAACCCCCCTCCCAAAACGCCTACCCCACCCCAGCTACAGAAAACAACAAAACTTAAGATTATTTAACAAAAAAAACACCTTAAACACGAAAAGATAGAGAAAAAGTTGAAAATAATTCACTCACGCTGTCACACGCTCTCAGCTCGCACTCACGACCACACCCACTCAGAGAGAGAGAGAGAAAGAGAGAGAGAGAGAGAGAGAGAGAGAGAGACACACACACAGTGCAGAGCATTGTGGTTGGTGGATGTGCAGCAGAAAGTCTAAGCTCTCTCTCCGCAGATGCGGCGGGCCAGCTGGATGTCTTTGGGCATGATGGTGACCCTCTTGGCGTGGATGGCGCACAGGTTGGTGTCCTCGAAGAGACCCACCAGGTAGGCCTCACTGGCCTCCTGCAGAGCCATGACGGCGGAGCTCTGGAAGTGCAGGTTGGTCTTGAAGTCCTGAGCGATCTCCCTCACCAGGCGCTGGAAGGGCAGCTTACGGATGAGCAGCTCCGTGGATTTCTGGTAGCAACGGATCTCTCTCAGAGCCACGGTACCGGGCCTGTAACGGTGATATTATACTGTTCATTACACCTACACATACACATGTAATACATAACCATTAAAAAGGGCTTAAAGAAGAAACAAAATAGCACCAGCAAGAATGAAGTTGTCTAAATGTTGACAAAACTGATTATCAGTCAACCGTCTCTTGAATTTGCTGTAAAGTGCTCTGCTCTCTGATAGTAATGGCAAGAGAATTCCACTGATGTGCAGCTTTAACACAAAATACAGACTGACAAAAGGAACTTTTGCTCAGAGGAATAATACAGCTTCGTCTGCTGGAACTCCTTGTGATTCGGCCTATTTTACTCTTCACACCTCTCGGTGGATCAGGAACCATCTGTAATTTATCTCAAGAAATGTAACTATTGGGGTCGCCCAAAGAGTAGTCTGATTTGGTCAAAAAAATCACACCATTTTGGAAGCATTTAACTGAAGATTGATTCAACCATGCAGAGTGACATACAGTATGTCTGAACATACCATATAACAGAAAGCATAAAAAGTAGTGAGAACTTGCTGCTTTTCCCAATTTTTTTAGTCCCACTAAGTTTTGATCTGCTTTTCTGAAAATCATTTATGGACACAACTGACATGATTCTATGTGAGCGGTGCACATTCTGTTGATTTGCAGGAGTTGGAAGGGAGTTGAGCCCGTCCTTACCTGTCGGACCATTGTGGTTAACGTGGTTGTGTGGCAACTCCTGCCAGCGCTCTCCAGAAAAGTTTATTCCCTTTTTCCCGCTTGCCACTCCTTTTCCTCTCTTTTCTGGAGCAGGTAAGAAGGCGAGCGGCAAGTCAGACAAAAGTAACAGGGAATAAGGGGTTGCCGCACAAGTACATTCTCACATTGATCTGACACATGAGGGCAGTGCCATCTCTTCTCTGCTGCTGTCTCAGTTGTTCAGGACTCTGGCCTGTGCTCACCCCGTCATCTGCCAGACATCCAGATATCTGCCTTTTAACCTACCTGAATGTAACTCAGCTGAGAAAATGACCCTTTTTCTCACATTTCATTTGTATTAATGCAATTGTGTGATTTTATTTTGAAAAACGGTTTGGGAAGAGGAAGTGTGATCCTCGTTATCCAACTTTTATTTTCCTGTTTCATGATCACGTTGGGTGATCTTGATCCTTTCATTCATTAAGAGCGATATTAGTCCCGCCTTCCGAGCAGAGTGCTGAGTCGCGCACCCGTTTTTCATTCTTTTGCACTCTGAGGACGAACAAGAGAGGCTGTAGACGGTCCATGTAAAAACCTGTTGGTTGTCTTGGTGAGTTTAATATAGAAAAGTGCTATAAATAAATCTAAACACTGTCCAAATGCTAATTTGAAACCTTTATTGTCGTAAGTTGATGGGAGCACGAGCTTGAGAGGCCGTGAGGCTGTGACTTTTGCTGTGTTCACGATGATACCTCATCTTGGTGAGTGAAAACCCAGTGTGTGCTAAAAGAGGCATGCTAGCGCCATGCTAATGTTAGCATTATGCTAATGCTAATCGCGAGTGGATTTTTTTCTGTTTAAAAGCAATGGAAAAGGCTATTTTGGTTTCTGTATGGTTTTTCTAAATGTGATTTCAGTTCACAACAGTATGCTGAAGTACTTTTAGTTCTTTTGCACTATTTCTGTTGAATGTAATGTGTAGTTTGATGCTAAAAGCACATTTTGTTGGTTTCCTATGTAAATTCATAGGTCATGCTAAACCCAGTAGCTCAGACAGGGTTTTACTGATTTTAAAAGGGAATATTGGAAGTAATGGGACAGTATATTCCCTGGTTATATGATAAATTAATTGTATTTCATTTCATGATTTACAAAGAAAAGGTTAAAAAGACTAATCATAATTTCATGGTTAAATGATGTAGAGATAAAAAGAGAAATTCATTTATTTGGTTACATGAGAAAAAAAAAAGTATTTCATGTACTACAAGAGAGATTTTGAGTTAAAAAACATGCATGTAAGATGTGAAATGTGAATTGTAAGGTATTACTATATTACTGGATTGTAACAATAGTGATATGAGAGAAGAATTTAAACACTAAGCTATAGTGTTATATGAGAAGAGATTGAAAAATGAATTACTTTAGCTGTATACAATAATATCATTATTGTTGTGCAGGCTAGGTTTTTTTTTGGTTGCCGATTAAGAATCTTCTGGATCCTGGATTCTCTCCAAATGGAGATGGCGAGCCTGACCCGAGACCTGAACCAAGATCTCAATTGAAGAACATCCTTCCTCTCTCCAGTGCACAAAATTCAAAGTGGTAACAACCTAAGCCGCCGCTTTAAAAGAGGAAAAGAAACCTGAACTTGGAAATACCAGATATCTTGACTGGTCAAACGACTAAAACAAAAAGACAAACAAACACTGAGCTCAGTAAGACATTTTTTGGGGTTTTATTTCATGCTGGCCGTTGTTATATTTGTATATTTGTAAATTGTTTGTATATTTTGTTCTATTTATCTTTAAAAATAACAGCCATTATTGCTCATTTCTTGCCTCCAGCTATTTCATTCCACACTCATTTTAATTACCTATTGTAATCCCTACGAACCTAGCAACTGGTCTACACTTAATAATTTCTTTTACCTAATTAATGTAAGGCAAGGGTTACAATAAGCAGTGGCGAGCCCAGCCAGGAGCCTTTTTCTCCTCTCCCTTACGTTATTTCAAGCCTATAACATACCCAAAGTGGATATTGTTGAGCGTGAATCTGTGAAAGTTCCAAATGCAGTGATAGTGAGTGAAATCGCTGGAGATGAGCAATTTGGTGAAGTGACTGAGTTTTGGGATGAACCTCAACCTCAGCCTTCTGTAGCTGAGCCCAGTATTCAAGGTGCACAACCAACTAACCAGTCAAATCACACTGCGAGCACCCCAGCTCAGAGCATGCCCACTATTTGTGCACATGATTTAAATCCCCCAGAAGTGCAACGTGTGGTAGTTGAGCACATTGTAAAAACGGAAGATTTTTCCGTGCAGCCGTTTTCACAAAAGCTCAGAGCTTTTTCTGGCAAAGACCTCCGACCAACTTATGAGCTAGATTATGATACTTGGCGCTCCAGTGTAGAATTAATCTTGACTGATCCTGCTATGTCCAAGCTGCAACAATCCCGAAAGATCATTGAGTCTCTTTTACCCCCAGCAGCTGATATAGTCAAGCACTTGATCCCCAACAGCTCACCATCAGAATACCTTCAGCTGTTAGATTCTGCTTATGGTACAGTTCAAGATGGTGGAGAGCTTTACGCCAAGGTTATTGACACCTTCCAAAACACAGATGAGAAACCCTCGTCATATCTACAACGTCTTCAGGTAGCTTTGACTCACACTGTGAAGTGTGGTGGTGCTTCAAGCCAGGATTTTGACAAGCTGCTTGTCACACAGTTTTGTCGAGGTTGTTGGGATGATTCCCTTTTAACTGCACTCCAGTTAAAACAAAAACAAACAAATCCCCCAACTTTTCTTGATTTGCTTTTCTTGCTACGTACTGAAGAAGACCAAATTGCTGCCAAAAACTTGCGAATGAGACAACGTTTGAGCAGTTCAAAACAAAAAGTGACATCCCACGTGCAAACTGTGCAATGCAGCTCAGATGAAAATGAGGACAATATCACGTTAAGCTCAATTCAAGAACTCTCAAAACAAGTTGCAGAAATTCAAACTCAACTAGTAAAACTAACTGCAAAACCAAAAGCTCAGAACTCAAAAAGTACACCCAGTACAAAGCCAAAAGAGAAACGAAAGTCAAATACAGTGATCCCTCACTTATCGTGGTTAATGGGTTCCAGAACCGACCGCGAAAAGTGAAAAACCGTGAAGTAGCGTCACCCCTAATGACGTCATCCATAAATAATATGTACGTTCATTCGCTCACTCTCTCTCTCTCATATGATACGTCTGTGTGTGTGTGTGTGTACGTGTACATACATACGTAGATGTAAATAAAGTGTACATAAATATGTTTTTAGAACTCTTTTATTCTTATAACAAGATACGTAACTCAAGATGAAAATGATTTACTGCACAGGTTAATGAGAGCTTTACTGCTCCTCAGGTGACGCCTCATCGTCAGGTGCTGGAGGCGCAGGATCGTCGAGGGCAGCTGCAGGAGGCGGCGTAGTGGCTCGACGGGAAGACTATTTCGCACAAAATGGCACAAGAGAACAGCAAAAAGTTCCACGCGGCGAGACTAAAAGTAACACGAGCGATAAAGAGCAATGAATGCGGTCTTCCTTCCTTCATGGGCGCTCGGCAGGGAGAGGAGGTGGGTGAAACGTCTCGGCCAATCAGCTTGCAGGGTGAAACGTCTCGGCCAATCAGCTTGCGAGATTTCCGAGCCGAGCCAACACGAGAACAGCGAACAGAGAGGTGGATTTTTTGAGCTGTGCGGCTCTCCGTGTTGATTACCTGATGGTCTAATGTAGTCTCCCTGTCTTCTGCTAGCGCCCGCCCATTATTTCTCAATTTTGAATTTTTGATGAATATTTTTGAAAAATCCGCGATGCACTGAGGGCGCGAAAGGTGAAGCGCGAAGTAGCGAGGGATCACTGTAAAGTGACAAAGGAACCCACAGAACAAACGGTCAAAACTCACAGTACCCCACCCAAACCGTGGTACTGTTTCCAATGTGGAGAGGATGGCCGCATCAAGCCGAGCTGCGAAAACGAACCAAACCCAGCTTTAGTTACCGAAAAGTGTAAGCTGTTTAAAGAGAAACAAAAGAGATGGGAGTCTGAAAATCCTGCAGCTAATAAAGACCGGTTAAACTAAGAACAGTCTCTATTATGGGGCAAATGCAGACTGTAGCCAGACCCTCATGTCCCACTAAGTACAAGCAACGTGCTAACCTTAAGCAATCTGTTACTAACCCACCTAAGTATAGTCTACCAAAAGGGTTAGTTGGCTCCAAATGCACAGCTGTAGTTAGCATTTCTAATGTTAATGTGCATTGTCTTCTTGACTCAGGGTCACAAGTGACTACAGTCACCGAGTCATTTTACAAACAGAACTTTCCCGATCAAAACCTTAAACCACTCTATGACCTTTTAGAAGTAGAGGGCGCTGCAGGTCAGCCCGTCCCCTATTTAGGTTATATAGAGATGTGTATTACCTTTCCAAAAGACTTCTTATACACAGAGATTGACATACCAACCTTAGCTCTCATTGTTCCAGATGCCAATCCTAATAGTCAGATACCAGTGTTAGTGGGAACAAACACACTTGATGTTCTTTATGGAAAGTATTTAGACATCAAGACTCCTGATTACTTACCTAGTCCTTACGGTTTTAGGACACTGTTGAAAACTCTCGAACTAACACATACAAAGAACAAAGATGGGAACATTGGATTAGTTACCTTGTCAAGCAAAGCTCCAGCTGTAGTTCCAGCAGGTAAAACTGTAGTTTTAGAGGGGTCTGCCAACGTTCACTGTACTTCTGACACCTGTGCTATAGTTGAACACCCCTCTCAGTCTTCCTTGCCTGGTGGCCTTTGTGTTAAAACTTGCCTGATAACACTTCCTTCCCGAGCTCCACACAAAGTGCCTGTAATGATTACAAACGAAACAGAGCAAGATGTCACAATTCCGTCCACTTGTGTCATCGCAGAACTTGGAGCTTTCCATTGTATCCTGTCCCAGCACAATGTCGTCAGTGCAAAAGAGGCGACCACAAACAAGACACAACTGAGTTTCAACTTTGGTGACTCACCGATTCCACAGGGGTGGAAAGAGCGAATAACCAAACAACTAAATGACATCCCGGAAGTATTTGCTTTCCATGATTTGGACTTTGGGTGTACGAGCAAAGTGAAACACTCCATCAATTTTCACGATCCGACTCCCTTTAAGCACCATGCACGCCCTATACACCCTCAAGACCTTGAGGCAGTGCATAAACACCTTTAAGAGCTGCTCGCTGCAGGTGTGATAAGAGAGTCCCTGTCTCCCTACTAGTCCCCCATTGTCATGGTGAGGAAGCGAAACAATGATGTGCGTCTATGTATAGACTTTCGCAAACTCAATTTGCAAACAAGAAAAGACTCTTACGCTCTTC
Organism: Pholidichthys leucotaenia; assembly: GCA_020510985.1. Taxonomy (NCBI): domain Eukaryota; kingdom Metazoa; phylum Chordata; class Actinopteri; order Cichliformes; family Pholidichthyidae; genus Pholidichthys; species Pholidichthys leucotaenia. The sequence goes on along the minus strand of CM035844.1, from coordinate 327,230,811 downwards.
CAAATCTAGAGGAGACGTTCTCGGCGCTCACAGGATCCAAGTGGTTTACAGTCCTCAATCTTAAGTCTGGATATTACCAGATTGAGGTAGAAGAAGCAGACAAAGAAAAGACCGCTTTTGTAACACCCCTTGGATTCTGGGAGTTCAACCGCATGCCACAGGGCATAACCAACGCCCCAAGCACTTTTCAGCGGTTCATGGAGCGCTGCGTCAGTGACATGAACTTAAATGAGGTGCTAGTCTTTCTAGATGATCTCATCATCTTTTCAAATAGTTTGGAAGAACACGAACGGCGACTCATGCGGGTACTCCGTCGTCTTAAAGAGTAGGGGCTAAAGTTATCGCCGGAAAAATGTAAATTTTTTCAAACAACAGTCCGGTACCTAGGTCATGTAGTCTCCGAAAGCGGTGTCGAGACAGATCCCGAAAAGATTCAGGCCCTTAAGACCTGGCCACGGCCTAAGGATCTCAAGGAACTGAGATCCTTTTTAGGGTTCTCAGGGTACTACAGACGCTTCACTGAAGGGTACTCGTCCATAGTATGCCCTCTTAATGACCTCACACGCGGTTACCCGCCACTCAACAAAAGGTCAAAATCCAAAGTCACTGACCAAACCTACTTTGATCCCAAACTGCCATTTGAGAGTTGATGGACCACAGACTGTCAAAAAGCTTTCGACTCCATCATCAAAAAGTTAACATCAGCTCCTATCTTAGGCTTTGCAGACCCGAAGCTGCCTTACGTACTCCATACCGATGCCAGTACCACCGGCTAAGGTGCAGCACTCTATCAGGAGCAGGACGGTCAGCTTAGGGCCATAGCTTTTGCCAGTCGCGGGTTATCAAGGAGTGAAGCACGTTATCCAGCTCACAAGTTAGAGTTTTTAGCTCTAAAATGGTCAGTAACTTAAAAGTTTCATGATTATTTGTATGGTGGTCAGTTCACGGTAGTTACAGATAGTAACCCACTCACCTACATATTGACCTCTGCTAAATTAGATGCCACAAGCTACAGGTGGCTTGCAGCTTTGTCTAACTACAACTTTAAGTTACAGTATAGAGCAGGCAAGAAAAACCTAGACGCAGATGGGTTGTCTAGACGTCCTCATGGTGAACTCGTTAACGATGTCCAGTCCAGGAAAGAGCAGGAGCGTGTAAGCCGCTTTGTAGAGTGTCGCCTAGCTGACAGTGACACCACAGAGCTTGTAAATGGTGAAGCTGTCGAAGCCATCTGTCAAAACCACCTTGTTAAAATCCGTGATGACAGTCAGGATAGTGGTGTTACACTTGTAGAGTCACTTAGTCTCCGACACTAGGAACACCAAGCAGATGTGGCAGGGAGTTCGGACACTGACGGGCTTTAAGCCTAGGCAGGGGGTCGATGATGACGACACTTCACTTCCAGACAGGCTTAACGACTTCTTTGCACGTTTTGAAACATCAAACTCGACAATCAGAGGGAGGGCTGGCCCTCCCCCACCATCGGTCGGACCAGTTTTTACCATCAACACAGCGGACACACGGAGGACCCTAACCAGAGTCAACCCACACAAAGCTGCAGGTCCAGACAACATTCCGGGACGTGTGCTCCGAGACTGCGCGAGCGAGTTGGCGGATGTCCTGACTGACATTTATAACATCTCCCTGAGTCAGGCCATCGTTCCCAGATGCTTCAAGACCTCTATCATTGTACCAGTGGCAAAGAAACCAGTGGTGTCCTGTTTGAATGACTATCGTCCTGTTGCACTGACACCAATTGTGATGAAGTGTTTTGAGCGGCTTGTCAAACCACACATTACAGCCTGCCTCCCTGCATCACGCGACCCGCTCCAGTTTGCATATCGTTCAAACCGCTCTACGGAGGATGCTATAGTCACCACCCTACACTCTGTCATCACCCACCTGGACCAGAAAGACACCTACGCCAGACTCCTGTACATTGATTTCAGTTCAGCATTCAACACCATTATTCCCCAGAGACTGATGGAGAAATTACTCCTTCTCGGTCTGAACACCGCCACATGTCTCTGGATCCTGGATTTTCTGACTGAGAGACCTCAGTCTGTCCGGGTTGGAAACAACATCTCCAAGTCTGTCACGCTGAGTACCGGATCCCCTCAAGGCTGTGTACTCAGTCCACTGTTGTTTACACTTCTAACGCATGACTGTGTATCCAGACACGAGGGGAACCAGATTATTAAGTTTGCAGATGACACCACGGTGGTGGGACTTATCCAGAGGGATGAGGAATCAATGTACAGGGAAGAAGTGAGAGACCTGGAGGGCTGGTGCAGGGAGAGCAATCTGGTGCTCAACGTGGACAAAACGAAGGAGATGATTATCAACTTCCGGCGGTCGCAGCCTGAGCACGCCCCCCTCAGCATCAGCGGCCGTTTAGTGGAGAGAGTAGAGAACATCAAGTTCCTCGGAGTGCAGATCTCACAGGACCTGACCTGGAGCAAGAATTCCTTGGAGATCAGGAAGCGGGCTCAGCAGAGACTGCACTTCTTGAGGAAACTCAAACAGGCCTCTCTCCCCATCTGCATCCTCAGGACCTTCTACAGAGGTGTGGTGGAGAGTGTTCTGACGTACTGCATTGCTACATGGTACTCCAGCTGCAGTATGTCAGACAAAAAAGCCCTGCAGAGGATAGTCAAGGGGGCGGAGAGGGTAATTGGAGTCTTCCTCCCCTCTGTCCAAGAACTTTTTCAGAACCGTTGTAGGAGCAGGGCACTAAACATTGTCAAGGACCGTTCTCACCCTCTGCATAAACACTTTGAACTTCTTCCATCTGGTAAACGATTCCGGAGCATCAGAGGCAGAACCACCAGAATGATCAACAGCTTTCTTCCACAAGCTGTCAGGATGCTGAACAGTTGACCCGGAATCTCTCATACACACTACTGCACCCATGGTCATTTTGTATATTATAGTTAGTTATTCTTCTTTTTCCCCAAGTATGTCTCAGGGATGTGTGAATGGATGGGGGGGGGGGGGCTATGTGGGAATGTGTCTTAAATCATGCTGCTTCTTATATGGATGCCGAGAGAAACGCAATTTCATCTTGCCTGCACTACAGTTGTATGTACAGCAATATGACAATAAAGTTTGATTTGATTTGACTTACCATCTCAGCTGACGCGATCCCAGACCTGTATGTTTTGGAGCAAGACAATGGCTTACCAACTATCCCTGCCTTGTCTCAAACAGAAATCAAAGACAAACAAAGAGCGGACTCGACAATCAGACAAGTTATTGAACAAATCGAACATGGCCAAACACCCCCACCGACTGCTAGAAAAGAACTCCCAGATCTCCCTCTTTTACTCAGAGAACTCAATAAATTGGAGATGTATAATGAAGTGTTGTACAGAAAAAGACAAAATGGAGACCAAGTGACCCACCAGCTCGTTCTTCCTGAGGAGCTCAGAGCTCCTCAGTACTCCAAAGTTTGCACAATGATATGGGCCACTTAGGTATTGATCGAACCCTTGATCTGGTCAGAGCACAATCCTATTGGCCACGTATGGCAACAGATGTCAAGCAAAAAGTAAAAACATGTGATCGGTGCATACGAAGAAAGAGTCCTCCTGAAAAAGCCGCTAGCCTGGTCAACATAACCACCACACGACCTTTAGAGCTAGTCTGCATGGACTTTCTCAGTCTGGAACCAGACAGTAGCAATACCAGCAATATTCTCGTAATGACTGATCATTTTACTAAATTTGCCCTTGTGTTGCCTACTCCAAATCAAAGGTCCAAAATGGTTGCCAGGTGCTTGTGGGATCAATTCATTGTTCACTACGGTATACCTGAGCGCCTGCACAGTGATCAGGGTCCTGATTTTGAGGCAAAACTAATAAAAGACCTTTGTGAGATCTCAGGCATAAAGAAAATAAGAACAACCCCATACCACCCCAGGGGTAACCCCACTGAAAGATTCAACCAAACGCTACTGAGTATGTTAGGAATGCTTGAGTCCAAACAAAAGTCCCACTGGAAAGATTATGTTATGCCGTTAGTACATGCATACAACTGCACATGCAGTGATGTAACCGGGTTTACTCCCTACAAATTAATGTTGGGTAGAAAACCCAGATTGGCAGTTGATCTAGCGTTCGGACTTCCTCTCAACAAAGATCAGAAAGTTACTCACTTGCAATACTTTGAAAATCTCAAGAAAAGGCTCAAAGAAACCTACAAGTTAGCTTCACAAAATGCACAAAAGATTGCAGACAAGAACAAGGCCAGGTTTGACCACAAAATCACTGTTTCTGAACTTGAACCTGGGGATAGGGTTTTAGTTAGAAATGTGAGACTGCGTGGAAAAAATAAGCTTGCTGATAAATGGAAGGCCGACATTCATGTGGTAGTCAAACGTGCAGGTAATTTACCCGTTTACACGGTTAAACCCGAGTCAAAGCAAGGTCCCTCAAGAACTTTACACAGAGACCTTTTGCTTCCCTGCAGTTTCCTCCCTGTTGCCACAGCAGAAACACCTGAGCCAGAGCCTATTCACCATCCTAAGACACGTCAAACACCTGTTACAGAGAACAATGATCACGAAGAGTTAACTGAAATTGAAAATGAATTTTTGATTCCGTGGGTTGAGGATTCCCCATGTGAGGAGATAACTAGATTTACTATTGTACATGAGTATCCAAAACCTTTGCAAACACCGGAAATGACAAACCCACCTGATTGTGACTTACCTGAAACCACTGCCAATGCAGAACCGGATATGGAGCATAATGCAAATGAGATTGAACTTTCCTATGATTCACCTGTGGAAATGATACCGGATGGAGACAATACTGAAAATGACAAACCTGTGGAAAATGAAACAGTAACAATACTAGAAGAACCTTCTGACAATTCAGTCAAGGAACAAGAACACCAATCAAATGATTTACCTGATAAAATGGACAAAAATGATCCCATTACAACTCAACCAATACGACGATCTGAAAGAATCAGACAACTTCCAAAAAGACTAGAGTATCCTGAATTAGGAAATCCTCTAGTGACTGTTGTTAAGTCCCTTTTTCAAGGTTTGAATACAGCCTTCTCAGAGTTTCTAAATACTGATGATGGACAGTCTTGGTTACACATGCAACGAGACGTGCATGATATTTAGCGCGGGAGGGTGTAACCCAGCTGAGAAAATGACCCTTTTTCTCACATTTCATTTGTATTAATGCAATTGTGTGATTTTGTTTTGAAAAACGGTTATTTTGGGAAGACGAAGTGTGATCCTCGTTATCCAACTTTTATTTTCCTGTTTCATGGTCACATTGGGTGATCTTGATCCTTTCATTCGTTAAGAGCGATATTAGTCCCGCCTTCCAAGCAGAATGCTGAGTCGCGCACCCGTTTTTCATTCTTTTGCACTCTGAGGACGAACGAGAGAGGCTGTAGACAGTCTGTGTAAAAACCTGTGGGTCGTCTTGATGAGTTAAATATAGAAAAGTGCTATAAATAAATCTAAACACTGTCCAAATGCTAATTTGAAACCTTTATTGTCGTAAGTTGATGGGAGCATGAGCTTGAGAGGCCGTGAGGCTGTGACTTTTGTTGTGTTCATGATGATACCTCATCTTGGTGAGTGAAAACCCAGTGTGTGCTAAAAAAAAGCATGCTAGCGCCATGCTAATGTTAGCATTATGCTAATGCTAATCGCAAGTGGATTTTTTTCTGTTTAAAAGCAATGGAAAAGGCTATTTTGGTTTCTGTATGGTTTTTCTAAATGTGATTTCAGTTCACAGCAGTATGCTGAAGTACTTTTAGTTCTTTTGCACTATTTCTGTCGAATGTAATGTGTAGTTTGATGCTAAAAGCACATTTTGTTGGTTTCCTATGTAAATTCATAGGTTATGCTAAACCCAGTAGCTCAGACAGGGTTTTACTGATTTTAAAAGGGAATATTGGAAGTAATGGGACAGTATATTCCCTGATTATGTGATAAATTAATTGTATTTCATTTCATGATTTACAAAGAAAAGGTTAAAAAGATTAATCATAATTTCATGGTTAAATGATGTAGAGATTAAAAGAGAAATTCATTTATTTGGTTACATGAGAAAAAAAAAGTATTTCATGTACTACAAGAGAGATTTTGAGTTAAAAAAACATGCATATAAGATGTGAAATGTGAATTGTAAGATATTACTATATTACTGGATTGTAACAATAGTGATATGAGAGAAGAATTTAAACACTAAGCTATAGTGTTATATGAGAAGAGATTGAAAAATGAATTACTTTAATTGTATACAATAATATCATTATTGTTGTGCAGGCTAGGTTTTTTTTTGGTTGCCGATTAAGAATCTTCTGGATCCTGGATTCTCTCCGAATGGAGATAGCGAGCCTGACCCGAGACCTAAACCAAGACTTGAACCGAGACCTGAACCAAGATCTCGATCGAAGAACATCCTTCCTCTCGCCAGTGCACAAAATTCAAAGTGGTAACAACCTAAGCCGCCGCTTTAAAAGAGGAAAAGAAACCTGAACTTGGAAATACCAGATATCTTGACTGGTCAAACAACTAAAACAAAAAGACAAACAAACACTGAGCTCAATAAGACATTTTTTGGGGTTTATTTCATGCCGGCCGTTGTTATATTTGTATATTTGTAAATTGTTTGTATATTTTGTTCTATTTATCTTTAAAAATAACAGCCATTATTGCTCATTTCTTGCCTCCAGCTATTTCATTCCACACTCATTTTAATTCCCTATTGTAATCCTTACGAACCTAGCAACTGGTCTACACTTAAAAATTTCTTTTACCTAATTAACGTAAGGCAAGGGTTACACGAAGCCTCCTGGAATATCCTCACCTGCAGCCTCTCTTGATTGTTGCATGTAAGACTCTTTGATGAAGATAAGTTATGAGTCGAAGTTTATTACGAGCATAAATAACACACTAGAAATTGGAAGCAAACTAGGCTAATATCAATAACAGTAATGGTAAAAGCAATAACTGAGGGATTCTGCATATACAAAATAATATTAAAACAAGTCTGATAACAACTGGGAGTCAGACATATGTTTCGGTGAGTTTCATTGGTCTATTACAGCCATTGCAGTGGTATTTGAAATGGCAGTGACAGAAACAATACAATAGCTGTGCTATGCTAAGCTAACTGAGCTAACTATTAAACAGAATAGAATAGAATAGACTTTGTCATTGTACAGTTTTACAGCCCAGTATGGTTACCAAAATGATCAAAAATGTAAAACATAAGCTTTATCAAAGCAAACAATCTGCCTGCATACTATTTCCAGCATGTACAATGATAAGTGAAAGTGGTAAAATTGATTTATTGATGAGAAACACCAGGGAATGGGCAAATATAATGGAAAAGGAACTGGAGCTGCTGAGACCGGAATGCAGAAGTAGTACCTCACTCTACATCAGGGATGGGCAACTTTGGTGGTAGCGAGGGCCACAAAATTTTTTTCCTCACTTTCCGAGGGCCAGATTTACATATAAACCTACCAGGGGTGGGGGGGGAGGTATTATTTCCTGCAAAGCTAAAAGTTCCACAATTAAAATTGAAAATGCATATGAAAATAAAAGCTACTCAGTGTTTTATTATATTAGAATTAAAATTGTTAATAAAATTATATCTGCCCAGCAATGGACTGGCGATCTGTCCAGCGAGTACCCTGCCTCTTGCCCAAAGATGCTGGGATAGGCTTCAGCTCCCCCCCCCACCCCCAACGTCCCAAAAACGATTAAGTAGTAGAGGATGGATGGATGGATGGATGGATAAAATTATATCATGACCTAGTTTTTAAAACTCTCTCCATTAAAATGATGAGCAAAGAGAAATTCCAAATGATAACACTGGTCAACACCAAATTTATTGTCTAAGTTTTTTTAGCTGATTTAGGACAATTTTGATGTGCTGAATCCAAAAGTCACATCGGTTTTGTTCAATCAGGTCAACTTTTTGAACTATGGCCACATGTTGTTTTTTACGTTTTTATTTATATGTACGGGTATTTTCGCTTTATATGATGCAAAATTCTTTTGCATCATATATTTCTCGAACTCTGAAGAGTTTGCATGCGCCAATTTATGACATAATGTCATAAATTGTCATGATGGCTGACTACTGTTGGACTCTGAAGAGAGACATCCCTGCCGAGCATGCTGAGCATTCTAGAGGTTTGAATAAACAGAAGTTGAAGCTTGGAATTTTGAACAATGATGACATAACATTCAGTTTACATGTACTTACCTTTATCAATGTCTACTATTCAATTTACAGTAATCGAAGTCTGTAACATTTAATCAATAAATTGTCTTAGAAAATGATTTTTTTCTCTTAAAAATCTATTTCAGATGAGAAATATTAACAAACCGATAATGTCACAAAAATGTAATCGATTTAGTCAGAAGATCAGATTTTTAAAAAATCAACTTAGCATAAAAACCTGACCTGATCGAGAGAAATGGATGTCATTTTTGGATTCAGCGGTGCAAAATTGTCTTAAATCAGTTGGAAAAACACAGACAACTTACAAAAAAAAAATATTTTTGTAACCCTGTGTAATTAACAAAAGAAGCCAAGAAGAAAAATATGATGAGGCTTAGCTTGCGCTTGGATTCATTATGGATGTGGTGATGCAGAGAAATAGCTGTGTGGGCTTGGTAATGTCTAGCTCCCTAAATGGGGAATGAAAAAAGTTTAAGAGCCACTGTTATAAATGAACAACAACAAAAAAAAAAATCAGCATATTACAATGACCAGTCTCTGAACTTTTATTGCTGACATGGGATTAAAACAGAGTGCTTCAGTCATGCTCTTTGGAAAGAAAAATCAAAGCTTTGAATATTTTTCTGCACAATTAAGTAAAGCCTCCGAGCTCCATGAGGCTTCACCTGCCAAACAAGAATAAACGCTACAACTCCTCAGCTGTAGCATTTATTCTTGTTTAAAAGCAGCCTGCTTTCTACATTTACTGATTTTTACAGCCTATTAATGCAGTCATAGCATGCAAAACATACCTGAAAACACTCCAGTACACACTGCTGCCCTCGCTATCTCTGTGGCTCCCTCTCTCAAGCTCTACCATTTGCTGAAAGTGGCACTTAGGTTGAGCTCCCTCCAAGAGTACTCAGAGTCAACTGCCGACCTAGCCGCGCCTGAGACACAGTCCAAGGACAGATAATTTTTTCACATATAAGGAGTTGTTCAGAACTCCTTATACAAAGATATAGAGTGATGATAATCAAGTCAGTGGCAGTAATGCACCTGCAAGCTGGTTGCCAACCGCCAATCAAATCTAAAAGAAGAAGAAGAGCTCCCTCTACTGGCGGACTCTGTAATTGCAATTAAGAATGCGGTTCCAAACGCGATATAAATTAAAAAAAATGTTTTTTAGAAATGGAGTGGCTGACCACAGTGAATGCGGGGCGGGTTGCATGCGCCCCGTGCGCCGCCAGTTGTTCATCTCTGCTCTGCATTGTTGTTGTCATTCTACAAAGATGCAGCACATAAAGGTATGCTTGACTCTGACTTTTCGTCACATTCTCTTTAACATTTTGGCTTGTCTGAGACTTGAATACATACTGAAATTAGCAAAAAGGACAGGAAATGGACTGAGTCAGGTTTCATTTTTAGATTCACTATAAATTCAGCCCTCAAGATAGAAGTAAAATCAGAAAGCATCAGTTGTCCACCTTTGTAGCTCCTATCACCCATAAAGAACATTTTGTATCATTAGGTCTGAATGTTCCATGATTTATCCTGGTTGCTTTCGCACCTAACTCATTTGGTCCAGACTTTCAAACACTTCAGTTTTACCAAAGTTAGACCAAAATTTTTCATGTAAAACCTCTGCCAAACCATGGTCTGGACCAAAAAGAGTTGGTCTCAGGCCCGATCAAACTGAACCTTGGTCCGGTGTGTTTAGAGTGTGAAAGCAATTTTCAGAAAGGTCTGGACTTTCAGACCAAACATAGGAAGTTAAGGCAGCTGATAAGAAGAAAAATGAGCCATGGTAGCACTGGGTGAGAGGAAATATGGCCATAAGCAGCATAAATAGTCACTTGAAAAAAATGCAAAAACTTACCAGATATTATAGATAGATAGATAGATTAGTTTATTTGACAGGGACAGTGCAATAAACATAGACAATTAATCAATGACAATCAATCTGATGTGTTGCACATAGAGTGTATAGCTATTAGCTAATTTGCAACTCTTGTCCCTGGATGGGCTTTAGAAAAGAGAATCAAGTAAAGAAAAAAAAATACACAATAACCACATACATCAATGCAAAAAGATTATAAATACACAATTATAAATATTATAAATATTATAAATACACAAATATAACAACCTGACTCACATTTGCTTATTTCAGGCCTCCCTCCCTTCGTCACTCACTATAAACATACACATTCATTCCTTCCCTTCATTCACTCTCACCTTGCAGACAATCAATTCATACATGAGTACATTCTTGTTTATTTTTCAGCCAGTTTTTAACCTTTTTAGTGAATGTTTTAAAGTCCGTTATTATTTTAATTACATTTGGCATTGTGTTCCAGATGTGACTGTTCTTTATAGAGAAAGCTGTTTGTCCAAATGTGGTTCTGCGGTGGAATATTTTACAGTTATTGTTAACAGAACTCCTGGTGGCTCTGCTGCTGTCCTGTCTTTGGACGAAACCAGCAAGTGGCTCGGGTGCAGATTTATGGAAACATTTGAACGTTAATTTCAGAAAACAGAGGTCAATGAAACTCTCAGTAGAGAGTTGCATCCTCTTCATAGAAGAGGATGCAACAGTTTAAAAAAAAATGGACATGCAATGCCACCTGAAAATCATCACGGCTGATGAGAAGGACAAACCTGGATAATATTCTGGCCTCACTAAACTAGTTTACCGACTAATATGATGGAGTCTGAATCAGTTTTACCTTCAAGGGCAGTTACCAATGTGCAAAGGCAGACACAGATATGACCGAGGTGGGCGGACGCCCTGGGCACCATTCTTATGAGGGTGCCATGAGAATCAACAGAATAAAAAAAATAAAGATTCATAATTATGTGTGCTGAGTGTGTATTTGTGGCAAATGACTACCATCTACAGGCGGGATGCCGCTGCCTTCTGGCTGCGGCTGGCAGACTCCATTGATCACACTCCAGTATAGAGAATGGGCGTGTGATGTCACCCGATGGAAAAACCGCAAGGAATTGGGAGAAAAGTGTTCTGCCTGTGTGTGCTTAGTAGTAAGCAATGAATGCAGTTAGGCTGCATGTCCACCAAAAGTGTTTTTTTCTGCTGTGGGTGACTATTTTCTGTTCATTTTCTATGTAGTCCAGCGTTTAATGCATTCAGTGCCCTCAGTGGAAAAACGCTCTTAGCAGTCATGGCGCTGAAAGCTGAAAAAAGTTCAACTTGTGGAGTGCCGCAGCACTCATCAGCTGCAGAACTCTTTCACCAGCCGATCACAATCAGCCTAAAGTACACCATGATCAATATTTAACAGCCAGAGTTTGGAGGGGTGTGTATTTTTTTTTTACCAGTTTGATGGGGATTTATTCCAGTGAGGGAACGTTTCAGAGCAAAATCTGAAATCCCTGGCATGCTTTGAGTGACAGGTCAAGCGGTTGCCAGGATACCGGGCAGAGTGTTTTTTTTTAATATGCACATGAGAAGCGCTCAGGAAAACGTGTTGAGAGCACTTTTACTTTCCCTGTGGACATGCATCCTTATTAAAATGACACTGAATATGTTATTCAAACATAGGAAATGTAAATATACATATAAAGCATCATTCAAAATCCAGGATGACACATGAAAGTGAAAACACTTATTTCCATTGTGGTCCTTTCAATCACATTATTCCTCCGAATACCACGCAACATTAGAATGGGGACGTTTTGCTGCGTTATCAAATACAACAACTGTTCTCATGATTGGCATGGAAAAAGACTGATAACTGCTTATGCTTTTTTTTTAACTTACCAACTTGGAAGAAAAGTGGAGCAAATGGGTCTCAGCTAACAAAGAGGCATCGGTTGGAAAGGATTTGCATGTCAGAAGGAAAGACATCAGCTTCGACAATATTCCTGCACACATAGTTGTGTGTTCACAGCATTTTCACAAAGCTAAGTTGTGATTTAAAAAATATTTAGAAGTGCAGAACGACGTCCCCTCTCCAGAGCAGCTGTCTTGCGCGCCGTGCCTTTAGCTGCACCTCAGCCATGGCTCTCTATCATCTCTCATCTCACAGGCTGATCTCTTGATCAGCCTGTGGTGCTGCTGATGTGTTATGAAGGCCCAGGTTGCTTTGATAGTGACCTTCAGCTCATCTGTTTTGTTGGGTCCGGTGTCTTTCATTTTCCTTTTGACAATATTCCATAGATTCTCTAAGGGGTTTAGTTCAGGACAGTTTGCTGACCAATCAATTACAGTGATACCATGGTCATTAAACCAGGTTTTGATACTTTTGGTAGTGTGAGCAGGTGCTCAGTCCTGATGGAAAATGAAATCAGCATCACCATAAAGCTTGTCAGTAGAGGGAAACATGAAGTGCCCTAAAATTTCCCGGTAGATGGCTGCGCTGACTTTGAATTTTTTTAAAAAATAATTTTTTAAAATTAATTTTATGTAATATTCTATTTTTATTTATTTATTTTTTTTCTGAGAAATTGAATTTGGGTTTTTTATTAGCTGTAAGCCATAACCGTCAAAAATAAAAGAAATAAACACCTGAAATATATCACTCTGTGTGTAATGAATCTAGTTTTATTTTTTTAAATTGAATTACTGAAATAAATCAACTTTTTGATGACATTCTAATTTATTGAGATGCACCTATCAGTAAGAGGATAGGTGCAAATGTACTAAGAAAATCATGAAAATATGAGAAAAAAGCTGAAACATGGCAAAAGTTAAAAAAAAAATAATAAACTTGGCAGGATAAAGTTGCTAGAAAAACCTCACTAATTGTTGAGAAAATTTAACATTTGGACATTTAAGAGAGAAATAAAAAGTAAAAAAAAAAAAAAAAGTTTAAAAAAAATGTATGGGGGGGGGGGGGAGGCAGTCGGCCCAGGGCATCATACAAGCCAGGACCATCCCGGCCACTGTGTCTAGAGCTGCAGAAAAACACCTTGGAGGGTGAGTAGCATGTTTGCTATCTACCAGAAAGTAGTGATGGGATCCACACTTCACTAAAATGTACTGAATCACTTCTGGTTTGTTCACTAGAAACATCTGTTCAAAATAGTACACCAAATCACTCAGTGCTCTACTGGAGCTCCAACTGCCTACCACTCACTGAACTGAGAGTCAGCTGAATGGAGTGAGTTGGGCTCATTCGCTGCCTAGGCATGTGATTCAGCTGTTGATCCTTGGTTTCCAGTACAGTTCCAGTAGGTGATTCAGTACTGTACTTCACCCGTAACAACTACTATATTCAACACAGATGCTACAGCACTACTAGACTATGTTTACAACACAAACATCATCATTCATTCATTCATTCATTCATTCATCTTCTTTCGCTTAATCCTTTTCGGGTCGCGGGGGGGCTGGAGCCTATCCCAACATCTGTGAGCGAGAGGCAGGGTACACCCTGGACAGATTGCCAGTCCATCGCAGGGCCAACACAGAGAGACAGACAACCATTCACTCTCACAGTCATACCTAACGACAATTTAGAATCCCCAGTTTTGATGCCAATTAACCTAACTTGCATGTTTTTGGCATGTGGGAGGAAACCGGAGAAATCCTGGAGTAAACCCACGCAGACACGGAGAGAACATGCAAACTCCACACAGATCACTGTTGGTCGGGGGCTGGGATCGAACCCAGGATCCCCAGGCCAAGGGTGAGTTGCTGTGCTGCCGCAGTGCTAACCACTCCTCCACCGCGCCACCCACAAACATCATCATACGTCACATAAAGCAGTGTCAGATCAAACCTAATTGGACCGAATGTGCACAATGTAATAATAAGGGACTGCATTTATAAAGCGCCTTTCATGACACACAAATCACTTTACAGTGAGCCCATTATTCATTCACTCCAGACAGATACTGGTAGTTGTACGCTACCTCTGTAGCCACAGCTGCCCTGCTTCAGACTGACAGAAACATGGCTGCTAATCCATGCCAAAGGCCTCACTGGCCACGGTTACATGGGGAAAATTTCTTCAATCTGATTACAATTCAGATCAGAATTTTACTGTTTACATGGACCCTGAAAAAGCTGATCCGATTAGGACGTGCGTTTTCATGTGTCACAAGTCTGAATGGAATAAATTATTTTGACATGCGCACATCGACATTTCGATATGCCGACATTCCAAAAATAGTACAAGAAGAAGCAACTTCCGGTGTTAGCAAGCCCCGCTTCGTCTCGAAATTGACCTGTATTGTGTTATTCAGACTGCACTTTTGCTTCTGCTGGTCTCCGTAATGAAGCTACAAGTACATACTTCTGCATATGATGAACAGAGGAAGACAGCAGGACGATACAGGCCAGTTTTGTTTTACTCCCACTATGTTTTCTGCTAGCTGCTGCTAAGGCGGAAATACATCACGTCGACGTGTGGCTGGTGTACAGGCATGCGCAGTAAACATATTTTCTGCCCTACATTCGGAATAAGTGTTTTCATGCGCACCATTCAGATTAACAATCGGCATAACCCACTCCTCTCAATCGGAATGAAATTTTGATCCGAATGAGCGTGATCGGGTTAGAATGTTCAGATTGATGTGTTTACATGAAGCATTTTTATTCTGATCAGGCTTTCCATGTCCATGTAAACATAGCTAATGACCACCACCAAATACTTATTCACAGTCATACTCCAGTGTCACAGACACTGGAGGCATGGTGGGTGGAGTGTCTTGTCCAAGGACACAATGACAGGGTGGCTGGAGAGAGCCGGATTCGATTTGCCAACCCTCCAGTTATTGGACGACCCGCTCTCATGTAACAAAAATATGAACCTTAACTGGACTCGCAGGTGTGAAAATGCCACCAATCTTTCTGAAACTTGATGTTTTTCCTGAAATGGTTACAAAGCTTTATTCACTTTACTCACTAAAGTTACCAGTCTTTTATTATTAGAGGTAAGCCTTTGTTTCATACTCTCACAACTTGGTCAGACTGGACTACATTTTAAACTTTGTAACACTGATCTATCCATTCATTTTCTACCACTTAACCAAGGGTCCACCTTATGGAGGCAGCAGTCCAGGTAAAGTAGCCTGGCCTGCTACTTGGTTTACATAACACCATGATCTTCATGATCCCTCCTGCAGGTGGTGAGCCCACTGGAGGGTGGACCCATGTAGGTCCTTTGGGTACACTGGATCCTTGAGGTAATTTATTAAATTTGGATCGACTCGACCACTCTTGGTCTGGCCCTTCACCCAGGACCAATTTGTCTTGGGAGACCCTACCAGGGGCAAGTTGCTCCTGACAGCATAGCTCAATGTGATCGTTAAGAGTACTCAAACCCCTCCACCACGATAAGGTGGCGATCCACGGAGGGAAACTCTGTAACCTTACAGTCATAATCAGAATTCATGTTATGGAGTTTTCTTTCAAGTGAGGACAATCAGTGCTCATTTCATAATGGCCAGAAGGTTCCAGGTTCAAATTCCCATGCTGGCTGGGTTGGGAATCTTTCTGTATGGAGTTTGCATGTTCTCCCTGTGCTGTGTGGGTTTACTCCGGGTGCTCTGGTTTCCTCCCACAATCCAAGTTTATAAGATTATAAGTTTATTTATTTATAAAAGGGACAGTGCATATTAATGAACATAAGTGTCATAAATCGCCAAGTCGGGGCAGAATGGAGACCCAAATGCTGTACTATGAATTTGCAAAAACGTTTAATGAAAACACAAAATAATAATAGGGCAGGATAACTTACAGACTGAGGCACGAAGGCTAAGGCGTATGGAAAAGCTGGATAAACAAGAGTGCTAGACGTGGGACTCACGTCGGGTGACAAAGTGAAGGACGTCCCTAAAATAGGACACAGAGAAATTAAACAAGTGATAACAGGTGTGGGTAACAGAAGCAAGGATAATAATTAGAATAATAGCTGTGAGAACCGCAAACTTGAGCTAACAGAGGAAGTAAACAAAGAGAGCTGTCAAAGTAAAAGCACAGGAGGGACAATGGTAAAAGATAACTAATTATGAATATGGACTGTTTACAAGAACGGGACTCAAACCAAATAATGCACAAGGAGAAAATAATAACCCACCAAGGTAGGGATGAGATGGAATACAAAGCCAAAGGCATGCTAAATACACTGAGAATAACAATAATAATTAATGTCAAGCTTCAAAGAGAACACTAAAGACGAGGGCAGAGAAGGCTCATATTCAAACACAGGAAGATACCATTTAACATACAAGATAAGATGATCATAGACACATAAAAATAAAGACCAAGACTATAATGACAAAACTAAGATTAAAATACCAGAACAACTCTTTAACAAACAGAAACAAAGGGCAAATTCAACCAACATAATACAGACAAAACCAACTCAATTTCAATACTAAACTGAAGTGGGGAAAGTACAGAAAATAACCAGATAAACTGAAAGCGTGAGCACGGTTCCCCAACCGTCCTCAGCATCATGACAATAAGACATGCAAATGTGCAGCATACAAGATTATAGTTGAAGTTAATTTTGATCATGTGTCCACTGGCTAGCCAATGCCAGCCACATAAAACAGATAACACAATACAACAACAATAAACAACACAACAATGATAAAGCAAATGACACAATACAACAATAATTTTCACAATTCCGTTGTACTGTACAACTGTACAATGACAATAAAGCCTCTTCTATTCTATTCTATTCTATTCTAATAACAATACCAGTAGGATTGTGCACTGATAGAAAGAGAGAAACAAACAAACAAAGTTAAGATGAATATTGTTGATCTCAGACCAGCAAAAAGTGTCACAATGACCACGGTGTTACTCTGAATGTTTAAGTGTAAAGTGCTAAGGTGCATCGTGTAGTTTAGTAAAGTGCATTTGTAGAATTACATGATGCATGAATTTAAAGTGTTCACATGTTTCAGCACATACAGACGTGTGGGTGGTAATGGTATTATACCAGGTTTGCATACATGGTTAAATCCATGTACACAGGGTTAATGAAGTTATGTAAATTAGCATACAGGCATACGTACACACAAACAATCGCAGACACACAAACATGCCTAGGTCATATGACGGTCATAAATCTGGTCTGTTTTCAACAAACTGATAACACATAATTATTACACACGAGTCACGGGTGTTGGACATGTACACAGGTTTGAGATGACATGAGCCACTCCTTCACTTTACTCTTAAAGGTGGCAAAGCTGGAGCTTTCACTGACAGAAAGTGGTATGGTGTTCCATAAAGTACTACCATGAAATGAAAAAACATTTCATTGATGTGCAAAGACATGCATGTTAGGTTAATTGGTGATTCTAAATTGTCCCTAGGTATCTGTCTCCGATAGGTGCTTAGAATAAAACAATCTAGCATTTTACCAATGTGTTACAAATCCTTCCATAATCAGTGTTGCAGTTTCCTGAAACTCTAAGATTCACCTCCACTACTGGCCCACAGCTAGTAGAAGAATTCCTCTTTGGCTTTGTGGTTACAGTGTGTGGCTTTGGATCATGGAGTCAGGAGTTTAAATCCTGGCATGGATGTAGGTGTGAGTCTACTTAAAAGGTGAAAAAGACTATATAGATGGAAGTTCATCGTATCTAATGGTGAAAGTGTTGAAACAGACTAGAGATCCTGGGTAAATAGGCAATCCTGATCTTGATGCAATTAGCCCATAACACATATAGTAGTGAGAAAGCAGAATTTAATTGGCCTATGCCATGGTCTTGAACTTGATATTTTGTTGCTGTTTGATTTCTGGTTAGTATTTGTTCCTCTCTTTCTGTTTTAAGTTTGAGGTTATTTTCTCATGTAGCATTCTGTGATTTGCCCTCATTACTGTCTTGTTTAGGTTCACCTGCTCCTCATTACTGCCCTCCCTGGTGTCTGTCTAGTCGGCTGCATTTTCTCCAGTCTTTGTGAAGTCATCACTGTGTTTGTATCATCTGTTTTTGGTTACCAATTTTTTTTTTTTTTTTTTTTGTATCTAATGGGCAAACATGCAGCATCCTGTTTGTTTAAAGTTTCTACGATTAAAAGATCCTCCTGTCCTAACTATGGTTTGGTTCCTTATCATTTGCTTTTGTTATAAACTAGTGCATTGCCTGTAGAACGCAAGTATTCTTGTGTGAAAACAGATATCCCAGCTAGGCTTTACAGGCCCAAATATGGGCTGTGTTTGAAAGTGGAATACAAAGAGGTGTAGGCTATATGTCGACAATCACATATGTTAGGCTTTGAGAAATAGGTATAAAAGGGACTAAATGGCACTAAGATTTAGTTGACTGTGTGAATATTAATGACAGAATACCTAATTATTGAAAATGAATGGGACATTCAACATTAGCAACAGTTTCAGATCCCTTTTTTTTTTTTTTTTTTTTTTTTTTTTGTTACTTATTTGTACCCGTAGGTAGACTTGGTTTGCAGTCTGGTGACAAGCCACCGGCTGCTGGTCGCTGCGTGCGCGAGCGCCCTAAACCTACATGTTTTTGGTATGCGGGAGGAAACCGGAGAAATCCCGGAGTAAACCCGCGCAACACGGGGAGAACATGCAAACTCCACACAGCTCACTGTTGGTCGGGGGCTGGGATCGAACCCACGATCTCATGATCCCCGCGGTCCCCCGGCCGAGGGTAAAACTGTGCTGCCACAGTGCTAAACCACTGCGCCACCGTGCAGCCCTTGTTTATTTGTTTGTCAGATCACTTATTTGTGTGATCTTTTATCACTTATATTCAAGATAATAGTGTATCTTGCACTTTGGGGAATGGAAGTTGTTCAGACATTATAATTATTTTAGTTTATATCACTGTTCAGTGATGGAGTTAAGTGTAATAGTGAATTTCTTCTGTGTATCGTCAATAAACTCATGCACTACTATAAAAGATCCAAGATTCAAAGACTGTATTATCATGTGCACAGTTAAGAAATGCAACATTTCCTGAGCAATGAAATTCTTACTCTGCTCTCTGAACAAATGCCAAGGTAATAGATACACATCAATACTAACAAAGGTAATAAACACTAATAAAGGTAACAAACACTAATAAAGGTAATAAACACAAAACTTAATACTAAATACTAATACTAATAGATACTAATAACACACATTAGCCAATTAGGACAGTTAATGCAGTTAAACTAAAGGAAACAAGAATAATGAAAATTGAAATTCACTGGATGACTATAATGGACAATGGTATTTTAATATCACAGATGATATGAACCTGTGATGGCATAAGCCTTTGTACAGTGTGTAAATGAGCAATGTGCAAATTAGCACCCGTCGGCCTCCGTCGGCCTATGATGACCATGGAAGAGAATCCTAAACGTCTACTCTGCTGGAACAGCACCGCCTGTGGCTGAACAGGCCGATGCGTGGATGGCAGACCCCGTCACACAGGTCGCACTTGTGGTCTCCGTGCTGCTGGAGCTGTGGCGGTTCTTCCTGCGGGTCCTTTTTTCATCTGCTGCAGCAGTCAGTCTCTCTTCACCCGCCTTGAGCTGTCTGGTCAGGGTGCCTATCCATTTGGAGTGGTCCGTTGCAAGGTCCTCCCAGCGCTCTGTGTTGATCTCCAGGGCCTTCATGTCTCTCTTGCAAACGTCTCTAAAGCGCAGCTGTGGGCGGCCAACGTTTCTCCTGCCAGTCGCCAGTTCTCCGTAGATGACGTCTTTGGGGATTCTGCCATCCTCCATACGGTGAACGTAGCCTAGCCAGCGGAGCCTGCGCTGCCTGAGTAGAGTGAACATGGAGGGAAGGCCGGCGCGGGACAGAACTTCTGTGTTGGGCACTTTGTCCTGCCAGGATATGTCCAGGATGTGGCGAATGCAGCGCAAGTGGAAGGAGTTCAGTCTCTTTTCCTGCCGGGCGTATGTTGTCCACGTCTCACTCCCATAGAGCAGTGTGCTGATGACGCAGGCGTTGCACACTGCCATCTTTGTCTTGACAGAGAGTTTGGGATTCTCCCACACTCGTGTGGTGAGGCGAGCGAGTGTGAAGGCTGATTTTCCAATCCTCTTGTCAATCTCTGTATCAAGGGAGAGGTTGCTGCTGATCGTGGACCCCAGGTACGTGAAGTGATTCACGACCTCCAGCTTGCAATTATAATGTTTAATGAGAGTATTTTTGCAGGCTGATGTGCATGGAGAATCTGGCAACCATGCAAGAGGAGAGAGGGAGAGATGAGTAAGTTGATGCAGGAATGGATTGGGACAATTCCAAATAATATTTCTTTTCTCTTACACGCTTGACCGGATACCCAGCGGTGGCAGGCTTCTCCGGTGACTTGCTGGCGAGGTGGTGGAGTCCAGCAAAGGTGAGTGGGATTTATTGAGTGAGGGACAGTGCTTTGGGGAGAAGTGTGGGAGAGGATTAGGTGCACGTTGGTAAGTCGACTTACTGACTGTGTGAATGTGTGTGTGAATGGGTGGATTGCAGGATCTGTAAAGCACTTTGGTCATCCTAGATGAGAAGAAAAGCGTTATATAAGTGAACGCCATTTACCATTTACCATTTTACTTGAGGGGGTGGAGAGTGAAGGTTAGGATCTGGATCTACGGTTCCACTGAGGAGAGAATCCACTCCGCCTAGGAAGTCCTGAGGATGATATAGGAGAAGTAGTTAGGTGAGGATAGGTGGGTTGCTTACGGCTGTGAGGTAGGAAGGCATTCAGGCTTGGAGGCTGCACACTGGGTGTCTGATCCCGAGGCAGCAGGTAGTGAGCCTGACGAGCTCCTGCAGTCTGCAGAGTGTGAGTCCAGTTTAAGGAGTTGGGCTGATTACCAGCAGGTGCCAAGCTCAGCTGTGGAGAATGAATAATTAAGAGCAGGGGAGAACAGTGTGCAGCCTGGATCGCTACATAGATGTCTACCCTGTGAATGGCCAGCTGCAACTGCGAAAGTGACACTGGTCAAACCAGAGGGTTAGTAGTGGCAGGAAAATGTTCAGTGCTTCATACTGGGGGTTTCTAAACCAATGACTATGCCAGTCTCTTACAAACTAACACTCTATACTAGAATTAAAGCTAAGTTTAGTAGTGTATATAAAATACACTACTAAAAGTAGCTTTAAATATACTACTAAACATAGTGTATGTGAAATACAGTATCTGCCAGTGCCCTTGTCTTTAGATGAGCCAATAATATATAAAAAAGCACATCAACAGTGCTGAAATTAAATAGAACAGAAAGTACTGCAATAATTATACACACATAACAGCTGTTAACTCTCAAGCCATCGCAGTGACTTGGTGAGTTTGATGGTTTTTGTAGCTGCTGATCAAACTCATTCATCCCTTCCACACTTCTGTATGCCTGCTTGATTGTGAGCATCTTGTACATCTCTGCTGTGCAATTCCTGATGAAAGGCAGCGAGATTGAATAGTGAGCAATCCACACTTGCATTGTTGTTTCTGGTGGTCAAGGCCATTAGGAGAATGGGGAGTAAATAAATGT
Source organism: Pholidichthys leucotaenia (assembly GCA_020510985.1). Taxonomy (NCBI): domain Eukaryota; kingdom Metazoa; phylum Chordata; class Actinopteri; order Cichliformes; family Pholidichthyidae; genus Pholidichthys; species Pholidichthys leucotaenia. The sequence goes on along the minus strand of CM035844.1, from coordinate 327,209,175 downwards.
GGCTCTGAAACACAACTGTAAATCCACCCTTCACAGACATCTTTGCTCATTTGGCTTATAACATCTTACATATTTTACAGGCATTTCATAAAGAATATGAAACTACCCACTCAGAAGTTTGAGAGAAATTCTTGTCATGTACTTGGCATCAAAACGTTTTTGGGCCCCTTCCTGTTCACCCTTTATACTTTGGACTTCTCACACAATACAACACACTGCCATCTACAGAAGTTCTCTGATGATTCTGCAATCGTCAGCCTCATCTCCAACGGAGATGAAGCTGAGTACAGAGGACTTATCAGGACTTCGTGGACTGGTGCCATTGGAACTGCCTCCAGATCAAAGCGAGGAAAACTAAGGAGCTGGTGGTGGACTGCCGCAGGCAAGGACAACCCCTTACAGCACCAGTAAACATCCAGGGAACAGACATTGAGATGGTGACTGTCACACCGCGCCGTTCATCAGCGGCGCCACCTGCTCGCGCACCTGTTCGTCATCAGCGGCGAGGGATAAAAGCCGCCTCGCCCTGAGCCTCGGCCTGAAGCCGTTAGACTTCATCTCCCTTCCATGAGAAGCAAGCAATCCTTCAGCACGACTCAGTGCGGTAAGAACGCCTTACCTCATCTCTCTCAGTCTGCTCCCCTGTGCACAGGTGGATTCCTCGGCGGCGGACACTCCGTCCCCTCGTCATTCCTCGCTGCTGCACCGAGCCCTGCAGGTGGCTGTCTCCCGGGTTCCAGCCTTGTAGTGCCAGTCATCTGTTCCCAGCAAGTAAGCTTCTCCCTCGCCTATTCTCCTCCTGTGTTGGTGTGTGCTCGTCACCCTGTGTCTCTGTGCTTTCTCCCATAGGGTTGCCGGCTGTACGGTCTCCTGCCCCTGTGCCAGAAGCAGACGCCACCACCAATACATTAACATCCAGCAGACACACATCCAGTCACTCCTGTTGCAAATAAACTATTTGAACTACTCTGAGCCTGTGTGTGTGCGTCTCCTGAGCCGAACGTTATGTCAGTACGGCTTCAGCAGAGCGGCTCGGCAGACGGCGGGCTCGCACACCGGTTTTCCACTCTCGAGGCTCGAGTGGATCAATTAGTCTATCAGCAACAGGTGATTTTTAATCAGTTGAGTTCTATAACTAACCGGTTGGACCGTTTGGACCCTCAGCAGCCGTTCCCCCCGGCTCATCAGGGTGGCGCAGCTCCTGCTGCTCCAGTGGCCGTCCAGCAGGTTCCGGGTGCACCGGTTCGGCTCACGCCCATTCCAACCCCCGCCCGCTTTAGCGGTAAGCTCGGCGGAGCGCGGGGGTTTATTATGCAGTGTGAGTCCGTTTTCCATCGGGTACCCAGGGACTTTCCCTCAGATCATAGCCGAATTGGTTATATCGGGAATCTCCTGGAGGGGCGAGCATTAACTTGGACCTACGCCGTAATGGCGAAGCCCAGTTATGCCACCCTCACATATGACCAGTTCGTGAGACGCTTCCTGGAGGTCTTTGACCATGCTCTTACCGAGACGGTCCAGGTCGATCGGCTTCTCACTCTCCAGCAGGGAAGCCGGTCGGCAGCGGACTATGCGGTCGACTTCCGGGTAGCGGCGGAGGAGTTAGGCTGGGAGGAACGCTCCCTCTGCGGCCTTTTCCTCCGCAGTCTCAATGATGATCTGAGGGATGAACTAGCTGGGCGGGATATCCCTGAGACGCTAGCGGAGCTAACATCTCGAGCGATCAGTTTGGATAACAGGCTGCGCGAGCGCTCCTCGGGGCGGAAGTTGTCTTCTTCTCGCCCTCGCGAAGCCTCGCCGCGCCTGTTCCAAGCTCACCCCCTGGCGGCGCCGCCACCATCGTACCCCGAGGAGTTGGAGCCGATGGTGACGGGCTGAACAAAGCTTTCCCCTGCGGAGAGACAACGCCGCCGTGAGTGGAATCTCTGCATGTATTGCGGAGATGACCAACACACGGTGAAGCTTTGTCCACGGAAAGCCAGTCGGCGGGGTCCGCGAGTCACTGTAGGGGGCCCCGCGGATGTCAACCGGTTAAATCCACTTACCCAATTGAAGCTGCCCATCCGTTTCGGCCACAACCCCACTGGGCATCTCACCCACGCACTGGTGGATTCGGGCGCAGAAGGCAGCTTCATTTCACAGAGCCTGGCAACCCGTTTGGGCATCCGCTGTCAGGCACTGAAAAATCCCATCTCCCTTGTCAACCTCTCCCGTGCCTCCCTTGGGAGAGTATCACACCAGACCATCCCCGTTCCGGTCATCATCTCGGGAAACCACCGGGAGGAGATGACCTTTTATGTCCTTCCCAACTCTGTGTCGCCCATCATCCTGGGGTATCCCTGGCTACGCCTTCACAACCCTGTCCTGGATTGGAAGTTAGCTGGGGTATCGGCATGGAGCACATTCTGTATGGGCACCTGCCTTCAGTCCGCTGCCTGCTCTCCGTCCGCTTCTCCCCCTGCGACGGACGCTGCCCCCCCGGACCTGTCTCTGGTGCCCCCGGAATTTCACGACCTGGGTATGGTGTTCAGTAAGGCGAAAGCTATGTCTCTCTTCCCTCATCGGCCCTATGACTGTGCCATCAACCTCCGCCAGGGGGCTCCCTTACCTTCTGGTCGACTCTATAGCCTGTTAGCGCCGGAGAAGGAGACAATGAAGCCTACCTGAGGGAATCACTGAGTGCTGGGATAATTCGCCCATCATCGTCACCCGTGGGGGCAGGGTTCTTCTTCGTGGGAAAAAAGGATGGGTCCCTCCGCCCCTGCATAGGCTACCGTGCGCTCAACGACATCACTGAGAGGGACCGTTACACCCTGCCCCTCATGGACACTGCCTTCCACTCCCTCCAGGGGGCAACCTGGTTTACCAAGCTGGATCTACGCAGCGCTTACCACCTCGTCAGGATCCGGGAGGGAGATGAATGGAAGACAGCCTTCCGTACCCCAAACGGCCACTTTGAATACCTAGTCATGCCGTTCGGGTTAACCAACGCTCCTGCCGTCTTTCAGCGCCTCATTAACGATGTCCTCCGGGATTTCATCGGCCTCTTCGTGTTCGTCTACCTGGACGACATCCTAATCTTCTCCAGGTCCAGGGACGAGCACCAGGTCCATGTGAGGCGGGTCCTCCAAAGACTGCTGGAGAATCGGCTCTACGTGAAGGCTGAAAAGTGCGAATTCTACGCTAGGACCACATCCTTCCTGGGATTCATCATCTCTCAAGACCAGGTGCTCCCAGACCCAGAGAAGGTGAAGGCGGTGGTGGAGTGGCCTACTCCCGCATCCCGGAAGCAGGTGCAACAATTTGTTGGCTTCGCCAATTTCTACCACCGCTTTGTGCCCAACTTCAGCTCGATCGTCGGACCGCTGACCCGCCTCACGTCCCCGAAGGTCCCTTTCCAGTGGACAGAAGAGGTCGCTGCTGCCTTTAAGGCGCTGAAGGCGGAATTCTCCTCCTCCCGGGTTCTTCACCAGGTCGACCCCGCGCTACAGTGCATCGTGGAGGTGGATGCCTCGGACACGGGAGTGGGAGCAGTTTTATCCCAGCGGTCACCGGACGATGGCGCCAAACGACCTTGTGCCTTCTTCTCCCGGCGCTTGTCCCCAGCAGAGAGGAACTACGATGTGGGGGACAGAGAGCTCCTGGCCATCAAACTCACCTTACAGGAGTGGCGCCACTGGCTAGAGGGGGCGGACCTGCCGTTCGTGGTCCTGACGGACCACAAGAACTTAGAATATTTACGATCTGCCAAGCGCCTGAACGCCCGCCAGGCGCGCTGGTCTTTGTTCTTCGCCAGGTTCCATTTTACCATCACCTTCAGGCCAGGCTCCAAGAATGGCCTGTCTGACGCCCTCTCTAGGCAGTTTACCCCCGTGGAGGCTGAGGAGACGTCCCACACCATCCTGCCCAGGTCGTGCGTCGTGGGTGCCATCTCTTGGGACATCAGGAGCAAGATCTGGAAGGCGCAGGAGGTGGAACCTGATCCTGGCGGCGGACCGGAAGGAAGACTGTTCGTGCCATCTGCGGTCCGAGGAGAGGTCATCCACTGGCTCCACACCTCCCGGCTCACCTGTCATCCCGGCACCTCCCGGATGATCAACCTCCTCCAACGGTCCTTTTGGTGGCCAGGCCTGCGGAGGGACGCAGCCCGCTACGCCCGGGCTTGCCCAATCTGTGCCACCTGCAAGTCGGGAAATGCCCCTCCAGCGGGTCTGCTCCAGCCCCTGTCTGTTCCTGGCAGGCCCTGGTCGCACATCGCGTTGGATTTCGTCACCGGACTCCCCGTTTCCAACTCCTTTGACACCATCCTGACCATCGTGGACCGTTTCTCCAAGGCGGCGCACTTCGTCCCCCTGCGAGGTCTCCCTACTGCCCTGGAGACGGCGGATCTCCTCGTCCAACACGTGGTCAGGCTGCACGGGATTCTGGTGGACGTGGTCTCGGACCGGGGCCCCCAATTTTCATCCGAGGTTTGGAGGTCGTTCTGTAACGCCATCGAAGCCAAGGTGAGCCTCTCCTCCGGCCATCACCCCTAGTCCAACGGGCAGTGTGAGCGGACCAACCAGGAGCTGGAGGCTGCGCTCCGCTGTGTGACCTCATCCAAACCAACGTCCTGGAGCAACCATCTCGCCTGGGTTGAGTATGCTCATAATACCGCTCGCTCTTCTGCTACAGGGATGTCCCCCTTCAAGGCGTCCCTGGGTTACGACCCCCCGCTGTTTCCAGAGCAGGAGAGTGAGGTAACTGTCCCCTCAGTTAAAGCACATCTCAGGCAATTCCGCTCCATCTGGACTGCCGCGCGTAATGTGCTTTTACGCACAGCGGAGCACAATAGAACTGTGGCGGACCGGCATAGAAGACCTGCCCCGGCGTACAGAGTTGGGCAACGTGTCTACGTTTCCACCCAGGACGTCACCCTAAAAGGCGAGAGGAGAAAGCTGGCACAGCGCTTCATGGGTCCCTATCCCATCACCCGGATCATCAACCCGGTGGCTGTGCGCGTGGCTATTCCCCTCTCCCTCCGCATCCATCCCACCTTCCACGTGTCAAAGGTGAAGCTGGCAGTCACCGACCCCCTTTGCCCCCCTCCTGCTGCGCAACCCGCGCCCCGGATGATTGATGGCCATCCGGCCTGGTCCGTCACCTCCATCCTGGACTCTCGACGCCGGGGTCGTGGGTTGCAGTACTTGGTGGACTGGGAGGGCTATGGGCCCGAGCATCGACAGTGGGTACCCTCGTCGTTTGTGTTGGACCCATCGCTCATCGCGGACTTCCACCGAGCGCACCCAGATAAGCCATCGCCAGGAGGCGCTGCTAGAGGGGGCAGTACTGTCACGCCGCGCCGTTCATCAGCGGCGCCACCTGCTCGCGCACCTGTTCGTCATCAGCGGCGAGGGATAAAAGCCGCCTCGCCCTGAGCCTCGGCCTGAAGCCGTTAGACTTCATCTCCCTTCCATGAGAAGCAAGCAATCCTTCAGCACGACTCAGTGCGGTAAGAACGCCTTACCTCATCTCTCTCAGTCTGCTCCCCTGTGCACAGGTGGATTCCTCGGCGGCGGACACTCCGTCCCCTCGTCATTCCTCGCTGCTGCACCGAGCCCTGCAGGTGGCTGTCTCCCGGGTTCCAGCCTTGTAGTGCCAGTCATCTGTTCCCAGCAAGTAAGCTTCTCCCTCGCCTATTCTCCTCCTGTGTTGGTGTGTGCTCGTCACCCTGTGTCTCTGTGCTTTCTCCCATAGGGTTGCCGGCTGTACAGTCTCCTGCCCCTGTGCCAGAAGCACACGCCACCACCAATACATTAACATCCAGCAGACACACATCCAGTCACTCCTGTTGCAAATAAACTATTTGAACTACTCTGAGCCTGTGTGTGTGCGTCTCCTGAGCCGAACGTTATGTCAGTGACATCCTACAAGTACCTGGGTGTTCATCTGAACAATAAACTAGACTGGTCACACAATACCAACGCACTCTACAAGAAGGGACAGCGCAGGTTGTTCCTACTGAGGAGGCTCAGGTCTTTTGGTGTACAAGGGGCGCTCCTGAAGACATTCTACGACACGGTGGTGGCATCAGCCATCACTTTTGGAGTGGTATGCTGGGGCAGTGGCATTACAGCAGCTGATAGGAACACGATAGGAACACGATAGGAGCACGTTTCCGATAGGGAAACGCCTTGACCCAGTGGAGGAGATAGGAGAGAGAAGGATGGTGGCTAAACTGTCATCTCTGCTGGAGTCCGAGTCCCACCCTATGCAGGACATACTGAACGCAGTGAGGAGCTCATTTAGCAGGAGACTACATCACCCTAGGTGCGCAACCGAGAGGTTTCGCAGGTCCTTCCTACCTACGGCTGTCAGACTTTATAACCTAAGCAGGGCTGCTCGCAGAGATAGCAAAAAAAAGAAAAAAAAAGTGACGACCTAATAGTATTGAATGCAAAAAACACAACAGACTTACACAAATGGTCCCCTCCAGTATACAACTAGGACAATATCAGTCGCTACAGAGGGTGACAATATCTATGGGTGCATATTCATACTATGTAGGATAACTAAGTAGTCGGTTATGCTGTTTATTGTATCTCGCTACAATGCTCCGCACTGTGTATGACATGATTTACGACCCAAGAGACAGACGCTGACACTAGTGATTACAGACAATTATCTTTTATTGATAAAGTGTGAGTGTAGTGCGTGAGTGGATGTATATGTGCTCGTCTGGTCACTAGAGCTGAGCCCGTCTTGTGATGACCTGGCAACCCTGGAAACACACAAGCACAAAGGTTACTGCTGTACAGTAGCAATATCGGCGTATATGCTGCAGGTGCTTACTTGCAGGTCCCACAATGTAAGTCCGGCTGGCTCTTGGTGTCCGTGTGACGTGATGCTCGAGGTGCCCAGCGTTGCGGGGGTGAGGAGGAGCTCCGAGGAGGAGGAGGCTGTGCCTCGTCAGCTGAGGAGGATTGTCCGCCGCCTGGGAGGTCCACCTGTGCACAGGGGATTGAACTTGCAGATGATGAGTGCTGGGTTTGCTTACGTGACCTGGCTTGGCTTTGCGTTGGCTTCTTGACTTGTGGTCGAGATCTTGGTGCATTGCTTGGCAAGGAAGACAGACGACTCCGTACTGAGGAGTCCGTGCGTCGGGCTTTTAAAGCCCGCTGATTGCCACCTGCTGGAGTGAGCGCAGCTGATGATGATGATGCTGATGACGGCCTGGCGGCCATCATGACAGTACTCCCCCCTCTAGAGGTGCCTCCAGGCACCTGCCCAATCCTACCTGGATGCGCCCAATGGAAATCGCGGATCAACTGCTTGTCGAGGATCAACGCAGGGCGTATCCAGGAGCGATGCTCAAGGCCAAACCCCTCCCAGTCCACCAAATACTGGAGGCCCCGACCCCTCCTGCGGACGTCCAGGATTGCTGTCACCCCCCAGGCCGGATGGCCATCGATCATCCTCGGGGGAACAGGAGCCGTGGGAGGCGGGCACAGCGGGTCAGCAATGTAGGGCTTGACCTGGGAGATGTGGAAAGTGGGGCAGATGCGCATGTGAGGGGGGAGAACAAGACGCACAGATACAGGGTTGACAATGCGGGCAATAACAAAAGGACCGATGAAGCGCTTGGTCAGTTTACGCTTCTCGGCAGGCACACTGATGTTTCTCGTGGACAACCATACCTTCTGACCCACCTTGTAATCCGGGGCGGGCCTCCTGTGACGGTTGGCCACCTCAATGTTGCGTTCCGTGGTTCTCAGGAGGGCTCTGCGGGTGATGGACCAAATCCGCCGACAACGCCTGGTGTGAGCCTGTACAGATGGAACCGCCACCTCTCTCTCCTCCTCAGGGAACACAGGAGGATCGTACCCCAATGATGCCTTAAAGGGGGACATCCCCGTGGCCGAGGACACCGTGGTGTTATGAGCGTACTCGATCCACGGGAGATACGTGCTCCAAGAAGAGGAGCAGGAAGAGATGACGCAGCGCAGCCTCCAGCTCCTGATTGGCCCACTCACACTGGCCATTACTCTGCGGGTGGTATCCAGAGGAGAGACTGGCCATGGCCCCCAGTACCATGCAGAACACTTTCCAAACTTGAGACACGAACTGTGGCCCTCGATCCGAAACGATGTCAGCGGAGATCCCGTGAGGATGAACCACGTGAAGGATGAGAAGGTCCGCCGTCTCCCGCGCTGATGGCAACCCCCGGAGAGGCACAAAGTGGGCAGCTTTAGAAAAACAATCCACTATAGTTAAAACAGTCATGAAGTGGCCGGAGGGGGGCAAACCGGTCACGAAGTCCATGGCCACATGGGACCAGGGGTGGGAAGGGACGGACATGGGGTGCAGCAGGCCCGCCGGGGCTGATGATGACGTCTTCCCAGTAGCGCACTGGGCGCAGGCCCGGACATAGTTGTTAACATCCTTTCGTAGCCCTGGCCACCAAAAGGTCCTCTGGAGGAGGTCAATGGTCCGACTCACACCCGGATGGCACGCCAGTTTGGATGCATGACCCCACTCTATTACCTGGCCTCTGACAGAACGGGGAACAAATAGACGACCCGGGGGCCCCCCACCTGGATCGGGCTCCACCTCCTGTGCTCTTCTGACCTTATCGCAGATGCCCCAGGTCAACGCACCCACCACACAGGCAGACGGCAGGATAGTATCCTCCTGTTCGTAAGAGGAAGGCGTGTCAAACTGCCTGGATAGGGCGTCAGGCTTACCATTCTTGCTTCCCGGCCGGTAGGTGATCGTAAAATTAAAACAACCGAAGAAGAGTGACCAGCGGGCCTGACGTGCGTTCAACCGCTTGGCAGTCCTGAGGTATTCAAGGTTGCGATGGTCAGTCCAAATGACAAACGGCTGGGCAGCCCCCTCCAGCCAGTGCCTCCACTCCTCCAGCGCGAGTTTGATGGCCAGCAGCTCCCTGTCACCAATGCTGTAGTTCCTCTCAGCAGGTGTTAGGCGATGAGAGAAGTAAGCGCAGGGTCGGATCCTCCCATCCATCGGGGAGCGCTGAGAGAGAACGGCCCCCACCCCCGAATCCGAGGCGTCCACCTCCACCAGGCATTGTAGCTCCGGATCCACCTGGGTCAACACACGGGCCGAGGCGAACTCTCCCTTCAGTCTCTCAAATGCCGCAGCAGCCTCCTCACTCCAGCGAAAAGGGACCTTCGGGGATGTGAGCGCAGTCAGGGGTCTGGCGATGTTCCCAAAGTTAGGCACAAAACGCCGGTAAAAATTGGCGAAACCTAAAAACCCCTGCAGCTGTTTCCTAGATGTAGGTGTGGGCCAGTCCACCACCGCCTTGACCTTGTCCGGATCGGGAAGCACCTGATTTCGGGCGATGATAAATCCCAGGAAGGAGGTGTGATCCGTGTGGAATTCACATTTCTCCGCCTTGACGAACAACTGATTCTCCAGGAGGCGCTGCAGGACCCGCTGTACATGCACCTGGTGCTCCTCCAGTGTGCGCGAGAAGATGAGGATATCATCGAGGTACACAATGACGAAGGAGTTCAGAAAGTCCCTGAGGACGTCATTAATTAGGCGCTGGAACACTGCCGGAGCGTTTGTTTTTTTTTTTCCACAATATCTTTATTGAACCTTTTTTTTTTTTTAACAAACATGATACAAACAATCAAACACTAACACTAAAGTACTACAAAAAAAGAAAAAAATGCACTAAAAACACCAACAACCACCAACAAAATCAAGTCTTTAACAATGCTCCTCTGTTTAGTCTAGACAATCCAATACATAAGTATACATATTATGTTCACCAGTTTGGAATTTACAAGGTCCACACACATCATTCACCTTCTTCTTCAAGAGTTATGTTTAAATTTTTTACATAATCAATAAAAGGTCTCCATATATTCTCAAACACAATTTCCTTTGATTTCAGTATATATGTTATTCTTTCTAATGGAAGGTTTGTTAACATCTGTCTTAACCACTGAGTCACATCTGGTCTATGAGTCTTTTTCCATAATAGTGCAATACATTTTTTGGCATTAAGCAAACTGAGGTCTATGAATGTTCTTTCACTTTTATTAAAATTATGCTTTTCTGGGTACAGACCCAACAAAAACAGTTTAGGATTCAATATGATTTGTTTTGAGATTATTTTTTCAATTGTTACCCTCACCTCTTCCCAAAACATTCTTATTAATCTACATTCCCATAAACAATGAAATAGGGTTCCTTTACTTTCCATGCATTTTGTGCATGTATCTGGTATATTTTTGTTATATCTATTTAACTCCTCCGGTGTAACATACATCCGCATTAACCATTTGAAATGTATCAATTTAAGGCGTGCATTTATTGATTTGGTTTGAGCTTCTGTACAAACCAATTCCTATTGTTCCTCTGAAATTTCAATTTGCAGATCTTCTTTCCAGTAGTTTAATCTTTTCAGTGAATTTTCACTTGAAGATAGTGTCAATGAGTTATAAAACTCTGAAATAATACCCTTTCTTTTACTATCTTTCATCATCATTTTTTCCAAGGATGAATAAATAGGTCGAGTGAGAGCTTTATTTTGATTTGATCGAATAAAGTTTCTAAGTTGAAGATATTTAAAAAAATGTGTTCTATTGAGATTAAATTTGATCCTCAGCTCTTCAAAAGACATTATGTTGTCTGCACAATATGCATCCTGCAAATATAAATCCTGAATCTTTTGTATCCCTTTTAAATTCCATACTTTAAATACAGCGTCCGCTCTCCCTGGTTTAAAATATTGATTACCCCATATTGGACTAAATTGTGACAATAACTGTGGTTCTTTTAAATAGTTTTTAGCTTCACACCATATTTTGATCATATGCTTTACAAATGGATTTTTAACTTGTTTTTGTAATTTTTTTGCCGAATCTGAGTATATGAATATGGGAAGAGGTAAAGGTAAATTGTATGATTCCATTTCAGTCCAGTGAGGGAGATCATTTGATGAAAAATAATATGTCATAGACCTCAGTTGTGCCGACCAATAATACAACATAAAATTTGGACATTTCAGACCTCCACGATCAAATGGTAAATATAATAAAGACAAACGTAATCTAGCCCTCCTGTTGTTCCATATAAATTCCACTAACTTTTTTTTTATTCTTGAGAATAGATCTAAAGGTGGTGATAAGGGAATGTATTGAAATAAATAAAGTATTTTAGGTAAAATATTACTTTTAAGTATATTGATTCTCCCGATCATCGACATTGGTAGTGACATCCATCTCTGAGTTAACTCATTGATATCTGACATTAAGGCTTCATAGTTGACACTGGCGACTGATTCTAGCTTAGGCATAATTTGGATTCCTAAATATTTAAACTGATTTACAACATTGAATTGATTTACCTCAGGGGCTGGGTAATTTCTCTGGGTCTCATTTAGCATTAATATTGAAGATTTAGTTTTATTTATTTTATATCCTGATATTTCCCCAAAATTCTTTATTAAATTCAACAAGGTTGGAATTGATTTTTTTAGATTCGACATAAACAAAATTATATCATCGGCGTACAGGGAGATTTTATGTTCTGTTGGTCCAACTTTAATTCCATATATTTGTGAATGTAAACGTATCGCTATCGCTAAAGGTTCAATTGCCATAGTAAACAGTAAAGGTGAAAGTGGACAGCCTTGTCGACATCCTCTATTGATTTTTATTGGTTTTGAAATATTGTTATTTGTTAGGATTTCTGCTGTAGCATTATTGTATATTATTTGAACCCATTTTATGAAATTATTTCCAAGTCCAAACCTTTGTAGGACTTCAAAAAGAAAGGGCCATTCAACTCTATCAAAGGCCTTTTCGGCGTCCAATGATAGGAGAGCTGTATCCGGTGCTTCTTTATTAAAATAAATAATATTAAATAGTCTTCTTACATTATGGAAGCCTTGTCTACCCTTTATAAAGCCATTCTGATCTCGATTAATAATATTTGGTAAAATTTCTTGTATTCGTCTTGCTAAAATTTTACAGATTATCTTAAGGTCGGCGTTTAATAGGCTTATTGGTCTCATATTTTCACATTTATTAGAGGGCTTACCTGGTTTTGGCAGCAGTATAATTAAGGCATTATTTATGTATGATGGTAAATTATTATTTTGAAATGCTTCTAAAACCATTTCCAAAAAAGGTTTTATTAATTTATTCTTAAATTTTTTATAAAGGTCAACTGGAAGACCATCTGGTCCTGCACTTTTTCCTGATTTCATATTATCAATGGCTAGCCCAACTTCTTCTTGACTAATTTTAGACTCCAATATCTCCCTGTTTTCATTTGGAATACACGGTATAGATAGTTCGTTCAAAAACCCATTTAGTTTTGTTAAATCAGGTTCATTTTTGGTATCATATAATTTTTCATAGTAATCTCTAAAGGCTCTATTAATTTCTAAAGGATCTATAACTACCTGTCCGTTACTTATAATACTGGTAATTGGTGTTTTAATTTCCAATTGTTTAATCTGCCATGCTAATAATTTTCCTGATTTTTCACCTTGTTCATAAAAAGATTGTTTCAATCTTAGAAGACTCGAGGCAGCTCTATTCGCTGATTTTTTGTCGTATTCAGCTCTCAAAATCAGTAATTCATTCTCCAACCTTGGGTCACTTCCTGCATACACTTTTTCCTGAAGACTTTTTATTTTATGTTCCAATTTAGCTCTCTCCTCTCGAGTCTTCTTAGATTTTGATCCTGTATAACTAATAATATGTCCCCTAATAAAAGCTTTGAAAGCCTCCCACTTTACACATGCTGATGTTTGTGTAGTATTGATGTCAAAGAACTCGTCTATCTGTTTTTCTATATACTTGACAAATTCCTCATCCTGAAGCCATTTATGCTGAAATTGCCATCTACCTGATTCCTTTGTCAATTTTTTATCTACATATATTAGACAACAGGGTGCATGATCAGAGATCACGATGTTATCATAAAAGCAGTTTTGAATCTTGGACCTTAATTCTGTGGAAATCAAAAAATAATCAATACGTGAGAATGTCTTGTAGGTACTGGAATAACAAGAATAGGCTTTAACTTGTGGTTTCATTTCTCTCCATATATCTAACAATCTCAATTCTTTCATAAAATGATTAATAGTCATCCTACATCCAATGTGCGTACAATCCAGTCCTGTTGATCTATCCACACCTGGATTCAATGTACAATTAAAATCCCCTGCTATTATATGTTGCCCTGTAAGTGATGATAAGATGAGAAATAAATTAGCAAAGAACTTCTGATCATCTATATTGGGACCATATAAGTTCACAAGATTTATATTTTCTAATAGCAAAGAACCTTGAATGATTACATATCTTCCAAATTTGTCTCCAATTACATTTTTCACTTGAAAAGGAACTGATTTATGTATGAGAGTCATAACTCCCCTGGCTCGGGATGAAAATGAAGAGGTGAATACACTTCCCTGCCATCTACTCCTAATTCTTTTAACATCCTCCTCTATCAGATGAGTTTCTTGTAAAAACACAATTCTTGAACCCATGTCCTTTATTTTATTCATAACTTGTTTAAGTTTTTTTAAATTTTGTAGACCTCTGCAATTCCATGAAGTTAAATTAAGATTAACACTTTGGTCCATGATCAATAGAGAGTTTGGGATTACCTTGCAGTGTAAACATGCTCATACAGAGAAGCAAAAACATGAGTGGTTGAACATTCATCCTACAAACTACACACAAACAAATTTCCCCTTCCCACACTTGTGGCAAACCCCCCAAAATCAAAAGAAAAATTCTGTCTCCCGATATAGCCATCGACCGTTCCACACCCACGGGGAACAGCCTAAGCCACTCCTTCTTCATCCTCCCAATCACCCTAACTCTACTGCTTTTAATTACGTAACATTAACTCTCCTCTGTAGTTTTCCAACTTAACTCCAAAATTTTTAACAACTTTGTACATCATAGTTTTTTTTTTTTGTTTGTTTTGTTTTTGTTTTGTTTTTTTAATATATAATACAATCTATATTTTGTAACCTTACTATTTACTTCAAGTCAGTCAGATGCCTGTGCAAATGCTTAATTATTCTACCTTATATTTTGTTCATGCTTAGCTCCCACCAGTCTCTTCTTCTTCTTTGATCTTCTTGATGAACTCCTGCGCCTCCTCTGGGGTCTTGAAGATGTGGGTTCTGCCCTCATACGTGGTCAGCAGTCTCGCAGGATAGATTACACCATGACGAATCCCAAGGTTGCGCAGCTCCTCACGTACGGGATCAAACTGCTTCCTCAATTGCTGGATTCCTGTGGCCAAATCTGGGTAGAACCGCACCTGCTGGTCCTGGTGTTTAATCTCCCCCTTAGCTCGTGCAGCGCTGAAGATCTTCATCCTGTCTCTGTTGCTAAGAAACTTCATAATTAAGGTCCTCGGCGGTCCCTTATCTCTCCGTGGGCCAATGCGATGTGCTTTTTTCAGAACCACTGCTGATTGCAACTCCTCGCTGCCCAGCACCTCCGGAATCCACTTTTCCAGAAAGGAACATACGTCCCGACCTTCTGATTCCTCTGGAAGACCCACCAGCCTCAAATTATTCTGTCTCGACCGAGATTCCAAATCCAAAATATTATCTTCCAGAGATTTATTTTTTTTTTCCAAAGTGCGCACCTTTAATTGAAGACAGGTGACGTCATCTTCAGCACTAGCGAGACGGAGCTCCATCTGCGCCGTTCATTCTACACAGTCACCCAATTCCTTTCTTATTCCTTCCAACGCTGTCATAATCCCATCAAATCTAGAGGAAAAGTCCGCTCTCATTGAACTCATGGCAGCCATCAGCGCATCTGCGCCATTCCCCGCAGATATCGCACCGTTGCCAGCCTCCTCCGCCATATATGGAGTTTTGTTTGCTGCGTCACCGACCTGAAAGTCCGTTAATTTGGACTGTTTTGGCGGCTCGCTTTTTCCTTTTCCTAGTTTTCCAGCCTTAGGCTTCGCCGACATATCCTCGCCCAAATGCTGGGATACGTTCTGTCCCAAATGAGAGAGTTATTTGCTGATTTTTTTTCTCCAGGAGCAGAGCAGAGCGAGACACGTCCGTCCTACGTGGCAGCCATAACCGGAAGTTGCCGGAGCGTTTGTTAACCCAAACGGCATCACTAAGTATTCAAAGTGACCACTTGGGGTCCGGAAAGCCGTCTTCCATTCGTCACCTTGTCGGATGCGCACCAGGTGATAGGCGTTCCGTAGATCTAACTTGGTGAACCATGACGCCCCCTGGAGGGAATCGAAGGCAGTGTTCATCAAGGGGAGAGTATATTTGTCTTTGATCGTGATATCATTGAGACCCTGGAAATCGATGCAAGGGCGCAGCGAGCCGTCCTTCTTCCCCACGAAGAAGAACCCTGCGCCTATGGCAGAGGATGAGGGGCAGATGATACCGGAAGCCAGGGACTCCTTGATGTACGTATCCATGGCCTCGCGTTCCGTGGCGGACAGGCTATACAGGCGGCTCGCCGGGAGAGGAGCCCCAGCCTTGAGATTGATAGCGCAGTCATACGGGCGATGGGGGGGAAGGGACAGCGTCCGTGACTTACTAAACACCGGACCCAGGTCGTGGTAAATGTCAGGCACCTTGGACAGGTCCGGAGGAGGCATCGAGGGAGGCAACATCGGGACCGAGGGAGCGCACGCCGCTGACTGGAGACAGGCGCTCAAGCAGAACGAGCTCCAAGCCGTGATACTCCCAACTTACCAGTCGAAAGTGGGGTTATGCAGCCGAAGCCAGGGGTACCCTAGGATGACGGGTGAAGAGGAGATGGGCAGAACCAGGAACCGTATTTCCTCCCTGTGATTCCCAGAGACTATTACTGACACAGGTGCCATCTGGTGGGAAACTGACGTCAAAGATGCTTTGGATAGGGTGACAAGATGAACAGGGGGGCATAAGGGCTGACAGCTGAGGCCCATCAGGGTTGCCAGGTCTCTGGAGATGAAATTCTGCTCAGCTCCAGAGTCAACTAAGGCGTGTGTGGTGTGTTCCTTGTGTTTGTGAAGGAGTCTAATGGGGATGTGGCAGCTAGTGAGGGTTTTTTCCTGATCTTTGTCCGCGAATCCCCCTACTGTGGATTACCACAGTAGGGGGATTCGCCCCCTACTGGGGGCGGCAGTGGCTCAGGAGGTAGTGCAGGTCGTCCAATAACCACATGGTTGGCGGTTCAAATCCCGTTCTCCCCAGATATGCTGCCGTTGTGTCCCTGGGCAAGACACTTCACCCCAATTGCTCCTGGTGGGTCTGGAAGCGCCATGTTAGGCAGCATGCCACCATCAGTGTGTGAATGTGTGCGTGAATGGGTGGATAGCAGGATCTGTAAAGCGCTTTGGTCATCAAGAGATGAGAATAAAAGCGCTATATAAGTGAATGCCATTTACCATTTTACCATTTTTACTGTAATCCGCAGACCTCCCCTTTTAACGGGCAATCCACTACTCCATGTGACCCATTCCCACAGTAGAAACACAACCCCTGCTCCCTGCGGCGCTGTCTCTCAGCCGCTGTAATGCCCGATTGCCCCACAATCATATCCTCCTGCTCCGGAAGTTCCTCAGATGAGGGCAGAGCGAGGGCGAGATTTACTCGAACGGGTTGCTGTTCGCCGTTCGGCCACTCGCTCCCTTAGCCTGCTATCTAAGCTGATGGTGAGGGAGATTAACTCCCCTAACCTGTCTGGTTTATCCTTTGCTGCTAGCTCGTCCTTCAACTCTGGGTTAAGACTGCAGAGGAAGATTCCACAGAGCGCAGGCTCCCCCCACCCAACCTGAGCAGCTAATACCCGGAAGTCAACAGAGTAATCGGCGGCAGACCTACTGCCCTGCCGAAGCCCTAGCAGCCGTTCGGTTAACACCGCGCCCCAGTCAACATGATCGAACACTTCCATGAACTCTGCCACGAACTGCTGGTAAGTCAATAATGGATAACTTGGTTTGGCCATGATGGTATAAGCCCAATCTAAGGCTCTGCCTCCCAGCAAGTTGATAATGTATCCAATCTTGTTCAAATCAGTGGCAAAGTCCCCCAGGACGCGGAGAAACACAGACTCACACTGTAGCAAAAACCCTCGTGCCTCCCCGAGTTTACCATTAAAACGAGTGGGGGTTGGCACGGGAGTTAGGTGATGTGCGGATGGTGGGTTGGTTTGGCTAGTAGCAGTAGCTGCGGGTGCAGAAGGCACCCCGCTGGCCGAGGGAAATGCCTGGTGTCCCTCCAGGCGATCCAGCCAGCTGTTAATTTGAGTCAATTGGTTTAAGATTACAGTCTGTTGGTGGAAAATCATGTCAACTCGTGTGCTGAGAGTGTTTAAGCGGCGCGACAGCGCGCTGTCTGTTGGGTCATCCTGACGGAGTCGTACTGACATGATTTACGACCCAAGAGACAGACGCTGACACGAGTGATTACAGACAATTATCTTTTATTGATAAAGTGTGAGTGTAGTGCGTGAGTGGATGTATATGTGCTTGTCTGGTCACTAGAGCTGAGCCCGTCTTGTGATGATCTGGCAACCTTGGAAACACACAAGCACAAAGGTTACTGCTGTACAGTAACAATATCGGCGTATATGCTGCAGGTGCTTACTTGCAGGTCCCACAATGTAAGTCCGGCTGGCTCTTGGTGTCCGTGTGACGTGGTGCTCGAGGTGCCCGGCGTTGCGGGGGTGAGGAGGAACTCAGAGGAGGAGGAGGCTGTGCCTCGTCAGCTGAGGAGGATTGTCCGCCGCCTGGGAGGTCCACCTGTGCACAGGGGATTGAACTTGCAGATGATGAGTGCTGGGTTTGCTTACATGACCTGGCTTGGCTTTGCGTTGGCTTCTTGACTTGTGGTCGAGATCTTGGCGCATTGCTTGGCAAGGAAGACAGACGACTCCGTACTGAGGAGTCCGTGCATCGGGCTTTTAAAGCCCGCTGATTGCCACCTGCTGGAGGGAGCGCAGCTGATGATGATGATGCTGATGACGGCCTGGCGGCCATCATGACAGTGTATACACTACCGTTCAAAAGTTTGGGGTCACCCAGACAATTATTTTGTGTTTTCCATGAAAAGTCACACTTATTTACCACCATGAGTTGTAAAATGAATAGAAAATATAGTCAGGACATTGACAAGGTTAGAAATAATGATTTGTATTTGAAATAATATTTTTTTCCAGATACTCAACCTGCTCAAAGGAAGGTCAGTTTTATAGCTTCTCTAACCAGCTAAACTGTTTTCAGCTGTGCTAACATGATTGCACAAGGGTTTTCTTATCATTCATTAGCCTTCTGATGCAATGAGCAAACACATTGTACAATTAGAACACTGGAGTGATAGTTGCTGGAAATGGGCCTCTATACACCTATGTAGATATTGCACCAAAAACCAGACATTTGCAGCTAGAATAGTCATTTACCACATTAGCAATGTATATTAGATATTAGAGTGTATTTCTGATTAGTTTAAAGTTATCTTCATTGAAAAAAAACAGTGCTTTTCTTTCAAAAATAAGGAAATTTCTAAGTGACCCCAAACTTTTCAACGGTAGTGTATGTATTTATACGTATATTTATATGTACATATGTACTGTATAATCACTGCTCTTATTTTCTTATCTTCTAAATTATTGCCCCTGTGTTGCTATCCCTGTGCTGTTGCAATACTGGAATTTCCCCATTGCAGGACTAATAAAGGCTTATCTTATCTTATCTTATCTTAAAAGAGAGAAAGATAATGCATTTTCAAAGCATCATGTTGAAGATAGAACTCAATATCTGACTATTTGATCTACCTGAAGTGCTACATTTTTTGTTTAAACTGAAAAATATTGAGTGTTATAGTGCATTACAATTCTATGTCTTCCCATTTTATAAATACTACAGTAGGTCATCAAAGATGTAAGCAAAAGGTGTGGAAAAAGCCTTTTGGATCAGTTGTTGGCCAAAAACAAATTCTACATAAAAACATTAAGCCTTAAAAATCCTATTGTGTCATTTTTCATTATTTATGCCATGGAAAAAGTTGGTGTTGTGTTGAGCGCCAAGTCAGAGAAAAAGGCTCAGTAAATAAGTGCAGGGAAAATGGAAAGCGGCAGTTGAACACATAACAGATAAACACGAAGACAGGGAAACTTGTGAGAAATTATATTTTTGCTTTATTAAACCATTTAACCTCTTTGCTGCAATGGCAGAATCAAGTTGGAGACCTCTCTTTGATGTAAAATGCCATCATTTTAAAGGCTGTCAGATATGGGCCAAAACTATTGACGGGCCTCTGGTTGGAACCCCCTCTGAGGAGAAACTTTGGCAGCCCCGGAGCATCTGGCTGTCAGAGATGTGATCAGCACCAACAGCTGTACCTGTTTTTCATAACCAACAGCACCAAATCCACCACGGAGCTGCACCACCGAACCAGATTTGCATCTAAAGTGCTCAGAGCGACAATGAGGAAATTGTGTTTGTGGAAGAGAACAGGCATTTTCTACACACCACAACAGGGATTTTGAAGGGTGTCTTCTTGTCTGTTGTTTGAAAAAGGAAATGGAAATGCAGAAATTTAGAGGCCAATCTGAGAAATGTTCCCTCAGACAAGCTGTAAAACTCCAAAACAGAATTAGCCTATAAAGTGAAGAAGCAGTGAAGTTTCTGTCCACCTTATGAATAAAAGTCCAACATTTATGTAACTCCCGGGCAAAATAATCTGATCTCAATCTACAGCTCATCTTTCTTTTAAAATGTTCTTTGCTATTTTATATTAGGAGCTAAAAACTTTATTTTTTGAGTTTGCCTGAGGGATAGAACTTCTCTATCATACTGTTAGAGAGCGAGGAGGATGCATAACTATTGAACAATACAGTTTTATTCAGTAATAAATTATATTTTTCACAGATTTTTAATTGGGTGCATTAGCCTGAAGGAAAAATTTTTAATGGCAGCATTGTCTTTTGTTGAAAAATTGGTTATCCAGACCTTAAAGAAGACATTTTATGTCCTTTTTTTCTCCACATATTGACACTTTATGTTAATAAAATATCTGTGACAAGCTTTTGTCAAAAACCCTAATGGTGTTGTGTCACTGGGCTGCGGCAGCTAGTGACTAGTCGGAGATAAACGTGCAACAAATACACAAATTTGTGACAATTTTCATTTTGAATCACACTGAATTGACACTTACAACGTATTGTGTGTGTCTCACGAATGTTGCTCTAATTCCCGGTGAATTTTAGACCAAAGTTTGCCAGGAGTTCACATACATGTCGTGCAAAATTTATTTGCACCATTAACTACCTTGAGCTGCCTGACAGTTGCACAACAGATTTCGGTGCCAGTTCCACAATCAGGTCCCTATAATGTACCTGCAGGTGCATTGTATAAATGGTTATAAGATAAGATAAGTCTTTATTAGTCCCACAATGGGGAAATTCCAGGATTGCAACAGCACAGGGATAGCAACACTCAGAGCAACAATCAGAAGGCAAGAGAAAAACAAGAGCAGCGAGTATACATATGTACATATAAATATAAATATATATATATAGACACACCGTGCGGAGCATTGTAGCTAGATGGAATAAATATATGAGTATATAAACACACAGTGTGGAGTATTGTAGCTAGATGGAAAATATTATGTGTAAAATATTTTACAAACTAATGTATACAATACAACTACACATACCTGGGAACCACAACAGGCAACAGAATAATGATGTTAAGTCCAAGGCCCCAAAACAAGGCTGGTCGGATGGTCTTCTCAAGTCCATGGTCAAGAACATGGTCCACCAGACTGCAACAAACGGGTCAGGGGGTCTACCAAAGTCCATAGGCCCTCAGACTGGAAAACAACGTGGGTCGGGGAGCCTGCGCCAGTCCATCAGCCTGCCAATATCCTTAGGCTACTGAACCAGAGAACAAGGTGGACCAGTGGCCGCAGGAACACAGAGCTCACCAAATACAAAGGAGCTGTATGCTCTGCAACCGATGACTGCTGCACGCTGACCCTGGCCTCTGAAATGAAAGGTGGAGGCCCGCTGGCCACTTGGCCTACAGTTGGAGGCACACCGGCCTCTTGGGCTACAGGTGGAGTGCGCTGCTTGGACGGCACAGGTGGAGCACACAGCTCGGACAGACCGGGTGAAGCAGACTGCTCGACCTCTGGAACAATGGGTGAAGGTCCCCCTACCTCTGAAAAGATGGATGGAGGTCCCCCGACCTCTGGAGCGATGAGTGGAGGTCCCACGACCTCTGGAATGGATGGTGCAGGAACGTTCAGCCTAACGCCTGGAGAGCCACCCCACTGCAGTCACCTCGGACAGTGGAGAAGGGCAAGATGAGACGTCACCAAAATCACCGGGAGCTAGGCAAGTCTTAACTAGCACTGATGTTATAAAAGTAAAGAAAAGAACTTGCCTGAGCTTCTGGTCCTCTGCTGCTGGGATGACCTCTTCAGGATCAGCCAGAGGAGGAATTTTGGCCCACTCATCTTTGCTGAATTGTTGTAAGATAAGATAAGATAAGATAAGCCTTTATTAGTCCCACAATGGGGAAATTCCAGGATTGCAACAGCACAGGGATAGCAACACTCATAGCAACAATCAAGAAGACAAGAAAAACAAGAGCAGCGAATGTACATATAAATATATAAACACACAGTGCGGAGCATTGTAGCTAGATGGAATAAATATATAAATATATATACACACAGTGCGGAGCATCGTAGCCAGATGGAATAAACAGCATAACCGTCTACTTAGTTATCCTACATAGTATGAATATGTACCCGTACATGTTGTCACCCTCCGTAGCGACCGATATTGTCCTAGTTGTATACTGGAGGGGACCATTGTGTAAGTCTATTGCATCTTTTGCGTTCAATACTATTAGGTCGTCACGTTTTTTTGCTATCTCTGTGAGCAGCCCTGCTTAAGTTATACAGTCTGACAGCCGTAGGTAGGAAGGACCTGCGAAACCTCTCGGTTGCGCACCTAGGGTGATGTAGTCTGCTGCTAAATGAGCTCCTCAGTGCGTTCAGTATGTTCTGCATAGGGTGGGACTTGGACTCCAGCAGAGATGACAGTTTAGCCACCATCCTTCTCTCTCCTATCTCCTCCACTGGGTCAAGGCGCTGCCCCAGGACAGAGCTAGCTTTCTTGATCATTTTGTTCAGTCTTTTCCTATCGGCTGCTGTAATGCCACTGCCCCAGCAGACCACTCCAAAAGTGATTGCTGATGCCACCACTGTGTCGTAGAATGTCTTCAGCAGTGCCCCTTGTACACCAAAAGACCTGAGTCTCCTCAGTAGGAACAGTCTGCGCTGTCCCTTCTTGTAGAGTGCGTCATTATTGTGTGACCAGTCTAGTTTATTGTTCAGATGAACACCCAGGTACTTGTAGGATGTCACCATCTCAATGTCTGTTCCCTGGATGTTTACTGGTGCTGTGAGGGGTTGTCCTTGCCTGCAGCAGTCCACCACCAGCTCCTTAGTTTTCCTCGCGTTGATCTGGAGGCAGTTCCGATGGCACCAGTCCACGAAGTCCTGATAAGTCCTCTGTACTCAGCTTCATCTCCGTTGGAGATGAGGCTGACGATCACAGAGTCGTCAGAGAACTTCTGTAGATGGCAGTGTGTTGTGTTGTGTGAGAAGTCCGCAGTATAAAGGGTGAACAGGAAGGGAGCCAAAACCATTCCCTGGGGGGCCCCCGTGCTACTGATGATCATGTCAGACACACAGTCCCGGGTTCTCACAAACTGTGGCCGGTTAGTGAGGTAGTCCAGGACCCATGATGACAGGTGCTGGTCCACCCCTGTGCACAGCAGCTTGTCCTTCAGGATCATCGGTTGGATGGTGTTGAAAGCACTGGAGAAGTCAAAGAACATGATTCTCACCGCATTCCTCCGCCCCTTGCCTTCCCACTGTCTGGTGTTCGGTCTGCCCATATTGCGTGGAAACCCTCCAGTTCGATGTTAGCATCTGTTGCTAGTTCTGTTAGCCACGTCTCCCTGAATAGCATCAGGCTACACTCCCTGTATATGCTCTTGTAGCGGGAGATAGCCGCTAGCTCATCTGTTTTTCTGAGTAGCGATCATACATTCCCCATAATAACGGATGGGAGGGCGAGTCTGTACCTTATATTCCTCGTCCGCCGTCTTATTCCAGCATCCACGCCGTTTTCGTCTTATTTCTCCCGGTATGTCGAGTTTTTGCGTTAGCATCGTAGGCCGGTTAAGTGCTAACAGCTGGTCCCTATTGTACTGCCTCCTACAAGAAACAATGGATCCGTCCTCTGGCTCAGGAGACATTTGGGCGATCTACGTGTCTGTGATGGATCAAGGTGTCGCCGAAACAGAAAGATTAGCAAGAGAGCCAGATAGTAAATAGAAATAGGAAGAAATTGATCCGCTGTTGCAAAAAGGCAGCCTACTCGTGTGGCGCTGGAAGTTGTAATTCCGCCACATTAGAGGGTTTTTGAGCATGAACTACCTTTTTTAAGGTCATGCCACAGTGTCTTAATCGGATTCAGGTCAGGACTTTGACTAGGCCACTCCAAAGTCTTCATTTTGTTTTTCTTAAGCCATTCAGAGGTGGACTTGCTGGTGTGTTTCGGATCATTGTCCTGCTGCAGAACCCAAGTGCAGATGGTCAGACATTATCCTTCAGGAATTTTCGGTAGACAGAAGAATTCATGGTTCCATTTACCACAGCAAGTCTTCCAGGTCCTGAAGCAGCAAAACAGCCCCAGATCATCACACTACCACCACCATATTTTACTGTTGCTATGATGTTCGTTTTCTGAAATGGTCTGTTACTTTTACGCCGGATGTAATGGGACACACACCTTCCAAAAAGTTCAACTTTTGTCTTGTTAGTCCACAGAGTATTTTCCCAAAAGTCTTGAGGATCATCAAGATGTTTTCTGGCAAAACTGAGATGAGCCTTTATGTTCTCTTTGCTCAGCAGTGGTTTTTGTCTTGGAACTCTGCCATACTGGCCATTTTTGCCCAGTCTCTTTCTTATGGCGGAGTCATGAACACTGACCTTAACTGAGGCAAGTGAGGCCTGCAGTTCTTTGGATGTTGTTGTGGGGTCTTTTGAAGCGCTGCGCTTTTGGGATAATTTTGGTTGGTCGGCCACTCCTGGGAAGGTTCATCACTGTTCCATGTTTTCAATATTTGTGACTAATGGCTCTCACTGTGGTTTGCTGGAGTCCCAAAGCTTTAGAAATGGCTTTATAACCTTTTCCAGACTGATAGATCTCAATTACTTTGTTTCTCATTTGTCCCTGAATTTCTTTGGATTGCAGCATGATGTCTAACTTTTGAGGATCTTTTGGTCTACTTTACTTTGTCAGGCAGGTCCTATTTAAGTGATTTCTTGATTGAGAACAGATGTGGCAGTAATCAGGCCTGGGTGTGGCTAGAGAAGTTGAACTCAGTTTTCCAAAGATGTGATAAACCACAACTAATTTATGTTTTAACCGGGGGGGGGGATCACTTTTTCACACAGCGCCATCTAGGTTTGGATTGTTTTTACCCTTAATAATAAACACCTTCATTTAAAAACTGTATTTTGTGTTGACTTGTGTTATCTTTGTCTAATATTTAAATTTGTTTGATGATCTGAAACATTTAAATGTGACAAACATACAAAAAAATGAGAAATCAGGAAGGGGGCAAACACTTTTTCACACCACTGTAATTGATAGGTCTCCTTATCTAAATCTAAAAGTCTTTTCCTGTACAGAATTTCATCAATGTAGCTCTAAACTACATTGCCCTGTGACAAAACTGTCTGGTATTGCCTTGGCAGAAACTGCCAGTGACTCAACAAGCGTGACTCCACAGTTGCCCAAACAGGGGTCACCTGAGATCTTAATCAGCTGGCTTTGACAGATAGCTTGGACAACATCATGGTTAACCCCCTTGGTGGTCTCTGAATTAGCCAAGTAACACTGTGTGAAGCGACTAATTTGTTCTTGCTTTTTCTCAGATTGAATATCAGTAAACAATTCCCCATGGGTTTAGGGTTGGGACACCCCGTCAGCATTGAGATTCTACTTCCCAGATCTGTATTGAAGTGTAAAAGAGTAGTTGGACAATGCTGCAAGCCATCGACAACTCGTGGCATCCAACTTTGCTGAAGTCAATATATAGGTAAGAGGGTTATTGTCTGTAACAACAGTAAACTCACTTCCATAGAGGTAGTCATGAAATTTTTCAGTCACCGACCATTTCAAAGCAAGAAGTTCTAGTTTGTGAGTTGGATATCTGGATTCACTTCGTGACAATCCACGACTGGCAAAAGCAATAGCTTTAAGCTGACCTTCCTGTTCTTGGTATAATGCTGCCCCAAGACCTGTAGTGCTGGTATCCGTACGCAGGATACACATTTGGACAAAATTGTTGGTACCCCTCTGTTAATGAAAGAAAAGCCCACAATGGTCACAGAAATAACTTGAATCTGACAAAAGTGGTAATAAATAAAAATTCTATGAAAATTAGCCAATGAAAATCAGACAATGCTTTTGAATTGTGGTTCAACAGAAATATTTAAAAAAAAACTCATGAAACAGGCCTGGACAAAAATGATGGTACCCTTAACTTAATATTTTGTGCACAACCTTTTGAGGCAATCACTGCAATCAAACAATTTCTGTAACTGTCAATGAGACTTCTGCACCTCTCAGCAGGTATTTTGGCCCACTCCTCATGACCAAACTGCTCCAATTGTCTCAGGTTTGAAGGGTACCTTCTCCAGACGGCATATTTCAGCTCCTTCCACAGATGTTCAATAGGATTTAGATCAGGGCTCATAGAAGGCCACTTTAGAATAGTCCAATGTTTCGCTCTTAGCCATTCTTGGGTGTTTTTAGCTGTGTGTTTTGGGTCATTATCCTGTTGCAAGACCCATGACCTGCGACTGAGACCAAGCTGTCTGACACTGGGCAGCACATTTCTCTCTAGAATACCTTGATAGTCTTGAGATTTCATTGTACCCTGCACAGATTCAAGACACCCGGTGCCAGATGCAGCAAAGCAGCCCTAGAACATAACAGAACCTCCTCCATGTTTCACTGTAGGGACAGTGTTCTTTTCTTGGTATGCTTCATTTTTCCGTCTGTGAACATAGGGCTGATGTGCCTTGCCAAAAAGTTCCAGTTTTGTCTCGTCTGTCCATAGGACATTCTCCCAGAAGCTTTGTGGCTTGTCAACATGCAGTTTGGCAAATTCCAGTCTGGCTTTTTTATGATTTGTTTTCAACAGTAGTGTCCTCCTTGGTCGTCTCCCATGAAGTCCACTTTGGCTCAAACAACGACGGATGATGCGATCTGACACTGATGTACCTTGACCTTGGAGTTCACCATGAATGTGTTTAGAGGTTGTTCTGGGCTCTTTTGTTACCATTCATATTATCCGTCTCTTCCATTTTTCATCAAGTTTCCTCCTGCGGCCACGTCCAGGGAGGTTGACTACAGTCCCGTGGATCTTAAATTTCTGAATAATATGTGCAACTGTAGTCACAGGAACATCAAGCTGCTTGGAGATGGTCTTATAGCCTTTACCTTTAACATGCTTGTCTATAATTTTCTTTCTAATCTCCTGAGACAACTCTCTCCTTTGCTTCCTCTGGTCCATGTTTAGTGTATGTCACCAAACAGCACAGAGACTACTTGTCACCCTTTAAATAGGCCGACTGACTGATTACAAGTTTGTAAACACCTGTGATGTTAATTAGAGGACACATCTTAGTTGAACATGTCCCTATGGTCACATTATTTTCAATCTCAAATCTCAGTTTTCAATTTCAATTTTCAATCTCAATTTTCAATTTCAAATCTCAAGACTATCAAGGTATTCTAAGATAAGATAAGATAAGATAAGCCTTTATTAGTCCCACAACGGGGAAATTCCAGGATTGCAACAGCACAGGGATAGCAACACTCAGAGCAACAATCAGAAGGCAAGAAAAAAAACAAGTAAGCAAGAGCAGCTAATATACATATGTACATATTACTATAAAATATATATATACACACACACACACACAGACACACAGTGCAGAGCATTGTAGCTGGATGGAATAAATATATGAATATATGAACACACAGTGCAGAGCACTGTAGCTAGATGGAATAAATATGTAAATATATAAACACCCACAGTACAGAGCATTGCAGCTAGGTGGAATAAATATGCAAGTATATAAACACACACAGTGCGGAGCAATGTAGCTAGATGGAATAATATGTAGATATATAAAAACACAGTGCGGAGCATTGTAGCTAGATGGAATAAATATATAGATATATAAATATAAACACACCCAGTGCTGAGCATTGTAGCTAGATGGAATAAATATATAGATATATAAATATAAACACACCCAGTGCAGAGCATTGTAGCTAGATGGAATAAATATGTAAATATATAAACACACACAGTGCAGAGCATTGTTGCTAGGTGGGATGAAACAGCATAACCTGTTACAGAGAATACTGTAGTATTCTCTGGGCCCCTCCCCAATCTGACCAGTGATGACATGTTTAGTCGCTCGTCATCCTTGAACCGCTGGCTGTCTGTGTGGTGTCCTAAAAATGACGTGGGCTACATTGACAATTGGAGCTCTTTTTGGGGGAAACCTGGTCTTATGAGACGAGACAGCATTCATCCCACTTTGGATGGTGCTTCTCATTTATCTAACAATCTGGCATCTTTTTTATCCAAATTTCCCAAACCCTGACTACTCAGAGTTGGGACCAGGAAGCAGAGTCGCAGTCTTACACGCCTCTCTGCAGCTCCTCTTCATCCGCCACCCCTCAGCTTAGCCCCTGTCTTCCCCATCAGAGAATCGTTGTCTGCTCCCTCCAAAGTAAATAAAAATATAATGTATAAGCATCCCAAAGTGATAAAGCAAAATATTGGTAAAACTCAAATTAAACATAAAGCCTCTAAATTGAATGATTTGGCCTCTGTTCCTCCTCATAATTTAAAAATTAAATGTGGTTTATTAAATATTAGGTCTCTAACTCCCAAGTCTCTGTTAGTCCATGATCTGTTAATTGATCATCAGATTGATTTAATTTCCCTTACAGAGACTTGGTTAGGACAAGAGGATTATGTTGGTTTAAATGAATCAACTCCCTCTGGTTATTTAAACTGTCAAAATCCCAGAAGTTCTGGTCGTGGAGGAGGAGTAGCATCAATTTTCTAGAGAGAAATGTGCTGCCCAGTGTCAGACAGCTTGGTCTCAGTCGCAGGTCATGGGTCTTGCAACAGGATAATGACCCAAAACACACAGCTAAAAACACCCAAGAATGGCTAAGAATGAAACATTTGACTATTCTAAAGTGGCCTTCTATGAGCCCTGATCTAAATCCTATTGAACATCTGTGGAAGGAGCTGAAACATGCCGTCTGGAGAAGGCACCCTTCAAACCTGAAACAACTGGAGCAGCTTGCTCATGAGGAGTGGGCCAAAACACCTGCTGAGCGGTGCAGAGATCTCATTGACAGTTACAGAAATTGTTTGATTGCAGTGATTGCCTCAAAAGGTTGTGCAACAAAATATTTAGTTAAGGGTACCATCAGTTTTGTCCAGGCCTGTTTCATGAGTTTGTTTTTTTAAAATAATTCTGTTGAACCACAATTCAAAAGCATTGTCTGATTTTCATTGGTTAATTTTCATAGAATTTTTATTTATTACCACTTTTGTCAGATTCAAGTTATTTCTGTGACCATTGTGGGCTTTTCTTTCATTAACAGAGGGGTACCAACAATTTTGTCCACGTCTGGCAGTCAGGTGTCCATCGGCTCTCAAAAGGCTGTTTGGTGTCAAAATAGGCGTTAGGCTTGATCTTTGCCTTTGAACATTTGCAGACTGGTAGGAATCCACGGGCCAACTCATTAAGTGGCTGCACTATGTCTGAATGACCTTTGACAAAATGGCAATAATATTCTGAAAAACCCAAGAAAGATCTGAGCTCTTTCAGGTTCTTGGGTCTTGGCCGAGTTTTTAAAGCTTCGGCCTTTTCAAGGTCTGTTTCATCACCTTTTTCAGACACAACATGTCCAAGGTAGCGAACAGTTGTCTGGAAAAATTTACATTTTTTGGGTGACAACTTCAGTCCATACTCCTTGAGCCTGTCAAGTACTCACATCAGCCTACTTTCATGCTCTTCCAGAGTCTTTGAAAAGATGATTAAGTCATCTAAGAAGACAAAGTCTTCCTTTAAGTGCATGTCACCTACACACTTTTCCATAAGTCTCTGGAAAGTACTCAGCACATTGGTTATGGCCTGTGGCATCCGATTAAATTCCCAGAATCCTAATGGAGTAACATCCGTTGTCTTTGGTTTGTCAGTCTCCTCAACCTCTGTCTGGCAATACCCAGACTTGAGATCAAGCACATTGAACAACTTGGATCCTGTTAGTGCTGAAAAGGTTTCTTTAAGGATAGGGAGTGCATAAGCATCCTTTACTGTCTGAAGGTTGAGCTTATGGTAATCGACGCATAAGCGAACATCATTGTTTCATTTACGCACCACAACAATGGGTGAGGAATACGGAGACTGAGACTCTCTTATTACATATGTAGCAAGAAGCTCCTGAAGGTGGTTTCTTACCGCCTCTAGGTCTTGAAGGTGTATGGGCCAAGCCCTGTGTTTGATAGGAGTCTCATCATGAAGTTTAATGCCGTGCTTCACTTTGTCTGTGCACCCAAAATCTAGGTCATGGTGAGCAAAGACCTCAGGGATTTCATTCAGCTTTTTAGAGATTATTTCTTTCCACTCTGGTGGTATGGGAGATTCTCCAAAATTAAAACTTAACTTCAAAGTTTTGTTGCTCACCAGATCTTTTAGACTGATTACATTGTGCTGGGAGATAACACAGTGGAAAGCTCCAAGCTCTGCAATAACACAGGTAGGTGGAATGGTGACATCTAAGTCAGATTCATTGGCAATGACAACTGGAACCTTGTACCATGCACGGGCCGGAAGAGTCATCAGGCATCTTTTAACACATAGGCCACCCGGTAAGGGGGACTGGTTAAGGTGCTCAATTATGGCACATCTATCTGTTGAAGAGGGATGGGCATTCACTGACCCTTCAACAACAACGGTGTGGCCTGCAGAAATGACAGCTGCTGACCTGCCTAGCAAAGTGACTGAACCTATATTGCCATCTTGAATTTGCTTGTGTCTCAGTTCGAGTGTATTCAAGACTGCCCAATAGCCTAAGGGACTGGGTTGGAAAGTTGACGTTTTTACATCCGAGTATTTTTCATAAAGCACATCAAGCATGTTCATCCATATCAACACAGGTGTTTGGCAATCAAGGTGAACATCTGGGATGACACGAGCAAGAGTTGATATTTCAATATCATTTTCAAGCAAGTCTTTGGGAAAATTGATAGACTTCTCTATGTAACCCACATAAGGAACAGAATGTCCAGCTGCACCTTTGACTTCTAAGAAATCATGAAGGGGTTTGATGTCTTGATCAGGAAAGTTCAGTTTATAAAATGTCTCTGTGACTGTGGTTACCTGGGAACCAGTGTCTAACAGACTGCTACAATCAGTATCAACTATTGTAACTGAAGCTGTACATTTGGAGCCTACTAACCCTTTGGGAAACCCATGAGTTAGTTTTCTAGGGAAAGACTGCTTAAGATTAGCCTGCTGCTTGAGCTGAGTTTTAGCGGGACATTGTTTGCCTGCTACAGTCTCCATTCGCCACCTAATAGAGACTGTTCCTAGTTTAATGCGCTGTGTTGGCAGTGGGGTTTTCCAACTCCCACTTTCTTTGCTTTTCTTTTAGTAGTTTTCTTTTTTCCGTGACTAAAGCTGGATTTGCATCATTCTCACAGCTTGTAATGTAACCATCTTCTCCGCAATGGAAACAATACCACGGTTTGGGTTTTGAGGTCTGACTTTTGGAAATTTGTTCTTGAAACTCTTTTACTATCTTTTCAGATTTTGTTTACCATTTGACTTGTCACTATAACCCTTTTTAGTACTGGTAGATTTCCTTTGCTGTTGTTTTAAAATCATTGTTGCTAACTGACTCTGAATTTCTACCACTTGTTGAGTTAGCTCTTGAGTGAGCGTGCTGAAAGCAGCATATGTATCTTTTGTATCATGGGGCCTATGTGCCAGCTGCATATGTGACGTGACTTTCTGTTTTGTGGTACTAAGATGTTGTTGCATGCGCACAACTTTGGCTGCATGCTGATCTTCTTCGGACGTAACAGAAATAGAAGCTTTGAAAATGAAGGTGGGTTTGACTGCTTTTGTTTTAATTGAAGCTCAATAATAAGGGGATTATCCCAACAGCCCCAGCAGAACTGCGTGAGATTTTTGTCAGCTTCTTCACTGGAAGCTCCACCTCTTTTTTACAACTAGATTTAGCAATAACTGAAGATGCTGCAAATATGCAGATGACTTCTCTCTAGCATCCTTAAATGTCTCAAGAAATTTTGCATACAGCTCATCGCCATCTAGGACAATGCCATAAGCAGAATCTAGCAAGCGAAGATAATCATCAGGTAAGATATTGGCACTCAGATGGTTAATCGCATCAACTGCTGGAGGTAAAAGACTCTCCAAGATTTTCCGAGATCGGTGAAGGTCAGATCACTCATGATCAGCTCGACACCAGAGTGCCAGGTGAACTAAATTGTAATTCACATTGAATTACTGTTATCTCTTCTTTTTTCCTTTGTCACAATTTGTTATGACAAAAACATGTTTCAGCCTCTTTTTGTAGACAATAACACACTTACTTTAACATTTAACAGTTTTACAATGCACTTGCGACAGCAAACTGCACTCTGAAAACTAGTAACAGTCACTGGAATTTTTACAGTGCATTTGCAGTAGTAACCACGCTGGGAAAATATACTAATTAGCATAAAAGCAAAGTTACAAAGCTAGTGCTCACATTTTATCTTTTAATTCTCTCATGTGAAACCAACACACAATCGTAAACATCACTAATAAGGCTGCTATGTGGATTAGGTGGCGGTCAAAGGCGGAGACCTTGGCAGACTGATCCCAAGCTTTCTAAACTGGCTTTTGGTACGTGGAATGTCACCTCTCTGGTGGGGAAGGAGCCTGAGCTGGTGTACGAGGTTGAGAGATGCCGGCTAGATATAATTGGCCTCACCTCAACACACAGCTCCGGTTCCGGAACCAGTCTCCTGGAGAGGGGCTGGAGCTTGGCCTTTTCTGGAGTTGCCCCGGGCGAGAGGCGATGAGCAGGGGTGGGTATTCTTGTATCCCCCCACCTTGCTGCCTCTGAGGATCGTCACTTCCTTGTGGTAACGTAACGTATCATCACTTCCTGTTTTGCTGTCTGCCTGTGTGGTTGCTCTCCAGCTATTAGCTATGGCTACTAGCTCTCTTTCCTCTCCTCTGGTGTGCTCTCTCTGTCAGATGTTTAGCTACACCTCTGCCTCTTTTAGCGATAACGGTAAATGTAATAAATGTTGTCTTTTTAAGGCGCTCAAGGCGAGGTTGTCTGATTTGGAATCCCGGCTCCGCTGCATTGAAACACCGTCTGCGCCAGTTAATCTCGACGGACGCCCATTAGCTGCAGCGGAGCTAGCTAGCTTAGGCCCCCCTGTCAGCGGTTCCCCGGCTCTCCTCAGCAGCGAGGAGACTGGGTGGGTGACGGTGAGAAGGAAGCCTAGTCGCAAAGCCCCGGTTCACCACCAACCTGTTCACGTTTCTAATCGTTTTTCCCCACTCAGCGACACACCCGCTGAGGAAAAAACTCTGATCATTGGCGACTCTGTAGTCAGAAACGTGAACCTAGAGACTCCAGCGGTCATAGTCAAATGCATTCCTGGGGCCAGAGCAGGCGACATCGAGTTAAATCTGAAAATGCTGGCTAAAAGTAACTGTAAATACTCCACAATTGTTATTCACGCCGGCATTAATGACATCCGTCTCCGGCAGTCGGAAGTCACCAAACTTGATGTAGAATCGGTGTGTGACTTTGCAAAAACGATGTCTGCCACTGTAGTATTCTCTGGGCCCCTCCCCAATCTGACCAGTGATGACATGTTTAGTCGCTCGTCATCCTTGAACCGCTGGCTGTCTGTGTGGTGTCCTAAAAATGACGTGGGCTACATTGACAATTGGAGCTCTTTTTGGGGAAAACCTGGTCTTATGAGACGAGACAGCATTCATCCCACTTTGGATGGTGCTTCTCATTTATCTAACAATCTGGCATCTTTTTTATCCAAATTTCCAAAACCATGACTACTCAGAGTTGGGACCAGGAAGCAGAGTGGCAGTCTTACACGCCTCTCTGCAGCTCCTCTTCATCCGCCACCCCTCAGCTTAGCCCCTGTCTTTCCCATCAGAGAATCGTTGTCTGCTCCCTCCAAAGTAAATAAAAATATCATGCATAAGCATCCCAAAGTGATAAAGCAAAACATTGGTAAAACTCAAATTAAACATAAAGCCTCTAAATTGAATGATTTGACCTCTGTTCCTCCTCATAATTTAAAAATTAAATGTGGTTTACTAAATATTAGGTCTCTAACTCCCAAGTCTCTGTTAGTCCATGATCTGTTAATTGATCATCAGATTGATTTAATTTCCCTTACAGAGACTTGGTTAGGGCAAGAGGATTATGTTGGTTTAAATGAATCAACTCCCTCTGGTTATTTAAACTGTCAAAATCCCAGAAGTTCTGGTCGTGGAGGAGGAGTAGCAACAATTTACCATTCCAAATTACTAGTTAATGTAAAGCAAAAAACATGTTATAATTCCTTTGAGGGCCTGGTCCTCAGTATTGGGCACTTTAGCAGTTTTAGGTTAAACCCAATTTTATTTGCCATAGTTTATCGTCCCCCATCAACCTACTCAGAATTTTTATCCGAATTTGCTGATTTCTTAGCTGATTTAGTGCTGAAATCTGATAGAATAATTATAGTAGGGGACTTTAATATACATGTGGATGTAGATAGTGACTGCCTTAATGTGGCATTTAATTCAATATTAGACTCGATTGGGTTTTCTCAGAAAGTAGGAAATTCTACTCATTACCTCCACCATACATTGGACCTTGTTCTGACATATGGCATAGAAATAGAAAATCTTGTAGTGTCTCCTCATAACCCTGTACTGTCAGACCATTGTCTGTTAACCTTTGATTTTACCATTTCTGACTATTTGGCTCCTAAAGAAAAATATTATTACAGTAGATGCCTCTCAGATGATGCTGTTTCCAAATTTATGCAGATTGTTTCCTCTATGCCATGTGTCAACACAACGGAAATAAGCTATAGACAGCTTGCTCCTTCTGTAATTGATAACATGGTGGATAGTGTTTCAGCTTCTCTGCATCAGGCTCTAGACTTGGTGGCCCCCTTAAAAAAGAAAAAGTCTAATCAGAGATTTCTAACTCCTTGGTTCAACACAGAAACTCATAGCTTAAAACAGAAGACTCGTCAATTAGAAAGAAAATGGCGCTCTACTAATTTAGATGAAATCTATTTAGCTTGGAGAAATCATCTTTTAATTTATAAAAAATCTCTTAGAAAAGCTAGAACAAGTTATTACTCTGCATTAATAGAAGAGAACAAGAATAATCCCAGGTTTCTTTTCAGTACTGTAGCCAGGTTGACAAAGAGTCAGGACTCTGTCAATCCTAGCATTCCCTTAGAGCTTACTAGTCAGGACTTTATGAACTTTTTCAATAATAAAATTTCATCCATCAGAGATAAAATCAATCAGATTCTTCTCACAGTTAACTTAAATACTGTAACTACTACAACTCCTTCTTTTGATGTCTGTCTTGATGAGTTTACTCCAATCGACCTTTGTGAGTTAGACAAAATAGTTTCCTCATCCAAACCTTTAACTTGTCTTTTAGACCCTATTCCTACTAGGTTATTTAAAGAAGTCTTCCCACTTATTGGTAGCTTTATTCTTCATATAATCAATTTTTCATTAACTTTAGGCCATGTACCGCAGGCTTTTAAAACAGCTGTAATTAAACCCTTACTCAAAAAGCCAACGCTAGATCCAGGAGCTTTAGCTAACTATAGACCAATCTCTAATCTCCCTTTCATTTCAAAAATCTTAGAAAGAGTTGTTGCTACGCAATTATTCGACCACCTGCAGGGAAATGGTTTACTTGAAGAGTTTCAATCTGGGTTTAGAATCCATCATAGTACTGAAACAGCCTTAGCGAAGGTCACTAACGACCTCCTCATTGCATCTGATAATGGACTAGTTTCTGTACTTGTCCTTTTAGACCTTAGTGCAGCTTTTGATACTATCGATCATAATATTCTACTTGATAGATTAGAACACTATGTTGGACTTAATGGAACTTCGTTGCAGTGGTTTAGATCTTATTTATCTGATAGGTTCCAGTTTGTTCATGTAAATAATGAGTTTTCTTTCAACTCAAAGCTTAGTCATGGAGTTCCACAGGGATCTGTGCTAGGCCCTACTCTTTTTAGTTTATATATGCTTCCGTTAGGCAACATTATTAGAAAGCACTGTATACATTTTCATTGTTATGCAGATGACACACAATTATACCTGTCAATGAAGCCAGATGATAGTAATCAATTAGCCAAGTTAGAAGCCTGTCTTAAGGAAATCAAAGCTTGGATGACTTGTAATTTCCTGCTATTAAATTCAGATAAGACTGAAGTCATTCTTGTTGGTCCAAAAAACCTTAGAAATTCCTTTTCAAATCAAACTTTCAGTTTGGATGCAGTTACTCTTTCTCTTAATAGCTCTGTGAGGAACCTTGGAGTTATTTTTGATCAGGATTTGTCCTTCAATTCACATATTAAATTTGTTTCTAAGACTGCCTTCTATCATTTGCGTAATATTGCCAAGATTAGGAGCATCTTGTCTCAGAGTGATGCTGAGAAACTGATCCACGCTTTTGTTAGCTCGAGATTAGATTAGTGTAATTCTTTATTATCAGGTTGTCCTAAAACATCTTTAAAAAGTCTTCAGCTGATCCAAAATGCTGCAGCAAGAGTTTTAACAGGTACTAGAAAGAGAGATCATATCTCTCCGGTTCTGGCCTCCCTTCATTGGCTTCCCATAGAGTTTAGAATTAAGTTTAAAATCCTTCTTCTTACTTACAAAGCTCTAAACAATCAGGCTCCTTTTTATTTAAAAGATCTGATACTACCATATTATCCTAACAGAGCACTACGCTCCCAAAATGCAGGACTACTTGTAATACCTAGAATCTCCAAAAGTACAATGGGAGGCAGAGCCTTCAGTTATCAAGCTCCTCTCCTGTGGAATCAGCTGCCAATCTGGATTCGGGAGTCAGACTCGATCTCAGTTTTTAAGATTAGGGTTAAAACCTACCTTTTTGATATAGCCTACAATTAGGGAGGGATCATGTGTTTCTGAACCCTCCCTTAGTTATGCTGCTAATAGGTTTAGTCAGCCGGGGGACCTCCAGTAATGCACTGGGCCTCACTCCTTTCCTCACTCTCTATGAAATATTTTTTTTTGCTGGTCATTAACATTTGTTTGTTCTCTCCCATAGATTGAGTCCCCATCGTGCTGTTTGCTCTCTACATGTCTGTTCTTTTCATCTTCTCTGTCCCCACACCCCCCAGCCAGTCGCAGCAGATGACTGCCCCTCCCTGAGCCTGGTTCTGCTGGAGGTTTCTTCCTGTTAAAAGGGAGTTTTTCCTCTCCACCGTCGCCAAGCGCTTGCTCACAGGGGATCACCTGATTGCTGGGGTCTTTCTGCAACGGTGGGGGTTCCCCCCTACAGTTGATAGTGCTATGAGATGACTGTTGTTGTGAAATGGCGCTATATAAATAAAGTTGAATTGAATTGAATTGAATATTGGAGTTTTCCCAGGTGGATGAAAGGGTTGCTTCCCTGCGCCTTCGGGTTGGGAAACGGGTCCTGACCATCATTTGTGCCTATGCACCAAATGATGTTTCAGAGTACCCACCCTTTTTGGAGTTTGTGACTGGGGTGCTGGAGGGTGCTCCTCTTGGAGACTCCATTGTCCTACTGGGGGACTTCAATGCACACGTGGGCAACAACAGTGAAACCTGGAGCGGGGTGATTGGGAGGAACGGCCTGCCCGATTTGAACCCGAGTGGTGTTCAGTTATTGGACTTCTGTGCTAACCACAGTTTGTCCATAATGAACACCATGTTCAAACATAAGGGTGTCCATATGTCCACCTGGCACCAGGACACCCTAGGTTGCAGGTCGATGATCGATTTTGTTATCGTGTCATCAGACCTGCGACCGTATGTCTTGGACACTCGGGTAAAGAGAGGTGCAGAGCTGTCAACTGATCACCACCTGGTGATGAGTTGGATCCGATGGCAGGGGAGGAAGCCATTCAGACCTGGTAGACCCAAACGTATAGTGAGGGTGTGCTGGGAACGTCTGGCTGAGGCCTCTGTCCGGGAGGTCTTCAACTCCCACCTCCGGAAGAACTTCAACCACATTCCGAGGGAGTCTAGAAACATGGAGTCTGAATGGGCCACGTTCTCCACCTCTGTTGTTAAAGCGGCGGCCCAGAGCTGCAGCTGCAAGGTGGTCGGTGCATCTCGTGGTGGCAACCCCCGAACCAAGTGGTGGACACCAGTGGTGAGGGGGGCCAATAAGCTGAAGAAGGAGTCCTATCAAGCTTGGTTGGCTTGTGGGACTCCCGAAGCAGCTGAGGTGTACCGGCAGGCCAAGCGGAGTGCAGCTTGGGTGGTTGCTGAAGCAAAAACCCAGGTATGGGAGGAGTTCGGTGAGGCCATGGAACAAGACTTTCGGTCGGCCTCGAAGAGATTCTGGCAAACTGTCCGGCGGCACAGGAGGGGAAAGCAGCTCCCTGTCCACACTGTGTATGGTGCGGATGGGGTGCTGTTGACTTCGACTGGGGATATCGTCAGGCGGTGGAAGGAATACTTTGAGGATCTCCTCAATCCCACTGATACGCCTTCCACAGAGGAAGCAGGGTTTGTGGACGAGGGGGATGACTCGCCTATCACAGGGGCTGAGGTCGCCAAGGTGGTTAAAAATCTCCTTGGTAGCCGGGCCCCAGGGGTGGACGAGATTCGCCCTGAGTACCTCAAGGCCCTGGATGCTGTTGGGCTGTCATGGTTGACACACCTCTGCAACATTGCGTGGAGGTCGGGGGCAGTGCCTTTGGCATGGCAAACCGGGGTGGTGGTTCCTCTCTTCAAAAAAGGGGACCGGAGGGTGTGCTCCAACTTTAGAAGGATCACACCCCTCAGCCTCCCTGGGAAGGTCTATGCCAAGGTATTGGAGAGGAGAGTCCGGCCGTTGGTCGAACCTCGGATTCAGGAGGAACAATATGGTTTTCGTCCTGGCCGTGGCACATCGGACCAGCTCTTTACCCTCTCGAGAATTCTCTAGGGTTCGTGGGAGTTTGCCCAACCAGTTTACATGCGTTTTGTGGACTTGGAGAAGGCATTTGACCACGTCCCTCGTGGATTTTTGTGGGGAGTGCTTCGGGAGTATGGGGTATCGGACTTGTTGTTACGAGCTATTCGGTCTCTGTACAACCGTTGTGAGAGTTTGGTTCCTATTGCCAACACTCGGTCGGACTCATTCCCAGTAAGAGTTGGACTCCGCCAGGGCTGTTTTTTGTCACCGATCCTGTTCATAATTTTTATGGACAGGATTTCTAGACGCAGCCAGGGAATGGAGGGTGTCATGCTTGGTGACCACAGGATCTCATCTCTGTTGTTTGCAGATGATGTTGTCCTGTTGGCTTCATCCAGCAATGACCTACAGCTTTTGCTGAGACGGTTTGCCGCTGAGTGTGAAGTGGCTGGGATGAGAATCAGTACCTCCAAGTCCGAGTCCATGGTCCTCAGCCGGAAAAAGGTGGATTGTCCACTCTGGGTTGGGGACAGGCTCCTGCCCCAAGTGGAGGAGTTTAAGTATCTTGGGGTCTTATTCACGAGTGAGAGGAGAATGGAGCGAGAGATTGACAGACGGATCAGAGCAGCATCTGCAGTGATGCGGACGTTGTACTAGTCTGTTGTGGTGAAGAGGGAGCTTAGTTCTAAGGCAAAGCTGTCGATTTACCAGTCAATCTATGTTCCTACTCTCACCTATGGTCACAAGCTTTGGGTAATGACAGAAAGAACGAGATTGCGGATACAAGCGGCTGAAATGAGCCTTCTCCGTAGAATTGCTGGACTCACGCTCAGAGATAGGGTGAGGAGCTCAGTCATCCGGGAGAGGCTGGGGTACTGGGAGGCTACATTCCATAGTTAGCTAGTTAGCTGCATTAGCTCGTCCAAGCTCGACTCACCAAGACAGTCCAGAGTTGCTAAATCATATCATACAGGTTTCCGGTTGCCTTGGTTGTGTCTAGTGCCTCTCCTGAACCAATTTAAAGGTAACAGGAGACTGCACTCACTCTCTATAATCACTGAAGAGTGCAACACTTTCACTCCCTCAGCTCTCCATGTGCTTCTGGTCTCCTCTCTGCTGCACTCTCTCTACATGAGGGTGTGGTAGCTAACTTCTGCTCACCAATAGGAGTAGAACTCCACCACTCTCAACCACTGAAATTAAATTGTAACAAACTTGTTTGACAGACACATAGCTTAACTATTAACACAAGTTTTTATGAGCCAGAGAGCACTGGTGAACTGAAAAACAAACATAAAATAATTAATTATAAATGTCTACCGGGCTACATTAGCCACCATCCTCCTCTCTCCTTTCTCCTCCACTGAGTCGAGGTGGCACCCCAGAACAGAGCTGGCTTTTTTTTAATCAGTCTGTTCAGTCGCTTCCTGTCGGCTGTTGTGATGCCGCTGCCCCAGCAGACCACTCCATATATAATGGCTGATGCCACTACAGAGTAATAGAAGGTCTTCAGGAGTGGCCCCTGTGCTCCAAAAGACCCGAGTCTCCTCAGGAGGAACAGCCTGCACTGCCCTTCTTGTAGAGTGTGTTGGAGTTGTGTGAGGAGGTCCACACCTGCAGCAGTCCACCACCAGTTCCTTGGTTTTCCTAGCACTGATCTGGAGGCAGTGTTGCAGGTACCAGTCTACAAAGTCCTGGATAAGTCTGTACTCCGAGTCATCCCCATGAGGCGGACAATTGCAGAGTCATCAGAGAACTGTAGATGGTAGTGTGGACTGTTGTATGAAAAGTCAGCAGTGTAGAGGGTCAACAGGAAGGGAGCCAGAACTGTTCCCTGGGGTCCCCCGTAGTGCAGATGACAGTGTCAGACACAGTCCCGGGTCCTCATAAACTGTGGCTGGTCTGTAAGGTAGTCCAAGATCCACGATGACAGGTGCTGGTCCACCCCTGCATACAGCAGCTTGTCCCTCAAGACCACTGGTTGGATGGTGTTGAAAGCACTGGAGAAATCAAAGAACATGATCCTCACAGTGCTCCCAGGTTTCTCCGGGTGAGACAGGGAACGATGTAGGAGGAGGATCACTGCATACTCCACCCCGATGCCATGCTGGTAGGCAAACTGAAGTGGGTCCATCGCGGGTCTCACTAGGGGGCAGAGATGGGCAAGAAGCAGCCTCTCCTGGGTCTTCATTAGGTGTGATGTGAGGGTCACTTGTCTGTAGCTGTTCAGGTCCTTGGGGTGCAGAGTCTTTGGTATGGGTACCACACAGGATGTTTTCCACAGTTGTGGTACCCTCCCCAGCTTCAGGCTCAAGCTGAAGATGTGCTCCACAATCCTGCACAGCTGGTCTGCACAGGACTTGAGGAGCCTCGTGCTGATGCTGTCCGGACCTGCAGCCTTCCTCACTTTGATCTTCTTCAGCTCAGCTCTCACCTGGGTCTTCGTGAGGGACAGACTGGGGCAGGAGGGCTGTGTGCTGGGAGGGGGGGATGTTGGGTCTGTGAGGGGAAAAACAGCAGGGGATGTGCATTGAGAGATGGGGAATGTAAGAGGGGGTCTGGAGGGAGGGCAGTGGACAGGGGGACTAGATGAAGGTGGAGGCAGCTGGGGTTGGTAGGCAGGCGGAGAAGAGGGTGGTTGGTCAAACCTGTTAAAGAATAGGTTCAGGTCGTTCACCCACTCCCTACCCCTCATGGCCTGGGAGGAGGTATTCTCATTCCCAGAGATAGTTTTGAGGCCTCTGCAGAGACTGCTGAAGTCACTCTACTGCAGCTTGCCCTCCATCTTCTTCCTGTAAGTGTCCTTCCCCTCTCTAATCTTCCTCCTTAGCTCCCTCTGTACAGACCCCATGTACTCTAATATTGCTGTACTGGCATTGATATTAGCCATCTTTCTCCCTGATGACCTGGTGAGTGGCGGAGCTACTGTTCACAGTAGGAGTCCATTGTTAGCATTGCACAGCTTTTCTACGGTGCTGAGAGACCCGATATTCCTCAAGAAATCAGGAGAAAGCATGTCAGTGTAACCGGTGTTCTTATACGTTTCTAAATTTTCTTGCTCTGTCAAACCCAGCACAGACCAGCAATTGATTGGAGGAAGAAAAGTTGGTTACCCAGCCACAAGGGGTGAACAAGCCAGTGAACTCTCTGTGCCAGTCCCAAGCCCTGATAAACTGGGTAGGGTACCGTCAGGAAGGGCAACCGGCGTAAAAATCCTTGCCAAATCAACATGTGGATTATCATGACATTAGGTAATGATACCCTGTGGCAACCCCAAAACGGAGCAGCCAAATGACAAAAAAAAAAAAAAAAAATTCAAAACGAGCATAGAGATTATGCATTAATTTATTTTTCAGTGAGCGGATGAAGAGACACAGTGGGTGTGTCCATGCTTGCACTTATTTGGTGGGGCCGTGTGTTGCTTTTCATGTCCTTAGATGTTTTTTTTTGTTGTTGTTGTTTTTTGGAGGGGGCTATAACAGAAATAGAGGAGGACCAAGGACTGCACCTTACATGTTAATGCAGGGCGAACTGGGATGCACAAACGAGCACGGAGTGGAGGATCGTATCTTTGTTCAAAATGGGTGGAGATAAAGATGGGGGGGGTATCGTTCCAGTAAACTCCAGATGGGATGACACAATGCATGCATGACTCACTGAATAAGACCT
Source organism: Pholidichthys leucotaenia (assembly GCA_020510985.1). NCBI lineage: Eukaryota > Metazoa > Chordata > Actinopteri > Cichliformes > Pholidichthyidae > Pholidichthys > Pholidichthys leucotaenia. Next base: position 327,167,143 of record CM035844.1, on the reverse strand, counting down.
AGTGAGAACACGGTGGAACATGACAAAGTTTAAAGTGCTGATGACACGTTTTTGACTTCATCTAATTTTTCAACACATAATACAATATGACAAAATAGGTGGGTCTGTGCAGTTCTAAGTCAAACAGACTTTTTTTCAGTTGAATATCCGACGTTTTTGTGAGCGTCACGTCACGTCACCAATTACGTCAGTGGCTGGAAAACCCCGCTGCCATGTAGTCACGTCATCGGGAGAACACGGCGCTTGGCTGCACATTGTACACACAGGATGGAAGCGGCTGAAAACATCCACAATGGTTCCAGCACATGTAGCATGGAATTGGTTTGTGTTGTCCAATCTTCAGACGATTATAGTGCCGAAGAATGGGATGATAATGAAGAATCTGGGGTCATCAGACCATATAGGATTGAGCCGTGCCAAGCGGGCATTGTACCAAACCAGTCACACTCAGAGAGTGACGGGTGGAGAGGCACACATGCCCGCCGCAGCAGCAGCAGCGACAAACACACGGCAGGGAAACACCAGTGTTATTCTTTTGTTACAGATATTGCAACAAATTACTTGTTCATAAATATAATTTATTTAAACCCGATTTTTCAATAAAATCATAGCAGTGTATTCTCTGTGGCTCAGGCATCGGGTATATCATGGATTATATTTTGAGTTCTTGTTGTTTTTGTTTTGTACGTGTGTTTTGAGCCACTTTCAGGTGGGCGCTGTTCAAGATTCGCCAGTCCGAACACACGCACCCTCTCTCTTTGACAGTCAGCTGTTCATGGTTTGTGTGCATCATCTGACGTATTGTCAGTCAGTCAATGTTGCCAGCGCTATCACGACGTGTTGGCCGCTCCACACAGCCATGGTTCTGTTGCGCCCCTTGAAACGATGTTGGCCCTGGGGCGCAACCGTGGTTAACACTTTTCCTCTCCATGTTCGCTGGGCCATGTCAGCCCCAAACACCAACTGTAAGTGTTTCTGTTTATTTTAGTGGGTCTTCACCTTTTTGGGAACTGTTGTCATCATTCTTATGTTCAATACATGAGCTGTGGTGAATTCTGCGCCTAAATCCATTCATCATGACCCTCTGTGTGCTCTTAGGGCAGGGAGAGGGAGGATGAAATAACGAAGATTTGCAGGCAGGATTCATCACAGCACATTTAATGCAGGAAGACAGACAGTTCCCTGAAAGGTGAAGACGTACAAGAAACAGGCACACTTACTGATGGCGTTCAGGGGCAGACATCGCCCAGTGAACGAATGAGAGGAGAAGTGTTTGCCACAGGTGCGCCCCAGAGGACATCGCTTCAAGGACGTACGTGAGCCACAGTGAACATGGAGTGACTAGCGCGTCGTGAGAGTGCAGAAAATACTGGCAGACAAACAGCACAGATGACAATACTATGGACCATTAGTGCATGACTGGCAAACGGCCGTGAAGTACACGCACTGCTGGTGATGGTGTGATTAGAAGCACCTGGGCAAGGACCGGGAAACATGATCAGCAGGAGTTTGAATCAGCTGGTGATAATGAGAGAGGGGACATGCCTGGACTGGCGAGACAGAAAGTAGATCAAAGCTGAGCGTAAATCCATTAATCCTTCCCCTCCTCATGCGCTCCTCCTGCATAAAAGCACAAGACTTAATAATAGTTGGAGCCGAAGCGTGTGATGTGGTCTTTCACGGTTTGATGTTTATCTAAGCCTGCGACACAACGCCAAGGCACAGCTATAAAATTAAAACAAGAAACCAGAGAATCTGTGAGCTACAAAGCTGCTGTCATTCCAGTCAACAACAGCGGAGTCGTTCTCCAGCTTACATCATGGGGGTGCCTCCCTTAATTCGGTGGGTGGCACCACAGTCCAGTCAGCAGCTGCTGTTTTTTGATGATAACTAGTTTATGCAGGCGTGGTTGTAAATGTTACATTGATCATCGACAATGACTTTTGGGTTTACACAACATCCTAAAAAATGACAAAATCATGTCATCAGTCCTTTAAGGATTGTACTTTTTCAGTTTTCCCATTAGTAGTCAATCTGGATACCCAAATTAATGTGGAAGAGCACTGAAAAAGTGCAGAATCCTCCTACATCAGAGGCTGCCTTTTTTTTTTAGCTTTTATCAGTGTCATGGGGTGGTCCTCGCAGGCCACTATTGAGACGCTATAGGCAGCCATTGAGTTTGCATATTTATTAAAGGAGGACACGCTATACACGACTACAAAATAATGAGCTTCGAGGGGCAAAACACAAACAAGACTATGACTGGGCACAATGACGATATACACAGACTCACTGAAAATATGGAGGATGAAGAGGATGATTGGAGATGGGAAATAGGGACTGATGAGGACGTCATCAGTGGAATGACAATCAGCTGTCACCGTGGAGCTCGGCTCTGACAGCCAGAAGCCCTGCCGAGACGCTGTCAGAACAAGAGCCCAGGAAGCCCATAAGGAAAACTAACATAACGGGAGGAAAATACTGCATGACCCAAGCGCGGACAATATCAGCGCTCAGACCATGACAGTACTCCCCCCCGAACGGTGCACTCTGGGCGCAGCGTAACATCCAAGCTTTCCCCCCCACCCAGAAGGCTACGAAGGCCCACCCAGGGTGGGTGGAGGGGGGAAAAAAAAGGCTAGGAGGGCAAGAACCAGAAAAAAAAACAAAAAAAAAACATGAAGGGCAAAAATAGAAAAAATAAGAACATGGTGCAACAAACAGATCATGGAAAAAAACAAAACAAAAGCACAAATATACTCTATAATGCACAAGTGAAAATACAGGGACAGAACACAGCGATACTGTGCCTAAGGGTCATGATAAACAGGCAAAAGAAACAAAAGGCAACCACAGAGCGTCTCTCAACAATAGAGGAGGGGAAAAAAAATCCACACTAAATAGCGGCGAAATACAGACAGTTCAAATAAGGTATAAATAAACGGGCAAAGGCAACAAAAGAGCATCTCTCAGCCTACAGAGGAGAAAAAAAAAACATGCTAAAGAGCGGCGAATTACAGACAGTTCAAATAAGGTACAAATAAACGGGCAAAGGCAACAACACATATCTCTCAGACTACAAGAACAACTGAAATACAGGCACATCACAAAATACAGAGTACCCAATAACCAGAGAAAAAAAAACACACGCAACAGAGCAGCGAAATCCACTGTTCAAAGTAGTCCAAAAGACAAAACACAAGTGCATCCCTAAAATTACAGAGAAGAGGGGAAAAAAAACAACACGGGGATGACGGCAGGCAGAGCACAATGAAACAACAAAAAAAGCCTAATTAGTTCCGGAGGTCTACCTGCGTCCAGCGTCCAGATCGCTGGCAGGGGGAAAAGGATGAGTTCGGGCGGTCTACCCCAGTCCCAGGCCCGGAGAAACAGTACCTCTGGTGGCCGGACCAGGTCGCCGAACAAGGAGTCCAGTTTGTCGGGTGGCCGACCCAGAACGCCAAACCGGCGAAACAGTTTCCCAGGAGGCCGACCTGCGTCATCAGACGACCAGGACCGCAGGGGAGAACTCGGAGACGTCCTCCCTACCGCGAGGGGAAGCAGGGGAAAGCAGAGCCGAACATGGGGAATCCCCGCGGCCCCCGGTGGAGGGAAAAAGGGAAAAGATGAGAGACCAGTCCAGCGTCGAACAGCGGAGGATCTGCAACTCTTTCTCTTAACTCCACACGGACTGGCACTGTGTCTTTGCTGGAACCCAAGCGGGACCGTGCTGCACCCACGACGGACCTCGACTGGGCCGGCACAGCACCAGGGATGACCTTCAGACACAAACCCAGAACCTCCAAGGCAACGACCAGAGCAGGCTCGTCACCGGTGACCCTGGGAGAAGGCTCAGAAGAGAAAAGAAAACCAGGATCAGAATCACCGGCAGTGGCAGAGCCCAGCGAAACAAGCTCGGACGCAGCGAACGGCTGTACCCGGCTCATCTCCCCGAGAGACAGGCAAAAATGCTCCAGAATAGAAGAAAGGAAGACAAAGTAGAGCACTTGCCTGATCTCGGGCTCTACCGCAGCCCAGGACTTCAACGATCCAGGTTCAGTGTGCTGAAGGTCCAGTTCTGGTTCCCACTCAACTGCGGTGGGCTCCGCAGCCGGCATGATGGTGTCCACAGTCTGGGGCTTCCCTGATGCTGATGTCCATGCTGAAGGCCCGCACGGCGTGGTGGCATGGGATCCGTGACCTGCCGGGTCGGACTGTTCCTCAGTGAAGACCCGGAGACGCTTGATCGTTGGCGCAGGCTCCAAGTGGCAGTCCGCCCTCCTCCTCTGCCCGTGTCATGGCTGCGGGGCTGGAACCAGGCTCTCCAGGGCTGCAGGCTCCTTCCTCGTCCGGCGGTGTAGTCCTGGCACCATGGAATGCTCAGGGGGAGAAGACACAGAGGTAGCAGGTTCATAATTAATAATTGCAGCAGGTGGAGGGAGCTCGGGGGACTGTGAACCCCGAACTCCACCCCCAGGGATCAAACAAGGCAATTCACCCAGTGAGGGAAAAGAATGAAAGGACACTTGCCTGATCTGCTGAGGACCAATGGAAGCTGCTGCGGTGGGCTTAGTTTTCTCCTTCCCCCTTTGGATGGTGATGGAGGCCCCCCCGGGAGGATGAAGAGGAGCCGCTCCCACGGGATCAGGAACGGAGATAGCCGGAGTCGGACTCGTGGAGCTCACAGCAGCTGGGGAGAGCATCGAGGAGGAGGAAGGAGCAGCAGAGGTGGTCCGGGGACGAGGAACATGCAACACGGAGGAGACTGCTGTCTTACCCCTCTGATGAGACGCAGAGGCTACAGCTGGCTGGGAGACAGAGTTCATGCGGCCTCCCGGAACTGGATCTGGACGGGGTTCTCGCTGAGGCTTGTTACGGGCACGGCGACAACATTTACTGGCAGAGGGCGAGGTGGAGGGGAGGTCAGGGGAACCCCGCACCTGGGCTTGACGGGTTACAGGAGCTGAATCCCGAGGCGAGGAGCGGGAATGCCTCACCGTCGGCCTCCTGCCGGAGTTTCCTTCCAGTCTGCAGATCTCCTCCCTCGTTGGGATGGCTGTGTTCCGGGAAGGAAGTGAGGGTTCCTTGGCCGCCCTCTCTATCTGCTCACGTTGCGCAACATTCCACGTCACTCTCTCCCTCCCTTCAGGAAAGGAGGTTAGATGATAATTTAACAATGTCCTCTGGGCGACATCCAGGTGCTCGTATGCAGCGTAGGTGGGTATAAGGAGGCAAGCATCGGCCAGATAGCCATCCACCTCCCACAACCACTTGGGGCAAAACTCACGCTCGAATGCAGACATACTGTCAAAAAGAACAAGCACCCGGAAAAGGGAAAAACTACCAGCCCAAAATAAAGCAAACTCACGGTCACTGGTGTCACGTTTGGCTGCGACCTACTGTCATGGGGTGGTCCTCGCGGGCCACTATTGAGACGCTATAGGCAGCCGTTGAGTTTGCATATTTATTAAAGGAGGACACACTATACACGACTACAAAATAATGAGCCTCAAGGGGCAAAACACGAACAAAACTATGACTGGACACAATGACGATATACACAGACTAAGGGATAAACTCACTGAGAATATGGAGGATCAAGAGGATGACTGGAGCTGGGAAATAGGGACTCCAGCCAAACGTTGGGGAGACCAGCGTTATCCGTGTGTGGTCGCAGCCCAGAGTAACCATAGCTACTCTCTTAAATAGGGCTTAGAGGATTAACCAGCTGATGAGTACGTCATCAGCGGAATGTCAATCAGCTGTCAGAATCAGAATCAGAATCAGAATCAGAATCAGGTTTATTGCCATTGTTCATGTAGTACACAAACTAGGAATTTGTCTCGGTACAATGCTGCAACATTAAACATGATAAGATAAGAGAAATAAACTATACATGTAATAAAGTGTAGGATAAGATTAAGTGATACTGGTCAACAGTTAAAATATATATTAGCCAGCAGCAGATACTGTGGAGAACTATATAGTGCAGTCGGTAATGCAGGAAGAAAACAGTGATGATTGACATGAGTCTGGTTGAGCTGCTGTACATGGTGCACGAGAGTCAATAAGTCACTTAGTGTTCAGCAGTCTAATGGCAGAGGGGAAGAAGCTGTTCATGTGACGGGAGGTTTTAGTCTGGATGGACCGAAGTCTTCTACCAGAGGGGAGGGGGGCAAACAGTACGTGACCAGGGTGTGAGGGATCGGCTATGATCCGGCCAGCACGCCTCCGGGTCCTGGAGATGTACAGATCCTGGAGAGATGGGAGCTTGCAGCCGATCACCTTCTCAGCAGTGCGCACGACGCGCTGCAGCCTTAGTCTGTCCCTGGCAGTGGCTCCTGCGTACCACACGGTTATGGAGGTGGTGAGGATGGACTCGATGATGGCTGTGTAGAACTGCACTAACATCTTGGTGGGTAGCTTGAGCTTCCTCAGCTGCCGCAGGAAGAACATCCTCTGCTGGGCTTTTTTGATGAGTGAGCTGATGGTCAGCTCCCATTTGAGGTCCCTGGTGATGGTAGTGCCTAGGAAGCGGAAGGAATCAGCAGTGGTGATGGGAGAGCCTGAGAGGGTGAGGGGGGGCAGAGGAGTAGTGACTTTCCTGAAGTCTACAATCATCTCCACTGTCTTCAGAGCGTTCAGCTGCAGGTTGTTATTGCTGCACCAGGATGCCAGCTGGGCCACCTCTCTCCTGTAGGCGGACTCGTCGCCGTTGGAGATGAGCCCGATGAGGGTGGTGTCGTCCGCAAACTTGATCAACTTGACAGACTGGTGGCTGGAGGTGCAGGACTTGGTGTAAAGGGAGAAGAGTAGGGGGGAAAGTACACAGCCCTGGGGTGATCCGGTGCTGATGCTAGTATAGTCTGAGACAGTCTTTCCCAGCCGCACATGCTGCCTCCGGTCCGTCAGGAAGTTGATGATCCACCTGCAGAGGGAGTCAGGCACGTTGAGCAGGGACAGCTTGTCCCGGAGCAGAGCGGGGCGGATGGTGTTGAATGCGGAGCTGAAGTCCACAAACAGGATCCTGGCGTAGGTTCCCGGGGAGTCCAGGTGCTGCAGGATGGAGTGGAGGGCCAGGTTGACTGCATCGTCTACAGACCTGTTGGCTCGGTAGGCAAACTGCAGCGGGTCCAGGAGAGGGGTGGTGATGGACTTGAGGTGGGACAGGACCAGGCGCTCAAAGGACTTCATGACTACAGAGGTGAGCGCTACAGGTCTGTAGTCATTAAGTCCAGTGATCCGTGGCTTCTTGGGGACAGGGATGATGGTGGAGGATTTGAGGCAGGACGGCACGTGGCATAACTTAAGGGAGGTGTTAAAAATGTCTGTGAATACAGGAGCCAGCTGTTTCGCACAGAGTCTCAGGGTGGAGGGAGACACGCCGTCTGGGCTGGGGGCCTTGCGCGGGTTCAGTCTGGAGAACTGTTTGAGCACATCCTGCTCACTGATGATAAGGGGAGGGGGGGAGGAGGGGGGGTGCCTTAAATGAAGTAGGGAATGTGGAGGCTGTGGAGCTGGAGGGAGGGGGGGGAGTTGGATACAGATGACGAGGTGTCAAAACGGGCATAGTGTTGGGACAGTCTTTGACAAAGGGCTTTGTCATCCTGACCTTTAGGAGCCTTAGGTCGATAGTTGGTGATTTGCCTCAGTCCTCTCCACACGGAAGCCGAATCATTAGCAGTGAACTGCTGCTGGAGTCTCTCTGAGTACACAGATTTAGCCCTCTTCAGCTCTCTGTTAAACCGGTATTTAACCTCTCTGTAGCAGTCCCTGTCTCCACTTTTCAGCGCTGCTTCCTTCTCCTTCCTGATCTGTCTGAGCTTAGCTGTGAACCAGGGTTTGTCATTAGAGTAACTCACCCTGGTGCGTGATGGAAGAATGTTCTCTTCACAAAAGTGGATATATGAGTTCACAGTGTCCGTGTACTCATCCAGATCATGCGTGGCTCCTTTAAGCATGCCCCAGTCAGATATTTCCATGCACGTTTCCAGCTTCTCCTCAGCATCACTGGTCCGTATCTTCGTAGTGCTCACAACAGGTTTAGTGAGCTTCAATCTCTGTCTGTATGTGGGAATGAGGTGAACCATCACGTGATCAGAAAATCCCAGCGCAGCTCGAGGGACAGCGCGATATGCGTCTTTCACTGTGGTGTAACAGTGATCCAGTGTGTTTAATCCTCTGGTGGGGCATTTAATAAACTGTTTGTAGCGGGGGAGATCGTGGCTCAGATTGCACTGATTAAAGTCGCCAGCCACAATAATCAGCGAGTCTGGAAAACTCCGCTCTGTGTGTTGAATGTGATCCGCGAGCACGCGCTGAGCTTCGCGCGTGTCCGCGTCGGGAGGGGCGTACACAGCGATCATTATGAAAGAAGCAAACTCCCGCGGGGAATAGAAGGGCTTGCAATTGATAACAAGAAATTCCAAGGCAGGAGAACAGTGTTTGGAAATTACCGTTACATCAGAGCACCAGCTGCAGTTGATGTAGAAGCAGACACCGCCTCCTGTGGTCTTGCCGGAAAGCTCTGTGTCACGATCAGCACGGAAGAGCTGAAAGCCGTCGAGGCGCAGCGCGCTGTCCGGTATATTTTCCCGGAGCCAGGTCTCAGTAAAGCAGAGGACAGCTGAGGAGGCGAGGTCCTTAAAACGCATCAGCAGTCTCAGTTCATCTACCTTGTTAGAGAGAGAGTCACTGTGGAGCTCGGCTCTGACAGCCGGAAGCCCCGCCGAGACGCTGTCAGAATAACAGCCCGGGAAGGCCATAAGGAAAACTAACAGAACGGGAGGAAAATACTGCATGACCCGAGCGCGGACAATATCAGTGCTCAGACCATGACAATCAGGATGTTGTGGCTCTTTGAAACCTTTTAGCATCATCCTTCTGTGCTTTGCACTGCAGTGTGTTATGGTCCCAAATTGTCACAAGCCCTGTGCAGAGCGACTCTGACCAAAAGACAACATGTTACCCTCCCAGAAATAGCAGCAGGAAAAACATGAACAGAGACAAATGATACTAATATGGGCCATTCAATTGGCTGAAAACATTCAAAACCTGCGGCAATTAAATAAACCACTAATTAAATTTTTTTACCCTTTGCTTAATCAAAGCACTCTGTAGCTTGCTGACGTGTAATAATTAAAACAGGCAAAGGTGCATTTGTGATTGTTTCATCCTAATAAAACATTAAAGGTTTCATGAAACTGAACGGACCACAATGCGCCCATTTCACAGGCAAAGCAAGACACCAAGCTCTATCTGTGAGTTTGTAACATTTATTCAAGTAAAGACACACATACAAATAATACAACACTAATAACTAAACGGGGAAAAGCCCGTGCTGGAGGAGAGCGGAGCTCGTGACCAAGGGTAACAAAACAGCCCGGGACAAAAGGCTGAGGCACTCAAGGATGCTGGGGAACCAGAAACAAAACAGCCGGAGAACAGCAGGGCTCAACAGCTGAGGGAATTAAGGGAAGGGATGATTACCTGGTCGAAACTCAATGCCATCTCCTAGATGGTGATGACAGACAAAACACTCTGACAGCAGCAGAACATCAGAGGGCATCTCAGTAGGGCCCAACAGCAGAGAAGGTTGTCATGCCCTTTAAATACCCTTCTCATGATGGTAAACAGGTGTGGATACATGAGTTGGGAAAATAACACAATGAATAGCAGCTGTGCAGCTCCAAACAGTTTGACAGCAGGAAGCTGCACAACACTGTCAAAATAAAACACAAACTGGAAACCATAAAGATACAAACACAACAGAACCCAAAATGTCCATAATAATACTACAGGTGTAAGAAGACAAGAATTAAACAAGAACCAATACAGCAGACATGATAACAAGGAAACAAGCAAATACTAAACTAGACAAGAAACTGGGCACGGCACCCCCCGTACCCCAGGATCATGACAGAGCCCCCTACTCAATGGGTGGAATTCCAGACACCCCAGGGTAACATCACAAGAAGAAAAAGAAAAGACCACCACACACACACACACACACAGAGGACCCTCAAAACAAGAAAAACAACCCTTCCCAGAGGGGAGGAAGGGGAACCCAGGCACGGAGGGATCGAGACTAAACAAATAAAAAAACCAAAAAGAAAACACTCATGACCCTCACACTACCGCTACCACAGATATGGTGGCCCAAACTCTGGGGAACTACAAGGTGGAAAAAGGCAGTTCAGGTGGTCTACCCGAGTCTCAAGGCCACCAGCGCTTGTGATGGAGTAAGTCGGGTGGCCTCCCCGAACTCCACAGCCACCACAGCAGGAGGAAAAGTCCATCAGGTGGCTTCCCACAGTGCATGGGCCAGCGGACCGCAGGGCACCCCCCCCATCCCCGGAGGCAGCAGCGACCAACCAGATGAGGGGAGCGGCAGCTTGGAGGGAACCTTTGACGAGGTGAGGGGATCTAAGATGACCTTAGACGAAGATGTAGCACCCGCGACAGCCCCAGGCTGGGGCATAGCTGCACCCAGGGCAGCCCTGGGCTGGGGCATAGCATCCCTGGTAACCCTGGAGTGGAACATGGCACCCATGATGCCCAGACTGACCCACGAGAGCACCAGGCCAAGGAGGCAGTAAACAATGGAACCCCAGGCTGAGGCGCTGCACCCACGGTGGCCCCAGACTGAGGCATAGCTGCACCCACAGAGGGCCCAGACTGGGGAATACCTGCACTCGTGGAGGCCCTGGACTGGGGTGTAGATGTACTTGCGGAGGCCCCGGACTGGGGCGTAGATGCACTCGCAGAGGCCCCAGACTGGGGCTTAGCTGCACCCGCAGAGGTCCGGGTTGGAGGGGGAGCAGCACCCACGAAGACCTCAAACAGAGGGGGAGCAGCACCCACAGAGGCCCCAGACTGGGGCGCAGTACCCACGAAGACCTCGGTGACCCTGGATAGTGGCTCAGGTAAAGGAACAGAGACAGAGTCAGGGCACAGGCAGACTATTCCTCCCGTCCCAGATGTGGGTGCAGTGCTGGGGCAGGGACTCTCAGAACTGCACGTTCCTCCGTTGTCCAGCGGCTCCTGCCCAGGACCGGCGGGGTTCTCGGAGGCCACAGAAGAGAACATGGGAGAGGAAGGCAAGGGTGAGGCAACAGTAGCAGGTGATGAGGACTCAGCTAAGGTTGACTGCCATTGCTGAACCTCATCACCGGGAGGGAATAAGGCTAGGTATTTCATTAAAATGAGAAGAGGAATGAAAACCCACTTGGCTTATTACCCGGTGCATGATGGTTTCTGCTACTGAAGATGGGCCAGATGGTGCTCCTCTGGCCACCGCTGACATACTCTGGGCAGGAGGTGGAGGCTCGGGCTCCTGGAGAGGGAGTCAGAGCGCCAGAGCTCGTGGCCGCTTCCTTGTAGCCCTGGCCCTCAGCGCTGATGGCTGAAGGTCTTCCACCAGGCTGTGAGGGTCTGTCCGGAGGATGAAGATGGTATAAAGCAAGCCTGCGAACCTGGGGAAACTGCTCAACCCCAGATGCGCCTGAACAGTCCTACGGACTTCTTTCAACAAACGGGAGGTAAACGCGACATCAACATATTCCTGGGCCAGGTCCGCCGCCCATAGTTCATCAATGGTGGGGCCCCCGGCTACCGATATGCCTCGGTTAGTGGGGCCCCAATGCCCTGGTGACATACCCAGGGAGCGCATAAAAAAACAGAAGGGGAGAAAAAGTGATTACGGAAAAAAAAAATGCAAACTCACAGAGGCTGGTGTCACACTGGTCGGGCTCTTCTGTCACAATGCGCCCGTTTCATGGGCAAAGCAAGACACCAAGCGTCATCTGTGAGTTTGTAACATTTATTCAAGTAAAGACACATATACAAATAATACAACACTAATAACTAAATGGGGAAAAGCCTGTGCCGGAGGAGAGCGGAGATTACAACCAGGGGGAACAGAACAGCCAGGGACAAATAGCTGAGGTGCTCAAGGACGCCAGGAAACCAGAGACAAAACAGCCAGAGCCCATCCAGAGAACAGCAGGGCTCAATGGCTGAGGGACTTAAGGGAAGGGATGATTACCTGGTCGGAGCTCAACTCCATCTCCTCGACGGCGACGGCAGACAAAACACTCTGACAGCAGCAGAGCATCAGAGGATGTCTCAGTAGCGCCCGACAGTGGAGAAGGTTGCCGTGCCCTTTAAATACCCTTCTCATGATGGTAAGCAGGTGTGGATATATGAGTTGAGAAAATAACACAATGAATAGCAGCTGTACAGCTCCAAACAGTTTGACAGCCGGAAGCTGCACAACACTGTCAAAATAAAACACAAACTGGAAACCATAGATACAAACACAACAGAACCCAAAATGTCCATAATTATACGACAGATATAAAAAGACAAGAGTTAAACAAGAACCAATACAGCAGACATGATAACAAGGAAACAACCAGATACTAAACTAGACAGGAAACTGGGAATGGCACCCCCCCGTACCCCAGGATCATGACAACGGAACCACCAAATTAATGGGCAGAACACATGAGACACAAACATACACCTGTTGTCTTTCTGCTTTTCAATGAATCAACCGTGGTGTGCTCTTTCCAATTAATGAACAAATTGATTTTCCTTAAATGAGTTTTTGCAGACATGGTTTACAACATGTTCATTACAAATTAGAACTTCTTCATATTTTAATTTAACCAATATAAAGCTGCAAAAGTGAAAACTGCCAATCAGATTATGTATTATTTATTTGCTTGTTTGAGTTCTACAGAAGGGTATGACTTCTTTTCTTTTCCCATATACTGCTCTTTTTCCTCATGTTGACACAGCTCCCAGAGCTCTTACTAAAATGTCTGTGATACGCTTTGGTCAAAACAACTCAGGGTTTCCTTATTGCAGCATCATTTTACACAAAACAGCTTGTTTTAATGGCATAATGCTTTAAATGTTAATGAGCCCCAGTTAATCCCACACTCTCTTTCATAACTTCTCTAGGATCTTTTGATGTTGATGCCATGTTTGAAGCTAACATTAGCCTTTAGTTTTGGTTGTCAGAATGTTAATATACTAACATTGGTTGAATGTGAGAGTTCAAAAAGTGAAATATCAGAGACAGGGGTGTGAATGTTTGATAACACAAGGCCGGTCCCTGAGGTGTAATAAGCACAGAAACAACTGTGAATGAGTGAATGGCTAACTGCTGATCAAGATGATGTCTGGTCCAGAGTGATCTCTGTTCGAGAGTATAATAAACAATAATAAAATGAGCTAAAATAACATCTGTGAATGAACTATATGATCAAATGTTGGTAGATGATCCAGCTGGAAAAGCAGGTGTTTAATTATTTATTTAGCGAATGCAAAGTCCTTAAGCCAAGCAGTTGCCTCCTGGTTTGCTGTATGGAGGGTGTGTAATCCTCCTTCCAGTCTTTGGAGCGGGCAAGCCTCTATGATGTGTTCCATTGTTTGCTCCTCTCCACATGCGCACAGTGGGCTAGGGCTACTGCCCCATCTGTAAAGGCTGGCCAAGCAGGGGCCATGTCCAGTCCTGAAGCGATTGAGTGTAGACCACTGTCTCCTTGGGAGGTTGGTGCCCGGGACCTGTTGGTTGGGGTTTATCACCAGCTGTTTGTTTGGGACCTCCTTGGTCTCCCATTCCTCTTGCCAAGCTGTCTGGATGGTAAAGTCAGCTGGGGGAGGGTTTTTCCAAATCGGCCGTCTGGATGAAAGTCGGGCAGTGGGTGGAGTGTAGATATCTGCATGGATTGGTAAGTGAGGAGAATCTTTAACTTTTTGGAGCATCCTTTGAGTTAATGCTGCTCGCCGGATGTGTGGAGGGGCTATGTTTGACAGTACAGAGAGCCAGGGGAGTGGTGTTGAGCGGATTGTTCCAGTTATAGTTCTCATGGTTGTGTTGAGCTGGGTGTCTACATGGTGTGTGTAAGATGACCTGGACCAGACAGGGGCACAATATTCTGCTACAGAGTATGAAAGGGCCAGTGCTGAGGTGCGCAGGGTGGAGACTGCCGCCCCCCATTTTGCACCAGCGAGCTTGCAGAGCAGGTTGTTTCGTACCTTCACCTTAGCAGCCGTCCCCTTTAGATGTTCCTTGAAGGATAAGGTCCTATCAAGGGTCACTCCAAGATAAGTTGGATTTGGGGCATGCTTAAGCTTGAGTCCGCTCAGGTGGATGTTTAGTTCTCTGGCAGCTTTTGCATTGTGGAGATGGAATACACTGGAGACGGTTTTTGCTGGGCTTGGTTTTAGGCGCCAGATTTTGCAGAACTGGTCCAGTTTGGTAAGATCTTCCGTGAGCACCCGTTCCAGTGGTTCAAAGTCTGGTGCTTGGAATGCCAAACAGATGTCGTCTGCATAGGTGAATTTGTGGGATTTTGTAGTAGGCAGGTCGTTTATGTAGAGGTTGAACAGAGTTGGAGCTAGAACTGAGCCTTGTGGGAGTCCGTTTTTCTGCATTCTCCATGCACTTGTCTTCTGACTGAGGTGGACTCTGAACCTTCGGTTGGTCAGCAGGGTTTTTATAATTGCTGTTGCCCAAGCAGGGATTGCCTTTATAAGTTTCAGGAGGAGGCCTTTGTGCCAGACCGTATCATAGGCGGCTGTAAGGTCGAGAAACACAGCCCCTGTCTTCAGTCTGCTCTCGAAGCCATTTTCGATGAAGGTGGTTAGGGCCAGTACTTGTTCTCCTGTACTGCGGTCCTTGCGGAAACCTGCTTGATCCACACTTAGAATATCCTCTACCTCTGGGGAAATGCGTTGCAGAATTAGGCGCTCCATGATTTTGTAAGGAACGCTGAGTAGGGAGATTGGGCGGTAGCTTGCTGGTAATTTGTGGTCTTTGCCAGGTTTTGGGATGGCAATGACCTTTGCTGTCCGCCATTTCTTTGGGATCGAGTTTGTTTGTGTGATCCTTGTGTAGAATTGTGTCAACCAGGTTAGGGCTCGGGGGCCAAGATTTTTCATGAATTCTGGGAAGATGTTATCGTATCCTGCTGCCTTTCCACATTTCAGGCTCTGTAGGACTTTCTCCAGTTCAGCAGCCTCGAAGGGTTCAGGGTTCGTTTCCTCTACAGGCATTTTTTGGTGTTTTTTTAGCTCAGTTGTAACTGCTCTTTTGGTGTCTTTGTCTTGGGGTGCTTTGGCGATAGTCAGTAGGTGGGATGCAACTTGGTTGGGTGTGACGGATGCTCGGCTTTGGCTAGGGGGCTTCTGTGCAGCTCCTAGGCGACGGATGAGGCTCCAACATTTCCTGCTAGAGTGGGTAAAGCTCCGGTCAGCAACTGTCTCCTCCCATTTCTTTCGCCGAGCTGTATTTAGCGATTCAATGAGATGGTCTGCTATCTCTGGGTCCCCTGATGTTTGATAGGATTGTAGGAGGGCAGCACTTTCTCCGTCCAAACATGGGACATAGAGGGGTCGGTAGCCTCGTGGGATTGCAGTATGGGCAGCCTTGAAGATTGCGCTGCAGAAGCGGTTGTATGCTTCATCTACAGTGATGGTGTGGAGTGGGATGGTAACAACGCTCCGGTCCAGAGTTTCACTGAATTTCTTCCAGTTGGCTTTGCGGAAGTTCCAGCGCATCTTCCTTGGGCTGTATATGACTGGAAGTTGTAGGCCAATGGTGTTTAATGGGAAATGTCTGTGACATTTTTGACTTCTCCAGTGCTTTCAACACCATCCAACCGATGATCCTGAAGGACAAGCTGCTGTGCGCAGGGGTGGACCAGCACCTGTCATCATGGATCCTGGACTACCTCACAAACCGGCCACAGTTTGTGAGAACCCGGGACTGTGTGTCTGGCACGATCATCGGTAGCACAGGGGCCCCACAGGGAACGGTTTTGGCTCCCTTCCTGTTCACCCTTTATACTGCGGACTTCTCACACAACACAACACACTGCCATCTACAGAAGTTCTCTGACGACTCTGCGATCGTTGGCCTCATCTCCAAAGGAGATGAAGCTGAGTACAGAGGGCTTATCCAGGACTTTGTGGACTGGTGCCATCGGAACTGCCTCCAGATCAACGCGAGGAAAACTAAGGAGCTGGTGGTGGACTGCCGCAGGCAAGGACAACCCCTCACAGCACCAGTAAACATCCAGGGAACAGTCATTGAGATGGTGACATCCTACAAGTACCTGGGTGTTCATCTGAACAATAAACTAGACTGGTCACACAATACTGACGCACTCTACAAGAAGGGACAGCGCAGGCTGTTCCTACTTAGGAGACTCAGGTCTTTTGGTGTACAAGGGGCGCTGCTGAAGTCATTCTACGACACGGTGGTGACATCAGCCATCACTTTTGGAGTGGTCTGCTGGGGCAGTGGCATTACAGCAGCCGATAGGAAGAGACTGAACAAACTGATCAAGAAAGCTAGCTCTGTCCTGGGGCAGCGCCTTGACCCAGTGGAGGAGATAGGAGAGAGAAGGATGGTGGCTAAACTGTCATCTCTGCTGGAGTCCGAGTTCCACCCTATGCAGGACACACTGAATGCACTAAGGAGCTCATTTAGCAGCAGACTACATCATCCTAGGTGCACAACCGAGAGGTTTCGCAGGTCCTTCCTACCAACGGCTGTCAGACTGTATAACCTAAGCAGGGCTGCTCGCAGAGATAGCAAAAAGACGTGACAACCTAATAGTATTGAATGCAAAAGACGCAATAGACTTACACAATGGTCCCCTCCGGTATACGACTAGGAAAATACCGGTAGCTACGGAGGGTGACAATGTGTATGGGTACATAATCATACCATGAAGGATAACTAAGTAGACGGTTATGCTGTTTCATTCCATCTAGCTGCAATGCTCCGCACTGTGTGTGTTTGTATATTTATATATTTATTCCATCTAGCGACAATGCTCCACACTGTGTGTTTATGTATTTACATATTTATTCCATCTAGCTACAGTGCTCCGCACTGTGTGTGTTAATGTGTTTGCATATTTGTTCCATCTAGCTACAATGCTCCGCACTGTGTGTGTTTATATATTTACATGTTTGTTCCATCTAGCTACAATGCTCCGCACTGTGTGTGTTTATATATTTGCATGTTTGTTCCATCTAGCTGCAATGCTCCGCACTGTGTGTGTGTTTATATATTCATATATTTATTCCATCTAGCTACAACGCTACACACTGTGTGTGTGTTTATATATACACATATTTATTCCATCTAGCTACAATGCTCCGCACTGTGTGTGTTTATATGTTCATATATTTATTCCATCTAGCTACAATGCTCCGCACTGTGTGTTTGTATATCTATATATTTATTCCATCTAGCTGCAATGCTCCGCATCGTGTGTCTATATATTTATGTTTATATGTACATATGTATACTCGCTGCTCTTGTTTTTTCTTGCCTTCTGATTGTTGCTCTGAGTGTTGCTATCCCTGTGCTGTTGCAATCCTGGAATTTCCCCATTGTGGGACTAATAAAGGCTTATCTTATCTTATCTTATCTTAAATGGGAGAATACATTGAAAAAAGAGAAATGAACATCTAGTGTATAGAGAGCCTAAGTTACACCCCCTCTACTTCCATATATTGTCATAACTCTGGCTCTCACGAGCCAGAAAAGAGATACGAGGGCGACCAGTGAGTTGGCGTAATTTATTAATACAAACACACACACTACACTAAATAACAAACAGCAAAGTAAAGAGCCACGTGGGGCAAAAACACACACAGAACTGAGGATAACATACAACCCAGGGAGAAAGGCTAGAGAGGCGGCGAGGGAAAAACGCACACCGAGTTGCAGCACTTACTTTGGGGAAGCGCCGAGGTAACGGCGAACTGAAGCTAGTCGTAGGAGCTAACAGTCGTGGAAAACACAAGGCATGTCTTTCCATAGCGAGGTCGCAGCAACAAGTAACTCTCGGCTGCTCGCTTAAATGGGGGAGATGATTGGGAATAGGAGACAGCTGTCCCAGCGCAGCTGAACTAGACAGCTGGCAATCAGCTGAGCGCTGTCAAAGAACGGGCCTTGGAAGACCCGGCACGGACTACCACGGAGCAGGAGCGACACTGGACAACCTGAACGCAGAGAAAGATAGCGTTCAGGTTGTGACATATATGGGACCTTAAATCAAAAACATTCTCAACTGAAATGAAAGGCAAGATCAAAATTATCTTTTGATCCCCATTAAATTTTGCTACGAGTTACATATATGATGTTTGTCAATTTAAAAGACAATTTTTCACGTAATTAAAATTGTCAGCTGTCGTATAATAACAGAGTAATATTTAGTTTTTGTTTAAATGATTAGCGGACAGCAACTCCCATCATCCCACATCACTAAATACGAGCATGGCGGGAGATTAGTAAAACCTCATCTTCTGTTTCCTGACCGATAAAAGAAGGATCCAAAGAGGAGAAAAACAACACAAAGGTATTATTTTGTATTGTGACAGCTGCAGTTGATTCAGAGGACTATTCACCTGGGTGTGCTTTGAAAAGATGATGTAAGCTTCGTTCATCTGTGTTTGTAGATTTTTAATTTACGTATTTTCATACCCTTATACTTTAACAGTTAAACAACAACCTACACCTGTCATGTATGTCCCTTGGGGGCACAGCAAACGACCCAACCGCTGAATTGTAATTGTGACATTTATTAACAAAAATAACATAAAGTCCAAAAATAGTGCAGACAATACAAAAATGCAAAACAAGAATAACTTACAGAAATGAGCTCTCCAGAGCTGGCCTAGCTCTGGAGAAGATGGGAGTATGATCAGAGTAATGATCAGGGAAAAAACGTTCACAGATGTCCAAAGAAGAACCAGTATTAGCTCAATGACACAATGAGTTGGCATGCTTAAATACGAGGGGATAAATAAGTCGCAGGTGTGAGCCGCTGAGCGAGCAGGTGACCTAATTGGGCTAACTGTTCACAGCTCAGAAGACCAGAAGCAGACTGTGAGCAGTTAGTGGGAGTGTCTGGGAAAGGGAATCTCAAAGGACAACAAACCAAAATATATACAGAAACTAACAAAATCAAGCTAAACAATACTAGAAATAAATTAAGAGTCTGAGCTCTGTGAAAACACACACTCAGACACATGACAACTTTGTTATTTATGTGGAAAATAATCTTTTAAATTGACAACCATCATACTGTATGTGTGGCAAAATCTGATAGGGATCAAAAGATAATTTCGCTCTTGTCATTCACTTCAATGGAGAATTTTTCTGATATAAGGTCTCATATGCGGAAGTGGAGGGAGCATGACTTAAGCTTTCTATAGCCAAGCGGACCCCTGTCATTTTGCATTGGGTAGATCAATCTCAAAGTTGGTCAGAAATCCTGGCTTTGACCATTCAGACCAACTAATGCTAGCAGCCCAATCTACCTAGTTATATGGCAACGATATAACAATATAACCCATAATGGTGTGCTGTGGTTTAATACATGAACTGTTCTAGTACAGTGACAACAGTTCAAAAATACAGCCATAAAATCACACTGATTCTCATCACAGATGCCTGGAAAAAAATGACAAATTAAGACAGAATGATCTGAACTATCTTACTGACTATGAATGAGCTGAGACCACAGATGCGTAGTGGGGTGACAAGAACTTACAAAGAAAATCTCTAAACATCTCCAAATGTCATTAATCTTGCTAGCTAAGCTACTTGCACTGTAGCTATTTGAGCTCCAAGGCTAGGTGGGAAACTTTGTCCTCTCCTCCGATTAGGGATGTAACGTTTGTGAATGAGTCGTTCGAATGTACTAGTTTTTATGGGTGCACAACCCCGGATGATTGATTGGTAAATGGTGTTCACTTGCATAGCACTTTTTTCTGATCTCTGGATGACCAAAGCACTTTACAGATCCTGCTGTCTACATATTCACAAACACTGATGGCGGCGGAGTCGCCATGCAAGGCACTTGCCTGACCCACCAGGAGCAACTGGGGATTCAGTGTCTTGCTCAAGGACACTTGAAGGACACTTCTTCTTGATTAGCAGCTAACTGCTGCTAACCAAGAAGATGTCTATGAATGAAATAGATGAGTATCAAGTACCAGTAGATGATCCAGTTGGAAAAATAGGTGGTTAGTGGGAACTGAGAGAAAAGATAGAAAAAAGACAAATGGATATCTTGCATCTTGGCAGGCGTCCTCCTCTCATTTTGTATTGGGAAGGTCATCCTCAAAGACAGTCAGAAATACTTGCTTTAGCCATTCAGATCAACTAATGTTAGCAGCCCAATCTACCTGGCTAGCCACAATATAACAATATAAGCCAGAATGGTGTGCGATATACGGTATAACCAATTATGGATTAATGAATGAGCTGGTCTAGTAGTGACTGCGGTTCACAAAAAAGAACCATAAAATCCCTGATCACATACTGTACTCAGTCACTTACTGGAACTCTACTGGAAGAAAGGGATCATAGCTGAATCACCCACCTGAGCAGCGAGTGAGACACACCTGCTCCTTTCAACTGATTCCACATTCAGTGAATGTACTGAGAGCAGCGAACGAGCCACGCCTGTTCTGTTCAGTAGTGATGGGATCCACAGTACTAAAACATACTGAGTTACTTCCGGTCCGCTCACTAAAAAGATCTATTCAAAAGAGTTGTCCAGTGAATCCCTCAGTGCTGTACTGGGGCTCCACCTGCTTACCGCTCACTGAAATGAGAGTCAGCTGAACGGAGCAGGCGGGGCTCGTTCACTGCATAGCCAAGTGATTCAGCTGGTGATTTATGGCTTCCAGTAAAGTTCCGGTAGGTGTCTGTATAGTACGTTTATCCATAAAAACTGGAACATTAGAATGAATTGTTTGCAAACTACTGTTCAGCTGACTCTCATTTCAGTGAGTGGTAGACAGTTGGAGCTCCCTTACAGCACTAAGAGATTCAGTGTACAAATATTTCAAGCTGATCTTTTTAGCAAACGAAATGGAAGTGACTCAGTATATTTTACTGAAATGTGGATCCCATCACAACTAATCCAAGAGGCAGGTCTGTATCGGGCATGTCAAGTAAGCTTGGACTTTCTGCTGCACATTCACCAACCAACCATAATGCTCTGCACTGTGTGTCTATATATATACATTTGTGGTGATATGGACATATGTTTGCTAGATGTTGTTTTTTCTTGCCTTCTAATTGTTGCTCTGAGTGTTGCTATCTCTGTGCTGTTGCAATCCTGGAATTTCCCCATTGTGGGACTAATAAAGGCTTATCTTATCTTATCTTATCTTATCTTATCTTATCTAATGATGTGATAACCTGACAGAAGAGAACAGCCAGTCCAAATGAAGCATTTCAGACAGCTCTGTAGTCCTAGATTCTGTGGGAGAGGAGAACTCCTGTGTAGGAGGACTTTGAGCTGTTTGACATTGCAGACCATATGACATCAGAAAAATCCTACATAACACACAAAAATAAAAGGGAAGCCCCAAAAGCATAGTAAGGACCCTTTGAAGGCCCATCTATAGTCAACGAATTTGGGGTAATCTATATTTTTCTATATTTTTTGGGGGCGCATGCGCACGCAGCGACCGGCAGCGGGTGAAAAAAGTTTTAGGTCTGTGTCTCTGTTTTTATGCACTTTAAGGTGTTTTAATGTGATTCTCTGTGCCATTTTTGTCCTTGAATGTTTGTGGACTATATAACGAAGAGCTCCCTGGTACCATCAGTATGGATTTCCTTCTTGTTTTCGCACTGTCGTTTCTTTCCTACCGGCTCTTTGTCTTGGAGGTAAGCATGATTGCGGTCACGCCGGGAAGAATATAGTATTCCAGAGACATGTTATTGCATTTAAACATGGATAATGCAGCATCTGTGTTTGAGTCTGTGCTGCAACTGCCAGACTTTATTGTAAGAGATTTTCATGGACACAGCGATGAAAAGAGAGACAAGAGGAGGAAACGCGGAAAGCGTGGAGGTGTAAGATTAAACCTGAGGAGGCATCAGCTTAACCACATTCCTCTTCCTTCCATTATTATGGGGAACGTACAATCCCTGAGAAATAAAGTGGATGAAATTCAAGGAAATGTACAATATCAGAAGGACTTCAAGAACTGCTGTGATCATGGCTTACACGGAGACGTGGCTTACGGCGCATGACCGGGACCCGGACCTGTGTATTGACAGCTTTGGAGCCCCACTTCGCTTGGATCGGCAGGAAGAGGTAACGGGGAAACGTCAGGGGGGTGGCGTATGTTTATATATTAATAAACAGTACTGTACATCTGTCACGGTTAGAGAGCGCATCTGTACACCAGATGTGGAGCTTCTGTCCATATCGCTACACCCCTTTTATCTGCCCCGCGAGTTCCCCCAACTTTTCATAACAACTGTGTACATTCACCCGAGGGCAGATGCTGCCTCCGCCTGCAGCATCGTCTTTGATGTGATACAGCGGTTGCAGTCGATTTCCCCAGAGGCTCCAAATTTTATCCTTGGGGAATTTAACCACGTTTCTTTAAAGAAGACACTTAAAAACTTTTATCAGTATGTCTCCTGCCCAACCAGGCGAAAAAAGACATTGGACCTGTGCTATGGATCCATAGAGAGGGCCTATAAATCTATTCCCCTTCCTCCTTTAGGATCCTCAGATCACAACTGTGTACATTTGCTTCCCACATATAAAACTGCTCTCAGAAGAGACAAGGCGAAGACCAGAGACATAGACGTGTGGACAGAGGATTCAGTGCACTGCCTCCAGGAATGCTTTAACTGTACGGACTGGGAGGTGTTCACACTGTCCTGCGGAGATGATTTGGACTCTTTAGTGGACGTGACATGCTCATACATGGCTTTCTACAGAGATATGATCGTTCCACGTAAACGTGTCAAAATATATCCCAACAACAAGCCATGGGTTACAAAATCAGTTAAATCCTGCTTACAGAGGAAAGCACTTGCCTTTAAACAGGGGGTTGTTTCTGAGCTACAGGTTGCCACAAAAGAGCTGAAGGTCGAAATTTTAAGAGCAAAACAGAATTATAAATCAGAGTTGGAAAGCAAGATGGCAACAAAGAAACTTGGTTCAGCCTGGGCCAGTATGAAAACTATTGCAGGCCTTCAGAGCACAGAGCGCAGTAATCATGTGTTTTTAGATGGTTTTAATTCAGACACAGAGCTGGCTAATGATCTTAATTGTTTTTATGGTTGTTTTGACTCCTTTGATTTTAGCACAGAAACCCAAGGTTTGAAACAGAAACTCAAACACAGTCAGCACTTTAATATTGAGGTGCAGGATCTTAAAAGGGCGGTCTGTGCTGTAAAAGTGAACAAAAGTCAGGGCCCTGATAATATACACTACCGTTCAAAAGTATGGGGTCACTTAGAAATTTCCTTATTTTTGAAAGAAAAGCACTGTTTTTTTCAATGAAGATAACTTTAAACTAATCAGAAATACACTCTAATATCTAATATACATTGCTAATGTGGTAAATGACTATTCTAGCTGCAAATGTCTGGTCTTTGGTGCAATATCTACATAGGTGTATAGAGGCCCATTTCCAGCAACTATAACTCCAGTATTCTAATGGTACAATGTGTTTGCTCATTGCGTCAGAAGGCTAATGGATGATTAGAAAACCCTTGTGCAATCATGTTAGCACAGCTGAAAACAGTTTAGCTGGTTAGAGAAGCTATAAAACTGACCTTCCTTTGAGCCGGTTGAGTATCTGGAAAAAAATATTATTTCAAATACAAATCATTATTTCTAACCTCATCAATGTCTTGACTATATTTTCTATTCATTTTACAACTCATGGTGGTAAATAAGTGTGACTTTTCATGGAAAACACAAAATAATTGTCTGGGTGACCCCAAACTTTTGAACGGTAGTGTATGTGGGCGCTTGGTAATGTCCTGTGCACATGAATTGAGTCCTGTATTTCACTACATTTTCAATAAGCCCTTACAAACACAACATGTGCCTAAGATCTGGAAAGATGCTGTGGTTGTCCCCGTTCCAAAATCCAGCTGTCCTAAAACGGTAAATGACTTTAGACCAGTTGCTTTGACTTCAATTTTAATGAAAATATTTGAAAAACTGGTCAGATTTGAGGTCCTAAAGCAGACTGAGCATGCACTGGATCCTTTGCAGTTTGCCTATAGGCCTCACAGAGGAGTGGAGGATGCCACTGTCACTCTGTTTAACATGCTTTTTGAACATCTGGATTTTAATGGGACACACGCCAGGCTTTTATTTGTGGACTTTTCTTCCGCCTTTAATACAATCCAACCTCATATTTTAGTTGAAAGGCTCCTGCAACAATTTGATTTGAGTAATAATCTGGTGGGTTGGATTCTGGATTTTTTAACCAACAGGACACAGAGAGTAAGGGTCAATGGTACATTGTCTGACCAAAAGTGGTCTTCTACTGGCTCTCCGCAGGGGTGTGTGTTGTCACCACTACTCTTCATCCTGTACACAAACATGTGTCGGAGCAGACATGACAACAGACACATCATAAAGTATGCTGATGATTCAGTTGTTGTCAGTCTACTCCAGGATGGTGAGAGTGGCCACGGCCCAGTAGTTGATGATTTTGTTCACTGGTGTGAGGATTCCTACCTGCAGCTGAATACGACAAAAACTTAAGATGTGATTATTGACTTTAGGAGGAAAACTCCCAGGCACAAAGTCACTGTACTAAAAGGCCAGACCACTGAATGTGTACAATCCTACAAATATCTTGGGACCATTATTGATAGTAATTTAAACTTTGAAGAGAACTGTGAAAGGGTGTGCAAAAAGGGTCAGCAACATTTGCATTGTTTAAAGCGTACCTGTGGTGGTCGTGAAGATGCATTTGACTTGAAAACATTATGAAAAAGTATTTCTTATTTTGGTAAATAATTTTTGCCAGCCATATACCACCAGACATATATTCAAATAGGACCTTGGCCATGGGCAGCCAATGAAAACTGTGGGCGCAACCATGACACATGTGGATGTGACGTCACTTCGTTGATACTCAACAGTCAATGCTCCGCCTGTATGAGAGACTAGGGTGCTGTTGTGAGTGTTTTTATTCTATTATGGCTGAATTGTCGGACTCTGAGGAAGAATTTGTCCAACATGGCTACAGGTTTGAGCCAGAAAGGTCTTCTGAGGGTTAAAGTGACGAAGTGGTCCTCACACACAACGCAATTTCGTCTGAAATTATTCGTCTGTGCCCTGTTTCCGCTCCGATCTTCTGACAAGGTGAGCTGGGTTTGGGTACACAAAAAAAGTGTTTCTTTGTTTTTTTCGCTTATTATTCAGACATCCAAAGGCTTTACATTCCGCCATGTTGCGATATCCATATCGCATTGTATGTTTTTGTTTTTCCAAGAGCACCGAGTGTCTGCTGCTCTGTATATAGTTGTAGAATCATCTTCCATGTTGCGGCAGTTACGAGATCAGATGAGACAAGCAGCTGAATTTAAGGATTTATTTATTTTCTACTCGTTTCAGTTCAGCATTTAATATGAACCCTGAGTTTGAAATAAACGTTTGAATTTTGGTCCTCATACAACGCAACGCACTGTCTGCCGCTCTTTATAGCGGCGAGGGAAGAGCCGAATTAATCTGCCGTGTTGCGGCTGTTAACGACCTCAGATCAGACAATAGGACCCGCCGAATTTAAGCATTTATTTATTTATTTTCTACTCGTTTCAGTTCTGCATTTAATATGAACCCTGAGTTTGAAATAAACGTTTGAATTTGAATTTGAATATCCCCAAAGCCGCTGCACATCCGGGTACTCGAGGCTCAGCCAATACTGATCCAGATCGCGGTAGCCATGAAATTACGTCACAGGAAGCGTCCTGGAAGGCCATGTAGCCGCTAGTATGGTTGTACCCATGTTTTGCTGACACAGCTGAACCAGTACATCAGCAATGGATTTATATCAAATTGCTTTGAACGTGAATTTCAACTTAAACTTGAACTAGAACGTGAGACAGGGGCTCAATATATCTTTTTTTCACGACCACCACAGGTACACTTTAAGGAAACTTGCACGCTTCCAAATTGACCGAACCATAATGACAATGTTTTATCGGGCTTTTATTGAATCTGTTTTATCCTTTTCTTTAGTGTCATGGTTTGGTCAGATAAAACTGAAACAGAGGAAATCCTTGGATCAGGTAGTTAGATGGTCCAGTTGTTTGCTTGGTGAGTCACAGCTGAGCCTGACATCCCTGTACACCAGACAGGTACAGAGGATTGCTACCTCCATTTTAAATGATGACTCCCACCCTTTGCACTGCCACTTTCAGCTTCTTCCCTCCAGACGGAGATTTGCTGTCCCAAAAGGTAAAACCCAGCGCTACAAAAACAGCTTTGTTCCTGCTGCTGTTAAAGAGTTGAACAAGATGTAACAATATATTGCACATAATTTAGTTACCTATTTATTAATTTTATTTTATATTTACTTATTTTTGTAGGTTTTTTATTTGGGTTCTAAATCTTTTATTGGGTTTTAGACTTTTGAGTTTTTAACCTCTTTGACTAGTCTTTAACTTTTTAATATGACCCTTCTCTCTTATCTCCTTGTTTTTTCTCTTATCTCTTTGTCTTATGTCCTGATTGGCGGAGCCTTGAGTACTTTTATCATGTTTATAGTCAGCTTCATGTGTGCCTGTGTTTGTGTTCATGTTGAATGTAATTGTGGTTTGTAAATATGGATGTCACCTGACTGCAAAACAAATCTACCTACGGGTACAAATAAAGTAACCTGAACCTGAACCTGATTTTTCATCAAAGATTACTGTATGTCCTTAAGGGTAGATACAGTCAACTACAGGTGATGAAGAGTGATTATTTAATTAACAGGTTGGTCATATTACACAGATGTTTACCTATATATCATAAATTCAGTTTTTCCAATGTTTTATGTAGGAAACACACACTTCTATGACTGGAATAGTCACTGAAGAAAAAATATATATATTTAAACATAGAACTTTCCGGTCATTTCATGCCTCTTCTGTGATCAGCACGGTGGGGACGGAATTCGTTTAATCAAACAAAGCCTCTACTGACCCATAAAAAATGCCTCTGTCACACATCACCATTGCTTCAAAAATCCATGGAAATTGATGGGCGCTGTGCAGTGTCCCGAGCCCTGAAGAGGAGCTTCTCTTTATGATAACACAAAGCACTGATGTGCAAACTGATATAAAATTTGTGCTACAAAGGACAGCAAAAAAACAGGGCTCCACCTTAATTCAGTCATGCAGCTAAAGTGATTATTCTGGGTCGCAGGTTCAAACAGCCACTGTAGTTCTTTTCTGTGCTTCGCCTGGAGCTTCTGGTCTGCCCGATCTGTGTAGCTTCTTTTCTTCCCTTCCTTTTTCTCTCCAAACCTTCATCTATGTTTTTTTTTTTTTTTTCCTGCCTGAAAGTAAATTGACACAGCCAGGCTTAATGGATATAAATGCTCTTTTGCAAACAACCTTGGTAGGACACTAAGAAACTATTCAATGTTGCTAAATGATTTCTGTTCAAAAACAGCCACCATGATAGGTGGATAAAAAAATCTAAGTGCTAACTTGGTTCACTTTTATATACAGTACAGCCCTTTAACATTAGCTCTTTGCAATCTTCTCATTCACCAAACCACATGGCGACTTTAGCGTCTCGCCCAAGGACAGATCAGCATGTGGCGGAGCCAAGGATGAGGAAACAATCTCTGGACAGCTGCACCTCAGGTGATAAGAGTCTGTGGTCAACTAACTGCATAACTTTTCAGGCTCATGGAATCTCTTACAAAGAGCTGCTTCCCATGTCTGAAAAAAGGCCAGGACAGAGCAAATTTTGGTTTTGTGGGCCATATTTGGTCAACATTCCCTTTGCTTTGCTTATTTTCTTTCTGCTTTGCACGGGCCATATCATCACTCTATATATAATTCAAGAAATCTCTGTGTGTCTGTGTGTCTGTCTGTGTGTCTGTTTGTGTGTCATGACCATAGAACTCGCTAAAAGATCATAGGATCGCCTATGATGTTCCTATGATGTCTACATGATAGTAATGCAGCTTACAGGTGCATTGTGTGGCGGTAATGCGCCTGTAAGCTGGTTGCCAATCGCCAATCAAATCTAAAAGAAGAAAAAGACATTAAAGATCAAAGGCAGGCATCACTCATGATCATAGGACTCGCTATGCCATCATCTAAGATTAAAGGCAGGCATCACTCACACTCACTCACGATCATAGGACATCAAAGATCAAACACAGGCATCACTCACGATCATAGGACTCACTATGACATCATCAAAGAGCAAATGCAGGCATCATAGGACTCGGTATGCCATCGGCCTATGGTGTCTATATGATGACATCATCAAAGATCATAGGACTCACTATGACATCGTCAAAGATCAAATGCAGGCATCATAGGACTCGCTATGCCATCAGCCTATGGTGTCTATATGATGACATCATCCAACATCATAGGACTCGCTATGACATCATCAAAGATCAAAAGCAGGCATTACTGAATGAGTGGTGACCTGCCTGCTTACACCTGCTTTCTACGGGCATGCAGAAATACTTGCTTATACTTGGTTTCTACGGGCATGGATGGGTATGCACTAGTATTTCTATTTGTAAAAAAACATCATCACTCTATATATAATTCAAGAAATCTGTCTGTCTGTGTGTCTGTGTGTCTGTCACGACCATAGGACTCGCCAAAAGATCATAGGATTGCCTATGATGTCCCTATGATCTCTACATGATGGCTATATGACGTCATATACGTAGATCATAAGACTTGCTAAAAGATCACAGGACTCGCTATGAGATCAAAGGCAGGCATCACTCACTATCATAGGACTCGCTAAAAGATCATAGGACTTGCTATGACATCATCAAAGATCACAGGCAGGCATCACTCATGATCATAGAACTTGCTATGACATAATCAACAATCAAAGGCAGCCATCAGATTGCAAGTTTCACCATGGTTGTTGTTGCCATGGTAACAGTAACTTTCTAAGGGCATGCAGAAATGCTTGCTTACACTTGCTTTCTATGGGCATGCACGAGTATGCACGGGCATGCACAGGTATGCACCAGTAACTTCAGATTAAGGATTCTTGCTGAATTACAGAATGACCATGCATGGGATGAGTATCCAAAAATTGTACTCAAGTAAAAGTAGACATTAATATGACATTAATTACAAGATGTGGCGAATCCCACAAGTTCATATAAATTGATTGTATGTTATGTTTACAAACAAATCTATTTGTGGCATTGGTTTTTGCATGATGCTCATTGTGTGTGAGTTTGATGATGTAGTGTCTTGGATTTGTGCATATGTTCTCACCTCATTCTCCTCTGCTGATTACTAGATTGTGTCAAGCTGTTCAAATTAACCACCTGCTTCTCATCAGTCACAGCTCTCATAAACGGGTAGTTCCTCTTCCTCCTCATGGAAATGTTGGACACTGCATGCCAGCAATTTGGCAGCTCTCCTCAAGCTCTCATGCCTACCTCCTACACCTTCTCCCTACGCTGAATTCTGTAGGTGAAACATTAATACTGACCTTATCCTCTGCCTTTCACCTCTCTCAGGACCTTCATTATACCTTTCCTCCTGGTGGACTTGGATTCCTTTCCCAGGTGGAACCGTAATCCAGAAAACCTCCAACAATCCCAAGTCAGAACTCATTTAATTTTTCTGAACCCCCAAAGTCCTCAGACCGGGACACCCTCTTCTACCTTCTTAAAAGTCTCTACTTACTGAAGCTTGTTCAGGCTGTTCATGCACACCGTTTCTTGCAGCATCACTACTTGTAAGAAAGACTACCTCAGTAATTTACAATCTATCCTCATTCAGTGTACTCACTTTTTTCTCTTCTCTCCTCTACAGGGTTGCCAGTTCTCCACCACTGCATGTTTATTATCAATAAAATAACTCGCTCAAACAATACCATACAGTCCCCTCTCAGTTTCTGCATTTGAGTCCATCAATACCAAAATATGCCAGATGAACATCAGAGCAATTGCCTAGGAAGAGCAGCGATTCATGTCAAATGTGAAAGGATAAGTTCTTTTTGCCTTTTCCGGAATGACCTAAAAATGGTTAAAAATGGTTATATGAATACTCCAGTCTCACAAAATGCACATGCTATATACCCGGCATTAGAAAATATACACTACCGTTCAAAAGTTTGGGGTCACCCAGACAATTATTTTGTGTTTTCCATGAAAAGTCACACTTATTTACCACCATGAGTGGTAAAATGAATAGAAAATATAGTCAAGACATTGACAAGGTTAGAAATAATGATTTGTATTTGAAATAATAGTTTTTTATACTCAACCTGCTCAAAGGAAGGTCAGTTTTATAACTTCTCTAACCAGCTAAACTGTTTTCAGCTGTGCTAACATGATTGCACAAGGGTTTTCTAATCATCCATAAGCCTTCTGATGCAATGAGCACATTGTACCATTAGAACACTGGAGTGATAGTTGCTGGAAATGGGCCTCTATACACCTATGTAGATTTTGCACCAAAAATCAGACATTTGCAGCTAGAATAGTCATTTACCACATTAGCAATGCATATTAGATATTAGAGTGTATTTCTGAATAGTTTAACGTTATCTTCATTGAAAAAAACAGTGCTTTTCTTTCAAAAATAAGGAAATTTCTAAGTGGCCCCAAACTTTTGAACGGTAGTGTATAATACACATGGGAAAACAAGTGTGCATATTACATGTTTTGTAGATGTGTGTAAAGTGGATACCATGGCAGAGAGAAGGAAAGTAGTGAAAACAGCATCTTCTCTTGGTTGTGAAAATGAATACGGTCAAGGACAAAAGCACAACCACTGGAAAATGCCTTCTAGTGGTAAAGTTTGGTTTAGTATAAAAATGCTTGAAAAGGAACCCGTCTTACAACCATCACCTAAACCCTAATCATTATAGTAATGAGAGCAACTCACCCTGGACAGAGACGGGATAGTGTCCTACCATCCCCCACCCACCTCAGTACGAGGCACTCAGGGCATTTGAAGAGGCGCAGTAGCAGTATCATTATGGATGACAAAAGTGAAAGCAGAACATGGTGTGTAATGGCTATGCAATCGAGGTAGAAACTGTAACAGATACATGATATCCTATAGAGGTCGTGTTGTAGTGGAGACCTTGACCAGAGTCTCCCAAGACCAAGTCAAGACCAAGACCACTGTTTATCTGTCTTAATCTTGGTCTTGGGAGACTCTGGTCAAGGTCTGGTCTAGACTACAACACTATGTAGAGGTCCAATGTGACTATTATATGAATGACCATGATCCTAAGTTGAAATACTGATATTGAAAGGATTGACAAATCAACTTTTGTTTATTTCATTTATTTCATGAGGCTTGATGGGGACGATGTCTAATCAACTCTTTTGTAGAAGAAAGCCTTCAATAATGAGACCTATGTGGCACTGAAAACAGTACACCAGTTGTGTTTCAACATAATAAATTCACAATGCACTTTTATAAATGCAACCTCAGAAAATCAGAGCTATCAGAAGCACCCACACAGTGACCTGCTCAGTTTCCTAATTGGATGTATTTTGCTTTGCAGTTTCTTCAGTCTTTATTCTCACCTCAGTTTCTTTCCTTATTTATGTCCTGTCTGCCTCGGGGAGGTTCATCAGACTCTTTAAGCTGCCTGCACAACTTCAAGAAACCTTGGCAATCAGTGAGCATCGGCCTTCAGCTGTGATCTCTGGAGACAGAGTCGAGCAGCACTTTCACATGTAGGAAATTCACTTTCTGCTGAGTAGTAATGGAGCTGAGATCCAGGCTGCTGTGCCACGTCCAACCAGGGTGGGGTTTTTTGGGTTTTTTTTTTTTTGTATTTGATAGGTATGAAACTAATGTGTGGGTGTTTGCAGATCATGCTCTGTTTTTTCATATATTTAAAGTTAGTAGTGTAGAGTCTGAAGTCTCTACTGTTGGCTATTAAAAGACAGAGCAGAATTTTTCTCTATTGGATACCGAAAGGTTCTGCATCTAAGTAAGTGAAGGAAGAAATAGAAATATGCAGCGTTCTGAGACTATAAACGTTTTTGTTTAAAGAAAAGGATATTGGGTTATTGCCATTTAACTATTCAATTCAATACAATTCAGCTTTATTTATATAGCGCCATTTCACAACAACAGTCATCTCATAGCACTTTCAACTGTAGAGGAAACCCCTACAATTGCAGAAAGACCCCAGCAATCAGCCGATCCTCTGTGAGCAAGCACTTGGCAACGGTGGAGATGAAAAACTCCCTTTTAGCAGGAAGAAACCTCCAGCAGGACCAGGCTCAGGGAGGGGCAGTCATCTGCTGCGACTGGCTGGGAGGTGAGGGGATAGAGAAGAAGAAGAAAAGAACAGACATGTAGACAGCAAACAGCACAACAGGGACCCAATCTATGGGAGAGAACAAACAGATGTTAATGACCAGCAAAAATATTTCATTGAGAGTGAAGAAAGGAGTGAAGCCCAGTGCATTGTTGGAGGTCCCCCAGCTGTCTAAACCTATTAGCAGCATAACTCAGGGAGGGTTCAGGGGCACATGATCCCACCCTAATTGTAGGCTATATCAAAAAGGAAAGTTTTAACCCTATTCTTAAAAACAGAGATTGAGTCAGACTCCTGAATCCAAATTGGCAGCTGGTTCCACAGTAAAGGAGCTTGATAACTGAAGGTTCTGCCTCCCATTGTGCTTTTGGAGATTCTAGGTATTACAAGTAATCCTGCATTTTGGGAGTGTAGTGCTCTGTTAGGATAATAGGGTAGTATCGGGGGCATCGGGGCAGTATGGGGCAGTGGCATTACTGCAGCCGATAGGAAGAGACTGAACAAACTGATCAAGAAAGCTAGCTCTGTCCTGGGGCAGCGCCTTGATCCGGTGGAGGAGATAGGAGAGAGAAGGACGGTGGCTAAACTGTCATCTCTGCTGGAGTCCGAGTTCCACCCTATGCAGGACATACTGAATGCACTGAGGAGCTCATTTAGCAGCAGACTACATCATCCCAGGTGCACAACCGAGAGGTTTCGCAGGTCCTTCCTACCAACGGCTGTCAGACTGTACAACCTAAGCAGGGCTGCTCGCAGAGATAGCAAAAAGACGTAACAAACAATAGTTTTTTGAATGCAAAAGATGCAATAGACTTACACAATGGTCCCCTCCGGCATACAACTAGGAAAATACCGGTCGCTATGGAGAGTGAGAATATGTATGGGCACATAATCATACCATGTAGGATAACTAAGTAGACAGTTGTGCTGTTTCATCCCATCTAGCAACAATGCTCTGCACTGTGTGTGTTTATATATTTACATATTTATCCATCTAGCTACAATGCTCCGCACTGGGTGTGTTTATGTTTATATATCTATATATTTATTCCATCTCGCTACAATGCTCCGCACTGTGTGTTTATATATCTACATATTATTCCATCTAGCTACATTGCTCCGCACTGTGTGTTTACATATTCATATATTTATTCCATCCAGCTACAATGCTCTGCACTACGTGTCTGTGTGTGTGTATATATACAGTATATTTTATAGTAATATGTACATATGTATATTAGCTGCTCTTGCTTGCTTGTTTTTTTTTTTTTTCCTTGCCTTCTGATTGTTGCTCTGAGTGTTGCTATCCCTGTGCTGTTGCAATCCTGGAATTTCCCCGTTGTGGGACTAATAAAGGCTTATCTTATCTTATCTTATCTTATCAGATCTTTTAAATAAAAAGGGGCCTGATTATTTAGAGCTTTGTAAGTGAGAAGAAGGATTTTAAACTTAATTCTAAACTCTATGGGAAGCCAATGAATGGAGGCCAGAACCAAAGAGATATGATCGCTCTTTCTAGTACCTGTTGAAACTCTTGCTGCAGCATTTTGGATCAGCTGAAGACTTTTTAAAGATGTTTTAGGACATCCTGATAATAAAGAGTTACAATAATCTAATCTAGAGTTAACAAAATCGTGAATTAGTTTCTCAGCATCACTCTGAGACAAGATGCTCCTAATCTTGGCAATACTAAGCAAATGATAGCAGGCAGTCTTAGAAACAAGTTGAAAATGTGAATTAAAAAACAGATCTTGATCAAAAATAACTCCAAGGTTCCTCACAGAACTATTAAGAGAAAGAGTAATTGCATCCAAACTAAGAGTTTGATTTGGAAAGGTATTTCTAAGGGTTTTTGGACCAACTAGAATGACTTCAGTCTTATCTGAATTTAATAGCAGGGAATTACAAGTCATCCAAGCTTTGATTTCTTTAAGAGAGGCCTCTATCTTGGCTAACTGATTACTATCATCTGGCTTCACTGACAGGTATAATTGTGTGTCATCTGCATAGCAATGAAAATGTATACAGTGCTTTCTAATAATGTTGCCTAGCGGAAGCATATATAAACTAAAAATAATAGTGTCACAGTGGCCCTCGTGAGCCACCATAAGACGCCGACAGTCACCGGTGAGTTTGCAAAGGTGTATATTATTAAAGGTGAGGGAACAAGGGATAACACACACTAATAAAGGAAAGAGCCACGGGGGGGCTAAAACACACTACAACGAGGATGGGAAAACAACAGGATAACTTACAATGAGAAGACGGCGTCTGAGCCGGGGGATGCCCGATGCTACAGACAGCGAGGAGTCTTCACGGAGCTTCAGTGGAGATAAATAGAGACTGCTGCATCGGGGTGCATTCGGCGTCCGCTTTTAACGCTGGTCACTAATGACCCCGAATGCAGCACAGCTGTTTCAGCCTTGACAGCAGGAAACTCCACAGGGCGCTGTCACAATAAGAGCCCGGGGAGCCAGAAGGGAGACACTGCTGTCAAAGCCTGAAAAAGACGATGTATAACCCGAGCGCGGACGAGATCGGCGCTCGGGTCATGACAGTTCCTCCCTCTCAAGGCCGGGCTCAGAACGGCTAATAACACCCAAGCGCCCCCCCCCCCTCCCCCAGGGTGGGCGGATGGAGCACAGGCCAGGAGGGAGCGAAAAAGGAGAAGAGTAAAAAAAAAAACCATGACGCTGACAGGGGACAAACAAAGCAATCACAGAGTACGGTGGAGAAGAGAGAGAGAAAAAAAACCCACAATACTCCATGAATGCAGACAATATATGGACCAAACCCTACAGAAAAAGGAATGCAACAACAGGAAGAGGCCTAGAAGTAAAACAAGGGCATACTAACAGAGATAAGGTGCACGAAACACAAACATACGCTAACAGCGATGAGATAACAAGAAATCATAATGGCATACCCGTACATCCATAAAATTACAAAGGAACAAAGGAGAAAAACACAGGGATGACAGGCACAATTACACAGTTCGGGGGGTCTCCCCGCCCCCAGCGTCCAAACCGCCAACGGGGTAACGGGAAGAATCCAGGCGGCCTACCCGAATCCCAGGCCAAAAAAAACAGTGCTTCAGGCAGCCGGACCAGGCCGCCGAACAGAGAGTCCAATGGGTTGGGTGGCCGGCCCAGAGAGCCGAATGGGCGCGACAGTCCTTCTGGTGGCTGACCCGCATCGCTCAGCCACCAGGACCGCAGGGGAGAGAAAGGCAACGGCTTCCCGGCAGAAGGGAATAGCGAGGGCGAGCCGGGCCGAAAGTGAGGGGTTCATACGGCCCCTGGTGGAGAAGGCTTAGGGGGAGGATGAAGGTGAAGATGAGGACGATGGTGAAGATGGGGGAGAAGATGAGCCGGTCCAGTGTCCGGTGGCAGGGGATCTGCAGCTCCCTCACCGAACTTGGATTCCGCTGGTGCTGCACCCTCGTCGGACCCCGATTGGGTCACGGTTGCACCCACGACGGACCCCGACTGGGTCAGCGCCGCACCAGAACCGGCCTCCCACCCCGAACCCAGAACCTCTGGCACAGTGGGCGAAAGCAGCTCCTCGCCGGCGACCCAGGGAGAAGGCTCGGGAGAGAGAAAATAACCCGGATCAGGATCACCGGCAGAACCCGGTGAGACAAGCTCGGACGCAGCGGACGGCTGCACCCGGCTCACCTCCCCAAGAGACAGGCAAAAATGCTCTAGAGAGGAAAGGAGAAAGACAATACAGAGCACTTGCCTGATCTCAGGTTCTGACGCCGTCCAGGACTCCGATGATCTGGGCTCAGATGGCAGGAGGTCGTCGTCAGGTTCCCACTCAGCTACGTCGGGCTCCGCAGCTGTCATGATGGTGTCCGCAGCCTCTGGATCCTCTGGCACCAATGCCCATGCCGATGGCCCGCACGGCGTGGTGGCAGGGGACCCTCGACCCGCTGGACCGGACCGCTCATCCGTGGAGACCCGGGGACGCTTCCTCGTCGGCGCAGGTTCCACGCTGCAGTTCGCGCTCCTCCTCTGCCCACGACATGGCTGCGGGACCGGAACCAGGCTCTCCAGAACTGCAGGCCCCCTCCTCGTCCGGCGACGTTGGCCTGGTGTCGAGAACCGCTCAGCGGAGGGAGACACAGAGGATGCAGGATCAAAAACTAAAGCCACAGCAGGTGGTTGGAGCTCGGGGGACTGCGAACCCCGAACTCCACCCCCAGGTGTCTGACAAGGCAAATCACAATAATGAGAATATGGATGAGTTTGGACTTGCCTGTCTCCTGGAGGCTGGATGGTGCCTGCTGCGGCGGACATTGCTCCTCCCTTTCCCCGCCGGATTGCGACAGAGGGGCCCCTGGGAGGACGAGGGGGAGCCGCTCGAGATGGTTCCGGGACGGGGCTCACCGAAACAGGACTCCAGAGACACACAGCAGCCAGGATAGGCGACGAGGAGGAGGGGGCGACAGCCGAGACGAGCTGGGCACGGAGCGCTGACGGGACCGCAGGAGATGGCCCAGAGGGAGAGGCTGCGGGGATTCCCCTCTGACGAGGCACGGTTGTGACAGCTGTGTGGGAGATTGAGCCCTTGCGGAGGCCCGGAACTGGATCCGGATGGGATTCATGCTGAGGCTGATTGTGTGAGTGACAACGGTTTCTGGCAGAGGGCGAGGCGAAGGTGAGGTCCGGGAATCGCCGCTCCTGTGCAGAAACAGAGGCAAGGAGATCGACGAACTCAGGAAAGTCACTTAACCCAGGATTCCTCACCACCAGTCTGACTGCCGCCGTCACGTGTTTAATGATTTCAGAAGGATGCACAGCGGAGCGAGCAGCAGCCAATAGGTCCCAGATCTTGATTGCTGTCAGCTGCAGCTCCTCTGGGGGAATCCCGAGTGACGTCATGCCCGATGGGGAAAGACCTCTGGATGGTGCGAACTCCCGGGCCGGAACGGAGTCAGGAGCGGGATCCCGAAGCGAGGAGCGACAATTCCTCCTCTTCGGCTTCCTGCCGGGATTTCCCTCCAGCCCACGGAGTATCTCGCGCTGTGCGGCGATGTCATATCTCCTCGCACTGACTTCGGGGTGATTAACGAAGCGCGGGAGATGATTGAGGACATCCTCAGCTTGGTCCAGGTATCGTGCACGTCGCTGCTGAAGTCGAGGAGGGAGGCAGTGATGAGGATTTCATCGACGCACTCAAGAGCGTCTGCCAGATTGTCGCTCTGACTCTGAGTGTGGGCCCTCCGTGACGGCATGTCTCCAGCACGGTACCCAGACAGGTAGGAACAACAGTCCAATTTATGCAACACTCACGGTGAATGGCGTCTCGGTGTGGCGCCTCTCTCTAGACGCTCTGGCAGCAGTCTACTGTCACGGTGGCCCTCGTGAGCCACCATAAGACGCCAACAGTCACCGGTGAGTTTGCAAAAGTGTTTATTATTAAAGGTGAGGGAACAGGGGATAACACACACTAATAAAGGAAAGAGCCATGGGGGGCTAAAACACACTACAATGAGGATGGGAAAACAACAGGATAACTTACAATGAGAAGACGGCGTCTGAGCCAGGGGATGCCCGATGCTACAGACAGCGAGGAGTCTTCACGGAGCTTCAATGGAGATAAACAGAGACTGCTGCATCGGGGTGCATTCGGCGTCCACTTTTAACGCCGGTCACTAATGACCCCGAATGCAGCACAGCTGTTTCGGCCTCAACAGCAGGAAGCTCCACTGGGCGCTGTCACAATAAGAGCCCGGGGAGCCAGAAGGGAGACACTGCTGTCAAAGCCTGAAAAAGATGATGTATGACCCAAGCGCGGACGAGATCGGCGCTCGGGTCATGACAAATAGGGCCAAGCACAGATCCCTGTGGAACTCCATGACTGAGCTTTGAGTTGAAAGAAAACTCATTATTGACATGAACAAACTGGAACCTATCAAATAAATAAGATCTAAACCACTGTAACGAAGTTCCATTAAGTCCAACATGGTGTTCTAATCTATCAAGTAAAATATTATGATCCATAGTATCAAACGCTGCACTAAGGTCTAAAAGGACAAGTACAGAAACAAGTCCACTATCAGATGTGATAAGGAGGTTGTCAGTGACCTTCACCAAAGCTTTTTCAGTACTATGATGGATTCTAAACCCAAACTGAAACTCTTCAAATAAACCATTTCCCTGCAAGTGGTCAAATAATTGCATAACAACAACCCTAAGATTTTTGAAATGAAAGGGAGATTAGAGATTGGTCTATAGTTAGCTAAAACTCCTGGATCCAGCGTTGGCTTTTTGAATAAGGGTTTAATTACAGCAGTTTTAAAATCCTACTGTACATGGCCTAATGTTAATGAAGAACTGATTATTTGAAGAATAGAGCTACAGATAAATGGGAAGACTTCTTTAAATAACCTGGTAGGAATAGGGTCTAAAAGACAAGCTGAAGGTTTGGATGAGGAAATTGTTTTGTCTAACTCTAGAAGGTCAATCGGAGTAAACTCATCCAAGCAGATATCAATTGAAGGAGTTGTAATAGTTACTGTATTTAAGTTAACGGCAGGAAGAATGT
Organism: Pholidichthys leucotaenia; assembly: GCA_020510985.1. NCBI lineage: Eukaryota > Metazoa > Chordata > Actinopteri > Cichliformes > Pholidichthyidae > Pholidichthys > Pholidichthys leucotaenia. The sequence continues at coordinate 327,128,267 of CM035844.1, read as the reverse complement.
GACTGATTTTATCTGTCACATTTTATCTGTCACGATTTATCTGTCTATCCTGTACACAAACATGTGTCGGAGCAGACATGACAACAGACACATTATAAAGTATGCTGATGACTCAGTCATTGTCAGTCTCCTCCAGGATGGTGAGAGTGGCCATGGCCCAGTAGTTGATGACTTTGTTCACTGGTGTGAGGATTCCTACCTGCAGCTGAATACAACAAAAACGAAAGATATGATTATTGACTTTAGGAGGAAAACTCCCAGGCACAAAGTCACCATACTAAAAGGCCAGACCACCGAATGTGTACAATCGTACAAATATCTTGGGACGATTATTGATAGTGGATTGAACTTTGAGGTGAACTGTGAAAGGGTGTGCAAAAAGGGTCAGCAAAATTTGCATTGTTTGAGGAAACTTGCACGCTTCCAAATTGACCGAACCATAATGACTATGTTCTATCGGGCTTTTATTGAATCTGTTTTATCCTTTTCTTTAATGTCATGGTTTGGTCAGATAAAACTGAAACAGAGGAAATCCTTGGATCAGGTAGTCAGATGGTCCAGTCGTTTGCTTGGTGAGTCACAGCTGAGCCTGACATCCCTGTACACCAGACAAGTACAGAGGATGGCCGACTCGATTTTAAATGATGACTCCCACCCTTTGCACTGCAACTTTCAGCTTCTTCCCTCCAGACGGAGGTTTGCTGTCCCAAAAAGTAGAACCCAGCGCTACAAAAACAGCTTTGTCCCTGCTGCTGTCAAAGAGTTGAACAAGCTATAAAAATTATATTGTACATATTTTATATTTACCTATTTTGTAAGATGTGTGCCTGTGTTTGTGTCTATGTTGAATGTAATTGTGGCTTGTAAATATGGATGTCACCAACTGCAAAACAAATCTACCTACGGGTACAAATAAAGTAACCTGAACCTGAACCTTTATCTCTGATAGATGAAATCTTGTTATTGAAAAAGTTCATAAAGTCCTGACTAGTAAGCTCTAAGGGAATGCTAGGATTGACAGAGTCCTGACTCTTTGTCAGTCTGGCAACAGTTGTCACAACTGCCTTTCAGGGCAGGATAAAAGGCACCATGTGCCATCTGTGAGTTTGCGAAATTTATTAGGAAAAACACTGGGCTACAAAAGTCATGAGCACGGGGAAAAATTGCAGGCAAGAAAAATAGTGAACCGCTAAGGTGAGTGAGATCGCCGGCTAAACCTGGAAGACAAAGCTAAGAGTACACTTTGGAAGTACATAAATAAAAACAGAAGAATTACAAGAAACTTATGTCTTGAAGAGGCGAGAAGCAAGTAGGGTGTTGCGCTGGACAAAAGTGTGCAGCACCTTAAATAAGGCTAGACACAAAATAACGCAAGTGATGATAGGTGTGGTAAACCTTAGTGAGTAGGAGAAAACAAGGAAACAAATTGGACCAGCTGGGGATGATGAGAGAGAAGGAGCAATCGGAGCTGACAGCTGACAGGGCCACGCCCATGCAGGGCAAAGCCCCCAGAGAGCCACTGACAGCCGTCAACCCCAAGGGACAGAGAACACAACAGAATACAAACATAATGACATGGCAGAAATGGGGGCCGGCAACCCCAAAAACACAAACAAAAACAACCTATAACCAATGTGAACATGAAAATAAATCATACTGACAAGTCAAAATGACAACACAGTACAAAATATGGAAAAAAAAAATCAGACAACCTGAGCTCGATGGGGTCCCCCTGCGCTCAGAACGAGACAATAGTGCTGAAAAGAAACCTGGGATTATTCGTGTTCTCTTCTATTAATGCGGAATAATAACTTGTTCTAGCTTTCCTAAAAGATTTTTTTTTTTTAATTAGAAGATTATTTCTCCAAGCTAAATAGATTTCATCTAATTTAGTGGAGCGCCATTTTCTTTCTAATTGATGAGTCTTCTGTTTTAAGCTACGAGTTTCTGTGTTGAACCAGGGAGTTAGAAATCTCTGATTAGACTTTTTTCTTTTAGAAAGGGGCCACCATGTCTAGAGTCTGATGCAGAGAAGCTGTAACACTATCTACCATGCTATCAAATACAGAAGGAGCAAGCTCTCCATAGCTTATCTCTGTTGTGTTGACACATGGCATAGAGGAAACAATCTGCTTAAATTTGGTAACAGCATCATCTGAGAGGCATCTACTGTAGTAATATTTTTCTTTAGGAGCCAAAAAGTCAGAAATAGTAAAATCAAAAGTTAACAGATAATGGTCTGACAGTACAGGGTTATGAGAAGACACTACCATATTTTCTGTTTCTATGCCATATGTCAGAACAAGGTCCAACGTGTGGTGGAGATAATGGGTAGAATTTCCTACTTTCTGAGAAAACCCCATTGAGTCTAATATTGAATTAAATGCCACATTAAGGCAATCACTATCTACATCTACATGTATATTAAAGTCCCCTACTATAATTATTCTGTCTGATTTAAGCACTAAATCTGCTAAGAATTCGGCTAATTCAGATGAAAACTGAGTAGGCTGAGGGAAGACGATGAACTATGACAAATAAAATTGGGTTTAACCTAAAATTGCTAAAATGCCCAACCAGGCCCTCAAAGGAATTATAACATGTTTTTTTGCTGTACATTAACTAGTAATTTGGAATGGTAAATTGTTGCTACTCCTCCTCCACGACCAGAACTTCTGGGATTTTGACAGTTTAAATAACCAAAGGGAGTTGATTCATTTAAACCAACATAATCCCCTTGCCCTAATCAAGTCTCTGTAAGTGATATTAAATCAGTTTGATGATCGATTAACAGATCATGGACTAGCAGAGACTTGGGAGTTAGAGACCTAATATTTAACAAATGGCATTTAATTTTTAAATTATAAGGAGGAACAGAGGCCAAGTCATTAATTTTAGAGGCTTCATGTTTAATTTGAGTTTTACCAACTTTTTGTTAAATCACTTTGGGATGCTTTTACATTATATTTTTATTTACTTTGGAGGGCGCAGACAATGATTCTCTGATGGGGAAGACAGGGGCTAAGTTGAGGGGTGGCAGATGAAGAGGAGCTGCAGAGAGGCATGTAAGATTGCAACTCTGCTTCCTGGTCCCAACTCTGAGTTGTCAAGGTTGTCAACTAGTTTTCAGAATATATTCAACTTGAATACACTGTACGTATGAGGGGAATCAAGAAACCTGAGAAGTTGCAGTTGCTAGTTTCCTTTAGACAGTTGTTTAGCTTTAGAAGTGCCTAACAATATTGAAAATTGGTTTTAAAGGAGTTCCAACGAAAAAGTCAGACAGCCAAATCCTGATGATCTCACAAACAGCCCTAAATGCCCTGAACAGTGAACTTAATCTCTATGTTGTAGCTCACTATTGCAGCTCCTCTCTTGCAATCTCGCATGCCTCCGTCTCATCTTCGCTGTGTTTGAACTTCTTCTCTGTCTGTCTCAAATAAAAACAAGCACCGTCATTAGCCCCACTGCTCCCACATGCCGTGAATCTGCTGTAATTGAGAACTTTGATCATCCCACACAAGACGGTGATGCATCAGCAGAAGACAGAGCAAGAGAGGTAACGTCCAATTAGCATCTCCGCAGCGGCCCGGGCTCCCAGGAGTGCCAGGTGGTCCCAGAGATCTAATTTGGAGACAGGTATGAAAACTCAAAACTTATCTAGGTTGACTTATAGCAGGCAAATGTTCTCACACAACACAGTTTTTAAACAATATTATTCATGGAGTGAATAACTACTACTGACAATCATTGTGCTTATTACCATTCTAGTGAGGTAACATCCTACTGCCAGGAGAACTTAATTTTTTTAAATAACCACAGTATGCATTGTCTTGTCTTTTCATATAAAAAGAGGTTATATTGCGACTGATGTTACATTTGATCTGCTGTGGCGACCCCCAAAGAGAGCAGCTGAAAGAAGAAGAAGTAGAAGAAGATATTATGACTGATGTTACCTCAAGTTTGGAGAAAAAGTTACAGGTTTTTTTAGAGGCTTTAAACTCTGGCATATATCCACAGAGGCCATTCTTTTCCATCTTCACATTCATTGTCTAGGTGTACTATAGTACTTAGAAATTCTAACTGTGGAGCATCATGCTTCAAGACTATGGCCACTTGTATCTCATTTGCATGCAGTAGGAATCTAGGCTAATAAGATGTGGCTGTTCTACCTTGCCTCAAACATTTACTTACCTCTGCTTTGGTTGTTGCAATAAGAAATCCAGGAGTAGACCTTCCATTAGTACGCACTTCATACAATTAGGAGTAGCTCCACATATCTAACTAACTAACTAACCTGCACTTATATAGCGCTTTTCTAGTCACAAAGACCACTCAAAGCGCTTTCATTAATACTAACCCTCTATTCTAAGGGCCTATAGGAAACAGATATCTAGGGACAATTTAGAACAGCCAATTAACCTAACATGCATGTTTTTGGCATGTGGGAGGAAACCGGAGAAATCCCGGAGTAAACCCACGCAACACGGGGAGAACATGCAAACTCCACACAGATCACTGTTGGTCGGGGGCTGGGATCGAACCCACGATCCCCACAATCCCCCGGCCAAGGGTAAACTGTGCTGCCGCAGTGCTAACCACTGCGCCACCGTGCAGCCCATATGCACATCTTTATAAGACCTGTGGTGCATACTAGTTTCTAGAGCTGTTCTTAGGTACTGCATGTAGGAAAAGAAATGGACCATCAATGGTGGAGTAGCCCATTCTGACTTGATGAAATCACTCCGGGAGTGCTGAGATCTCCTGACTTTTGCCCTGGACTCAACTTTGAGAGCAACCTGGATGGAGACCCACCTAAGGATCATTGTGTGTGAGTTTGGTGATCATCGGGACTACAACCTAGGAGGTAGTGTTGCAGTTGAGACTTCGACAAGACCAGAGTCTCCCAAGATCAAGACAGAGACCTAGAGACTTAGAGACTAGAGACCAGAGCCTTGACTACTACTCAGAGTTGGGACCAGGAAGCAGAGTTGCAGTCTTACATGCCTCTCTGCAGCTTCTCTTCATCTGTCACCCATCAACTTATCCCCTGTCTTCCCCATCAGAGAATCACTGCCTGCTCCCTCTAAAGTAAATAAAAATATAATGTATAAGCACCACAAAGCGATTAAACAAAAAGCTGATAAAACCCAAATTAAATATATAGCTTCTAAATCTAATGACTTGGCCTCTGTTCCTTCTCATAATTTTAAAAATTAAATGTGGTTTGCTAAATATTAGGTCTCTAACTCCCAAGTTTCTACTAGTCCATGATCTGTTAATTGATCATCCGACTGATTTATGATCCCTTACAGAGATTTGGATAGGGCAAGGGGATTATACTGGTTTAAATGAATCAATGCCCTCTGGTTATTTAAACTGTCAAAATCCCAGAACTTCTGGTCGTGGAGGAGAAGTAGCAACAATTTAGCATTCCAAATTACTTGTGAATGTATGGCAAAAAAATGTGTAATAATTCCTTTGAGGGCCCGGTCCTCAGTATTAGGCATTTTAGCAATTTTAGGTTAAAACCAGTTTTATTTGCCATAGTTTATAGTCCTCCCACTGCTTAGGCAGAGTTTTAAATTGAATTTGCAGAGCTCTTAGCTGATTTAGTGCTTAAATGGGATAGAATAATTTTAGTAGGGGACTTTAATATACATGTACATACATCGATGTAGATAGTGATTGCCTTAATATGACAGTTAACTCAATATTAACTCAATATAACAAACTTCCGGCACCACACGAGTTGGCTGCCTTTTTGCAACAGCGGCTCAATTCTGAGTTTTTCTTCCTATTTCTTATTTACTGTCTGGCTTCTCTCGCTAAATTTTCTGATCCGGCAACACCTTAACCATCACGGACACACAGATCGCCCCAAATGTCTCCTGAGCCGGCGGACGGAGCCACTGTTTATAGCAGGAGACAGTACAACAGGGACTAGCTGTTAGCACTTCACCAGCCCACGGTGCTAACGTAAAAGCTCAACATACCAGGAGAAATAAGATGGAAACAGCATGGATGTCAAGCTGGAGTAAGACAGCGGGCGAGGAATATAAGGTACAGACCCATCCTCCCATCCGTTATTATGGGGAACGTTCGATCGCTACTCAATAAGACAGATGAGCTAGCGGCTATGTCCCGCTACGAGAGCATCTTCAGAGAGATCAGCAAGATGTTGTTTACTGCGACGTGGCCAACAGAACTAGCAACAGATGCTAACATCAAACTGGAGGGTTTCCACGCAATACGGGCAGACCGGACACCAGACAGTGGGAAGGCAAGGGGCGGAGAAGTGATAATGTATGTCAATAACAGCTGGTGTAGACCGGGACACATCACGGTTAAAGAGCAACATTGCAGCAAAGACATTGAGTTGCTAGCTGTTAGCATGCGGCCTGTTTATCTCTCGAGGGAATACTCACACGTGATCTCCATTGTTTTTTATGCAAATCCGACGGCGAACGCTGGGGCAGCGCGTGACGCCATCCACTCAGTAACTGGCAGGCTGCTGACAGAACACCCAGATGCTCTCCTCCTCATCTTGGGTGATTTTAACCATATCTCACTGTCCTCCATTCTGCCCAAGTTCACTCAGTATGTCACATGCCACACTAGAGACAATAAAACACTGGACTTATTCTATGCAAACACTAAGGAGGCGTACACCTCATCACCACTCCCCCCACTCGGGAGATCGGATCACAACTTGGTTCATTTCCTACCGATGTACAAAACCCTAGTACACAGACAACCCCCGGTTATGCGCACGGTGAAGATATGGTCTGAGGAGGCAATGGACGCTCTAAAAGACTGTTTTGAAATCACTGCCTGGGAGCAGCTCTGCGATCCACATGGTGAGGACATCGATGGCCTCACTCACACCATCACGGACTACATCAACTTCTGTGTGAACAACACCGTACCCACCAAGATCATACGGTGTTGCTCAAACAACAAACCCTGGATCAACCCCGAGATAAAATCACTACTGAGAGAGAAGAAGAGGATCTTCAGGCCGGGGAACAGGGAGATGCTGAAGTCTGTACAGAGGGAGCTAAGGAGGAAGATCAGAGAAGGCAAGGATGGCTTCGGGAAGAAGATGGAGGACAAGCTGCAATAGAGCGACATCGGCGGGGTCTGGAGAAACCTCAAAACCATCTCTGGGCTCCAGAATACTGTCACGGGCCGTTCTTACCGGCCCGGCTCTTATTGTGACAGTGTCTCAGCGGGCTCCCAGCTGTCAAGCTTCAGGACAGCTGGAGCCCAATTACCTCATCAGCTGAGACGCTGTCAACCATTATAAAAGGGAGCAGCTCCGATCATTCGGGGCTGTGACCTCGCACATGATTATCCACACTCTTCTCTGGCGTGGGTAAGGCTGGAACCCCTACGTCCAGCGCCAGCCACCCTTCTGTCATCCTGCATCGTGTGTAAGTGTTACCCTTGTCATCGTTTGTGTTTTGGCCCCACGAGGCCCTGTTTCTTTGTTCCTTTCCCTTATTACAATAAACATCGCAAACTCACTGGTCTGCCCTTGGCTCTCGTTGTATGGCTCGCGAGAGCCATACGTAACAGTAGGTCACAGCCAAGCGAGTTGCCGGCGACCGTGAGTTTAGCGGTATTGGACTGTTGCTCTTACCTGTCTGGGTACCGTTGCTGAAGCATGCCATCGCGGAGGTCCCGCACTCAGAGTCTGAGCGATGTCCTCGCAGATGCCCTCAAGTGCGTGGACGAAATCCTTAACACCGCCTCCCTCCTCGACTTCAGCAGCGACGTGCACTGGTACCTGGACCAAGCTGAGGAGGTCCTCGACTATCTCCCCCGCTTCACCGACCATCCTGAGGTGAGCGCGAGGAGGTTGGACATTGCTGCCCAGTGCGAGATACTCCACGGGCTGGAAGAAAATCCCGGCAGTAAGCCGAAGAGGAGGAAACGCCATCCCTTGCTTCGGGATCCCGCTCCTGCCTCCATTCCGGCCCGGGAATTCGCACCATCCAGAGGTCTTTCTCCATCCAGCATGACGTCACTCGGGATTCCCCCGGAGGAGCTGCAGCTGACAGCAATCAAGGTCCGGGACTGAGTGGCTGCTGCTCGCTCCGCTGTGCATCCCTCTATAATCATTAAGCATGTGACGGCGGCAGTTAGACTGGTGGAGAGGAATCCAGGGCTGTGTGATTTCCCCGAGTTCGACGCCCTCCTCGTCTCTGTCTCTGCACAGGAGCGGCGATTTACGGATCTCACCTTCGCTTCGCCCCCTGCAAGTAGCTGTCGTCACACTGCCTGTCCACCTCAGCACAAATCCCGTCCGGATCCAGTTCCGGGCTGCCGCAAGGTCTCAATCCCCCACACAGCTGTCACTCCTGTGCCTCATCAGAGGGGAAATCCCGCAGCCTCGTCTCCCGAGCCATCTTCCCCCGCTGTTATGTCAGCGCTCCGGGCCCGGCTCATCTCAGCTGTCACCCCCTCCTCCTCGACGCATTCCCCGGCTGCTGTGTGCACCCAGAGTCCTGACCTGGCGAGCTCCATCCCGGAATCATCACGAGCGGCTCCCCGACGTCCTCCCAGGGGGTCCTCCATTACCGTCCAGCGGGTAAAGGGAGGAGCAATGTCCGCCACAGCGGTCACCACCCAGCCTCCAGGAGACAGGCAAGTCCCAGTTAGTTCATTCACTTATTGTGATTTGCTTTGTCAGACTCCTGGAGGTGGAGTTCGGGGTTCGCAGCTCCCCGAACTCCCACCACCCGCTGTGGCTGTAATTATTAATCCCGCATCCTCTGTGTCTCCCTCCGCTGAGCGGTCCTCGACGCCGGGCCAGCGTCGTGGGATGAGGAGGGGGCCTGCGGTTCTGGAGAGCCTGGTTCCAGTTCCGCAGCTACGCCATGGGCGGAGGAGGAGAGCGGACTGCAGCGTGGAACCTGCGCCGACAACGAAGCGTCCCCAGGTCTCCACGGAGGAGCGGTCCGGTCCAGCGGGACGAGGTTCTCCTGCCACCACGCCGTGTGGGCCATTGGCGTGGGCACCGGTGCCGGAGGACTCGCAAGCTGCACATACCATCATGCCAGCTGCGGAGCCCGACGCAGCTGAGTGGGAGCCTGAAGATGACCTCCTGACGCTTGAACCTGGATCTTCGCAGTCCTGGATGGCGTCAGAACCCGAGATCAGGCAAGTGCTCTACTTTATCTTTCTCCTTCTCATTTTAGAGCATTTTAGCCTGTCTCTAGGGGAGATGAGCCGGGTGCAGCCGTCCGCTGCATCCGAGCTTGTCTCGCCGGGTTCTGGCGCTGCCGGTGATCCTGATCCTGGTTCTTTTCTCTCTCCTGAGCCTTCTCCCAGGGTCACCGGCGAGGAGCTGCTATCGCCCGCTGAGCCAGAGGTTCCTGGTTCGGGATTGGAGGTCGGCTCTGGTGCGGCGCCGACCCAATCGGGGTCCAACGTGGGTGCTGCACCAATGATATCCAGGTCCGGTGAGGGAGCTGCAGATCCCCTGCCATCGGACATTGGACCGGCTCATTATCATCTTCTTCCCCTTCTTCCTCATCGTCATCTGATTCCCCCTCATCTTTCCCCCAAGCTTCCTCCACCAGGGCCCATTTGGACCTCTCACTTTAGACCCGGTTCTCCCTCATTATCTTCCTCCACAGGGAAGCCGTTGCCCCTCTCTCCCCTACGGGCCTGGTGGCTGAGCGATGCGGGTCGGCCACCAGAGGGTCTGCCATGCCCATTCGGCTCTTTGGTGCGGCCGCCCGACCCATTGGACTTCCTGTTCGGCGATCTGGTCCAGCCACCCGAGAGACTGTGTTTTCTGGCCTGGGATTCGGGTAGGCCGCCAGAACTTTTCCCTTCACCCCTGTTGGCGGTTTGGACGCTGGGTGCAGGGAGCCCCCCCGAACTGAATTTTCTCTGCTGTGCTTAGTCTTTGTGTTTTTGGGTGGGTGCAGCCATGTAATCCCTTGTAATTGCTTCACGTTCAACGTGCCTTTTTTTTCTCTTTTCCCTTCCTGTTTGAGGGATGCCTGTACTTATTGGATTTCGCCCTTAGGAGTCTTTCCTCTCATTTTATGGTCTCCTGGGTTGTCTTCCTTTGGATTTTTCTGTACTTTATTGTTGTCTATGGAGTATTGTGGTTTATTCCTGTACCTCATCCTCTGTTATTGCCACGTTTATCCTCTACCTAATTAGTGGGGGGTTTTCTGTCCGTCCGTATATTGTTGTCCATGGAGTATTGTGTTTTTTTTTTCTGTGCCTCAGTCTCTGTTATTGCCACTTTTATCCTCTGCCTAGTAGCGTTTTTTTTTTCTATCCATCCGCACATTATTGTCTATGGAGTATTGTGGTTTTTTCCTGTACCTCATTCTCCACCTAAGTAGTGGCTTTTTTTTCGTCCTCATGTTGTTGTCTTTGGAGTATTGTGTGGGGGGGGGGGTTCCCCCCCACATACTCTGTATTGTTTCATTGTTATTTGCTAATGTTTTTCCTTCTTCTGATTCTCTCCTTCCTAGCCTGCGCCCCATCCGCCCACCCTAGTTGGTGGTGGTGGTGGTGGTGGCGGGGGGGGGCTTGGGTGTTACTGGCCGTTCTGAGCCCGGCATGGAGGGGGAGATACTGTCACGGGCCGTTCTTACCGGCCCGGCTCTTATTGTGACAGCGTCTCAGCGGGCTCCCAGCTGTCACGCTTCGGGACAGCTGGAGCCCAATTACCTCATCAGCTGAGACGCTGTCAACCATTATAAAAGGGAGCAGCTCCGATCATTCGGGGCTGTGACCTCGCACATGATTATCCACGCTCTTCTCTGGCGTGGGTAAGGCTGAAACCCCTACGTCCGGCGCCAGCCACCCTTCTGTCATCCTGCATCGTGTGTAAGTGTTACCCTTGTCATCGTTTGTGTTTTGGCCCCACGAGGCCCTGTTTCTTTGTTCCTTTCCCTTATTACAATAAACATCGCAAACTCACTGGTCTGCCCTTGGCTCTCATTGTATGGCTCGCGAGAGCCATACGTAACAAATACCTCCTCCCAGGCCACGGGGGGCAGGGAGTCGGTGAACAATCTGAACCTGTTTTTTATAGGTTTGACCAACCACCCCCCCCACCTGCACAACAACCACTGCTGCCTCTACCGTCATCGAGACCTGCTGCCCACCCCCTTCCACCAACACACCTCCCACTCCCAGCACACAGCCCCCCATCCTGACCCTCACTAAGACCCAGGTGAGGGCGGAGCTGAGGAAGATCAAGGCAAGGAAGGTCTCGGGTATGGACTGCATCAGTGCGAAGCTCCTCAAGTCCTGCGCAGACCAGCTGTGTGGGATTGTGGAGCACATCTTCAACCTGAGCCTGAAACTGGTGAGGGTATCATAGTTGTGGAAAACATCTTGTGTGGTACCCGTACCAAAGACTTTCCACCCCAGAGCCCTGAACAGCTACAGACCAGTGGCCCTGACGTCTCACCTGATGAAGACTCTGGAGAGACTACTCCTTGCTCACCTCTGCCCCCCGGTGGGACCAGTGATGGATCCACTCTAGTTCGCCTACCAGCATGGCATCGGGGTGGAGGATGCAGTGATCTTCCTCTTCACCGTTCGCTGTTCCACCTGGAGAAGCCTGGGAACGTGGTGAGGATCATGTTCTTTGACTTCTCCAGTGCTTTCAACACCATCCAACCGATGATCCTGAGGGACAAGCTGCTGTGCGCAGGGGTGGTCAAGCACCTGTCATCATGGATCCTGGACTACCTCACAAACCGGCCACAGTTTGTGAGAACCCGGGATTGTGTGTCCGACATGATCATCGGCAGCACGGGGGACCCCCAGGAACGGTTTTGGCTCCCTTCCTGTTCACCCTTTATACTGCGGACTTCTCACACAACACAACACACTGCCATCTGCAGAAGTTCTCTGACGACTCTGCGATCGTCGGCCTCATCTCCAACAGAGATGAAGCTGAGTACAGAGGACTTATCCAGGACTTCGTGGACTGGTGCCATTGGAACTGCCTCCAGAGCAACGCGAGAAAAACTAAGGAGCTGGTGGTGGACTTCCGCAGGCAAGCACAACCCCTCACGGCACAAGTAAACATCCAGGGAACAGACATTGAGATGGTGACATCCTACAAGTACCTGGGTGTTCATTTGAACAATAAACTAGACTGGTCACACAATACCGACGCACTCTACAAGAAGGGACAGCGCAGGCTCTTCCGACCTGAGGAGGCTCAGGTCTTTTGGTGTACAAGGGGTGCTCCTGAAGACCTTCTACAATTCGGTGGTGGCATCAGCCATCACTTTTGGAGTGGTCTGCTGGGGCAGTGGCATCACAGCAGCTGATAGGAAGAGACTGAACAAACTGATCAAGGAAGCTAGCTCTGTCCTGGGGCAGCGCCTTGACCCAGTGGAGGAGATAGGAGAGAGAAGGATGGTGGTTAAGCTGTCATCTCTGCTGGAGTCCGAGTCCCACCTTATGCAGGACATACTGAACACACTGAGGAGCTCATTTAGCAGTAGGCTACATCATCCTAGGTGCGCAACCGAGAGGTTTCGCAAGTCCTTCCTACCTACGGCTGTCAGACTTTATAACCTAACCAGGGCTGCTCGCAGAGATAGCAAAAAAAACGTGACGACCTAATAGTCACAAAAGACACAACAAACTTACACAAAATGGTCCCCTCCAGTATACAACTAGGACAATATCAATTGCTATGGAGGGTGACAATATGTATGGGTGCATATTCATACTATGTGGGGTAACTAAACAGACTTATGCTGTTTATTCCATCTAGCTACAGTGCTCCGCACTGTGTATATATATTTATATATTTATGTGTACATATGTATATTCACTGCTCTTATTTTCTTATCTTCTAAATTATTGCTCTGAGTGTTGCTATCCCTGTGCTGTTGCAATCCTGGAATTTCCCCATTGTGGTACTAATAAAGGCTTATCTTATCTTATCTTATCTTATATTAGACTCAATAGGGTTTTCTCAGAATGTAAGAAATTCACACTCATTATCTCCACCACACTTTGGACCTTGTTCTGACATGTGGCATAAAAACAGAAAATCTGGTAGTGTCTCCTCATAACCCTGTATTGTCAGACCATTATCTGTTAACTTTTGATTTTGCTATTTCTATTTGGCTCCTAAAGAAAAATATTACTACAGTAGATGTCTCTCAGGTGGTGCTGTTGCCAAATTTAGGCAGATTGTTACCCCAATGCCATGTGTCAACACAACAGAGAAAAGTTATGAAGATCTTACTCCTTCTGTAGTTGATAGCATGGTAGACAGTATAAAAGTGCCTTCATACCAAATGCGAATGGGCAAATTTTTCACTCAGCACGAATACATTATGGCTCAATGTAAACACACAACATGAATTCACCGTCTGAGTGAGATGCAGACAGGTGAAGTTGTCTTTATAACTTCTGCAGCTATGTAAAAAAAAGACAAATTTGAGAGGGTAAAAATGTAAATTTACTTTTTAAAATTATTAAAAAAGTTGGAAATGTATGCCCCCCACCCCAAAAAAAAAACAAAAAAAAAAAACACGACAACAAATTTGCATGAAATAGTCACAAAATTTCACCTAAACAAATTTACTGGAAAAAAATGACTTTTTAGTTTTAAGTAAAAATGTTACAAATTTATGTGAAAAGAGGCTGCAATCTTTACCTGAAAAAGCAAGATTTTAAAGAAAGATTCTAGCACGCACCTTACGGTTCTGCCTAGACACATCATCAGTGATGCAACCTGCAGTCATCAGGTGTTTCGGGTCATTGTACATCATACACCCTCTCACAGGCGACCCTGCCAGGGTTGATCAAACCCCAACTTGTGTCTAGGAGGCTCGAGACGTCCACAGATCACTCCTTCTGATCCACAGCCATTGTGATGCTCTTTCAACAGCATCAGTGATGTTTTTGATGGCTTTCTTGTTGAGTCTCCCCCTGATCCCCAACTGCTTGAGGGCCCTGCATAGTAACTGACCGGCAAAACCTCGACAGCCAACCTCTATAGGGTAGAGCCAGGTCTTCCATCCCCTACTACGGCAATCACCGACAAGCTCCCCATACTTGGCCCTCTTCCTTTCAAAGGCCTCTTCCATCCGGTCTTCCCAGGGCACAGTCAGTTCAACAAGACCACCTGCTTGGAAGATTCTGACACAAGAACTATGTCTGGTCTAAGTGTGGTCATTATGATGTTGTCAGGGAATCTCAGCTGTCTTCCCAGGTCAACCTTCAGTTGCCAGTCTTGTGCAGTTGCCAGAAGCCCCACCAGTGGGTTTGTGCAATACTGTGGTTTCTCACCAGCTTTGATGAAGGGTATGGCATGCTTTGCTGGGTGTTGCTGCCTACTGAAAGAAATCCCTGTACTGATGGACTCTGCTACAGCCTTCAGTACCTGGTCATGCCTCCACCGATAGCACCTCTCACTGAGGGCTCTCGGGCAGCTACTTAGGATGTGTTCCAGGGAACCTCTTTGCTGGCATAGAGAGCATAAAGAGGCTTCTATCAGGCCCTAGGAGAAGAGGTTGGTTGGGCTTGGAAGGACATCATACACCGACTGGATCAAGAATTTGATCCGGTGTGGCTCCACTCTCCAGAACTCTGACCAGGAGACTTTACATTCCATTGCCTCCTCCCAATTGGTCCATGCCCCCTGCTGGCACATTCCAACGATCTTGCTGGTTCGTGTTTCCTCCACTCCCACTCTGATTTCATCCTGAACCAACTGGTGTCCAGTTGAAAGAAAGAAAGAAAGAAAGAAAGAAAGAAAGAAAGAAAGAAAGAAAAATGTATTAGAAAAACAGAAACTTTAATGCCAAAAAATCTCACAAATTTGGGGGAAAAACGTTTTAATTGTATGAGGAACAAACCTCTTAATAGTGATGGTGTCAGGCCAGTTTGGATTGGTACCGTTCATGTTTTACCTTAGTTTTCAGGTTCAGATATATTGTGGCTCCATGCTGATTTTCATGGCCAAAAATCTCTCAAAATGGCTCTTTTTGTAATAGAGGCTGCAAACCTCTGGCTTAGGGGGAAAAAGCAGTTTTTCTGAAATTACATACGATACCAGATTTCCTAGCTGTAAACCTTTACCTTGAGCACAATCTTGATGCACACCAACCTCTGGATCACTGCGTGTGAGTTTGGTCAGCATTGTGGCAGTTGCCTGGGAGGAGTAACGTTTCCTGTGAAATGTGGACAGATGGACGCCGGTCCATCTCACTTACTCCTTGCAGCTTTGCTGGAATGAGGTAGAAACAAACTGGTTTCATATAAGAAAGATTCTCATCAGCCTCTCCAGCAAGCCCAGTCCGTGTTCCCCTGAGCAGCCTGATCCGCTTCTGTTTCTGCGAAAAGAAGATTATGGCAAACTGGTTCTCCAGTTACCGAGTGTCTGTCCTGCAGTGATCCCCTCACAAACTTTAGATTCATTAAAAGGCTTCACAGCCCCTGCTGAGTTCAGGTCACAGATGATGTGTTGATAACCGCAGGACATCACGGTCATGCTTCTTAATGAGACCAGTTCAAAAATAAAGGAAAACAAAACCAAGATAAAAGGAAAGTTAAGTAAACCCTTGATATTCTCACATCTGTAAATCTATTATTAGTTTTTACAAACCTTCAGTACAGCCATGTGAAGCAATCTCTTCTTGGGAAAACACACCCCTGAGGACCTTCACCTTGGACATAGAGAATAGCAGAAGGCATTTGATATTAAGGCAGTCCTTCTCAAATAGCGGGACGATGCCAGGGGGGGCGCGTATGACCCCGGGGAACAGGCTTTGCTTTTGCCGTGTAAAGTGTAATTGCACATCCACGGCAGCAGGTGGTGCAGTGGCGCTCTCATTGTCAAAGTCTGTGCGGGAGTTTAAAACTTTTTAAATTGCTGTCAACAAACCCCTCGAGAGACACCATGGAGAAATATTTAACAGTAACGAAAAGAAAGGCGGAGAGCGACACAGGTAAAGAGACAAATGAAAGTCTCCCAAAAGCTAAGACGAGGAAATATGACGAAGCTTATCTAGCGCTTGGCTTCACTCTGACTACGGTGGGAGACGAGGAAAGACCGGTGTGTTTACTGTGTCTGAAAATGTTTGCAGCGGACAGCATGAAACCAAATAAATTAAGACGTCACCTACAGACATTACATCCTCAACACATTGATAAGCCGCTTGATTTTTTTCAGCAAAAACGTGCGGAGTACGGCCAACAATCATCCCGCTTTGTGAACGCTACATCAGTAAACCAGCGAGCACTTTTAGCATCATTTAAAGTGGCGTACCAAATTGCGTAGTGCAAAAAACCCCACACAATTGTTAAATATATTGGTGCTCCTGTGTTAATGTTCCAGATCAATTTACATTTAATATTATTTATTGATTGAATTATTTTTCTCAGCATCAAATGGTTCAGTTGGTCAAAAATGTTTCTAGTTTAAATAAGGATTGACATATTTTTTATTTCAGGCACTTTGATGCACTTTAAGTTTTGTTTTTTTTTCTGTTTTAGACTATAACAGGGTTTCTGTGTGGCATAATAAAGTTAATATTTGTTGAAAGTTGATTTATATTGCTTTTTTCTTTTGTTAATGTTAAAAAGGATACAATTTTAGGTATACTTATACAATTTTTATAGATAATGATCTTATTTATAGTCACCGCGGTGAGTGGGGGGGGGGCGCAAAATATTTTCTCTTTCCTAGGGGGGGCTTTGCAAAAAATAATTGAGAAGCACTGTATTAAGGCTACATTTTGAGCTACAAATTGGGTTTATTTACCCCAATGTAACACAGATACGTTTGTTCAGGTATTAGACCAGATGCATGGTCACGTTATTTATTTATTTATTTAGCGAATGCAAAGTCCTTAAGCCAAGCAGTTGCCTCCTGGTTTGCTGTATGGAGGGTGTGTAATCCTCCTTCCAGTCTTTGGAGCGGGCAAGCCTCTATGATGTGTTCCATAGTTTGCTCCTCTCCACATGCGCACAGTGGGCTAGGGCTACTGCCCCATCTGTGAAGGCTGGCCAAGCAGGGGCCATGTCCAGTCCTGAAGCGATTGAGTGTAGACCACTGTCTCCTTGGGAGGTTGGTGCCCGGGACCTGTTGGTTGGGGTTTATCACCAGCTGTTTGTTTGGGGCCTCCTTGGTCTCCCATTCCTCTTGCCAAGCTGTCTGGATGGTAAAGTCAGCTGGGGGAGGGTTTTTCCAAATCGGCCGTCTGGATGAAAGTCGGGCAGTGGGTGGGGTGTAGATATCTGCATGGATTGGTAAGTGAGGAAAATCTTTAACTTTTTGGAGCATCCTTTGAGTTAATGCTGCTCGCCGGATGTGTGGAGGGGCTATGTTTGACAGTACAGAGAGCCAGGGGAGTGGTGTTGAGCGGATTGTTCCAGTTATAGTTCTCATGGTTGAGTTGAGCTGGGTGTCTACATGGTGTGTGTAAGATGACCTGGACCAGACAGGGGCACAATATTCTGCTACAGAGTATGAAAGGGCCAGTGCTGAGGTGCGCAGGGTGGAGACTGCCGCCCCCCATTTTGCACCAGCGAGCTTGCAGAGCAGGTTGTTTCGTACTTTCACCTTAGCAGCCGTCCCCTTTAGATGTTCCTTGAAGGATAAGGTCCTATCAAGGGTCACTCCAAGATAAGTTGGATTTGGGGCATGCTTAAGCTTGAGTCCGCTCAGGTGGATGTTTAGTTCTCTGGCAGCTTTTGCATTGTGGAGATGAAATACACTGGAGACGGTTTTTGCTGGGCTTGGTTTTAGGCGCCAGATTTTGCAGAACTGGTCCAGTTTAGCAAGATCTTCCGTGAGCACCCGTTCCAGTGGTTCAAAGTCTGGTGCTTGGAATGCCAAACAGATGTCGTCTGCATAGATGAATTTGCGGGATTTTGTAGTAGGCAGGTCGTTTATGTAGAGGTTGAACAGAGTTGGAGCTAGAACTGAGCCTTGTGGGAGTCCGTTTTTCTGCATTCTCCATGCACTTGTGTTCTGACTGAGGTGGACTCTGAACCTTCGGTTGGTCAGCAGGGTTTTTATAATTGCTGTTGCCCAAGCAGGGATCGGAGGGGGCAATGGATCAGTGTTCTCGTCGCGCCCTCCGCCAGTACCCGGGCTCGCCTGGGGAAGCTAATGATCCTACCAGCAGACTAAATTCGAAGAGACGACGCCTCTGTGCCAAGTCAAAGAAGAATCCTAGTCACAGTCCTAAAGCCGAAAGCAAACAGCCCCAAGAGCACTTTGTGGTAGGATCTGCCCTTCGCATATTACAACTAAACGTTGAAGGCCTATCTGCAGCCAAGCGAAGCCTTATTGAAGTCCTCGCCTTCCAACATTCAATTGATGTAATCTGCCTCCAAGAGACTCATATTGGCACAGAGGAAGCTGGCCGCTTCACCATCAAAGGCTTTGACCTCCTGTGCTACGTTCTACATGCTAAACATGGACGTGCCACCTATGTGCGTTCTGACATAGTTGAAGCAAATCACCTGATAACAACACATTTCTCAGACACCATAATCATTGGTGGCTTCCATATTGTCAATGTGTACAAGCCCCCTAATGCCAACTGGGATCTGCAGGTCTTACCCACCCTACCCCACCCTGCCATCTATGTGGGGGACTTTAACAGCCATCACCCTGACTGGGGGTACCCAGCAGTGGACAGTGATGGGGAGGCACTTTCAGACTGGGCATCCAGAAATGACCTCGCTTTGATATACGACCCCAAACAAAGAGGAACCTTCCACTCTGCTAGGTGGAAGAAGGACTATTCTCCTGACGGTCACGTGACTTGATTGCGAACAGTCAGATTGGAGTCTGACCTCCAATCTGACATCATGACTTAGCTCTGATTTTAGCATCCATGCTAGCAGCTGCCGCTAAAATGGCTCAGGGCACCAACATCTGGCTCCCTTCCTTCATCTATACCTACGATTGCCAACTTTCTCACAGCCAAATAAGGGACAGAGGGTTTTAACTATTGCTCAATGCCACAATGTTGTGGACATTAGTGTTGTCATAATACTGTGATTTTTTTACTTTGATAATACCTTAAAAATACTGATATTCAATGTCATGTTTGATGCAACTTTGAGCTAGAAAACACAACTACACAGCAACAAGCCAAATATAACTAAAACGAAATTAATTAAGGCTGTTTATGCTTGTCTTTTTGTCTGATAAGATATTTATTCTTGCTGTCCAGTTTATGTGTAAGAAAATTTTACATGCTTTCCAATAGTTTTAATTTGTTTTACGCAATTTGATAAGTCAAACTTTCTTGCTCTGTTGGCCGATAATTTTACTTAAAATAAGCAAAAAAAATTCTGGCAATAGATAATTCTACTTAAAATTAGAAAAAACATATCTGCCCACAAAGTAAGATTAAATTGCTTAAAACAAGCAAAAACTTTCGTTAAGCAAATAAAATCTTACAGAAAACTGCACAACAAAAAGAAATGCTTGTCTTGTCAAAATTATATTATGAGGGAAAAACAAGCATAAAGCCTTGATTAAGGATATTTTATCTTACTGAGAATTCCCTTTTTAGGCTGCGTGTCCACCAAAAGTGTTTTTTGTTGCCTGACTGCCCTGAACGTCTTTTTTTCAGCATTTGTGCACTGCGCTCTGGAAAAAAAAAGTCTGTGTCCTGTATCACAGCAACAGCTTGTCACTCACAGCTCATCACTTCCGCTTTTCCTATAGTCAGACTTTCTACCTATTTTTTAATAGCAGTCTCTAAATAACAATGGACAAGAAATGTATTCTAGCATTGGTAGCAGCTCTGGATGTAAAATATGATGACACGGAAAACATGAGTCTGAGTACAAGCTATACTGGCATCCTATGTCCCGCCCTTCCTTATTCTGATTGGTTGCTTAGAAAGGTCTGATATTGACGAGCTCGGCTGCAGTCTGAAAAGCTGAAATATTTTCAACTTTGAGCGCCCTGAGTGCTGCGACAAAAAGCGGCCACCGCTGAGAGCGTTTCAGCACCGAGAGCGCTCAGCGCTGTAGATGCTGGACTACATAGAGAATGAATCGCCCACAGCTGAAAAAACATGTTTGGTGGACACGCAGCCTTACAGTGTGTCAGATGTCACTGCCTTCAGCATAAAATTACATCAGTGAAATATTCCTGATTCCGAGGTTCGAGGTTCGAGGTTCGAACCTCGGATTCAGGAGGAGCAATGTGGTTTTCGTCCTGGCCGTGGCACATCGGACCAGCTCTTTACCCTCTCGAGAATTCTTGAGGGTTCGTGGGAGTTTGCCCAACCAGGTTACATGTGTTTTGTGGACTTGGAGAAGGCGTTTGACCGCGTCCCTCGTGGACTTTTGTGGGGGGTGCTTCGGGAGTATGGGGTATCTGGCTTGTTGTTACGAGCTATTCGGTCTCTGTATGACCATTGTGAGAGTTTGGTTCCTATTGCCAACTCTCGGTCGGAGTCATTCCCAGTGAGAGTTGGACTCCGCCAGGGCTGCCCTTTGTCACCGATCCTGTTCATAATTTTTATGGACAGGATTTCTAGGCGCAGCCAGGGAATGGAGGGTGTCATGCTTGGTGACCACAGGATCTCATCTCTGTTGTTTGCAGATGATGTTGTGCTGTTGGCTTCATCCAGCAATGACCTACAGCTCTTGCTGGGATGGTTTGCCGCTGAGTGTGAAGTGGCTGGAATGAGAATCAGCACCTCCAAGTCCGAGTCCATGGTCCTCAGCCGGAAAAAGGTGGATTGTCCTCTCCGGGTTGGGGACAGGCTACTGCCCCAAGTGGAGGAGTTTAAGTATCTTGGGGTCTTGTTCACGAGTGAGGGGAAAATGGAACGAGAGATCGACAGACGGATTGGAGCAGCATCTGCAGTGATGCGGACGTTGTACCGGTCTGTTGTGGTGAAGAGGGAGCTTAGTTCTAAGGCAAAGCTGTCGATTTACCAGTCAATCTATGTTCCTACTCTCACCTATGGTCACGAGCTTTGGGTAATGACCGAAAGAACGAGATCGCGGATACAAGCGGCTGAAATGAGCTTTCTCCGTAGGATTGCTGGACTCACCCTCAGAGATAGGGTGAGGAGCTCAGTTATCCGGGAGAGGCTCAGAGTAGAACCGCTGCTCCTCCACATTGAAAGGAGTCAGTTGAGGTGGTATGGGCATCTGATTAGGATGCCTCCTGGACGCCTCCCACTTGAGGTGTTTCGGGCACATCCCACTGGGAGGAGACCCCGGGGCAGACCCAGGACTCGGTGGAGAGACTATGTCTCCCAGCTGGTCTGGGAACGCCTTGGTATTCCCTCTGAAGAGCTGGAGCAGGTGGCTGGGGAGAGGGAAGTCTGGGCTTCTCTGCTTGAACTGCTGCCTCCGCGACCCGGACCTCCGGAAAAGCGGTAGAAGATGGATGGATGGATGGAAATATTCCTGATTCAAACAATGCACAACATGGAAATAAGTGTTAGCACTTTATTGTGTTATCCTAATTTATTGAATGTATTTTTAGATTTTTTAGATTTAGTATACTTTATTGATCCCCAGAGGGGAAATTGAGGGTCATCCACCACCTGGACGGATGAAGCAGCCACGATACGGCGCTATCCCTTAACCATTCACACACACATTCACACCTAGGGCCACTTTAGAGTCTCCAATTAACCTAACCTGCATGTTTTTGGCATGTGGGAGGAAACCGGAGAAATCACGGGGTAAACCCACGCATACATGGGGAGAACATGCAAACTCCACACAGATCACTGTTGGTCGGGGGCTGGGATCGAACCCACGATCCCACGATCCCCATGATCCCCCGGCCAAGGGTAAACTGTGCTGCCGCAGTGCTAACCACTGCGCCACCGTGAAGGTGGCGCAGTGGTTAGCAGTGGTCATTTATAGATATATACTGTATGTATTGTATTTATGTGTACATTTTATTTATTGAATAAAACCAGTAACAGCAGCAGCAGCAGCAGCATTGAAAAACCTGCACAGGTAGCAGGAAAGCCCTGCTATTGCATGTCTTACCTTTTTAGAAGTTCTTTCTTCTGGCCTTCTAAAGGATATAATGAAGAAAAATCCTTCATTATGTCCTTTAAGTCCAGCTCACGAATATCACCATAGTCTATGGATACATGCTTGATCCAGTCTTCTTTATACCAAGTTCTGAGTCCACTGTCCCACGCATAGCTGTCTGATGTATCAGCAATCATGGCCTTTTTTCTCCCTTTGCCCTTCTCCAGGGGAGTGCATTAACAGCCCACCTGTCTCCTCCATGCAGCAGCTCTGCCTCCACTCAATGCTCCAGCTTAGAAAAATCCTGCACGCTTCGGGATTTTTTTGAGCAATTCGTTTCCCCTAAGCTCTTTTCCTCTCAATAATTTTATGAGCTTTTTCTGGACATTTTGACCGAGCTAATTACTTCTTACCTCTCACTGGCGCTTGCATAGTCACATGTCAAAACTAGAGGGCACTCAGAGAGCGCATGCCTCCACCAAGGCTCTGTCCCTCCCTCCCTTTGTCCTCCTCTCCATCCCTTTGTCCATGCATATCGCCATCCATCTGTACATTGCGAGATAGGGCCTTGGCGGAGGTATGAACTCATGGATCACCTCCAACATTTAATAAGTTTACCTTTGGGCCAAGAGCCACCTCTGGCAAAAACTTCATCCAAATCCATCCAGTAGTTTTGGAGTATTGCTGCTAACACTCCGTGAGAAGATAAGA
Organism: Pholidichthys leucotaenia; assembly: GCA_020510985.1. Lineage (NCBI taxonomy): Eukaryota > Metazoa > Chordata > Actinopteri > Cichliformes > Pholidichthyidae > Pholidichthys > Pholidichthys leucotaenia. The sequence continues at coordinate 327,105,554 of CM035844.1, read as the reverse complement.
GCCTTGGTGGAGGTATGCATTTTGAGATCATCACCAAAATCTAATCCTGTGTTCAGTGTGCCATTACACACCATTCCTGAAAATTTGAATGAAAGGTGCAATATACAGTAAATGCAATCCATTATTATTATTATTATTATTATTATTATTATTATTATTATTAACAGAAAGAAATGACAACAAAAACAATATGACTACATTATATGGCTAAATAATAATAATAATAATAATAATAATAATAATAATAACAAGACTGTCATAATTGTATTGACCATACATTGGGGCTGGGCAATTCCACCTTAAATCAACATCATGGTTTATTGACTCTTTCAGGTCAGTTTTCATTATTTTTTCAACTCTTTTCTTCATTACAGTTTACTGACAAGGTTCATAATTATTAAGCAATATTACACAACAGTGCGGTATCATACCATTTTTTTGCAGTTATCAACTACAAATTCACATAGTATCCATATTATCTACCGCAACAAACTTGTAAAAAATGTGACTGTGACAAAGGCACAAACGCTCACTTGGCACACCGACAGGTGTAGACATGCTCCTCCAAGCATTTGCTTTCAAATTTTGATTGTGATATCCTTTTAGTGTCAAATCAAAGAGTACCAGGTTGTTTGATGTAGCAAAGTTCAGCCCCCACCTCCTCCACGTCATCTCCCGTTCTTGTCTTCCTGTACTGGCGTCCTATGTCCCACTCTTCGTTAATTCTGATTGGCTGCTTAGAAAGGTCTGACATTGGCAAGCGCAGCTGCACAGTAGTCTGAAAAGTTGAACTTTTTCAGCCCTGAGCACCGTGACAAAAAGCGGCCACCACTCAAAGTGTACCAGTGCCAAGGGCGCGCAGCGCTGCAAACACTGGACTACATAAATAAATAGAAAAAATAATCACCCACAGCAGAAAAATGAGTTTGGTGGACACGCCCCCTAATACTTTTTCTGCAGTGTTTGGCTTCCGGGTTGCCGAGGCACATGGCCCTATGGCGTGGCCATGCACGTAACTGAGTGGACACATCTTAAAGGGGCAGTATGTGAAAAGCGTCAAATTACTATATAAAATAATATTCAAAAAATTCCTGCATCCACATCGTGATCAAAATCACCACCAAAATCTAATCATCTGTTCCCCGTGCGATTACACACCTTTCCTGAAAATTTTATCAAAATTCGTCCATAACTTTTTGAGTTATGCTGCTAACAGGAAAACCAACCAACCAACAGACAAACCAACCAACGGCAATAAAAACATTAAATCCATCCTCCCTTGGCAGAGGTAACAGTTCCTCTGATAGGCTATTGTTACATGGTACCCAAGTGGGGCACTTGTAAATTAGACCAGTCAGCAGCCACACATCAATATCAAGTGATGCATAGAATTTGACCAATTAACAACAATGTGATCTTTTTCATTGGTTGATGATAGGCCCTGATCTTCACAGGCCCCTGGGCTTCAACTTGGCCTAGCCCATTCATTAAAGTGGTCTTGAATATATGGGACAACGCATATCCCGCTTGGGACAAACATATTTAGCCCAATAAAAGGGATGTCCTGGCTAAAATGGGACAGTTGGTAACTCTATTTGTACCCCATGACATACAGCTGACTAACTTCTCACTGTCCTTCAGAAAAAATCTCAAGCACATCTTCACTAAAAGCATGTCTATGTTTGCTGTTTTAAAGCAAATGAGCAGTCACACAAAAACTTTCAGAGTACGCAAATGCAACAGGTCTTCTCAGCCACGAGAGGGCTGTTATGTCCGAATAACATGAGACTGGAGCCGCTCTCAACTGAACACTGAACTGACTTCATTATTAAGAACAACACAATATACACTCCAGCCGTAGCCCACCTGATGTCATTACGCCAACCCCCTTGGCCAGGCTACGGCAAGCCCTGAGAGTCAAATCTCACACATAACATCCCCCCCCCCACAAAGTCAAAGAACCCCCTCCCCCAGAACAGAAAGCAAACACAGTGTTGTAGCTCTCTTCTTTTTTAACTAAGTAAGTACAACTCAGCCAAACAAACGGACATCTGGGTAGACTACCAGAACGCCCCACCGTGTTGGTGCGGGTTATTCTGCCGCTTAGTCCCAACATGCATTAGCTAATACTGTCTTCAATATATACTCTTCCAGGTACCTGAGCCTCTGACAAATTCTAGCCAGGTGTCCCCTAGGCGGGGACTCTGTGCCAGGCACCATCAGCTGCGCCTGTGAGTTCTCACCACCCCAATCCAACAAGTCCCACCTCATACCAGGTTGTCCCGCCATAGCTCTAGTCCTCTGTTCCGGTGGCGACTTCCTGAGTCTACTGGAGTGCCACTGCGACCCATCCGCAAGCTCAAACGTGTCCTGGCCCTGTTGTCTCATGATCCGCAGAGGCCCCGTCCAGAACGGCTGCAGCTTATGCATGCGGTTAGGGTGTCTGATCCAAACTTGATCCGACACCTTCAGTCCATGGGCTCTCGCCCTGTGCTTCCTGTCAAATCGTCACTTCATCTTATGCTATTGCACAGCCACCCGGTCCCGTGGAGAGTCCATATTCCTTGGAGGAGGAGTCATGGGCGGTCTCAGTCGATCCAAAGGCAGATGTAGTTCCCGCCCCAGCATGAGAGTGGCCAGGGAGCATCCTGTCGTAGCATGGGCCGTTGCCCTGTAGTGGAGGAGTGTGCTCTGGAGGGCCTCTGGAAGTACGAAGCCATCTGCCAAGAGGGCTCTCAGTCTGTTTTTTAGGGTCTTGTTAAAACGTTCAATGCCCCCATTGGCCTGGGGATGATAGAACGCGGTTTTAATGTGTTCCACGCGCCTAGCGCTCAAGAACTCTTCAAATGATCGGAGGTGAACCACCAGAGGTGAACTGCAGACCATTGTCAGTCGTGATTACATTCAGGACCCCCCACCTGGCAAACAGTGACGAGAGGAAGCCCATAACCACGATTGATTTAATTTCCCTTACAGAGACTTGGTTAGGGCAAGAGGATTATGTTGGTTTAAATGAATCAACTCCCTCTGGTTATTTAAACTGTCAAAATCCCAGAAGTTCTGGTCGTGGAGGAGGAGTAGCAACAATTTACCATTCCAAATTACTAGTTAATGTAAAGCAAAAAACATGTTATAATTCCTTTGAGGGCCTGGTCCTCAGTATTGGGCACTTTAGCAATTTTAGGTTAAACCCAATTTTATTTGCAATAGTTTATCGTCCCCCATCAACCTACTCAGAATTTTTATCCGAATTTGCTGATTTCTTAGCTGATTTAGTGCTGAAATCTGATAGAATAATTATAGTAGGGGACTTTAATATACATGTGGATGTAGATAGTGACTGCCTTAATGTGGCATTCAATTCAATATTAGATTTGATTGGGTTTTCTCAGAAAGTAGGAAATTCTACTCATTACCTCCACCATACATTGGACCTTGTTTTGACATATGGCATAGAAATAGAAAATCTTGTAGTGTCTCCTCATAACCCTGTACTGTCAGATCATTGTCTGTTAACCTTTGATTTTACTATTTCTGACTATTTGGCTCCTAAAGAAAAATATTATTACAGTAGATGCCTCTCAGATGATGCTGTTTCCAAATTTATGCAGATTGTTTCCTCTATGCCATGTGTCAACACAACGGAAATAAGCTATAGACAGCTTGCTCCTTCTGTAATTGATAACATGGTGGATAGTGTTTCAGCTTCTCTGCATCAGACTCTAGACTTGGTGGCCCCCTTAAAAAAGAAAAAGTCTAATCAGAGATTTCTAACTCCCTGGTTCAGCACACAGAAACTCGTACCTTAAAACAGAAGACTCGTCAATTAGAAAGAAAATGGCGCTCTACTAATTTAGATGAAATCTATTTAGCTTGGAGAAATCATCTTTTAATTTATAAAAAATCTCTTAGAAAAGCTAGAACGAGTTATTACTCTGCATTAATAGAAGAGAACAAGAATAATCCCAGGTTTCTTTTCAGTACTGTAGCCAGGTTGACAAAGAGTCAGGACTCTGTCAATCCTAGCATTCCCTTAGAGCTTACTAGTCAGGACTTTATGAACTTTTTCAATAATAAAATTTCATCCATCAGAGATAAAATCAATCAGATTCTTCCCACAGTTAACTTAAATACTGTAACTACTACAACTCCTTCTATTGATGTCTGTCTTGATGAGTTTACTCCAATCGACCTTTGTGAGTTAGACAAAATAGTTTCCTCATCCAAACCTTCAACTTGTCTTTTAGACCCTATTCCTACCAGGTTATTTAAAGAAGTCTTCCCACTTATTGGTAGCTTTATTCTTCATATAATCAATTCTTCATTAACTTTAGGCCATGTACCGCAGGCTTTTAAAACGGCTGTAATTAAACCCTTACTCAAAAAGCCAACGCTAGATCCAGGAGCTTTAGCTAACTATAGACCAATCTCTAATCTCCCTTTCATTTCAAAAATCTTGGAAAGAGTTGTTGCTACGCAATTATTTGACCACCTGCAGGGAAATGGTTTACTTGAAGAGTTTCAATCTGGGTTTAGAATCCATCATAGTACTGAAACAGCCTTAGCGAAGGTCACTAACAACTTCCTCATTGCATCTGATAATGGACTAGTTTCTGTACTTGTCCTTTTAGACCTTAGTGCAGCTTTTGATACTATTGATCATAATATTCTACTTGATAGATTAGAACACTATGTTGGACTTAATGGAACTTCGTTGCAATGGTTTAGATCTTATTTATCTGATAGGTTCCAGTTTGTTCATGTAAATAATGAGTTTTCTTTCAACTCAAAGCTTAGTCATGGAGTTCCACAGGGATCTGTGCTAGGCCCTACTCTTTTTAGTTTATATATGCTTCCGTTAGGCAACATTATTAGAAAGCACTGTATACATTTTCATTGTTATGCAGATGACACACAATTATACCTGTCAATGAAGCCAGATGATAGTAATCAATTAGCCAAGTTAGAAGCCTGTCTTAAGGAAATCAAAGCTTGGATGACTTGTAATTTCCTGCTATTAAATTCAGATAAGACTGAAGTCATTCTTGTTGGTCCAAAAAACCTTAGAAATTCCTTTCCAAATCAAACTTTCAGTTTGGATGCGGTTACTCTTTCTCTTAATAGCTCTGTGAGGAACCTTGGAGTTATTTTTGATCAGGATTTGTCCTTCAATTCACATATTAAATTTGTTTCTAAGACTGCCTTCTATCATTTGCATAATATTGCCAAGATTAGGAGCATCTTGTCTCAGAGTGATGCTGAGAAACTGATCCACGCTTTTGTTAGCTCGAGATTAGATTATTGTAATTCTTTATTATCAGGCTGTCCTAAAACATCTTTAAAAAGTCTTCAGCTGATCCAAAATGCTGCAGCAAGAGTTTTAACAGGTACTAGAAAGAGAGATCATATCTCTCCGGTTCTGGCCTCCCTTCATTGGCTTCCCATAGAGTTTAGAATTAAGTTTAAAATCCTTCTTCTTACTTACAAAGCTCTAAACAATCAGGCTCCTTTTTATTTAAAAGATCTGATACTACCGTATTATCCTAACAGAGCACTACGCTCCCAAAATGCAGGATTACTTGTAATACCTAGAATCTCCAAAAGTACAACGGGAGGCAGAGCCTTCAGTTATCAAGCTCCTCTCCTGTGGAATCAGCTGCCAATCTGGATTCGGGAGTCAGACTCGATCTCTGTTTTTAAGAATAGGGCTAAAACCTACCTTTTTGATATAGCCTACAATTAGGGAGGGATCATGTGTTTCTGAACCCTCCCTTAGTTATGCTGCTAATAGGTTTAGTCAGCCGGGGGACCTCCAGTAATGCACTGGGCCTCACTCCTTTCCTCACTCTCTATGAAATATTTTTTTTTTGCTGGTCATTAACATTTGTTTGTTCTCTCCCATAGATTGTGTCCCCATCGTGCTGTTTGCTCTCTACATGTCTGTTCTTTTCTTTTTCTCTATCCCCTCACCCCCCAGCCAGTCGCAGCAGATGACTGCCCCTCCCTGAGCCTGGTTCTGCTGGAGGTTTCTTCCTGTTAAAAGGGAGTTTTTCCTCTCCACCGTCGCCAAGTGCTTGCTCGCAGGGGATCGCCTGATTGCTGGGGTCTTTCTGCAACTGTAGGGGTTCCCCCCTACAGTTGATAGTGCTATGAGATGACTGTTGTTGTGAAATGGTGCTATATAAATAAAGTTGAATTGAATTGAATAACCACATCCATCGTGACTGAATTAGTAGGTAACACCTCTGGCCACTTTGAGAACAGATTGCAGACCACAAGCAGGAACCGGCTGTTCGGGGGTGCTGTATGTATTTTGCCACAGATGTCCAACTATGTTTCTAAGGGCCCTCTGGGTACAATAACGGTCGTAGGGGTGGAGGGGGTGGTCCCCCAGTCTTCCCGCTCTCCAAGCACAGGACACGGTTTTTCACCATAGCTTTAATGTCCTTATCAATACCTGGCCACCAGACTGAATCCCTGCAGTGCTATTTTACCCTGACCATGCCCAGGTGGCCCTCGTGGAGCATTGCTAGGACACATGATCTCAGAGACACCAGGATTAGCATGCAGTGTCTCCTCGCCACACACACCTCATTCCAACAGCTCAGTTTGTCTTTAAACCGGTGGAAGGGTGCCAGCCTGCCCTGCACCTTCGCGGGCCAACCCTCCCTAATCACTGAGCACAGTTGTGACAGCACGGGGTCTCGTTCCGACTCCGCCCAAAGTTCTTGAAGGGATACTATATCCCGGGGGGGCCCCGTGCAGTGTATTGACCAGATCCACCTCCGAGGGATCGTAGTCATCATTGTTGTCCGATTGTACGGTGTTGGCCGTAGCACGGGACAGGAGAGCCGCCACTACATTCTCCTTACCAGGAGTGAACTGGGTGGTAAAATTGTAGGCCCTCAGCTGCTCCATCCACCTGTGGATCCAAAAAGGTCTGTGTCCTGAACTCGACGTTTCCAGTAGTGTTGTTAGTGCTCAGTGGTCCGTCTGAAGAGTGAAATGGCACCCATAGAGGTAGATGGGCCACCGTTCACATGCCCAGATGCAGGCGAGTGCCCCTCTCTTACCCACGGCATATTTTCTTTCAGCTGCTGAGAGAGACCTTGATACGAACGCCACTAGGCGTTCTGTACCGTCTTGTACCTGGGACATAACCGTCCCCAACCGCCGAGCCAGACGCATCACAGGTCACAATGATTGGCGCTTTGGATCAAAATGGGCCAACACTGGAGGGGAGGTTAGTTGAAACTTCAGCTTAGCAACCACCGCTGAGCAGACTGGGGTCCATTGCCACGGCGCATCCTTTTTCAACAGGGCCCGGAGGGGTCCAATCGTTTCCGAATAGCGGGGAATAAAACGCCCATAAAAGTTCACCATACCCAGAAATAAGGAAATCTGTGCAGGTGTCCATGGTTCTGGGAGGCACAGGACCGCCTCCACGTTCGAATGCAGGAGCCCCCTCGCTGTCAACCGGAACCCCACAAACTCCATGGAGTCCGCCATGATGATGCACTTTTCCCCGTTTAAGGTGACTCCATGGTCCTGTAGTACTGTCAGCACCCGTCCCAACCAATCATCGTGTTCCTCCCGTGATGTGCCATGTACCAAGATGTCATTCAGGTATTCCACCACACCCTTGAGGCTGGCCAGAATCGTGAACATTATTTTCTGAAAACAGTTGGGTGCTGAGCTCAGACCAAAAGGCCTGTGGGTGTACCTGAACACGCCCATGTGGGTCACGAATGCTGTCAGGTTCCTGCTGGCTGGGTGGAAGGGCACCTGCAGGTAACCCTGGTGAAGATCCAGCTTTGTGAATACCTTTGAACCGCTGAATGTTGTGGTGAGTTCCTCCATAGTGGGAGTGGGTCCCACTCATCCGGGATGATCGCTTTATTCACCATCCTAAGATCGATACACAGTCGGATGCCACCCGATTTTTTCTTTGCCACCGTGATATTTGTTATCCAGGGTGAAGCATCCACTCTCTCGATGATGCCTGCTTCCAGCAGTTTGCTCAGCTCCACCGTGACATCGTCCCATAGGGTGAGGGGAAGCCGCCATAGTGGTTGAATTTTCGGTGTCACACATGGATCTATGAGCGTGCAGTGGTGGAACGCGCTGACACATCCCAGGCCTCTGAACAGCACCGGCCAGCGGACATGCCATTTGGGGTATACCGTCAGTACTGTCGAGCCCTCTGGGTCCTTGATGGAGAATCCCAGTTCACCTAGTAGATCTATCCCTAGCAAGTCCACCACCTGGCATGAAATTTGGAAAGTGAATGCGGGAACCATCTTCAACCCACATTTCACTGAAAAGTTGACCATGCCCACAATTTCAATTTTGACGTGGCCGTATCCAAACATTTTCACTGCTCCAGCATTGATAGTTTTATTTGGGAAAAGTCTCAAAGTAGCCATACTCAGTATGGACCTACCGGCCTCTGAGTCCACCATAAGCGACACGTTGACTCCGTCGAGTTTTAGCACGTACCATTTCAACAGTCCCTTCTTCGCGCGTGCCACACACACCTGTGTCGTTTCTCTGGACTCTACCGCCGACGGCTCAGCAGTGATAGAGTAGGCCCTGTCCTGCGCCATAGTCAACCGCCTCCAGGAAATCTGCCCCAGAGAATTAACTACCTTGCTAACAGCTGTGCTTGACGGGAAAGCTTGGGTAGCTACACTCCCTTTAGCCAGCACCGGCAGACTCAGCTAAACTGTGGACTCAATCTGCCTGACTTTAGTTAGCTTTAGCTTGCTCTTCAGCCACACGTTGTTAGTACCATGGGTACTTATCCCGGACCAGCTCCTCCTTGATAGGCCCGAAGGCGCATTCTCTTGCTAGGCTACGGAGCTCCATAATGAAGGACTGAGTGGACTCACCCGCTCGCTGTTGGCGGTCAAAAAACTCATATCTCTGCGCCGTGACGGTGGAATGGTCTCGAAAACACAGTCCATTAATTCCAAACCGTCTTTCAGTGAGCCGCCACCACACAGCCCAAAAAATATCCGCTGGCCTTCCTCTCTGAGGTAGTAGACCATTACGCTCATCCGTCTCTCTTCATTGACTCCGCTCAGGCTGGCCGCAGCCACATACACGTCAAATGTCTCCCTCTAGCGAACCCATGGTATAGCTGGTGTGCCCGGAGATTGTAGAAATGGAGGTGTGTGGCGGTTCGTTTTAACCCCACAACAGACTAAGGACACTCAGCCCTCTTTTTTCTGTTTTTCTGCTGCATTACTGAGAAGCAATGTGCCATTCATGTATTTGTGATGCAAACATGCATGTGTTGTGATGTAATGCGCCATTCTGTATAGTGTGCATATGGCTTGTCCTTACTATGCTTTTTCTGAGCATCTTAGATGTGCTTTGGTGTATTAATGTCTACAGGTAGACGAGTTTCTTCTGTCTCACCTATGTGATGTTAATCGATGCCTTTCATCCTTTGTATTCATGCATTTTGCCCTTACTGTGACCTAGAGACTCAGATCAATATGTAGATGTGCTTGTTAGCCTCTTTGTCTGACACTTGGAGCGAGGTCTAGCTAATCTGCCCATTGTGATGTATGTCTTACAAATGCAAATACCTCCTGCCTGTTCTGTTGTCCCTTTGATCATTCTAAACTGTGGGGTACGTCTCTTTGATGTATTGTTATGATCAAGTATTTAAGGTGCAACTCTGTAACGCAAGTTCTCTCTTACTCTTCTTCTCTCACTCTGATCCTGCAACTGGTAGACACACACGTGTCCTCCTCTCCTTCTCTGAGAGCTTAGGGATCCCGCTCCGGGCTGCTCCACTATGCACCGGAGAGGGGATCCCGTGAAGGCGACATGATATAATAAAACCTGCTTAAAACCACAGCACTGCAGCTTATTTTTCCATGCCGCCTCACTGGTGACCCCTCGAACACGCACACGTTTTGTGCGAAAGCAACCTTCCGAGCTGGACAGCCACACAGCTGCGTTGGTGGCCCCTTGAAGACGCACACGTTTTGTGCAACGCAGCCTTCTGTTTTGGATGGCCACGCTGGCGAACCGACGCTGAAAAAAACGAGCGGCCAGCGAATGCAACACCCGGGCATGAATGCTCCGTCGCCTGAGATCTGCACAACCACGCTGGACCGGCCGCTCTCACTGAGAGCGCACGCACCTCGTCCTCTCTCCACGACGGCAACCTCCAGGGCCGACGGGGAGCGCAGCGCGTGGAACTGAACGCACCATGGCCGCACGAGCGACAACGATCGTCTACTTCCTCACACCGCGCCAACGCAGCTGCATGAGCCTGAGGAACAAAAGATCGTCTATTCCCTCCCGCCGCTCCAACGCCTCTGCACGGGCCTGAGGGACTAAAGATCGTCTATTTCCTCTCAACGCTCCAACGCACCATGGCTAAATCTACAGCAACAGCTCAACCTGGATTTTATTGGCGCCGTCTGCGCTGATCTCCGCCAAGTTTCTGCACCCTGACTCACCACTCCAGCGGCCCACCCACGCACCGAACCCCCGCGCACGCATCGGGGAGTTACAAGGACGGCGCATCATGCATCGGACAAGTAATGGCTCCACAGACTGCCTTCCTCCTTCGCCGCTGCCTTTTCAGGGCTGCTCGCTCACCTGAGGCACGCATGCAGCATACTGGAAGGATTTGTTAACAGTCTCAGCCACGCCACAGACCGCCATCATCCTCCGCCGCCGCCCACAGAACCTTCAGGGTTGCTCGTTCACCTGAAGCAAGCACGCAGCTCGCCACTGGATTTTTTAATGGTCTTAGCCACGGCACAACGGGATTTCAGCCGTCAGCGGTTCCCGGGAGCTTTGGGGTTGCTTCAGCACCCAAAGCCAACAGTCCCCCTGCTTTGTTTACTTTTTCTCTTACAGCCGCTCCTGCTTTTCTTCATGGCCACGAGAGGAGTCAGAGACTAATTTTTCTTCTTGTGGACCGCTGCACGTTCAACGGGACCAGCCCTTCGACATTGCGGACCCACAAGCAATTTTTGCGCGGCTCAGGACGATTTCACAGCTCCTGCCGGCACTTACTACCCCTCCCCTCCCTCCCCCTCCGCCTGCAGCTTCTCCCACAGCTCGCTCACACAGATGGATTATCGAGGTCGCGACCCCCTGCCGCGTCCTCTGGGGGGGAGCGTGTGGCGGTTCGTTTTAACCCCACAACAGACTAAGGACACTCAGCCCTCTTTTTTCTGTTTTTCTGCTGCATTACTGAGAAGCAATGTGCCATTCATGTATTTGTGATGCAAACATGCATGTGTTGTGATGTAATGCGCCATTCTGTATAGTGTGCATATGGCTTGTCCTTACTATGCTTTTTCTGAGCATCTTAGATGTGCTTTGGTGTATTAATGTCTACAGGTAGACGAGTTTCTTCTGTCTCACCTATGTGATGTTAATCGATGCCTTTCATCCTTTGTATTCATGCATTTTGCCCTTACTGTGACCTAGAGACTCAGATCAATATGTAGATGTGCTTGTTAGCCTCTTTGTCTGACACTTGGAGCGAGGTCTAGCTAATCTGCCCATTGTGATGTATGTCTTACAAATGCAAATACCTCCTGCCTGTTCTGTTGTCCCTTTGATCATTCTAAACTGTGGGGTACGTCTCTTTGATGTATTGTTATGATCAAGTATTTAAGGTGCAACTCTGTAACGCAAGTTCTCTCTTACTCTTCTTCTCTCACTCTGATCCTGCAACTGGTAGACACACACGTGTCCTCCTCTCCTTCTCTGAGAGCTTAGGGATCCCGCTCCGGGCTGCTCCACTATGCACCGGAGAGGGGATCCCGTGAAGGCGACATGATATAATAAAACCTGCTTAAAACCACAGCACTGCAGCTTATTTTTTCATGCCGCCACAGGTGATTGTCTGATACACGCTCCTATGGTTTATCCTCATTGCCAAATGTTATGTCCAAATAACATGAGACTGGATCCGCTCTCAACTGAACACTGAACTGATTTTATTATCAAGAACAACACACTATACACTCAAGCCATAGCCCGTCTGACGTCATTACCCCAACCCCCTCAGCCAGGCTATGGCAAGCCCCGAGAGGCAAATCTCACACATAACAGGGGCTGCCAAGCTATAAGTTTTTGGGGGAATCAAAATTAACTTCAGCCTTTTTTTTTTCCCTTATAAATTTGCATTTTTTTTTTCTCCGCTTAAACTTGCGACTTTTTTCTGGTGAATTTGGAGTGTTTTCTCATAAATTTGTGACTTTTCTTCTTGTGAATTTGCAGTGTTTTTCCTCATAAATTTGCAACTCTTCTTGCAAAATTGCAACTTTTCTTGTAAATTTTAAAATTATTCCTCATAAATTTATGACTTCTTTTTTGTAATTTAATTTTTTTTAATAAATTTGCTACTTTTTATCTTAATTTTTTTTTCTTAAAAATTCTTAATTTTCTTTTTTTTTAAACTTAATTTTTACTTTTTTCTTGTAAATTTGCAATGTTCATTTTTATTCTATATAATGTCTTTTTTTTCTGTACATCTTCCAGGGGTGTCCAATCATGTGCCATGGAGGACCAAGACCCTGCAGGTTTTCTCTTCTACCCAGTCTCTTCAGCAGGTGTTTTCACTGATCAGCAATCAGTGGGAAGAAGTTCAATGAAATCTGCTGTTGAAGACACAGGTTGGAGGTAAAGCCTGCAGTGTCACAAGCTGAGCACTGGAGGGGTCCGTCTTGGCTCAGCTCTTCTGTTATTTTCTTGTATCTTTGTATTTTTGGTTATTTTGCGGTTCTGATTGCCTGATATTCTTTTGTATTCTGTATTCCTGTTATTTTATCTCTGATGGGTTTTCATAGATCTTGTATTGTCTCTTAGTTCACTTACGTTCTCATTTTTCATATGTTCTCATTTTTCATCTCAGTCTTTTCAATTGTATATTTTGTATTATCTGGTAATTATCCTTTACTCTAGTTTTGTTCTCACATCACAGTTGTAATTTGACAGTTATTTTTGTTCCTGTGCTCTCTCTCTCTCTCTCTCTCTCTCTCGTGCGCATGCGTGGGCGTTTGTGGGAGCAGGGGTGTGGAGTGGTGTCGAGTGAGTACTTTAAACTTTGTATTTTCTAACTTTTTCTCTATCTTGTGTGTTTGAGGTGTGTGTGTTTAATATAGTGGGTTGAGTGTGTGTGTGCTGGGGTGTGAGTGTTGGAGTGAGTGTGTCGGGGAACGGTAGCTTCTGCTGCCGGTTTTTCCCGGCCGGCATCATGCCGGTGATTGATGGTGGTGTGGAGTTTGAGCGCTTAACCCGGCGTCATGGCGTGAGAATCCTCCCGACAGTTCCCTGTTCTGTGGAGGAGGCCAGCCTCGCTGTAGGACAGGTGGTTGGGCATGGCAGCATAAAATCAGCATCGAGGATGAACAGCGCAATTGTGATCTTTCTGGATTCGACTGAAAAAGCTGATCAGGTGGTGGCACAGGGAGTGGTCCTAGGTGACACTTTTACTCCCGTTTTACCGCTGGCGAACCCGTCTAGGAGGATCACCATCTCAAACGCTCCTCTTTTCGTTAAAAATGATCAGCTGATTAGAGAGTTGTCCCGTTTTGGCCAGGTTGTGTCCCCTATCAGAATGGTCTCTCTGGGTAGTAAATCACCCCTGCTGAAGCATGTTGTATGTCACAGGAGGCAGTGTTTCATGGTGTTGAAAGACAGCTCTGCTGAACTGAACGCGTCTTTTAATTTCAGGATTGACGGCTTTAGCTACTTGGTGTTTGCAACATCTGAAACCATGAAGTGTTTTGCGTGTGGCGCAGAAGGCCATCTTATTAGGTCATGTCCTGAAAAGGCGAACACAAAGAGCACTGGCGGTAAGAAAGGTGACGCCGCTGTTTCTGGTGGTCCGGAGGGTAGTGCTACATGTGGTGCGGCGGATGCCGCTGCGGCGCCCGCCTCTGCTGGGGCGGTCGCGGCCGCGTCCGCTTCTACTTCTGCGGGGGCGTCCGCGTCCGCATCCGCGTCCGCTTGTGCTGGGGCGGCCGCGGCCGCCTCTGCTGGGGTGGCCGTGGCGGGCGCGGTAGTTGCCCCCCCAAACAGTGATAGTGGGGAATTTCTGTCTGGCGGCAGCTCTGATCATTGTGACGAGCCTGTCGCCCGGGGTAAACAGGTGGAGGGTGTAAGTAAAAGTGCAGTTAAACGAAGGAACGTGAATGAACAGACTTTGCAGGCGGGGGAGGAGCGGTTTGAGGCTGTAGGGGACACACAGAGCAAACACTGCATGACAAACGTTGCAGTTCATGAAGAAATGCAGGAATGTAGTTTTGCTGAAGAGGATCCTTTTAAAGCTGCACAAAAAAGAAAAAGTGCTGAAAACTTGCAGAGCTCTGCTAAATCTAGTAGGGTTGGGAAGTTAGATTTACTAGATGAGAGCGTCTCTGACGAAAGTGGAGCTGAGTCTGAAATGATGCAGACGCAGACGCAGGAGGAGCAAAGCTCCTATTGTTTTACCAAAATTAGGCAATTTCTCCAGGTGACCAAGGGGAGCAGAGCTGTGAAAGTGGAAAATTACTTTCCAGATCTGGAGTTATTTATGGCATCAGCTCGCAAGCTGATGAAACTGAATGATGGGAATGAGACTTTTACTGATCAGGAAATTTTTCGTTTAAAGAAACTGGTTGTCAAACTGAAATCACAAATTACTAACAGTCATGTTGACTCTTAGTTTGTTTCTTCCCTTTTATGCTATGTGTGTGTTTTTTTACTGTACCTTATTTTTATCCTTTTTAATGCCCCACCTTAGAATTGGCACTCTTAATATAAACGGGGCCAGGGATGATGTAAAAAGGGCCTCTTTATACAAGCTTTTTAATTTAAAGGCACTTGACGTGCTGATGGTCCAGGAGACTCACAGCACTGTAGACATTGAGTGCCAGTGGAGAAAAGAGTGGGATGGCTGCATTTTTTTTAGCCACAAATCCAATAATAGTGGAGGGGTGGCTGTACTTTTTTCTCGGGGTTGTGTGCCTGTCTCTTATGAGGTAGAAGAGGTGGTGAAAGGACATGTACTCTTGCTAAAGGTACAGTTTGAAAACGTAAACTTGGTTCTTATAAACGTTTATGTGCCAACCCAGAGAGCAGAAAGGATCAGGGTCTTTAATATGCTATCAGATACGGTTAGATCCTGTAATCCAAATAGTTTTTTATTTCTGGGGGGTGATTTTAACTGTACATTAAACCACAGACTGGACAGGAACCATCAGGAACCTCACCCTGCTTCTGCCAATAGGCTGAGGGAACTAGTGAAGGCACATGAAATGGCCGATGTGTGGAGATCACATCATGGGGACCAGAGGCAGTACACCTGGAGCCATGCTAAAGATAACCTCTTATCTATGGCTAGGTTAGACCGTTTCTATGGTTTTAAACACCAAATGAGTGTTTTTAAAAATAGTTGTATCTGTCCTGTTGGTTTCACTGATCACTGCCTGCTGATTTGTTCTGTTTTCATTGAAAATGTAAAGTGTAAGAGTGCTTTTTGGCATTTTAATAATACACTTTTAAATGATGTGTTTTTTAAGGGAGTTTTTCATGATGTATGGAAGTCACACAGGGAACAAAAATCTTCTTTTAGTTCTCTCCAAATGTGGTGGGATTTTGGTAAGGCACAGATAAAACAATTCTGCCAACAGTACACTCAAAATGTCACTCGTAGCTTGACCCAATCCTTGAAAGTTCTGGAGACTGAGGTGGTAGAGCTAGAGGAGTTACTCAGTTCTACCGGAAAACAGGAGCACTTAGAGGCTCTCAAGTCAAAAAGGTCAGCCTTGGCTAGCTTGCTAGGGGTCACCGCACAGGGTGCTCTGGTCCGCTCACGCTACATGGATGTAGCTCTGATGGACTCGCCCTCCCAGTACTTTTTTGGACTGGAGGGGAAAAATGGACAGAGAAAGCTCATTCACTCCTTGTTGGGCGATGACGGGAGAACAATCTCCACAGCAGCAGAGATCAGGAAACACGCTGCTAGCTTTTACAGTGAATTGTTTAGAGCAGAGTGGAGGGAGGACACGTCACTGGGCCAGGTTTTCCTTGATGGTCTTCCAGTGCTCTCAGAGGACCTTGTTGCCGGCTTGGATGCTCCACTGTCTCTGTCTGAGCTGCATACGGCGCTAATGAGCCTCCAGAATGGAAAATCACCAGGCATAGATGGTCTCTCTGTGGACTTTTTTAAGGAATTCTGGCCCCTGCTTGGTCCAGACCTGCTGGAGGTTCTCCAAGATAGCTTGGAAAGGGGGACCTTACCCACGACCTGCAGGAGGGCCATCATCACACTGTTGCCGAAAAAGGGGGACCTCCAGAGCCTAAAGAACTGGAGGCCAGTCTCTCTGCTCTGCACAGACTACAAGATTCTCTCAAAAGCTCTGGCCCGAAGACTGAGAAAGGTGATGAGCGAGCTCATTCATGTAGACCAGACTTACTGTGTGCCTGGCAGGCTGATTAGTGACAACGTCACTTTAATTCGGGATATTTTGGAGGTCTCTGGTTCATTAGCGGTAGAAACTGGTTTGATTTCAATTGACCAGGAAAAGGCGTTTGATCGGGTTGAACACCAATATTTATGGACAGTTTTAACAGCTTTTGGGTTCAGCCCAGGCTTCATAGCCAGGATACGGGTCTTGTACAGTGACATTGAGAGTGTGCTGAAGATAAATGGGGGCCTGTCTGCCCCTTTAAAAGTCCAGAGGGGGGTTCGGCAGGGCTGCCCTCTCTCAGGGATGCTGTACTCCCTCGCCATAGAGCCTTTGCTTCACTGCCTGAGAAGGGATCTATCAGGAGTTACTTTTCCTGGCTGTGACACCACGTTCAAGCTGTCGGCCTATGCAGATGATGTAGTCATTCTGCTAAACAAGCAGAGTGACATTGACGTTCTGGTTAGGAGTGTCAATCTTTTTGGCCAACTTTCCTCTGCAAAGATAAACTGGGGAAAAAGCGAGGCTCTGATGGTGGGGGAGAAACTAGAAAATCAGCTTACGCTGCCGGGTGGGTTGATTTGGAAAAAAGGAGGTTTTAAGTATCTTGGTGTCTTTATTGGAAATCAGCAGTTTGAGCAAAAAAATTGGGATGGGGTCATAGAGAAAATTAACGGGAGACTAAACAAGTGGAAGTGGCTAATGCCAAGAATATCTTTTAGAGGAAGAGTGCTCATTTTAAATAATCTTGTTTCCTCATCCCTGTGGCACCGCCTCATGTGCATGGACCCCCCTGCTGGTTTGTTGTCCAAAATTCAGTCTGTTTTGGTGGACTTTTTTTGGGGGGGTGGACTCCACTGGGTTCCTCAAGCCCTGTTATTTCTTCCCAAAGAGGAGGAGGGGCAAGGAGTGATTCATTTAGCTAGTAGAGGTGCTGCTTTTAGACTGACTTTCATACAGAGACTGCTGACGGGCCCCCAGGACCTGGTATGGAGGCCTTTGGCCTGTGTTATTTTACAGAGAGTCCTTGGGCTTGGGCTAGACCTCCCTGTGTTTTTAATGGATTTTAAGAACTCTAATGCACTGTCTTTACCCAGTTTTTACCGCAGTCTCTTTTCAGTGTGGACTCTTTTTAAAAAACAAAGAGGGCCATGCGATTCCCTCTACTGGTTGTTGAGGGAGCCGCTGGTTTTTGGTGGTCGCCTTGGTGTCCTGCCGGGAGTTGGAAGGACCTTCCTTGATAGGCTGTGTTCCAGGAACATTCTCACTCTGAAGCAAGTGGTGGAACTGGCTGGTCCTGGCCTCAACAACGCCTCAGCTTTAGCAGCTCATCTTGGTGTCAGGTCGAATCGTTTCATCGATGGTCTTCTTGCACACTGGAAACAGGAGCTTCATGGACTTGAGCACTCCCTACTCTTGGACTTTAGCAATGGCACGCTGCAGCCAGAAAGCACTGACCCCTTTCCCTCTCTCACGCTCTATATGGACTTTGACGTCGCTCCTTGCTCCTTACTGGCATTCTGTGCTCCCACTGGTGTGGACTTTGGAGGAGCCAGTGGTAAGGCACTCTACAGACTGGTGGTGATGGCACTCAACAAGGACCGATTGAACACCTGTGTGGACACTCCTTGGAGAGCCTATTTTAAACTAGGAAAAGGGCATCGGCCTGCCTGGAGGGCTCTTTACAAAGCCCCTCTCCCTAAGAGACATGGAGACTTACAGTGGAGGGTCCTGCATGATATTATAGCAGTCAATGCTTTTGTTTCTGTGATTAACAGCAGTGTCAGTGATCAGTGTGTTTTTTGTTCCTCTAGGGAGACTGTTTTTCATTGTTTTATTGAATGTCAGCGCCTGAGTGGCCTCTTTGAACTTCTCACAAAACTTTTTCATATTTTTAAGGAAGTTTTCTCTAAGCAGGTTTTCATTTGTGGTTTTATGTACAATCGTCGTTTTAAGCAGAAGTGTCAACTACTGAACTTTGTTTTAGGGCAGGCAAAGTTGGCTATCTATGTAAGCCGGAGAAGAAAACTTGAAAATGTTGAGAGTGATGTTGATGTCAAAATTTTATTTGTGAGGCTACTTAAAGCCAGAATCAGGCTGGACTTTCAGTTTTTTATGGGGAATGGGGATGTGGAAGGTTTCAGGACCCTCTGGTCCCTGGAGAATGTCCTCTGTTCAGTTCATGATGGACAGCTTTTTTTGGGGCGTTTTTTGGGGGATTAATTTTCTGTGTAACATAGCATGATATAGAAATTGTATTGACTGATGGACAAGTGTGTTTATTAAAGATCTTTTAAAAATCAAAAAATCTCTCTCTCTCTCTCCCTCTCTCTCTCTCTCTCACTCTCTCTCTCTGTCAGGGCTACAGCTGTCAATGTGCGTTTCCGGGGTTGCTCCATTCGGGGGCAGTCCACCTGACAGCTGTCACCCTGATTGCTCTCCACTCATTCAACTCACAGCTGATTCTGATTGTCATTATCCTCACTGCCTTATTAGAGCCTGGGTTTTCCATCCATGAATTGTTGGGTCAATAGCTCTTCTCAGTTCCCGAGACGACGCTCCTGTCATACCTTCCTTGTCTAAGCATAAGTCCAGTTCCCGTGCTGGGAGTTCGTAGTTTTATTCTGCATTTGTATGTCCAGCTTGGCTGGGATTCTGTAGATGTTTTCCTTTGCTCTGCATTGTTGTATTTCACTTCTCTGTTTAAATAAATCTGCAAAGCCTCACTGCCTGTGTTTGGCATTCCTTTACCACAATTGGCGGTTCACGACAGAATGACCCAACCAATTTAAATGCCACGGCAGTGAGGTTATACCTTTTTCTTTTAATTCCTCCAGCAATTTTTGTTTTAATCCAGGGTTTTTATGATGTCTGCCACCCCGGATTTTTCAACTCTTGGACTGAGCAAAGTGGAGCGGTGGACAGTGTGTTTTAGAGGACATTCTCTCGCGGGCTTGTGCCTCGCGTACTCCCAAGGCAGCCCAAGAGTGTCTGGAGGGCACGGCGCAGGTACTCGAGGCATGCCCCAGCCTGTGGGACCACCCGGAACTCGCAGACCTACTCCTGTTCATAATCGCCCCACAGTCCATGAGTCAGGCTGGGGGCGATCACATCGATGTCCGTGCCTGCGCCAACGAAGAGCAAGCGTCAACATACACGGAGGCCTCCAGTCTCTCGCCCCTCTCCAGCAGCAGCCCCTCCTCCTCCTCCCAAATAGAGGTCCGTACCATCGGCCGAGGAGCTGGTGGAGCACAAGCGGGTCAAATTAGCGGAAACAGAGCTGCTACTGGAATATAAGCCATGGCTCCTCCCGGATTTTGCCCAGGAGCTACGGGAGGTTTCACCGGAGGGTCAGGAGTTTAAGCCAGCGAGTGAGTGTCCCCTGACTCCGGGGCCTCCTCCACTTTGCCATGGGCCAGTGTCTCCGCCTCCTCAACAGATGACCACCATCGTTTCCAGGAGGAGATCATCTGCATCAGCAGCAGCAGATACCATCATGCCCCGCAAATTCAGGCAAGTGCTTTTACACTCTCTTTCACTGTCAAAAGAATTCTCTTGCCTAATTCCCGGTGGTGAGGCTCAGTCACTGCAGCCCTCTGAGCCCTCACCATCGGCTGCTGTCACCACTCCCTCACCAACTCTTCCTGTCTCCCTGAAATGTCCGCCAGCCCTGGGAGGAAACCGCTGGATGATGGATGGGTCCTCGGATCCCGAGGGTCTTTGTCCAGCTCCGCAACTACGCCCAGAGAGGGAGAAGAGCACCTCCAGTTGTAACACTCTTCTAACAGAGAATATTACTAATACAAGGGATGAAATGATTTCACTCATACCACGCTTATATGGTTTGGTGGATTATTATTATAGTTCAAAAGTACGTCAATTAATGTTTATACAGCAAGAAATTCCATACACCTTAATTGCCACCCCCCAATGTATTTACACAATTCACATTCACACCAGAATAATTCAATATAGTGTTCAATTGTCCATTACTATTTCCATATCTTCACCGGCAAAAATAAAAAAGGAGAAAAATAAAGTGTTCCAATAAAGTCACCCAAAATAAACAGGATGTCACTTTATAGTTGACCAAAAAACAAAACCCCTGAGCTCAGTCAAAATGGGTATGAGGGGAAAAATGAAGTGAAAGACAAGAGGGAACGATCGCACCAGTTTTAGGTCCACTGCCCTTCTATCGGGTTACAAAGCGAATTCCCTGGTACAGCGTCCTCCTCCCAGGCCAACCAACCTGCTGTTTCAGGGCAAGGAATGTGCCATCAGCCGCCGGTCCCACGTAGACTCCCAGCGGACCAGTGCTCCTCCTGGTTACCTCCGCCAGGCCGAAAGGCCAGGAGGAGGTAATGTTTTTGCCGGGGTTTGTCTGTGTGTTTGTCTGTGTGTTTGTCTGTTTGTCTGTCTGTCTGTCTGTTGGTTAGCAAGATAACTCAAAAACTTTTGGACGGATTTCAATGAAACTTTCAGGCGTTGTTGGAAATGGTACAAGGAAGAACTGATTAAATTTTGGGGATGATCCGCATCACCGTCTGCATACAGGAATTTTTTAAAGCATTTTTCCACACTGTGACACACGGCCATTTTCAACATGTGCGCAGGCGCAATGGAGGGCGCTGGGCGTCGTGTCTGACCAACACAAACTCCGCCTTCTTCAACGTTTTAGCCACAAAAGCATGCGGAAAACACTGCTGGCCTGGGCCCCCCAGCGTGCCTGTGCCAGCCATAGGCGCTGCGCACATTGCGCTGGTCGTCCTGTCTGACCAACACAAACTCCGCGTTCTTCAACGTTTTAGGCACAAAAGCACGCGGAAAACACTGCTGGCCTGGGCCCGCCAGCGTGCCTGTTTTTGCGTCACGCTGTAAAACCTGACACGGCCACCTGTCCGCCGCCCGATTATTTGCCACAAATTCCCCGCCCAGCTATAGGCGCTGCGTAAAAACGACCTCTCTGCCGGGGAACATTCTAAATTCTGTTTTGCCGCGGAGCGCAACCCCAATATAATATAAAACCCACGGCAACCTGTCTAACCAATCTGCATCCGTCAGTGGAGGAGATGGACACACCAACACTTCAGTTTATTACCTCCGCCAAGGAGGCAATGCTTTTACAACCGTAAAACGAGGCTATAAGGGACGGCGGGGTAATATGGGACACTTTTCTAAATGTAATTCTGCTTTTTTAATTTTGCTTCCGCCTAGATTTGATGAAGGATTCATGGATATTTGACAATAACAACACAACTCAGCGTCCTGCTCAAAATAAAAAAAAGCAGAATTACATTTAAAACATTTCCCAGAAAAGTGTCCCTTATTAACCCGCTGTCCCTTATAGCCCCGTTTTACACTACTGAACCACTAATCCTATCACTATCACATTGATTGTCATTCATTAATTGTCTGTTTATTGCACTGTCCATGTCAAATAAACAAATAATCATTGTGAATCCAATTGCTAGTCATATCTTTTCATGCTCAGGGAATCTGAAAACGTACACACAAACACTGTATGGGGGGAACTGTGCCGCTTGGCGGAGGTCTGCGCTCTCCGAGTGCTTTTCTAGTTGCTCCTGTGGTCTCATAAAAGGCCTTTATTTCACTCCTCCGTGCAATGGCTGCTCTCCATGTCAGAGGGCCTGTCAGTCTGTATGAATGAGTGAGTGAGTGTGTCACGCAGCAACTTCCATCTTCCTAATAACGCTGCTCCCAGCTGATGGCCACTCCCATTACCAGCTGATGTAGTGACAGGTAAATTAGGTTTTCACATACATGCATACATTCAGAAAGAGGTACAGGACTAATCACAAGGCACAAACATGAAATGGAGCATTTTTAAATATTGCATCATATCAGTTAAGATACCTTGGCTCTCCCTTTCTGCGGTACCATTTTCTCCATAAAAGGGGCGATGCAATTAAATATGTGGCAGGGCGACACAGTGTCCCGAAGCCTGTGCCGACGAATGAGCGTCCCCTGGTTTCGGCGATGCAGGACCTGGTGCCATCGGTGATTGGGTCTCTGGCACCACTCTTCGGGGCTAGGGGCATTCCAGCGTCGAAATTTGCACCGACGGTTCAGCGTCCCCGGACTCCAACGTCTTTGAAGATGACCTCTACTGATCCAGGGAGAACATCATCTGGTTCATCAGCAGCAGCTTGCAGCACTCCCTGTGAGAGCAGGAAAGTGTTTTCTCATTCTTCCTCTTATTACAATGAACAATCTTGCCTAACTCCCGGCGGTGAGACTCAGTTTGTGCAGCCCATTGAGTCCTCACCATCAGCTGCTGTTATCAATACCTCACCTGCTATCCCCGTGTCTCCTCCAATTTCCCCTGGGTGTTCGCCGGTTCTGGGACAAAGCAGCCGGATGATGGAGGAGCCTGCGGCACTGGAGGACCCAATTCCAGCCCTTCAGCCTTGATCTGGATGGTGGGAGAGCGCTACTGGTGACCTGAAGCCTGAGCTGACAGCAGTGTGTCCCCTGGCTTCAGCTGCACGGGAGTCAGTGCCAGCGGTGAAGCAACCTCCAGCTGCCACGTTGGATGAGTCATCTGCGTTGGCTGTTTCCCCTGGAGGTCCTGGGGCTGCATGTACCATCACGCCAGCTGCTGAGGTTGCCGCAGCAGGTTTGCTGGAGTCCTTGAAGGCGGTGAGGCTTGAGCGCAGGAAAGTGCTCTGTTCTGTTTCTTCTTTCGCAGATTCAGAGAATTCTTGTCTGGCTCAGGGTGGGGAGGATCAGTTGCAGATGTCCTCTGGTCCTGAGTCTTCCTCGCCGGGCTTCACTGCTGCTGGTGATTCTTCTCTCGTGGTTTCTTTCTCTTTGTTTCCCGAGGTGACCGAGTTGAAAGAGGACGCCCAAACGGAGAGACTCGAGACGCCCGTGCCTGGATCACCGGAGTCCTGGATGGTGGTGGAGTCTGAGACAAGTCAAGTGCTCTGTTCTGTTTTCACATCGTCAGATCTATAGGTTTCTTGTCCTGCTCAAGGTGGGGAAAGTCGGTCATGGCCATCAGCGGCGTCTGGGCCCTCCTCATTGGGCTCCACTGCTGCTGGTGGTTGTAACCCAGTGTTTGTGTCTTCCTCTCTGCTTGAGTCCTCATCTGGGTCTTTGGATGATCACCATCCTCCTCTGCCCGTGGTCGCCGTGGGCCCTCAGTCTTTGTCCAAGGTCACCGTGGGTTCCTCCCCTCCACCCGAGGCCATCATGGGTCTTTCTTCCCTGCCGGAGGTCTCTGTGGGTCCAGCTTCCCCGCCCGAGATCTTGGCGGGTCCAGTTCCCCTGACTGAGGTCTTCACGGGTGCGGCTCTTCCTCAGTCAGGGACCCCTGAGAGTGCGGCTCCTCTTCAGTCTGGGACCACCTCAGGTGCAACCCTGGCCCAGCCCGGTGCCACCGCGGGTGCTACAGGTCAGTCCGAAAGTGTCGTGGTCCCCTCCTCTCTGCCTGACGTCATCGTGGTTCCCCTTCTTCTGCCCGATGTCTGCACAGGTTCCTCCTCTTCACCTTTGCCTGAGGCTCCTGCCAGTCACCCATCTGCCTCGCCTGGTCCCTTTATCAATCAGTCTTCCTCCTCGTCTGGGTTCTTCGCTGGCCCATCATCTCCGTCATCAGATTCTTATCTTCTAGCTTCCTGCGACCCGCTGTGAGCACTGGTTCCTGCTGCCGCCTCCGGGTGGGGGTGTGTGTGATCTGTGGCCCATTGGCTTGGGGATGCTGGGAAACCACCCGACAAACCTTTTTGTTTGCTTGCTTGGCTTAGGGACTCAGGAAGACCACCCGATGAACTCTCCCTTCAGTTCCAGTGGCTCTGGAGACCTGTTGAGCCACCCGACATTTTCTACCGGTTGATCGGGTGGTGCTGGGACTCTGGACGACCATCTGAACTGAACTGCTAGTTTTCAAGCACCATCAGTACGCAGTTCCTTCTCTGCAGTGTGTGAGTCATGAGTTTTTTGTTTTGTTGTTTTTTTCTGGGGTGTTTCGGTCCCTCTGTGCCTGGTTCCCCCTCTTCTCGCCTGAGGTGGATTTCGTCCCTTTGTTTCTGTGTGTGAGGGTCCCTTTTGTTCTTCTTTGATGTTACGTGGGGTGTCTGAGATCCACTCCTTGGGTTGGGGGGGGGGGGGGGGGGTTCTGTCACAAGCTGATCACTGGAAGGGTCCATCTTGCTCAGCTCTTCTGTTATTTTCTTGTATCTTTGTATTTTTGGTTATTTTGCGGTTCTGATTGCCTGATATTCTTTTGTATTCTGTATTCCTGTTATTTTATCTCTGATGGGTTTTCATAGGTCTTGTATCATCTCTTAGTTCACTTACGTTCTCATTTTTCATCTCTGTCTTTTCAGTTGTATATTTTGTATTATCTGGTAATTATCCTTTGGTCTAGTTTCGTTCTCACATCACAGCTGTAGTTTGAAAGTTACTTTTGTTCCTGTGCTTGCTCTCTCTCTCTCTCTCTCTCTCTCTCTCTCTCTCTCTCTCTCTCTCTCTCTCTGTCAGGGCTACAGCTGTCAGTGTGAATTTCCGGGGTTGCTCCCCGTTCGGGGTGGTCCACCTGACAGCTGTCACCCTGATTGCTCTCCACTCATTCAACTCACAGCTGATTCTGATTGTCATTATCCTCACTGCCTTATTTAAGCCTGGGTTTTCCATTCATGAATTGTTGGGCCATTAGCTCTTCTCAGCTCCTGAGATGACGCTCCTGTCATTCCTTCCTTGTCTAAACGTAAATCCAGTTCCCGTGCTGGAAGTTCATAGTTTTTTCTGCATTTGTAACCATACGTCCAGCTTGGCTGGAATTCTGTAGTTTTCCTTTGCTCTACATTGTTGTATTTCAGTTCTGTTTAAATAAATCAGCAAAACCTCACTGTCTGCTTTTGGCGTTCCTTTGCTGCACTTGGTGGTTCATGACATGCAGGGTCTTGGCCCTCCATGGCACACGATTGGACACCCCAATCTAGGCAATGACCAGAGTTTACTAATGTTTTATTAATGTTTTTGTTGGGAGAATGTTATGGTGGGCATGATCATGCTCCATCTCATGAATATTTGCTCTTTGTTGTTTTAGACTGATTCTGGTAAAATCATGTTCAGCTTTGTATTTGGTTGCTTAAGATTCTTATTTCTTAATGATGCTTTAGCTTTTGTTAATCTGGTTTGTGAGTACTTCCTGTTTTGTTCTTGTTATTCTTGGTTATCGTTTTCAGTTTATGATTGGTTTGGTTTTCTGTGGTCTGATCTTTCTTGAGGCATGTATTTCTCCATAGTGGTTTTATGTTTTGGATTAGGTTCTGTTCTTATTAATTTAGTTCTACTTGATGCTCATGTTATTTTAAATATTCACTGTTTCCTGTTTTCCTGATCAAAATCTTGGGACAAAAAGTTACATGTATTCTTATCTTGCGCTGGTGGATCGTAACCAGGTTGTTAAGTAGAGCTTCAAAATGCACAAACAGGGGGAAGAGATGAAAAATAGAAAGTAGACAGTTTATTGAAAACTGCATTTAAATTCAAACAGGCTGTTCATCAGCTGATCAAAAGTTTAAGGCCATAGCCCCCAAAAACCCCAAAACAAAATTAAAAGTTGTCAGTCATGAGCAGCCCCAACATTCTTGCTGATCACTTCAAAAATTTGTTTAGGCGTGCTTGATGCGAGTGTTTCCAGGAGGCTGGTGGGAATGTTGCTCCATGTGGTGAAGATGCTTTCACAAAGGGCAGCCGCAATCTGGAGCTGACGTCTGTTTTTACAAGCTACCCTTGCCATCCAAACCATCTCAGTGGGATTTACTATAGATCAAGGGCACATGCAGGATGGTCCAGTAGAGCTAAGCCAGAGGATCCAACGGGCTGTCCGTGAAGACACAGGCCGATCCTCGACCCAAATTAAGGCCCTTACTGATGCTGACTGCAGCCCAATAACCATAAAACAGCATCTACAAAAGAAAGGCGTAAAGAACAAAAAAAAATCTTCAAAGACCATGTCTCCTGCCATGTCACACACGTGCTCATTTGGACTTTGCAAGGAAACACCAAACATGGGACACTGAAAGGTGAAAAAAGTTTCATTCTCTGACAAGAAAAATTTGAACCTGGATGGTCTTGGCAGTTTGCGACATTACTAGCATGACAATGAGATCCAACTGGAGATGTTTTCTACACGGCACAGTGGAGGCGGTTTCATCACAATGGAGCTGAAGGTTATATAGGGGCTTTGCAGAGACATTGCAGCGGGCATCCGTCTTGACCGAGGGCCCCTCATCTGTGTGGTAATGACTGGGTCTTTCAACAGGACAATGCTGATGAAGGACTTCTTCTAGGAGAATAATGTTACTCTTTTGGGCCATTGTGTGTTCCCTTGATCTAAATCCTACTGAGAACGTTTGGGGACGGATGGTAAGGGAAGTCAACAAAAACGGACATCAGCTCCAGACTGATGCCTTTCATTGAGCCATCTTCACAACATGGAGCAACATTCCCATCAGCGTCCTGGAAACACTTGCATCAAGCATGCCTAAACAATTTTTTGAAGTGATCAATAAGATCACTTGCGATCTTATTGAGCATGTGCCAGCTGCCCATGTTCCTCGCTTCTTGTCACCACCCTGGTTAATATTTTGGTTTATTGTCTTGATTGTCTGCCCTCGTGCAGTATTTTGTTCTGTTTGGGTGTTTATTTGTAGTATTTCTGGCCCATGTACCTCAGCTTATTTTATAATTATTTCAGCTGTTAGTTCTTTCTGGTTCACGTGCCTTGGCCTTTTGTTGCTCTTTGCTTAAATAAACTCTTCCACCCTGATTTTTCCCCTGCATTTAGGTCCTTCCTTTGCCTGCCCTGTCTCCTCCTGCAAATTGTGAGAGAGAGGAAGGATTCCCCTGTCTGCCCCATTCTAACAATTTTGAACTCGTCCCCATTTAAAAAAACACCCCCCTCCCCCAACGCAGTCTTGCACAGAGCCCCTCCAAAAAAGCTAGAAACGGCCATGCACACAAATATGACATGTTTTTTGTTGCTATTGTTGATGAGGCATGACATCTATATGGGCGCATGTGTCATTTTGGAATACATTTTGGCAAAATTCAGATAACTGTGAACTGTCACTGTGCAAAACTGATCTTACAAAAAAATCTGAATTGAACACTTTCTTTTAGGTTTTTGATCAAGTGACTCACTATTTAGAGAGCTGTGGCCAGGGCTAAAAAAGGTTCTCTCTCATTTTGTATGAGTCATTCTCAGTCTGCCAATGCAGGGAAATGCAGTGATTTCAAACAGTTCATTTCACTTTGTCTCTTAGGCAGTTTGGCTTTAATAGTTTCCCATTTCAGATCAAAGCTAAAGGTTGCACCTCACCCTTAAGTTGTGCTCAGATCTTTTCCTCCGTCTTTTCCTGCTTTTATTATTCTTCTTTCTTTGTGACAGCAGCTTGCATCACTACGTCACACTTTAAACTCTGAAGAAATGTCTCCAGCAGCACAAATGATTCACCTGTACTCCCTAGTTTTTTTCTTCCTTTTTGTGTGGTCTGGGTTTTCCCCCTCCCCACCTCAGCCTGCCTTTTTTTTTTTGTACATCGTGTGCACAGTGAGCTCGTTTTCTGCCTTTTGTCCTCACGCTCTTAATCAAATTTTCTCTTCCTGCTAATGCATTTTCGTTAACATTCACCCTGCTCAGCTGAGAGCATCTGTGACCTCTCTCGCCATTCTCCAGCCACAGCAGATCCACAGTGATTTGGTTTTGTTGTTGTTGTTGTTGTTGTTGTTTTAGTTAAAGCAGCAACTTCTTCTTTTCTCCTTGTCTGCCTTTTGATTGGATGAAAATAAAGGCCCTAAAATCCCTGACCTACTAAAGTGGGTCCATCAGAGCCGGGTCTATATTATACACTTAAAACAGGGAATAGGATTATGATTTCTGGACTGTATCCTCAGCTAAACCTCCGTCTTCTTTCAGCAGTGCTCTCTCTGTAGTGAAATTACACGAGATGCTTGAGAGTCCCCAGTGGAAGATATGGAAGTCTTTCAGTCAGACGCAGAGCGAGCAGCTCAGCTCAGAGTGGCACGAGGGGAGGAGGGGGGTCTGTTGCCTTCATCATCCTCTTCATCATCATCATCTGCTGCTGGACATGGCTGACAGGATCAGAAAGGAGCGTCTCCAAGGGTCTCATCACAGAAGCGTTCTTTAGTGTCCACGCCGTTTCAGCTGTTTCACACATGGAGCTGCTGCACAGAAGGGGTGAAAAGCACAACCAAAGGCTAGCACTGTGTCCTAATTCGTTTCTACACACTAATGGCACAGCATGTACTACATGTGGTTTGCAGGCATTGCATATATTCTGAGCCAGTTCAAAGAGCCGAGAGTTTTAATGCAATAGACCAAACAGATAAGCATTGTTTTGTGAACGCTGAGTAATCAGTTGGAGTCTAATGGCAATTTTCCACTCGCACCTACTCAGCCCGACTCGCCTTGACTCTGCTCAGTTTGTAGGGTTTTCCATTAGTACCTGGCACTAGGTATTATTTTGGTACCTACTCGAGTGACGTTCCAACCGTGCTGATTCGAGTTGAAAATGTGACGTCAACAGATTGCAGGCCACTGATTGGTCAGGCCGTAACGTCAGTGGATGAGAGCGACATCTTCACAAGATTCAAAACCGCCATTTGTAAATTCGGCCATGAGTTTTTATTTCTGTGATAATCAACAATCACAAAATACTCACCATCTTCCTCATGAGCAGCCATCAGCTCGGAGACTTCCTGGTATACTTTCATTTCAAGTCACTCTGCTGGTGACGGGGCTTAAAAGTTCATAGGCTGAAAAGTTGATAGAGTGGGCAAATCGGACCAAATACGGTCAGATAGTGGAAAAGTGGCTTAATTGTTCTATTAAAGTGTTCAAGGCTGTGCTGGATCCTTGCTGTTTCATGGGAAAAGTACTGAGTGTAATATCATTTATGATTACAGGAGAGAGAATAAATGGAAAATAATGAAAAATTGTCATAACAATATAATTTTCCACAAATGGTTACAAACGTTTGACAAATAGTTGTGTGTGCAAACAGTTGTAACACGTGTCACTAAAGTTCTTTTTGGTTGACCAAGTAGTGAACACTAGCAGCCGTTCAAGAACATTTACAACAAAACTGTTTGCAACATTACAAACTGTGTGCAAACTGTGCTGCTGTGGGGGACCCAGGCGTTACATTCTCCACCCAGACTTGATGGCACGGGAGGAGAGAAGCCCACGGGGGGGTCGAGATGGGACAGCGGAGGTGAAGACGCTAATGAACTGTTATGTTGATGCGCCGTGCAGTCTGTGGCTTCCCCACTGTACTGTTATGTTAATGCGCCAACAGGCTTTGTTATTATATGTATTGTGGTGTGAGCTCCCAGGCCACTAGGCAAGGCATGTAAGATATAAAAGGGAGATGCCCTGCGACCTGGGGAATTATTCTTGTTGACTTGATGTTAGAGAGAATAAAGCCTGCGCTCATCCAGCTCGCCGTCTCGCCTCCTCATTTCTCTCTACACTGGTGACCTTTGACGTAAAATGGAACTCGAGGCAACCACCCAGGAGACGGCCTGGACTGGAAGCGCCAGCACTGCGTGCGCCGTTTCCATCAAGCTCCCAGAATTTTGGTTACACGACCCGATGGCTTGGTTCCTCCACACAGAGGCCCAGTTTGAGCTCTGTGGAGTGATGGCGGATGACACCAAGTATTACTACATGATTGCAGCGCTGGACGCACACACAACACAGCAGGTGGTGAGCCTGCTCCAATGGCCCCCAGCCCATGTCAAATATGACACTCTCAAGACCGTTCTGACCCAGCGCTACACGCTCTCTGCGAGAGAGCGGAAAGGCTTCTGACGCGCTCCAAGTTGGAAGACAGGTCAGCGGTCGAGTTAATGGAGAAAATGTTGGCGTTGATGGGCATAGATGGCAAGCCATCCTGTTTGCCCACCTTTTCCTCCGGAACCTCCCGACAGTGGCCAGAGCCAACTCGCCACCACTGGCCACGCAGAACTACCAGGCACTGGCGCAATCGGTGGACCAGATTATCCTGGCAACCAGAACCTTCACTGTGATCACAGCAGCACCGGACCCCAATGAGACGGCCAGCGAGGGTGAGGATCCATCGACGGTCGCCGCCGCGAAGGCCAAGAAGCACCAAAGGGGCACGGTCTGCTTCTACCACTGCCACTTCGGAGATGACGCACAGCGATGCGTGCCACCGTGCCAGTTCAAGCGCTCGGGAAATGCCAGGACCGGCAGTCGCTAGCAGCTGCGACCGTCGGTGACACAACCAAGCTGCTTTACGTGAAGGACTCAAGCTTGGGGAGACGATTCCTCATGGACTCTGGCTCCCAAAAGAGCCTCATCCCGCAGTCCAATGCAGACCAGCTGGCTGGCTGAAAGTAGCAGCCCTGAGCTGGCAGCCGCCAACGGCTCAGACATTAAGACTTTTGGTGAGAGGACACTGACCATATATTTGCACGGCCATAACTACCAATGGTCCTTCATCATAGCGGCATGTAACTCCCCCATTTTGGGTGCAGATTTCCTATGTGCACACGGGCTATTAGTCGATGTTACTAACAGACGCCTGATTAATACGCTGTCTTTTGATTCTCTGCCTTGTACAGCTCGAGGGGCCGGGTCCACAACACTGGCCAACATTACAGCTCCTGGGGGTAAGTTCCACCAACTACTCACCCAGTTCCCAGCACCCACGGTTCCGACATTTTTGGTGGCCGTCACTAAGCATGGGGTCGAGCACTTCATTACCAGCACGGGGCCGCCTGTTTTCGCACAACCTCGGCACCTGGACGCAGCTAAACTGGCCAGTGCACGCGAGGAGTTCGCCAACTTGGAGAGGTTGGGCATCATCAGATACTCAAACAGCCCATGGGCATCCCCGCTACATATAGTGCCTAAAGCTGAGGGATCATGTAGACCATTGAGCGATTTCCGCAGATTAAACAAGGCCACAGCAAACGATCGCTACCCAATCCCCCATATTCAGGATTTTTCCATCTACCTCACCGGGGCACGCATTTTTTCCAAGGTGGACCTGGTCCGCGTGTACCACCAGGTCCCAGTGCACGCAGAAGACATACCCAAAATGGCAGTAATAACCCCATTCGGTCTTTTTGAGTTTCTACACATGCCATTTGGGTTAAAAGGTGCGGCACAGACCTTCCAACGCATGATGGATGCTGTGCTGCGGGATCTACCTTTTGTGTTTGTCTACCTGGACGACATCCTGGTGGCTAGCGCGTCCGAGGACGAACACGTAGCCCACCTCAGGACGGTTTTCCAGAGGTTGAAAGAGCACGGGTTAATAATCAACCCAGCGAAGTGCCAGTTCAGGGTTACAGTAATTGACTTTTTGGGCCACCGCATCTCACCGGAGGGTACGATCCCCTTACCGGAGAAAATGGGTGCAGTAGCAGATTTCCCCCGGCCTCAGATGGTCAGGGCGCTTCAGGAGTTTTTAGGAATGGTTAACTTTTACAACCGTTTCCTCCCCCGCGCAGCCCAGCTCATACAGCCGTTGTGTTGTACGCCGCGCTTAAGAAACGGAAACCGGCGTACAGCATCGACTGGACCCTGGAGCAGGAGCAGCCATTTTCCGATGCTAAAACAGCCTTAGCCAAGGCCGCACTACTGGAGCACCCGGACCTGACGGCTCGGATAGTGCTCACTACCGACGCATTGGACATGGCCATAGGGGCCGTCGTGGAGCAGTGTGTCGCAGGTTCTTGGCAGCCGCTCACCTTTTTCAGCAGGTCTTTGCGCGACAATGAGCGTAAATACAGCGTGTTCGACAGAGAGTTACTGGCTCTCCACTTGGCCATATGCGATTTCCAGTTCTGGCTGGAAGGGCGCAGCTTCACTGCATTTGTGGACCACAAGCCGCTAACGTACGCTATGGCCAAGGTTTTGGAACCGTGGTCGGCCCAGCAGCAGAGACAGGTGGCCGCTATCTCAGAGTATACGACTGATTTTCAGCATGTGGCCGGTAAACTCAACGTGGTGGCAGACTGCCTCTCGCATGCATTAGTGGCCCCAGTCTACGTAGGGGTAGATTACATGGCCACGGCCGCTAAGCAGGTCGACGGTGTGGACGTTCGCGCGCTCCAGTCTGGACCAACAGGGATAAGGCTGGAGAGCAGAGAACTGCAAGACGGGGGGCACCCCCTACTCTGTGACATTTCCACAGGCCGCCGGCACCCAGTGGTTCCGCGCGCTTGGATCCACCGGGTTTTTGAGTTGGTTCACTCCCTGGCGCACCCAGGAGTGCACGCATTAGTCAAAATGAAGGAAGCAAGGTTCGTCTGGCCGCACCTGCGTAGCGTGCCAACGGGCCAAGGCGCACAGGCACACAAAGGTCCCCCTCGAGTCATTCCACGTTCCAGCTAAGAGGTTCGACCACATTCACGTGGACCTTGTGGGGCCCCTCCCACCTTCGCAGGGGTTTATGCACCTCCTGACAGTGGTAGACCGCATCACGCGCTGGCCTGAAGCAGTGCCACTAGCTTCCACCATGACTACGGAAGTCGCACGTGCTTTTTTGGCGACATGGGTGGCACACTTTGGCGCCCCCTCAGACATCACGTCCGACAGGGGCCCACAGTTCGTTTGCGACCTCTGGTCCGTGATGGCCCGGAGCCTGGGCATCAACATTCACCTCACGACGGCGTACAACCCCCAGGCCAACGGGTTATGCGAGCATTTCCATAGATCGCTTAAAGCAGCGCTCAGGGCTTTGCTTACGGATGCAAACTGGGTGGACCAGCTGCCATGGGTTCTGTTAGGGTTGCGTTCCACACCAAAGGAGGATTTGTGGCCTCCCCAGCAGAATTGTTTTTTCCCCAGCCGCTGCTGCTCCCTGGTGAATTTTTGCCTGACAACCCCGCGCCTAACACTGAGCCATCCCCGCCTTCACTACATAGCGCAGAAGCACGGACAGTACCAGGCCCACTCCACCACTGTTTTCCCCGCGCTTTCATCCCTAAGACCTTGAGGGGTACGTCGTTCATGTTTGTCAGGCACAATGCCCACTGGACCCCGTTGTGCCTGCCCTACAATGGGCCATTTAGAGTGTTGGAACATGGGGCTAAACATTTCATGTTAGACTTGGGGGGGACGCAGAGAAACAGTCTGCATAGACAGGCTTAAGCCCGCATTTGTATTAGCATACGAGCAGGTGATGTTGGCCCGAGCTCCTCGGCACGGACGCTCCCCATTGAGAGCTCCGCAGGTAAATGACTTGTCAGCTCAGCCAGAAATGCATGATGAGGATGTGCCCCCCCATTGTCCCCCCACAGACGGACTTGTTTCCAGGAGTGCCCCACTGGCACAGCAGCGCCTCGGAGCAGGTGACCCCCCCCCCCCATTACAGCCGCTATGGACGTCGGCTGAAGCCTACAGGACATGGGGGTTAGGGCCCATTCTGGGTGTTGGAGGGGCGGTGTGGGGGTCCCAAATGTTATATTCTCCACCCAGACTTGATGGCACTGGAGGAGAGAAGTCCACGGGGATCGACACAGGACAGCGGAGGTGGAGATGCTAAAGGACTGTTATGTTGATGCTCCGTGCAGACTGTGGCTTCCCCACTGTACTGTTATGTTAATGCGCCGAAAGCCTTTGTTATTATGTGTATTTTTTTTTTTTTTTTTCCCGGTTCCGGTTCCGCCGGACCGGCGGCGCCACACGAGTCGGCTGCCTGTTGCAACAGCCTTTTTTTTTATCTTCCTTCTTCTTTCTACACCTTTCACTCTGTATATATATCACGGACGCACGGATCGCCCCGGGGGTCTCCCGGGTCGGCGGACGGAGCCACGGTTTGCAGCGGGAGACGTTACAGCGGGGAGGAGCTAGTGCTAGCTAGCACTTGGCCGTCGCCCGGTGCTAATGGGAAACTCGACATACCGGGAGCTGTAGCGAAAAGGACGCGGGTGCCGGGCTGGAGTTTAGGCGGCGTGAAAGAAATATAAGACAGAATAATAAAGAGCGATGGCAAGAACCAAGCAGACCGCCCGTAAAATCTACTGGAGGAAGAAGCCCCCCAGGAGACAGCTAGCCACCAGGGCTGCTCAGAGAGGCGCTCTGGCCACCGGCAGAGTGAAGAGGCCTCGCCGTCACAGGCCCGCGGCTCTGAGAGAGATCCGTCGCTACCAGAAATCCACGGAGCTGCTCATCCGTAAGCTGCCCGTCCAGCGCCTGGTGAGGGAGATCGCTCAGGACTTCAAGACCGTCCTGCGTTTCCTGAGCTTCGCCGTCATGGCTCTGCAGGAGACCAGCGAGGCCCACCTGGTGGGTCTCTTCTTCGCTAAGGGGGTCACCATCATGCCCAAAGACTTCCAGCTGGCCCGCTGCATCCGCGGAGAGAGAGCTTAGACTTTCTGCTGCACATTCACCAGCCATAATGCTCTGCACTGTGTGTCTATATATATACATTTATAGTAATATGGACATATGTTTACTAGATGTTGTTTTTTCTTGCCTTCTGATTGTTGCTCTGAGTGTTGCTATCCCTATGCTGTTGCAATCCTGGAATTTCCCCATTTTGGGACTAATAAAGGCTTATCTTATCTTATCTTATCTTATTGTGGTGTGAGCCCCCAGGCCACTAGGCAAGGCATGTAAGATATAAAAGGGAGATGCCCTGCGACCTGGGGAATTATGCTTGTTGACTTGATGTTAGAGAGAATAAAGTCTGCACTGATCCAGCTCGCTGTCTCACCTGCTCATTTCTCTCTACACTGCAACCTTTTGCGAACCCTGACAAAACCCAAAAATTGTTACATTTGCCACTCCGTGAGATACTGCCCTGAATGAGAAGATTGCATGCACTAATTGTAGTGTATAAAGTAAATCATTTGTGATTAATTCATCTGATGGAGGCATTTTTTAGGGAAAACTTTTTTAAAAAAAATTAAGTTAATAGCAACATATATAACTTTTCCTGTTCCACCGTCCTTATTGTCGTATATGCTGTGTTGCCAATTTTTTCACTAAATCTGGCGACTTTCCAAATCCTCTTGGTGACTTTTTGTTGTTGTTGTTGTCAAAGGTGACTAGTAACAAATCTATCAACTTTTTCTGGTGTTACTGGAAACTTTTCTGGTGTTTTGGAGACTCTGACATGAAATCACTATTGCTCTTAGTCTGCAGTTACGGTCCTCAACAAGTAGTGGGTGCTACCATGAGCCTCTCCCCATCCCAAAACACTCATAGCCAATCAGTCTCACAGTAGCCTCCTGCTGCAAGTAGCTGCAGTCAGAGAGGAGACCCATGCCACTCATGTCCAGACTGTAAATGAACTGTGCATGCACAACCCCCCACCCCCACCCACCGCCAATCCCGCCCTGTTTTACAGGAAGCCGTTTATTGAAGATGATACACTGGCATACTGCCTGTACTGTCCCAAGCCCGGATAAAGCAGGAGGGTTGGACGTAGATGTTGTGTCCATAATTGAGTAAAGCAAACACACGGTCGCTGCAGTTTACAGAGCATTATTAGACAGAATGTGTTACATACACTACCGTTCAGAAGTTTGGGGTCACTTAGAAATGTCCTTATTTTTGAAAGAAAAGCACTGTTTTTTCAATGAAGATAACTTTAAACTAATCAGAAATACACTCTAATATCTAATATACATTGCTAATGTGGTAAATGACTATTCTAGCTGCAAATGTCTGGTTTTTGGTGCACTATCTACATAGGTGTATAGAGGCCCATTTCCAGCAACTATCATTCCAGTGTTCAAATGGTACAATGTGTTTGCTCATTGCGTCAGAAGGCTAATGGATGATTAGAAAACCCTTGTGCAGTCATGCTAGCACAGCTGAAAACAGTTTAGCTGGTTAGAGAAACTATAAAACTGACCTTCCTTTGAGCAGGTTGAGTATCTGGAAAAAATATTATTTCAAATACAAATCATTATTTCTAACCTTGTCAATGTCTTGACTATATTTTCTATTCATTTTACAACTCATGGTGGTAAATAAGTGTGACTTTTCATGGAAAACACAAAATAATTGTCTGGGTGACCCCAAACTTTTGAACGGTAGTGTATATAAAGAGGCTTACGGCACTCACCTGCTTGCCAGGTAACGACAGAGACAGAGCCTCTTCCGCCCACTCCTTTATACCATGGGCAGCGTCACCACCGGAAACCGGTAGTAGCCACCCCGGTCTAGCCCATGACCAACCCGACCGCCATCATTGTAATACAGCCTATTTACTTACACGACAGTAGAGCTAGCAATTCCACCCCACATAACAGTCAATTGATTAATTTGATATTCTAACATTTAACAATGCAGGACAAAATTGATTTATGTAATTTGGGTCTAGACAAAACATTAAATTCATGAAGTTAGTTTGAGAAGTGACGGCCTATTTAAATGGCAAAGTTAAAACAAACCAAGAATCAACAGAAGGAAGTTTATTTGTAGTTCTAAACATACTTGGGGTGTTTTTGGTTTTGTTTTTTTTTTAACTTTTTGTCTCTCCCATGACATTATTCTTCTCTCCTACAGTGTCCATTACAATTACATGCAAATGACCATTTATGCAGGCGATGATGTCATTTAGCGACTTCTAGTGACTTTTAGGACAGCCAATTGCCACTTTCCTTTCTGAGGAGTTGGCAACACTGCATGCGCAGTGCGACACTATGGCTAGAGGCTGCTATAGCTCCGTCATACAGCTGCATAGCCACGGCTAAGCCTCCCCAAGTCAAAGCTGTGATGGAGCGTTTTGTAATTATTTCTGACTTTCTAGTCCCTGCACTTTTTTGTCAAGTTTCCTCTTATCAGCAGGAGAAAAAAAAAATCCTGCCACTGTACCTGCTGAGTGCTGTCCTCATCACTTAGCCATAACAGCTAACACCTAGCATGGGAACTGTAGCATTCTGAGGTAAGGCACAAATAAAGTTTTCTTCAAGAGTTTTTCCTCCCCACTGTCACCTAGTGCTTGCTCATAGGGGATCATTTGATCGTTGGGGCTTTTCTCTGAATTATTTGATTTGTGCTTATGAATCTAGCACCTTGAGATGACTTTTGTGTGACCAGGTGCTATACAAATAAAGTTGAATTGAATTAAATTGAACTCCTCTAATCTGGAGCATCAGACCGGCTGTAAAGGTGGAGCAAATTACAGATGAAAACTTCATTAAGCCTGAAATACCCCAGCCACATGTTAAACCTGGGCTGGCTATGGGTCCCACATGTGTTTGTCTGCGGGTTCCATGTTGACCCCATCTGTGTTTGTCCACATGGACTTTACCTGTGGTACAGGTGAGCATGTAATCTGCTTATGCGCTTTTAGCCCCATCTGAGCCCCACATGGGTTTAATGTGGGTGAGCAGGTTTCGGTAACATATTACAAGAAAAAAGTCACAAATTTATGAGAAAAAAATTGTCATGATCTGGACAGGGTTAGACCCTGTCTACGCTTTATGTTCTCTTTTTGGACTTATCATTATCATTATGGTTATCATTATTCCTGTCCTGCTCATCATCCTGTGTTATTCTCATGTTGACAGCGCCCTTATTTTCTGGTTGATCATTTGTTGTATATCACTAACATCATTATCAGTATTCTCACCCTCATCTTCTTCTTCGTCTTCTTTTAGATTTGATTGGCGGTTGGCAACCATCTTACAGGTGCATTACCGCCACCTACCAGATGTGTTCTTGACAACATTACTTCTTCTTCCTCTTCCGCTGATTTCTCTCAGACATCACTTCTTCTTCTTTTAGATTTGATTGGCAGTTGGCAACCAGCCTACAGGTGCATTACCGCCATGTACTTCACTTTATATCATCATTCTATCTGGTCAGGAGCTGTAGTCCTTACTGCCACATACTTCACTCAGTAAACATCACTCTATGTATCAAAGGTCAGAATTTCGTCTTCTTCTTCTTCTTCTTCTTCTTCTTCTTCTTCTTCTTCTTCTTCTTCTTCTTCTTCTTCTTCTTCTTCTTCTTCTTCTTCTTCTTCTTCTTCTTCCACTCTAGTTATGGTTATCCTGTGTATTATTATCACCATTATCCTGTCCTGTTCATCATATTGTGTTTATTTTGTGACAGCACTTTCACTTGATTCTGCTCCTTTGTTTATTGGTTCTGTTATTGTTAATCATTCACGGCTGTTCCTCATTTTGTTAATTAGCTCCTGCCTTATATATGCTGCTCACGCCATATCCTCAGTATGGCATTCTCCGTCATAACCTGCCACTTTCCACACCACTGTTTACAGTTGTTATGCTTTCTACAGTAAATTATGTTAAATGAGCACCCTGCACGTGAGTCCTTCTATCCACCCCAGTGGGCTGCACATGACAGAAGAGCGCCATCAGAAATTGGCTCAGCGGGCAATCAAAGGAGGAGAAGGCCGAGAGGGGGAGAGCTGCTGGCCACGAAGGTGCTGCAAAACATCATTGTTTCGGCCTGTAACTCCCCCATCCCGGAATGTGCTGCAAGCTGCTTGGGGGTCATCACAAACATCCTGGAAGCCCATCTGAGCCTGCGCTCCCTTGCCTGGGTGCAGGGGCTTCCTCTTCCGGCCCGATCAGCACCGCCAGCCTTCTCCTCGCAGGAGCCAGCCGACTGCCAACTTGTATTAACTCCTGCGGAGTGGAGGGAGTTTTTTTTTTTTACAACAGTGGGTTGGCACACGGGAGATCTGGGTGGAAGGAAGACTTTGGGAGACGCCGCTCCATTCGGCGCTCCATTCCAGCCCCACCCTCGACTCCTCTCCCACCCGGCCCCACTGCTTCTCAGAGAGCTTGAGCGGCTGCACCTTCTCATCCCTGGAAAGTTCCAGCAGCTGCATCCCCTCCTCTCCAGAGAGCACCACCTGCTGCTTTGCCTCTGGCCACCTCACCTGCTGCCATTTCCCAGCCACTTCATCTGCTGCTCCTCTCACGGTCGCTTCACCAGCTGCTTCGCTCATGACCACTTCACCTGCTGCTCCTCCCCTGACTGCCTCGCCCGCTGCCCTTCCTGCAGCTTATTTGGAGACTGTCACTCCTGCAGCTCGTCCCGAGGCCACTGTTCCCGCAGCTCATCCTGAGGTCAGTACTCAGGCAGCTCACCCCGAGGCCATCATCTCTATGCCAGCAGCAGCTCCAGCAGCGACAGAGGGCAGAGCAAGGCAAGTACCTTCATTTGTTTTAACACCTATAAATGAAATGTACTGCTTTGATCTGAGCGAGGGTTCCCAGTCACAGCCGCCTACTGTTTTAGGCCCCTCGCCACCTGTTAATGCTGCCACCTCTTTTTTTGCCACCTCTCACCCCTGCTCTCCCTCTTTATCCTGAGGTCATCTCCACCTCCACGGCCTCCACCTCCGAGAGGGTGAGCGCTCCAGCAGTAACTGCTCCTCTTCACGTACATGTTCCAGCAGAGATTGCTCCTCTCCATGTGCACGCCCCTGCAGAGACGACTCCTCTTCACGTGTATGCCCTTGCTGACACTGCTTCACCTGCAGCTTCCCCCAAGGTCATCTTCCAGACAGCTTCACCCGAGGTCACCTCGTCCACTGCAGCATGACCTGGAGTTTCACCGGCAGCTGAGCAGGAGGGCGTAAGGCAAGTATTGTTACAAATCACTATCCCATAAATTTGTATGTCTTGCTTTGCTCCTGGTGGGGGGTGTCATCTCGGGCACCCACAGGTTGCTGACCCCTTGCTGCCTGTCTCAGTTACTGTGCATCTGGATGATGTTCAGCCCACCCCTTCCCTCTCCCCCTCTATTGAGGTGGTGTTGCGTGGGTCTATGGTGGAGGTCAACATCTGCTCGCCCTTGGCGAAGGTCAGCATCTCTTCATCCTCATCGGGGGTCCATATCTCTGCACCTCTCCCGTCCGAAGGGGTTGCTGCTTCAGATCCTGTGCCCCAGGGAGGTCCAACCATCACCTCCTGTGCCCCAGGGGGCTCTATCATCACCTCCAGTGCTTCAGGGGGCCCAACTTGCACCATCTCCGCAGGAGGTACACACCCTACCATCCGCGCCCCAGGAGGGTAGCATTGACACTCCTACCACCGAGCTGCCACCAGATCAGCCTCTTGGGGTAGCCACTGTGGCGGCTGGGTCAGCTTGGGACCTTGGTCGGCCTCCTGAGTGGCATCCTTCAATCTGGCAGTCCACAGACCTTGGACACCCACCAGACCAACTGTCTTCCTTCACCGGGTGGTCTATGGACTTTGGCAGACCACCCAACAAACTGTCTCCCTTCACCAGGTCACCCATGGACTTTTGACAGACCACCCAACAGACCGTTAGTTGAGTGGTCCATGGACTGGGGTCAGCCACCCGACCAACTTTGTTCC
Organism: Pholidichthys leucotaenia; assembly: GCA_020510985.1. Taxonomy (NCBI): domain Eukaryota; kingdom Metazoa; phylum Chordata; class Actinopteri; order Cichliformes; family Pholidichthyidae; genus Pholidichthys; species Pholidichthys leucotaenia. The sequence continues at coordinate 327,064,770 of CM035844.1, read as the reverse complement.
CCATTATCCAGCCTTGGACTGTGCACCATTTGTGAAAAACAAATGTGAAATAAAAGGAAAAGAAAGAAAGCTGCATAATTTCTTTGTGGTATTTTATTGTATTTCATATTTGTTGTTCCTATTTTGGGGTTATTTTTTGTTAGTCATTTTTGTCGCATCCCTTCCTGATCCTCCTTCCCACTCAGGATTGTGAGGTTCACCTAGAGATGGGCTGTACCCCAACCCACCTTCGTGTCCTCTCCCTTTCCTTCTGTGGTCTGGAGGCTCATGTCAAGATGGGTTGCATTCCAACCAACCTCCGTGTCCTCTCTCCTCCCTCCCTTATCCCTTTTTCGCTCAGGGTTGGGAGGTTCATGAGATAGGCTGCATTCCAGCCCACCTCCGTGTCCTCTCTCTTTCCTCCTTTATCCCCTTCCTTCTCTGGTTGGAAGGTACATGTTGATGACGGCGATGCTCTAACCCCCCCCCCCGCCCCCCCATGTCCTCCCTCCTCCCACCCTAGTTGGAAGGTTCATGTTCAAGTCAGCTATGCTCTATCCCCCTTCCATGACCTTCCCTTCTACTTTTTTCTCTTTTTCTCTTTCTTCTAGGGTCGTCTGACATCCAACCCTTAAAGAGGTGTTACTGTCCATGCTTTATGTTCTCTTGTTGGACTTATCATTATCATTATTGTTATTATTATTCCTATCCTGCTCATCATCCTGTGTTGTTCTTAGTTGACAGCGCCCTTATTTTCTGGCTGATCATTTGTTGTATATCACTATCATCATTATCAGTATTCTCACCCTCACTTCAGCTATATCCACTCTAGTTATGGTTATCCTGCGTATTATTATTATTGCCATTATCGTGTCCTGTTCATCATATTGTGCTTATTTTGTGACAGCGCTTTCGGTTGATTCTGCTCCTTTGTTCATTGATTCTGTTGTTAATCATTCACGGCTGTTCCTCATTTTGTTAATTAGCTGCTGCCTTATATATACTGCTCAGATAAATAAGACAAAATAAAGACAAAATAAGATACAGGCAACATGGACAAGAAATTGTAGAGTTTGGATCAAACTAAATGAAACACCTGAGGAAGCAAAGAGTATAATACTCAGGGATGTTACTGACTTAAATAAATATAAATGAACACTGATTAAGAAAATTAAGAGACTATGATAATCCATATCTACACACACGGCAAGAATAGTTCTTTTGACATACCATGTCAATGTACTTTAAGAAAAAAAAACTAAACAAAACAAACAAAAAAACTTATAAGATAAGATAAGCCTTTATTAGTCCCACAATGGGGAAATTCCAGGATTGCAACAGCACAGGGATAGCAACACTCAGAGCAACAATCAGAAGGCAAGAAAAAACAAGAACAGCTAGTAAACATATGTACATATTACTATATATATATATAGACACACAGTGCGGAGCATTATGGTTGGTGAATGTGCAGCAGAAAGTCTAAGCTCTCTCTCCGCGGATGCGGCGAGCCAGCTGGAAGTCTTTGGGCATGATGGTGACCCTCTTAGCGAAGAAGAGACCCACCAGGTAGGCCTCCTGCAGAGCCATGACGGCGAAGCTCAGGAAGCGCAGGTCGGTCTTGAAGTCCTGAGCGATCTCCCTCACCAGGCGCTGGATGGGCAGCTTACGGATGAGCAGCTCTGTGGATTTCTGGTAACGACAGATCTCTCTCAGAGCCACGGGCCTGTGACGGTGAGGCTTCTTCACTCCGCCGGTGGCCGGAGCGCTTTTCCGAGCAGCCTTGGTGGCTAGCTGCTTCCTGGGGGGCTTTTTCCTCCAGTAGATTTTACGGGCAGTCTGCATGGTTCTTGCCATCGCTCTTTATTATTCTGTCTTATATTTCTTGCACGCCGCCTAAACTCCAGCCCGACACTCGCGTCGTTTTCGCTACAGTTTCCGGTATGTCGAGTTTCACCGTTAGCTCCGGGTGGCGGTTGAGTGCTAGCTAGCACTAGCTCTTCCTGCTGTAACGTCTCCTGCTGTAAACAGTGGCTCCGTCCGCCGACTCGGCAGACCTTTGGGGTGATCTGTGTGTCCGTGATATATATATAGAGTGAAAGGTGTAGAAAGAAGAAGGAAGATAAAAAAAAAGGCTGTTGCAACGGGCAGCCAACTCGTGTGGCGCCACCGGTCCGGCTGAACCGGAACCGGAATGACTGACTTGAGTAGACATCAATTATCCCCAGTTGGAGGAAGTCATTTGACACAGAGTGAGGAAATTCAAACTCTGAAAATATGCCATTATGCTAAACATAAACTACAAGAGATGGAGAATGATATTGATCCTGATAACCACTTTTTCAATAATATTCATAATCATTGTGAATATTACACTGAAAAGCAATTCAAAAGTCAAGTGCAACTAGATAGTAAACTATCAATAATACACTTCAACAGCAGAAGTCTTAACAAAAACTTTCCACAGATTCAGGACTATTTAAAACAGCTAGACAGAAAATTTACAGCTATCGCAGTCTCTGAAACTTGGCTTAATGAAGAGCAGGCTCCTCTGATGGCAATAGAGGGATATCAGATGTTTCATATTAACAGATCTCAAAAAAAGGGTGGTGGTGTTGCACTGTATATTGATGACCTGTATAGGTGTAAGCTTGTAAATGGAATGTCCTTTGCACTACCAGGGATTTTGGAATGTGTTACTGTTGAGATTGACCAAGATAAAACAAAAAATCTAATTATAAGTTGTATATATAGAACGCCGGGAACTTGTATTGAGACATTCAGAGATAAATTAGTCGAGCTGTACAATAATATTACTAGTAAGAAAATGGTAGTAATTTGTGGAGATTTCAATATTGATTTACTAAATCCATATCAACAAAATATAATTACAGAGTTCATGAATTCTATGTACAGTATGAGTCTATATCCCACAATAACACATCCCAGTAGAATCACAGTTCACACTGCTACACTTATTGACAACCTGTTTGTTAATATTATTGATAAGAAAATAGAAAGTGTATTATTGATAAATGATATAAGTGATCATTTGCCAACCTTTGCACTTATCTATGGCCACACGGGGGCCAATACAGAAAAAAATTTAAAATCGTTCAGATACAAATCACAAAATGCAATCAGTTCTTTTAAAGAAGACTTGCTGAAGCAAGACTGGACAAAAGTGTATGTATCAGACGTAAATGAAGCCTATGACACATTTATAAACATTGTAACCACACTTTATGAAAAAAATTGTCCATTAGTAAAGAAAAAGCTTAAATATAAATTTGCCGATAAGCCATGGTTAACCAAAGGATTACAAAAGGTGTGTAAAAAGAAAAATTTATTATATAAAGCTTTCCTAAAGAAAAGGACAAAAGAAGCAGAGCAGCGGTGTAAAACATACAAAAATAAGTTAACATATATAATAAGATGTGGTAAAAGAGACTATTACAGTAAAGAACTGGAGAAAAACAGAGACAATATTAAAAATACATGGACAATACTTAACAATATTCTTGGAAATAAAAACAGAAATACAAGCTACCCAACCAATTTTTCAAAAATAATAAAACGACTCAGAGTGTTAATGCAGCTTCACCTGCAGATGAATTTAATAACTTTTTGTTAACATTGGTCCTAATTTGGCTCGAGAAATACCCATTATGGCACCCACAGGTGATACAATAAGCAAAAACACTGCTATAAAAGACTCCATTTTCATAAAGAACACAGACGAGAGAGAGGTCATTGAAATTGTTAAATCGTTTGAAAGTAAAACATCTACGGACTGTGATGGTATTGACATGCTCTTAGTCAAAACTATTATTGAATGCTTAGTGAAACCACTGACATATATCTGTAACCTGTCTCTCCAAACAGGTATATTTCCCAATGCAATGAAAATAGCTAAAGTAATTCTGATATACAAGACGGGTGACAGAGGAGAATTCTCAAACTATAGACCAATTTCACTATTGCCGCAATTTTCCAAGATACTTGAAAAAATATTCTGTGAGAGAATTGACAACTTCATACTGAAGAATAATTTATTGTGTGAGCAGCAATATGGGTTCAGACACAAGAGGACAACTGCATTTGCTCTAATTGAATTTATAGAAAAAATATCAACTGCCGTTGAAAATAAAGAGTATTCAGTTGGGGTATTCCTGGATATTAAAAAAGCATTTGATACAGTGGATCATAATTTATTATTAAAGAAATTACAAAATTGTGGTATTAGGGGGGTAGCACTGTCCTGGTTATGTAGTTACTTAAAGAATAGATATCAGTATGTATGTGTTGGTAACAAAAACTCACAGTTACTGAAGGTCACTTGTGGAGTCCCACAGGGTTCATTTTTGGGGCCATTGTTATTCAATATGTATATAAATGATATATGTAAAGTTTCAGAAAAAATGGATTTAATATTGTTTGCCGATGACACTAATTTATTATGCAGTGGAAGAAATTTGGAACAACTTTTGGATACACTCGGAAAGGAATTAGGAAAGCTTAAACTGTGGTTTGATTCAAACAAATTAACGCTCAATTGAAGTAAGACAAAATTTATAGTTTTTAACAACCATCACAACAACTTAGTATCTAAACTCAGTGTAAATGGTGTAGAGATTGAAAGGGTATCCAAAACTAAATTTCTTGGAGTAATAATTGATAATAAACTGTGTTGGAAGTCACATATTAATTATATTAAAGGTAAAATATCCAAATCAATTGCAATACTACACAGAGTGAAATATTTGCTGAATCAACCCACACTATATACCTTGTATCATTCATTAATACTCCCATACATGACATATTGTACTGAAGTATGGGGAAATACATATAAAACAAACATATATCCAGTCTTCATGCTTCAGAAGAGAGCTATTAGAATAATAAACAAAGCTGCTTACAGGGAACCAACAAACCCACTTTTTCTTAAATTAAAAGCTCTCAAGTTGATAGATCTGGTTGACTTTAAAACTGCAGTAATAATGTTTAAAGTGAAGAATCTATCACTGTTGTTCCAAATAAGGGAGAAACAATATCATTTCAGAGGAACATGTATATTTCAAAAACCTTCAGTGAGAACTACCACCAAGCAACACTGTGTTTCAGTGCAAGGAGTCAGATTATGGAACGATTTTGGACCTGAATTAAAATCATGTACAACGCTTGGACAATTTAAACAAAAACTAAAGGAAGAAATCACATAAGGATTGTCATATCCAGTCTGCGTTGTGTTGTTGCTTAGTTTTTTTTGTCACATTTTGTCTTAGCTTTGTTCTGAATTGCAATCGCTCTTGTTTTGTTTTTCTTTTGAATTCTTGGATGGAATATGGGTGGGCAATATAAGCTGCGGCTTCAGCCATCACCCATTTTGGATAACTTATGTTGAACTGTATAATCAGAGGAGTTATTGTCTAATTTGACCTTGTTGGATTTTCTTTCCCCCTTTGTTATATTATTCTGTTTCTTTTTTAATCTCTACTTTTAATCTATCCGAAATAAAGATTCATTCATTCATTCTGCTTGGGCCATACCCTCAGTATGGCATTCGCCGTCATAACCTGTCACTCTCCACACTACTCTTTACAGTTGTTATGTTCTCTACAATAAATTATGTTAAATGATCGCCCTGCACGTGAGTTCTTCTATTCACCCCAGAGGGCCGCACATGACAAAAATCTGAAAATTTATGAGAAAAATTTGCAAATTCATGACAAAAAAGTCACAAATTTATGAGGACAAAATGAGAAAAATTTATGAAAAACAGTAGCAAATTTATGAGAAAAAAGTCACAAATTTACTAGAAAAAAGTTACAAATTCATGAAAAAAATGTGAAAATTTGTGTGAAAATCAGTTATGAGAAGAAATGTGTAAATTTACAAATTAAAAAAATAGTAAAATTACTTGAAAAAAGTCACAAAAAATGAAATATTTTGCAAATTTAAAAGGAAAAAGTCACAAATTTATAAGAAAATAGCAAATTTAAAAGGAAAAAGTAACAAATTCATGAGAAAAAAGTTTCAGGATTTGTCAGGACCAATGTTGGACAAGTTACTAAAAAAATAGTAACTTATTACAGTTACTAGTTACTTATTTTCAAAAGTAATTGAGTTACTTTACCAATTACTGCATGATTAAAATAACTAGTTACTTGGAAAAGTAACTTTCATGTTACTTTTAAATGCATACTTAAATCATCTTGCACACATACATCACGGGCTTATTAATGTTAGGCTGAAAACAGAGCTTTTAGAACATGTTCAGTCTGCTTTTTCCTGCCTTGAATTGTGGAAAAAAATCTGAAGAAAATGAACATGATATTGCCAGTAATTTCCTCATTTTGGAGTGAGAGTTGGCAACACTGCATAAAGCTGTCCATCTTTATCTTACCTTTACGATATGGATTCAATCCGATGTGCAGTGATCCAAAGAAAATGTCCATTGTCCATAGTTCAAATGTCTGCTGTGACATGAGACATGATCCAGTCCCTCAAATTCCCTTTGTAGATCAAAATCCATCTATCCATCATCTACTGCTTTTCTGGAGGTCTGGGTCACGGAGGCAGCAGTTCAAGCAGAGAAGCCCAGACCTCCCTCTCCCCAGCCACCTGCTCCAGCTCTTCAGAGCAGATACCAAGGCATTCCCAGACCAGCTGGGAGCCATAGTCTCTCCAGCAAGTCCAGGGTCTGCCCCGCTGTCTCCTCCCAGAGGGACGTGCCCAAAGCACCTCAAGTGTTCCAGCCCGGGGCCTCCGAGGGTGCAGTTCTTGCCCAATCCGGGCTCTCCGTGGGTGCTGCTTCCCTTCCTGCTTAGGTCCTCGCAGGTGCTCCGTCCCAGCCCAGGGCCTCCAAGGGTGCAGCTCTGGCCCAGTCTGGGCCCTCCATGGGTGCTGCGTCCCTTCCTGCTGAGGTCGTCGTGGGTGCCCCGTCCCAGCCCGGAGCCTCCGAGGGTGCAGTTCTGGCCCAGTCCGGGTCCACCGAGGGGGCAGCTCCACTCCAGCCTGGAGCCACCACGGGTGCAGCTTTGCTCCAGCCTGGAGCCACCGCGGGTGCAGCTTTACTCCAGCCTGGAGCCGTTGTGGGTGCAGCTTTGCTCCAGCCCAGAGTAACTGCGGGTGCAGCTTTGCTCCAGCCTGGAGCCACTGAGGTTGCTGCTGTGCTCTAGCCCAGAGCCACCGCGGGTGCTGCTGTGCTCCAGCCCAGGGCCACTGCGGGTGCAACCTTGTTCCAATCCAGGACCACCACGGGTGCAACCATGCCCCAGCCCGGGACCACCGTGGGTGCAACCTCGCTCCAGTCCGGATCCACCGTGGGTGCTAGTATGTCCCAGTCCAGGACTACTGAGGGTGCTGCTGGCCAGTCCAAGGGCGTCGTGGTTTCCCCTCCAGTGCCAGACGCTGTCATGGTTCCCCTTTCTCTGCCTGACATCGTCGTGGTTCCCCCTCCTCTTCCAGATGCCATCGTGGTCCCTCCTCCTCTGCCGGATGCCGTCGTGGTCCCTCCTCTTCTGCCAGATGCCATCGTGGTCCCTCCTCTTCTGCTAGACACCGTTGTGGTTTCCTCTCCTTTGCCAGACGCCATCGTGGTCCCCTCTTCTCCATTGGACATTGTATTGGTTCCCTTGACTCCTCCATCGTGCCCACTACTTGCCCTTCCCATCGGGCAGCTGCCTCCTGGACCACCGTTCCTGTTCAGGTGGATGAAAAACTCTGGCAGTGTGCCCGACAGACAGTACCGCAGAGTTGGGTGGCCCACATTCTCTGAGAGGCCACCAGTCTCATTCCATCATGCCATCTGTTGGGCCTGGGACTCTGGGTGCCTGCCTGAACAGTCCAGCTCCTCGGTCCAGGGGACGCAGTGGAGTTGAGGGTTTTTCCTGGTGTGGGTGCTGAGTGGGGTTTGTTTCATTCCCTCCTGGCCTGTTCCCTCACCACCCTCCCAGGGTGGGCTATTGCTGTGCTCCTATTGTGGGGGGGGGGGGGGGTCCTTCTTTTTCTTTTTATGTTACCCTGGGGTGTCTGGGATCCCCCCTTGAGAGGGGGGCTCTGTCATGAGCCGAGAGCTGGAGGTTTCCGCCAGGCTTGGTCTCATGGCTTTTTCATTATATTTACATGTTTGTTGTATTGTATATTTTTTTTTGGGGGGGGGGGTTCTGTATTTGTGTACTGTTTGCCATTTTTCTGTTTGTGTTCTAGTTTTGTTACACTTTTTTTGTATTAATTTATATTTATATTTTTGTCTGCTTGGGTTGATATTTTGTTCCTTATATCCTCACTGTTGTTCTGTTGCTGGTTGACAGCTGTCAGTGGTGTGGTGCTCCGTGTGGGCGTTGCCCTGTCAGCTGTCAGCTTTGGGTCGTTCCTCTCTTATTGCCCCCAGCTGGTCCTAATTATGTTTCATTGCTTTCTCCTGCTCACTCAGATAACCCACACCTGTCATTGATTTTGTAAATGGTTTTTGATCCTATTTAAGGGCTGTATTTTCATTTTTTCATCGCAGCAATCTTGGTTGTTTTCTCCTCATCTCCACCAGAGCCCTGCCCTGCTCTGGTGCGCAATCAGTAAGTTGCCTGCCTCATTTGTATTTTGTGTTTAGAGCACTGTGTTGCACTTTATGTTTGTTGTTTTTTGCAATAAATTTCACAAACTCACAGTCAGCGCATGGGTCTCACAATTCATGACACTGAGCCTCTCCCGGATGAATGAGCTCCTCACCCTATCTCTGAGGGTAAGTCCAGCAATCCTATGAAGAAAGCTCATTTCAGCCGCTTGTATCTGGGATCTCGTTCTTTTGGTCATTACTCAAAGCTCATGACCATAGGTGAGGGTAGAAATGTAGATTGACTGGTAAATCGACAGCTTTGCCTTAGAGCTTAGCTCCCTCTTCACCACAACAGACCAGTACAACGTCCGCATCACTGCAGATGCTGCTCCGATCTGTCTGTCAATCTCTTGCTCCATTCTCCCCTCACTCGTGAATAAGACCCCAAGATACTTAAACTCCTCCACTTGGGGGCAGGAGCTTGTCCGCAACCCGGAGAGAACAATCCACCTTTTTCCGGCTGAGGACCATGAACTCAGACTTGGAGGTACTGATTCTCATCCCAGCCCCTTCACACTCAGCAACAAACCATCCTAGTAAGATCTGTAGGTCATTGCTTGATGAAGCCAGCAGGACAACATCATCTGCAAACAACAGAGATGAGATCCTGTGGTCACCAAGCATGACACCGTCCGTTCCCTAGAAATCCTGTCCATAAAAATTATGAACAGGATCTGTGACAAAGGGCAGCCCTGGCAGAGTCCAACTCTCACTGGGACTGAGTCCGACCGAGTGTTGGCAATACGAACCAAACTCTCACAACGGTCATACAGAGACCGAATAGCTCCTAACAACAAGCCCAATACCCCATACTCCCAAAGCACCCCCCCACAAAAAAACATGAGGGACACGGTCGAATGCCTTCTCCAAGTCCACAAAACACATGTAAACTGGTTGGGCAAACTCCCATTAACCCTCAAGGTTTCTCAAGAGGGTAAAAAGCTGGTCTGATGTGCCACAGCCAGGATGAAAACCACATTGCTCCTCTTGAATCCAAGGTTCAAAAAGCAGCTGGACTCTGCTCTCCAGTACCTTGGCATCCATTTTTGAATAATCTTTATCCATGTAGCAAGTAAATGTGTTTTAACTTCAGTGGATCACAGTCGAGCTGTCTGATGGAAAGTCACTGTTTACATCAGTCTTCAGTCTGTAACGACACATCTGGCAATCAGACGGGTTAGTTCTTGCTGGGTCACAAACTGTCCAGATGCATACCTGTGTACCTCAGTCATCGTGTCCAGGGGCCGGCATGCTCTCACTGTCTGTAGCTGAGGCCGGTGTGTCTCTGCCATCAACCACTGAGGCTGGTTCGCCACTGTCATCTGCTCCTGAGAGTGACCCATTCCAACCGTCAGCCCCTGAGATCAGCACACCATCATCATCAGTTCCTGAGTTCAGCACACCGCTGACACCTACTCTGGAGCGCTGTGTACTGCTGTCACCTGTCCCTGAAGTCAACGTGCCCCTGTCACCAATACCTGAGGTTAGCGCACAACTGTCTGTTCCTGAGTTCAGTGAGCCCCGTCAGCTGTTTCTGAGGTCGGTGCACCACAGTTGCCTGTTTCTGAGCAAAATGCTCCCTTATTGCCATCCCCTGAACAGGAGGTTCCTCAGTTACAATCCTCTGAATTAAAAGTTCCCTTGTTACAGTTTCCTGAATTCAAAGCTCCTATGTTACATTCTCCTGAATTTAAAATGTCCCTGCAGCTGGCTTTCAAGTCCAACACACCCTGTTCTCTGGTCTGGGAGCCCACGGACTCTGGCTGAACCCCCCCCCCCCACCGTCCTCTAGATTGGGGGTCAATGGCCTTTGACAAGCCCCCTGACCCACCTTGTTTTATGATTTGGTGGCCTTGGGACATTGGTAGGCCGCCCAATTCACCCTGCACTCCAGTCTGGGGGGGCCCCTGACCTGCCTTGTCTCCAGCCCAGTGGGCCTGTGACAGTGGAAGACCACCCGATGGATAATTTTGTTTGAGATTCCTGTGTTTCATTTCTTCCCACTGTGCTTTGTCCCCTCTCCCCCCACCCGTGGTGGTGTTCTTGTGTTTTTGTGTGTGTGTGTGGGGGGGGGGGGGTGTAGGGGTGTCTGCAATCCATCCCCTAAGGGGGGTAGTGTTAGAACATGGGTTGGGTCCATGTCCTTGCCTTGTTTTGTAATTTATATTTTCTTGTCACCAGGACATGGGGTCATCCCACGTTCTCGCATTATTACATGAGTTTCGGGGGTTTTTTTGGTTCTGCCTCTGCATTGTTATTTTTATGTACTGTTTATTGCATTATGATTTCCCCGCCTCACACTAGTTTCATTTTGTTCATATGCCTGTTACTATTATTATGATGATGATGATGATGATGATGGTCAGTCAGGTTCTTGTTTATTTTCCCTTGCCTTAGTCCCCTGGTCCTTTGTTCATGTTTTATGTGTATTCTCTGTTTTTGGTTGCCCTTTTGTCTCAGCCCCTTAGTTCTGCCATGTCTGTAGCCACTTCCCTGTTGTCTCTGTCAGTCTTGATTAGCAGCCCCACCTGTTCTGTATTCATTGATTACCCCTTGCCTTATTTAAAAAAGAAACAATTGCAGAATGACTGGTTTGATGATCAGGATCAAGAAATTCAAAAGCTGCTTCAAGATAAGAACTTGGACAGGCATGTTCTAAGAAGGCGGATCAGAGAGCTAAAGAATGACTGGTTTCGGCGCAGAGCTGAGAAGGCAGAGCGGCACTCTCAGGAAAAGAACCACAGAGAGTTTTATGCTACCCTCAATGCCGTCTATGGCCCTAGATACAGAAGCACCCATCCTGTGAAGTCCAAAGATGGTGAGCTCCTGACTGCTCCTGACAAGATAAAGGACAGATGGGTTGAACACTTCAGCGACTTATTAAACCAACCAACGGATGTTGACTTGAGCATCGTCGATGACATAGACCAGCTTCCAGTTATCGAATCAATGAGCCTCCCAATTGAAGACCAAGAACTTGACCAAGCCCTTAGAAACACCCGATTAGGAAAGAGCCCAGGTCCAGACGGTATTCTACCTGAAGTACTTGTGCATGGAGGACGCCGCTTAAGAGCTTTCCTACTTGTCCTATTCAACATCTGCTGGACTACAGAGATTATCCCAACCGACTGGATAGACGCCATCATTGCAATTCTGTTTAAAAAAAGGTGACAGAAGCCTCTGTGGCAATTACAGAGGAATTTCACTGCTCAGTGCTGTTGGTAAAGTCTTCGCGGGCATTATTTTGCAGAGGCTTCACCTGTTAGCAGAATATATCTACCCCCAGTCACAGTCAGGGTATCGAAACGGTAGAAGTACAATAGATGGGATTTTCACCCTTTGCCAGCTGATGGAAAAAACAAGAGAGCAGCGCAGATGCATGTGCATAGCCTTCGTGGATTTTGTGAAGGCGTTTGACATGGTCAATTGCGAGCTCCTCTTCATCATCCTTGGCAAACTTGGCTGTCCTCCAAAGTTTATAAGAATCATCAAGAGACTATACACGGACATGCACGCCCGACTTGCTATCAATGGTGAGCTCACCCAATCCCTTGAATACAACAGCGGGGTCAAGCAGGGGTGTAAACTAGCTCCAACACTCTTTGGCATGTACGCAGCAGTCCTACTTTGGCTCGCTTTCAAAGAAATCAAGCACACCTGCAGTGTACGGATCAGATTGCGTTACGATGGCGATCTTTTTGACCTCCACAGATTAAAAGCGAAATCCAGAGTCCTCACAGAATATATTAGAGAAGCTCAGTATGCTGACGATATCGCGATTTTCAGTGATACACCAGAGGGCCTGCAGACGTTATTATCCTCCTACAATGACGTCGCTAAGAGAATGGGTCTCTGCATCAACACAGTCAAAACAGAAACCATGTGTATTGGCAATACAGCTGAGTTCTTTATTGACGACATCAAATTGGCCAATGTTACTCGCTTCAAGTATCTCGGCAGTTATGTCAGCAGTGACTGCTCTATGAAGGGGAAACTTGCATCTCGCATCCAAGCAGCATCGTGTGCTTTTGGCCGTTTGCGCAAGAGGGTGTTTGATTCGCATGACCTCACAGTCTCTACCAAAGTCGCAGTTTACAATCAGTGCCTTATGCCCCTCCTGATGTATGGCAGCGAAACCTGGACCCTTTACCAGCATGAAGTTAGGCAGCTTCGTATAATCCAACAGCGTCACCTTCGCTTTATACTAAACATCAAGTGGGACGATTTCATCAGCAATGAGGAGGTGCTGCGGCAGGCACACGTCGAAGATATCGAGATCAACCTTGTAATGAGTCGCCTGCGCTGGTTAGGTCATGTCTGTCGAATGAATGATGATAGGCCGGTGAAGGGACTCCTGTATTGTGAGCTGGCTCATGGTTCTCGCAAAGTAGGTCGACCCAAACTCCGTTTTAAGGACACATGCAAAAATGCATTGAAGTGTGCCGATGTTTTAGATCAATGGCAATTGGTAGTACATGATAGAGTGGAATGGAAGAACCTCACGAGGAAAGTTTGCAGGGTGCATAATTCAAAGAGAGTGATGGCTCACGAGAAAAGACGGGCTTGACGCAGAGCAGAGAGGAGTAAGGAAGGAACTGTGGATATACCCGTTTCAGGTGAAAGACGTTGATTATTATTTAAGCCCGTGTCTGCCTTTGTTCTGTCTGGTGTCCTAGTCATACGGCGTGAACAACAAACTTCTCTTTAGCCTGGAATTCTGTTTGCCTGCACCCTGCCTCACCTTGCTTCATATTTTTGCCATGCCATGCCTTTGTTTTACCAAGCCTTGATTTTGAGCCCTTGAGCTGGTCGGGGTTGACCAGCTTAAAATAAAGACTTTAAAACTCAGGTCACAGAATTTGGGTCCTACCTTCCTGCCCCACCGGGGCCAAATTGTGACAGGATTACAGTTAAAAAAAAGTGGAAAATTCCAATTTCAAAATTACAAGAAAAAGTTAGCAAATTTGCAAGAAAAGATCACAATTTTACAACAAAAACTGACAAATTTATAAGAAAAAGTTGCAAATTTGCAGTAAAAAAAGTTTAAAATTTATGAGCATTTCAATTTTTCAAGAAAATGTATCAAATTTATGGGAAAAAGGTCACAAACTTACAAGAAAATAGCAAATTTATAAGAAAATAAGTTGAAAATAGGTAAACAGGTAAAGTCCATGTGGGCAAACACATATGGGGCCAACATGGAACCCATGGACAAACCCACATGGGACCCTTAAGAAAGCACAGATTTAACCTTTGGTGGGGCCCACATGGGCATGCTGGCTGAGACGTGTCAAAATTGCTGTCAAAAAAGTTGTTTTTATTTGTTTTTTCACTTGAGTTCATACAACAGCATTTTCCTCATGGCATATTCCATAATCACAAAGTGGCAGAAGCTTCATGAGAAACACCATGAATTCCCTCAGTCTGAACTAAAGGCATCGTTCACTCGCTCCTTCATTTTCCGAGGGTGAGCTCACTCGTGACTGCGGCTGGCTGTGGGTCAATGTGCCAATTCGTCCCACACTTCTCCTTTTTCAAACATACAGTAAGAATGTTCTTGAGTCAGGGGAAGGAAGCAGTCATGTTGTGCCCCCACGACTCCTCTTTTCCGACGGCACTGCCATCAGCCATAACTTAACAAGCAAAATGAAACAAGTTTGGATATGGCTGGGGACCATTTACCCTCCTGGTGCTTTACAACTAGGTCACCGAGCTAAAGACTGCTCGGGCTTCTTTAGTGAATGAGGCACTTTCATTCCTACAGAGGGACAAATGTCTAAGTGCATCCAGCCACATATATAAAATCAAAGTATTTAGACAGTGTGGCGATGGGCTAGACCAAGGGTCTGCAACCTGTGGCTCTTTTGTGCATAATCGCTGGCTCCCTGTGTCCCACAAAAAGACTAAAAACAATGTAATAAAAATTCATATGTAAAAAGTGACAAAAATAACAAAAATCTGGCAAATTTATGGGGAGGAAAGCTGCAGATTTTAAAGCTGCAGTTACAAATAAAACATCAACATTTATAAGAACACTGAAATCTATATGGAAAAAAGTTTCAAATTCATGATAAAATTTACAAGAAATGCTTCAATTTTATGTGGAAAAAGTCACAAATTTTCATGAAACAATTTAAAGAAAAAATATAATAGCAAGACATAACAAATATACATGAAAAAAATCAAGAAATTGGAGGAAAAACAATGCAAATTTACTGTAAAAAGCTGTGAATTAATGGAAATAAAGTTAAAAGTGACTTACAATAGATAAACTTGCACAGAAAAAGCTGAAAATATACAACAGAAAAATGGTGGAAATTTAAAGGGATGGAGTAGCAAATTTACAATAAACAATTCATGAAGAGTTAGATTTTTGAGAAAAAATGACAAATTTATGAGGAAAAACTGCAAATTTGAGAGAAAGATCTCACACTTCTTCTTATTATTATTCTTCCCTTCAAGGGTTGCCACAGCAGATCATCTGTCTCCATCTCACCCTATCCCTTGCATCTTCCTCTGTAACACCAACCCTCTCCATGTCCTCCTTCACTACATCCATGAATCTTATCTATGGTCTTCTTCTTTTCCTCCTGCCTGGCAGCTCCATCTTCAACATCCTTTGACCAATATATCCACTATCCCTCCTCTGCACATGTTCAAACCATCTCAGCCTTGCCTTTCTTACTTTGTCTCCAAATCGCTCAACCTGAGCTGTCTCTCGGATATACTCATTTCTAATCTTGTTCCTCCTAGTCGCTCTCAATGAAAATCTTAGCATCTTAAGCTCTGCCACCTCCAGCTCCATCTTTTGTCTTTTTATCAATGCCACCATCTCCAAACCATACATCATAGCAGGTCTCACTACCGTCTTGTAAATCTTCCCTTTCACTCTTGCTGCTACCCTTTGGTCACAAATCACCCCTGACACTCGTCTCCACCCACTCCCCCCTGTCTGCATTCTCTTCTTCACCTCTCTTGTGCATTTTCCATTGCTTTAGATGGTTGACCCCAGGTATTTAAACTCATCTACTTTCACAACCCCTACTCCTTCCATCTTCACCGTTAGACGTGCCTCCCTCTCATTCACACTCATGTATTCTGTCTCGCTTCTACTGACTTTCGTTCCTCTTTTCTCCAGAGCATACCTCCACATCTCCAGGTTCTCTGCCAACTGCTCCCTACTCTCATGACAGATCACAATGTTCAATTCAATTCAATTCAGCTTTATTTATATTGCGCCACATCACAACAGAAGCCGTCTCGTGGCACCACAGTGCAGAAAAAACACACAGTGGTTTTTGCAAACATGTTGTCTGCAAACACCATGGTCCACAGAGACTCCTGCCTGACCTCATCTGTCAGCCTGTCCATCACCATAGCAAACAAGAAAGGGCCCAGAGCCAATCCCTGATACAATCTCACCCCCACCTTGAACCCATCTGTCACTCCTACAGCACACCTCACCACCGTCTTGCTGTCCTCATGCATGTCCTCATCAGAGGTGGATAATCCCAGGTCCAAAGAGTAAAAGTCCGATCGCATATTTGTTCCAGCCCTTGACTAACTCAGCTGATTCTGATAAGCGCACCGCTTCAAGATCCGTGCTTATCAGAATCAGCTGGGTTAGTCAATGGCTGGAACAAATATGCGATCGGACTTTTACTCTTTGGACCTGGGATTACCCACCTCTGGTCCTCATACATATCCTGCACCACCCTCACATACTTCTCTGCCAGTCTTGACATTCTCATACAGTACCACACTTCCTCTCTTGGCACCCTACCATATGCTTTCTCTAGATCCACAAAGACATTGTGCAACTCCTTCTGACCTTCTCTATACTTCTGCATCAGCACTCTTAGAGCAAACATTGCCTCTGTAGTACTATTTCTTGGCATGAAACCATACTGCTGCTCACCTGTCCTCTTAACCTGGCTTCAACAACTCTTTCCCATATCTTTATAGTGTGGCTGATCAACTTTATGCCTCTATAGTTACCACAGCTCTGAGCATCACCTTTGTTCTTGAAAATTGGTACCAAAACACTTCTTCTCCACTCCTCAGGCATCCTCTCCCTCTCCAAGAATGCATTAAGCAATCTAGTTAAAATGTTCACTGCCATCTCTCCTAAACATCTCCATACCTCTACAGGTATGTCATCTAAACCAACCACCTTTCCATTCTTCATTCTCTTCAAAGCTGCCCTCACTTCTGCCTTGCTAATCCTCAGGACTTCCTTGTTCACCATCTTTCCTTCATCCATCCTCCTCTGTCTCTCTCATTTTCTTTATTCATCAGCTCTTCAAAGTACTCCTTCCACCTTATCAACACACTCTCGTCATTTGTTAGTACATTACCATTTCTGTCCTTAATCAACCTAACCTGCTGGACATCTTTTCCGCTCGATCTCTCTGTCAAGCCAATCGATACAAGTCCTTTTCTCCTTCCTTAGTGTTTAGCCTCTCTTACAACTCATTATATGCCTTTTCCTTTGCCTTTGCCACCTCTCGCATTGCCATGAGCCTAGATTCCAAATACTCCTGTCTACTTTCTTCATCCCCCGACTATCCCACTTTTTCTTTGCTAACCTCTTCCTTTGAATACTTTCCTGTACCTCCTCATTCCACCATCAAGTCTCCTTGCCTTCCTTCCTCTGTCCACTGGATACATCACATCCATTTCTACCCATTTCCCTCAACATTTTTACTGTACTTTCCCAGTCATCTGGTAATTCTTCTCTACCACACAGAGCCTGTATCAACTCCTTCCTGAACTCTGTGCGACCTTCTTCCTTCTGTAACTTCCTCCACTTAATCTTTGGCTCTGTCTTGACTCTCTTCCTCTTCTTGCTTTCCAAAGTCATCCTACAGACGACCATCAGATGCTGTCTAGCTATGTTCTTCCCTGCCACCACCTTGCAGTCTCCTATCTCTTTCAGTTTTGTCCTTCTGCATAAGATGTAGTCCACCTGTGTGCACCTTTGTTCACTCTTGTAAGTCACCCTATGTTATTCTCTCTTCTTAAAGTACAGTGGTGTGAAAAAGTGTTTGCCCCCGTCCTGATTTCTCTTTTTTTTTTGTATGTTTGCCACACTTAAATGTTTCAGATCATCAAATTTAAATATTAGACAAAGATAACACAAGTAAACACAAAATACAGTTTTTAAATGAAGGTGTTTATTATTAAGGGGAAAAAAAAAATTCCAAACCTACATGGCCCTGTGTGAAAAAGTGATTGCCCCCTAAACCAAATAACTGGTTGGTCCACCCTTAGCAGCAACAACTGCAATCAAGCGTTTACGATAACTGGCAATGAGTCTTTTACAGCACTGTGGAGGAATTTTGGCCCACTCATCTTTGCAGAATTGTTATAATCCAGCCACATTGGAGGGTTTTTGAGCACGAACTGCCTTTTTAAGGTCATGCCACAGCATCTCAATCGGATTCAGGTCAAGACTTTGACTAGGCCACTCCAAAGTCTTCATTTTGTTTTTCTTAAGCCATTCAAAGGTAGACTTTCTGGTGTGTTCTGGATCATTGTCCTGCTGCAGAACCCCAGTGTGCTTTAGCTTGAGGTCATGAACAGATCAGACATCAGTGTTGCCAGACAAGAAAATGTTGAAATATCGTACCAGGGGCTTAAAATTATCGTATTTTGAGGAAAATTATCGTACACACCCAGTTTTCATTCTGATGTGACTCAGGACCATCTGCTTTAGTAACATATTATCACAGATTGTGCATATGGCCTATAATGCAGTTTTACCTTTAAATAATCTAACAGATAGGTTGAAAAAAGCACCTCCACCTGTGTGAAGTACGGGATGAGCCTGTACTGAACTGCCCAAAATATCAGTCGTACTTAAGTATCTTCTATGTGGCTTCTGTTGGATCATCATATATCAAGGTCTTGCCTCATAAATATTTTGAGAAGTACTCTGTTTATACACTAGTAATAAACAATCAATCCACCTAAACTACTGCTGAAATGCCTCTGATAACTGAAGCAGAAACCTGTTTCAGTTTTATTGAGAACTACAATTTAGTGACATTTTTTGCAGACATTTGCACGTTGCAGCAGCAACAGAAAACTTTTATACTAATGCCAACAACAAGTTTGAACCACCTAGTAAAACTGGGATCTGCCCCCCCCACCCCACCCACAAACACACCCCATTCGTTTCTCAACCTGCCCATTATGGTGTTTACTTGTTGAGTTTGCCGTGCCTGCATTAGTGCTGTAACGTACACAAACGATTCAATCAAGTGTGCTAGTTTTTATGGATGGATGTACTGTACTGAATCACTAACCAGAACTGCACTGGAAGCCAGGGATCAGCAGCTGAATCACCACCTGCGCAGCAAATGAGCCCTGCCCGCTCGGTTCAGCTGACTGCCAGTTCAGTCACTGGTAGACAGTTGGAGCTCCAGTACAACACTGAGTGATTCGGTGTACAACTATTTATAACGCATATTTTTAGCTTGACTAGGCACATTTCTTTGAACTGTGGATCCCATCACTAAGCTCCATCCAAGGCTGCCTCTCTGCTACTGCAACACAAGTCTTCCATCTTCTTTTTCACACAGCTCGCGCACGTGAGACGATGCGTAAAAATAAATGTAGTTTGTATGTGCAGGATCCATATTCTGATTGCGTTTGCTAATGTATTAACGTAGCTGTGTAATGAAGTGGTCAAATTATTGTACCTTAGGGGAATTTTGAAAATATTGATCTTACATCATACAGAGGGCAAAATTATCTTACAAATACGATAATTATCATACCTCTGGCAACACTGCCGGATATTCTCCTTCAGGATTTTTTGGTAGACAGCAGAATTCATGGTTCCATTTACCACAGCAAGTCTTCCAGATCCTGAAGCTGCAAAACAGCCCCAGACCATCACACTACCACCACTATATTTTACTGTTGGTATGATGTTCCTTTTCTGAAATGCTGTGTTACTTTTATACCAGATGTAATGGGACACTCACCTTCCAAAAAGTTCAACTTTTGTCTCGTCAGTCCACAGAGTATGTTTCCAAAAGTCTTGGGGATCATCAAGATGTTTTCTGGCAAAACTGAGACGAGCCTTTATGCTCTTTTTGCTCAGCAGTGGTTTTCATCTTGGAATTCTGCCATGCAGGCCATTTTTGCCCAGTCACTTTCTTATGGTGGAGTCATGAACACTGACCTTAACTGAGGCAAGTGAGGCCTGCAGTTCTTTGGATGTTGGTATGGGGTCTTTTGTGACCTCTTGGATGAGTTGTCGCTGCACTTTTGGGGTAATTTTGGTCGGCCGGCCACTCCTGGGAAGGTTCACCACTGTTCCATGTTTTTGCCATTTGTGAATAATGGCTCTCACTGTGGTTCGCTGGAGTCACAAAGCTTTAGAAATGGCTTTATAACCTTTTCCAGACCGATAGATCTCAATTACTTTTTCTTATTTGTTCCTGAATTTCTTTGATGATATCTAGCTTTTGAGGATCTTTTGGTCTACTTCACTTTGTCAGGCAGGTCCTATGTAAGTGATTTCTTGATTGAGAACAGATGTGACAGTAATCAGGCCTGAGTGTGGCTAGAGAAATTGAACTTGGCTCTCCAAAGATGTGATAAACCACAGTTAATTTATGTTTTAAAGGGGTGAGGGACACCTTTTCACACATGGCCATGTAGGTTTGGATTTATTTTTTTTTACCCTTAATAATAAACGCCTTCACTTAAAAACTGCATTTTGTGTTTACTTGTGTTATCTTTGTCTAATATTTAAATTTGTTTGATGATCTGAAACATTTAAGTGTGACAAACATACAAAAGAATGAGAAATCAGGAAGGGGGCAAACACTTTTTCACTCCACTGTATGTGTTCACCACAGCCAGTTCCATCTTTTTAGCAAAATCCACAACCATTTGTCCTTCCATATTTCTCTCCTTAAGACAATAGCTACCCAGAACCTCCTCATCACCCCTGTTCCCTTCACTTACATGCCCATTAAAGTCTGCTCCAATCACCACTCTTTCCCCTCTTAGAACACTCTCTACCATTTCCTCCAACTTACTCCAGAATTTCTTTTTCTCTTCTGCCTGACATCCAACTTGTGGGGCATATGCACTTACAACATTCAGCATCACAAATTTGTCTTCTAGCTTCAAACTCATGATTCTGTCTGACTCCCTCTTTACCTCCTGAATACTCTTCACATTACTCTTCCTTTCAAAACTACCCCTACTCCATTTCTCTCCTATCTACACCATGGTAGAACAGTTTTAAATCCACCTCCAATGCTTCTAGTCTTGCATCCCTTCTATCTGATTTCTTGAACACAGTATATCGACCTTTCTTCTCTCCATCATATCAGCCAACTCTGCCTTTACCAGTCATAGTCCCTACATTTAATGTCCCTACTCTCAGCTCTGTACTTCTACCTTTCCTTTTCTCTCGTTCCCTCCTAACACACCTCCCCCCTCTCCTCCTCCTCGATCTTCGACCAACAGTAGCCCAATTTCCACCAGCACTCTGTCGGTTAACAGCACCGGTGGGGGTCGTTGTTAACCCGGGCCTCGACCGATCCAGTATGAAAGTCTCATTTGTCATGATCCGCATGTTTGATTTGGCAAAGGTTTTACATCGGATGTCCTTCCTGACTTAACCCTCCCCATTTACCCTGGCTTGGGACCAGCACTAGGAGTACACTGGCTTGTGCACCCCCTGTGGCTGGGTGCACAAGCCACAGGGCTAGAAGTGTGGGTAGCCTCACACTTCTACAAGACAAATATTTGATTTAAAAGGAAAAAGTAATAAATCTACAAAAAGATTTTTGCAATATTGAGGAAAAAGGTCTTACATTTTCAAATATTAGTAGTCACAAACTTGTATGGACTAAAAAAAAAAGAAAATGTGATCAATACTGAGGACAAAATATATATCATAAAAAAATCAAAACCCTTTTTTTTCAGAAGAGTATTTTGAAAAAACACTAAAACTTGTTTGAGGGAAAAAGCTGCAGATTTATGAGTAATATCTCATATCTAAGGACAACCAGCACCTACATATAAAAGGAAATTGTGCGGCTTCCATGCTGATTTTACTGGACATTATTGCAAAATGCAGCTCTTTTCAGTGTAGATGTTTGCCGACCCCTGGTCTAGACCCACTGCTCGCTGTTCAGTTTGCCGCTATTATGCACACTTTCAAGTTGACACAGCTGTTAATGAAATGTCTGTGACATGATGTGGTCAGAACATCTCAGAGTTTAATTATTGCAGTCACATTTTACACATAGGAAAATAGTTTCTCAAAACAGGTTGTTTTATAGCATATTGCTTTAAATGATTTCCTCCTTTCACAATTTCTCTGAGATTTATGTTTTGATTGTGATATCCTGTTTGAGACTGATGTAAGCTTTTAGCTTTCATTGTCAAACTAAGTAGCGTACTGGCAAACATTTGCTGAATGAATTTGAGTTTAAAAGCCAACATAAAGCATTATCAGAGATATGGGGTGTGTGGTTTGGGTGGTCGATAGCATAAAACAGATATCTGTTTTGGATGAGTTTACTCCAATTAACCTTTAGAGTTAGGTAAAACAATTTCCTTCCTCATCCAGCCTTCAACTTGTCGATAAGACCCTATTCCTACCAGGTTTTTAAAGAAGGCTTCCCATTTATTGGTAGCTCTATTCTTCAAATGATCAATTCTTCATTAACATTAGGCCATGTACCACAGGCTTTTAAAACTGCTGTAATTAAACCCTTACTTAAAAAGCCAATGCTGGATCCAGGAGTTTTAGCTAACTATAGACCAATCTCTAATCTGCCTTTCATTTCAAAAAATCTTAGAGTTGTTGCTACGCAACTATTTGACCACTTGCAGGGAAATGGTTTATTTGAAGAGTTTCAATCAGGGATTAGAATTCATCATAGTACTGAAACAGCTTTAGTGAAGGTCACTAACAACCTCCTTATCGCATCTGATAATGGACTTGTTTCTGTACTTGTCCTTTTGGACTTTAGTGCAGCTTTTGAGACTATTGATCACAATATTTTACTTGATAGATTAGAACATCTTATTAGACTTAATGGAACTTTGTTGCAGTGGTTTAAATCTTATATATCTGATTGGTTCCAGTTTGTTCATGTCAATAATGAGTTTTGTTCTAACTCAAAGCTTAGTCACGGCGTTCCACAGGGATCTGTGCTAGGCCCTATTCTTTTTAGTTTATATATGCTCCCGCTAGGCAATATTATTAGAAAGCACTGCATACATTTTTATTGTTATGCAGATGGCACACAATTATACTTGTCAGTGAAGCCAGATGATAGTCATCAATTAGCTAAATTAGAGGCCTGTCTTAAGGAAATCAAATCTTGGATAAGATAAGCCTTTATTAGTCCCACAATGGGGTAATCCCAGAATATGTGTTGCGTTTTCAATTCAATTCAATTCCGCTTTATTTATATAGCGCCATTTCACTACAACAGTCATCTCATAGCCCTTTTCCAACTGTACGGGGAAAGCCCCAGAATTGCAGAAAGGACCCCAGCAATCAGGCGACCCCCTGGTTGAGCAAACACTTGGTGATGGTGGACAGGGAAAACTACTCCCTTTTAAACCGGAAGAAACCTCCAGAAGAACCAGGCCTCTGGGAGGGCAGTCATCTCTGCTGTGACTGGCTGGGGGGGGTGAGGGGATAGAGAAGATGAAAAGAAACAGACATGTAGACCTAAGTCTGCTACTGGCAGCTAACCACTGCTAATCGAGGAGGCATCCAATCCAGAGTATAATAAACGTTAATAAAACTAGCAACAATACCTGTTAAATGTGGCATGCATAATTTAGTCTTAATGAAACTGCAATAGCAAGTTAGTTGTGGCCACATACATACATACATACATACATACATATGCACACTAGTGACACAATGACATGTGGCATGTAGGTGATGAACCATAATGATAAGGAAATAGCAATAGCAAGATTAAGTTTTTAACTCCATCATGAAGAGCATCTTCTTATATGCCTGTGAGACCGGGCATTTCCTGAAGACCTCCATTATGAAAGTTCAAGTCTTTTTAAACAGATGTTTAAATGTCTGCAACATCCTGGGTGTCTGGACAAGAACAACACGAGAGCTAGTTGAACTTGAAATCAAGAGAAGAAAGTGGAGGTGGTTGAGCCACACACCTGAGGAAGGCACCAGAGGACCCCACTGAAAGAGCTCTGAGATGGACACCCCGTGGAGAAAGGAAAAAGAAGGCCCATGAACAACTGGCGCTGCAGAAGCCAAAAAAACAGGATTGACATGGAGACAGCTGGAGAGGAAAGCACAGGACAGAAGAGGGTGGCAGTCTCTGGTGGACAGCCTATGTTCCTGTAACATAGGTCAAGGTCCAAGTTCCAGGAACTTGAGTTCCTGGAACTCAAGGGTTAAATGATGATGAATGAATGATGATGTAAAAACTTGCTGCTGCAAGGACCATTTCAGACATCTCCTCAGATTTATTTCCCTGTAAAGGAAGTATTGCGTTTTAATGGGAAGGCACATGTGCATTAAAATAGACTATTTACTATTTACTTATTGATTGATTGATTTTGTTGCATAATCCCTATAGGAGAGATAGGGAAACAGGTGTGGGATTTTTTTATAGGTAGCAGTCTGCAGGTAGTGTGTGAGGTGGGGCACTGAGTACGTCATGATGTGAAACTATGAGAGCCAGGGACTTAGCCAGATTGTGTCCACCGTATGTTCTTATACACCCTGTTCTGTGTTTCGGACAACCAACTTCATGGAAGTGTCAAAGTATAAAAAAAAATAATAAAGCTGGGAAAATGTGGCATTTATAAACTTTTCTAGAATTCATCATAACAGTAGGCCAAAAGAAAGTAAAAATGACCTAAAATAGCAATAAAAAAAAAAAAAACTTAAGTGCGTTAATATATGCATAATATTCCCTTCCACAGCTGTGTTGGAAAGGCAGTTTGCACATTTGATTTGCACAATACTGAGCTACATATGCTCTTCTGAATTTCTAGAACATGCAGTACGCCCCGTGAGGCATAAATTAGGCTTTACCTGCAGTCTACGGGCTGCTGTCGGGTCGGGGTGGGCTGTCATGATCCGAGCGCCAATCTCGTCCGTGCTCGGGTCATACGTCATCTCCTGCAGGTTTGACAGCAGTGAGTACCTTCTTGGCTCCCCGGGGCTCTTATTGTGACAGCGCTCGGGGGAGCTTCCTGCTGTCAAAGCCTGCCAGCTGTTCTGCATTAGGGCTCGTTCGCGCCCGGCATTTAAGCGGATGCTGAATGCAGCCCAGTGCAGCAGTCTCCGTCGAACATCCCTGGGTTTAGATGTCGAGCGAGTGTTCCTCATCTCAGACGTCAGTATTCCTCATTGTTTCCTCGGCTACGATCATCCCAAATCCTAACCCTTTATTGTAAGTGTGCTTGCTCAGCCTTACAGTCTCTGTTCCTCGTTGTTGTGTGTTTTAACCCACCGTGGCTTATTACTTTGTCACCTTGTGTATTATCTTCTGTTTCATCAACCCTTAATAAACATCATTGCAAACTCACCGGTGACTTGTTGGCGTCTTATGGTGGCTCGCGAGGGCCACCCGTGACATGGGCTTGATTCCCCCCAAGGCGTACATGTCTGTTTCCCCATCCAATGACACTCCACAACCAATGTACTGTGGAGAGAGAAGCCAAGGGGTGCGCTCAACTTCTCCACCGGTGTAAACCTATAAAGGTCACCTCTGACCTCTTTTATGGTCAAGTGGTCAGTGAAATCATGTCAGGTGCACTCTTGAGGTATGGTAACATCACCATGCAAGAGATGAGAGGCAGCAGTCAAGTGGCCCCTGAGTCCAAAGAGCACAAAGTTTTTGTCCACATACATACGTACATACCCATACACCCAGCCAGCTGGCTGACAATCTCTTATGTATATACAGAGTAATATACTATAGAGATTAACGGTGCAGGGGGTAATATTCAGTGCAATCTAGCAGTCAAATTTCAAAATGCAAACAATTCACATTTTATCAGTCACCAACAGTGTCGGGAGTAACATGTTGTTAACGCCACTACTTTTGCAGTAGCACGCTTGTGTTACGAAATTCCTGTTTAAAAAATTCAGTAATGCATTACAGTTATTGAAATTTGATCAGATGCGCTACTCACGTTACTCGTTTTATTAACCTCTTGCACTCCGGTGTACCGCGGGCGGGCACGTCTCTGCGTCCTAGAGTGCACGAGGGCGCCATAGGATGCACACTGTGCATCCTAGGGCGCACTGAAAAAAAAAAAACCCTGCATTTCCGTTCTTCCACTACAGACACAGCCGCGAACAGAAAGCCAAAGGAGTGCTTTGATTGGTTTAGATTTGATTGACCTCTCATTCAACTAATAAGAGCCTTGAATTGGGTTTCTGAAACCTTGAAGAACCAATGACTGAAAACCTAGCAAGAAGGACCCGCCTACCAATGGCTGCGAATACAGCGAGCCAATTGAAGCACAGAAGTTCGAAAGCGTGCGTCCCTTGCATAAAATCTGTTTTGTCTGAGCCGCTGGGTGACACACACGCGTTCGCCAGTCTTTTTTTCTTACTACTGTTCTTATTTGTTTTGAAAAATCATTCACTAAAACCGCAATCATGGAAGCGCAAAACCGCAATAATGGAATTATGGTTTGACCGGGTCGCGTGACCAGAACCACGAGTCTGTAACAAGCGGGCCAGCGTCATGTTCGTCTGACAATGAGGAAGAGAAGATCGCCAACGACACTGCTGTTGTGGACAGGTACAGTGGGGCAAAGAAGTATTTAGTCAGCCACCATCTGTGCAAGTTCTCCCACTTAAAAGATGAGAGAGGTCTCCCATTTTCATCATAGGTATACCTCAACTATGAGAGACAAAATGAGAAAAAAAAATCCAGAAAATCACATTGAAGGATTTTTAATGAATTAATTGATAAATTCCTCGGTAAAATAAGTATTTGGTCACCTACAAACAAGCAAGATTTCTGGCTCTCACAGACCTGTAACTTCTTCTTTAAGAGGCTCCTCTGTCCTCCACTCGTTACCTGTATTAATGGCACCTGTTTGAACTTATTATCAGTATAAAAGACACCTGTCCACAACCTCAAACAGTCAGACTCCAAACTCCACTATGGCCAAGACCAAAGAGCTGTCAAAGGACACCAGAAACAAAATTGTAGACCTGCACCAGGCTGGGAAGACTGAATCTGCAATAGGTAAGCAGCTTGGTGTGAAGAAATCAACTGTGGGAGCAATTATTACAAAATGGAAGACATACAAGACCACTGATAATCTCCCTCGATCTGGGGCTCCACGCAAGATCTCACCGTGTGAGGTCAAAATGATCATGAGAACGGTGAGCAAAAATCCCAGAACCACACGGGGGGACCTAGTGAATGACCTGCAGAGAGCTGGGACCAAAGTAAGAAAGGCTACATCAGTAACACACTACGCCGCCAGGGTCTCAAATCCTGCAGTGCCAGACGTGTCCCCCTGCTTAAGCCAGTACACGTCCAGGCCCGTCTGAAGTTTGCTAGAGAGAATTTGGATGATCCAGAAGAGGATTGGGAGAATGTCATATGGTCAGATGAAACCAAAATAGAACTTTTTGGTAAAAACTCAACTTGTCGTGTTTGGAGGAGAAAGAACACCATACCTACTGTGAAGCATGGGGGTGAAAACATCATACTTTGGGGCTGTTTTTCTGCAAAGGGACCAGGACGACTGATCCGTGTAAAGGAAAGAATGAATGGGGCCATGTATCGTGAGATTTTGAGTGAAAACCTCCTTCCATCAGCAAGGGCATTGAAGATGAAACGTGGCTGGGTCTTTCAGCATGACAATGATCCCAAACACACCGCCCGGGCAACGAAGGAGTGGCTTCGTAAGAAGCATTTCAAGGTCCTGGAGTGGCCTAGCCAGTCTCCAGATCTCAACCCCATAGAAAATCTTTGGAGGGAGTCGAAAGTCTGTGTTGCCCAGCGACAGCCCCAAAACATCACTGCTCTAGAGGAGATCTGCATGGAGGAATGGGCCAAAATACCAGCAACAGTGTGTGAAAACCTTGTGAAGACTTACAGAAAACGTTTGACCTCTGTCATTGCCAACGAAGGGTACATAACAAAGTATTGAGATGAACTTTTGTTATTGACCAAATACTTATTTTACCGAGGAATTTACCAATTAATTCATTAAAAATCCTTCAATGTGATTTTCTGGATTTTTTTTTTCTCATTTTGTCTCTCATAGTTGAGGTATACCTATGATGAAAATTGGAGACCTCTCTCATCTTTTAAGTGGGAGAACTTACACAATTGGTGGCTGACTAAATACTTTTTTTCCCCACTGTAAGTGTTATAAGCTAAATTATTCTTTATCCCTGAAAATTGTAATCAAAATGACTTTTGACCGATCGGTAAATTACAACTGTGCGTTATCACACCATGAAGACTGCAGCGCACAGGTCCAGTCCGTGCACCGCGTCCGGACTGTGAACGCCCCCCCCCCCCCGATACTCTTCTGTAGCGGATTGCAGATATTATTGCAAATATTTTAGTACAACTGTGCGTAGTAGACCACTTCGCACGGTCCGTCATGGAGCGATGGGCGATGTCCATCCTCTGTAGCCGGGGGGGGGGGTGTTATCTTCTACATTACAGATATTTTAGTATAATTTTTAGTGCACTGTAGGTTATTTTTTCTTGTAAAAAAAAAAAGCCACACATTTTTTACGTGGCATGCTTCTTTGTGTGTGGGGGCTTGTTTGTTCATTCATTCATGAATGAATGAATAAACAACCCCCCCCACACACACACACACACACACAGCCCTTCACCTTTCATTCGAGCCCAAGATGAAGCTTCTGCTGGGGTCTTTCTGCAACTGTGGGGGTTCCCCCCTACAGTTGATAGTGCTATGAGATGACTGTTGTTGTGAAATGGCGCTATATAAATAAAGTTGAATTGAATTGAATTGAATTATATTGAATCATTCAAAAGTTACAGACGTTTTTCCAAACTGTGCCATTTGGCACAATTTGGCACAGTTCAAAAACGCCTGGGAACAACCTAAGAAAAAAACTGTGTAATATATTCATTTTTGTGGTATTGTTACAAAATTTTGACCTCAGCTGGATAACACTTGGTTCTACATTTCTGTTGCATTTTCCAGCCCGGATCTGACAGCTGTGTGTTATTTGCAACCATTTGTATCCAAAAAAACACCCAGGCAAAATTTATTTTCTTCAAGTTCAGTGTGTTTAGATGACTGTTACTCAGTGGCCGGAGCACTTAGAGAGATTATGACTGTTTTGCCAAAAAATTCAAAGTGTTTTCTTTTAAATGAGACCAACCCCATGAAGATGCCGCAAAGGGTTGAAGAACAGCTTTTGATTTACTTTGGGTACGTTATTTTTTGGTGTTTTTAGGGAAATTGACCAGAGTGCAAGGGGTTAATATGGATAGATATTTTAGTGCAAATAGACGATCATACAACTTGCAGTTGCTAGACCCTCATCAGCTGCCAACTGGAGATGAATACATAGGTTCGGTGGCTATTGGCGGGACAACTGCCGTCCCCAGCGCCACCACTGGCCTCAAGCTACTGGAGGTTGTCATGCCAAAGGCAAAGGCAACCAAATAAATAAGCAAAAAAATATAAACTGACCCTACCATAAGTGACGCAGCCGTCACACAGTCTCCTCCGCAGGTCCGTTTCCTGTCCTGCCCCAGTTCACATCACAACCCAGTGGGGAGAAATGGCGTGGCAGTGGCGACTTCTCGTATCGAGCCCTGATCACCTGTTGTCTGAGCGGTGAGTAGCCCCTACCAGCTCCTACCTCTGTGGTTAAACATGAGTATTTTTTGAGCAAGAAGCTTGCATTAAATGTCCGCATTGAAAGTTTTCTTACACACAGAGAAAAAGTGATTGCGATTTGTTGCAGTAAGTGGTGAACTTTCATTTAACTGTGCTTTATGGGTTTTTTTTATCTCATTAATTTACATGCTGTTGTGATATGCAACAGTTTCATGGAAGTAAATCCTCTAAATATGTGTTTTTAATGGCCTGGTCCAGGGGTGTCAAACATATGGCTCGTGGGCCAAAAACGGCCCACCAGGGGGTCCAGAATTTTCTCTGTGAATTCACAGCTTTATTTCTAGTAAATTTCTGACTTTCTACTAATAACAATAGTTTGTGTAAATCTGAGACATTTTTCTCTGTAAGATGAGATTTTTTTTCTCATCAGTTTTCTACTTCTTTTTTCTGATGAGAACAAGGGGCTCTTGAGCTTGCTGTGTGTGCAAGATGATTTAAGTATGCATTTAAAAGTAATGTGAAAGTTACTTTTCCAAGTAACTAGTTACTTTAATCATGCAGTAACTCAAAAGTAACTCAGTTACTTTTGAAAAGAAGTAACTAGTAACTGTAACTAGTTGCTATTTTTTAGAAACTTGCCCAACGCTGGTCATCAACCTCTTCCAAATCAACCTGCAGAAACCATTTGTGTAAGTAAAGTTTGATATAAAAATTTGGAACGATGTTTTAGTGGTCCAAGATGGCCGCCTACATGGAGAAGGACCCACTTCCTGTGTATATAAAAAAAAAAAAAAAAAAACTTCTCTTGAGGTACAGAAACTGCAACATTTACTTCACAGTGATGTGTTAAATTTCAGTATTCAGTTATTCCAAGAATTTTACATACTGTGTACTGTCTGGGCTTGGCTCCTGGCCATGCCCAGCACTTTTTGTGTTTTTGTGTATTCTGGTTGTTGTTGTCATTATAATCATCTTTATTATTATTATTATTATTATTATTATTATTATTATTATTATTATTATTACTCTCTCTGCTTAGTTTTTCATAGTTCCTATATTTGGTTATATTTTGAAATCATTCCTGTTTCATTTCCTGTAGTTTTATTGTTTTAGTCCTCCTTCTGGTTTGCCATCATGATTTTGCTATTTATGTTTCATTACATCGCCTGCATCAGCTGTTTCTTATCTAGGCTCATTAGTGTTTGTATTTCAGTCCCCTCATTCCTTTGTTCCCCACCGAGATATAATTCCATGTTACTACATGTTGTCACTAGTGATGGCCAGATGAGGCTTTCTGGAGGACTTGAGGCCTTTAGAAGTTAGATTGCCAAAATAATAATTCTGTAGGTAATGTCCCATTATGCTCTACACATATTCTATACATATTCTGTTTGTGTTCTTATGAACAAATATGTTAAGAGTCTTTGTTTGCAGTCTTATGAGCAAATATGTTAAAAGTGTTATACTACAGTCTGAAGTGTTAAGCAGCCACAATCTGATAAACAGGAATAAGGCAGAGCCTTAGAGCCCTCTTTCTCTCTCTCTCTCCATTCTGTTAGTCAGGTCTATTACATTAGTTACACACCCAAATCAACACTCACATACACACATTTCATAATACATCTTAGGGGATAGCTAACGTGAATAGCGGATGGCATGTTCACGTCAGAGTTAAAATGGCCAATCAGACGGTTGCGTGCAAGTCCATCCCACTGTACAGGGCCTGCCTGGCCCAAGAAGATAAATGTAAGTTGCACCCGGAAGTCCGGGTCAGTCTGACAACGCTCCCAAGGGAGCTGCGTTCCACTGAACCCAGCGCTGCTTGCTTTATCCATCTTATCTTATCTTTACATGTGACCTCTGAATAAATGTTGTATCTTTGAACTGAAGAATTCTCCGGCTTATTCCTGGATCTTTCAATCAAAGAATTGGGATTCTAACATCTTTCATCAAAATGGCTCATATAGACGAGGCCTCACGTGAAACTCCATTTTCTCTACCAGGCCATCTAGTGGACAAAACGTATACAACATGCAGAGTTTTACAAGAGCATTATTGGTTTAGTGTGTATTTTTTCAATTTCAATAAATGCACTGTCTTTTAAGAAATATCAATGATAATAAGTGAAAAAAGAAATAATAAAACTAGGGTGACTACATTGAATGTGCCTGTGTTACTTGGTGTGTTTGTACTACTTATCCATTTTTATTAAGAAATAATAAACTTTCAACAGTCTTATACTGTCTTTCCCAGTATATTCAGCTCTGGCCTTATTCTCATACAGGGCACAATAGCAATAGTGCCTCAGCATAATGATGTATAATAATGATCCAAGCTATTTGAAACATAACAGACACTTCACCTTGCAAACAAAAATCAAATTACAAGGATGACCAAGCTGGGATTCAAACCCAGGCCTCCCACTTGGAGAGCAAATGCTTTTCCACTAAGGCATCACCTCAGTTACAATAAACAGCCACTATTTGTGGAAAATACATCAATGGGAGAAATGTGCTCAAAATGTTCCCAAATGGAAGAAATCCGTGTTTTTGGTGCTGCCTACATCTGAAAATTGGCTGTGACAAATCCTTTACACAGTCAAACATCAACAACACAAAACGTGACGGATGGGGATTTCCATTGTGTATTGCTGCTCACTTTATTTCATGTTGAGTGCAAAATCATGAATGGCTTCCTGACCCAGTCACGTGGTACAACGTCAACACATACATCACAATACACGCCTTGAAACATGCTTTGCCAGATATTTCCTGGATAAGCTCGAAGCTCCGGAGCCTGCCATCCCATCACTAATTGTCACTCCTCTGCTTTTCACCATGCTCCTGTCTGGTTCATACCCTTATTTTATTGTTTTGTATTCGAGTTTAGTTGTGTGTTTTCCAACCCTTGAGCTGCACCTTCAGTTTAATAAGGTGCTGAAACTCATCCCTGTGTTTGAGTTTGTTCTGTCTCTGCCTGCCCGGCTGAGGCACCAGACATAACACACTGTACCTTAAATGAAGAAAACAAGGTCATTCCAAAGGGTTCATATACTTTTTCTTGCCACTTTACATTGTGATTTCTGATCCCAATTTCGAATCCCAGCTAGATCTCAAGAGTCACTACTTTCACTGGAAAGTATATTGGTTTTTAACACTCCGGTGCACTAAATGTTGATAATAAATAGCAATGCTGCTGTTTTGGGATTGGTACAGTATTGCTGCAGCAAAGTATCATGATATTATGTTTTGTGATTGTTTTGCCCCCAACCCTTCTATTTCCTTGGCTGCCTTGAGGATATTGTTGGTGCACAGAGGGCTCACTGTGTATCCACGACTGTACCACTATATAAAGGAAAAGCATTACAAGTTTGCTATAAATTAATCCAAATAGGGCAGCCATGCTACACAATTCACTTTCTACTCGAACACACTCGGGGAAGTGCGACACCATCAAAGTGCCATTTCTGTTGCCTCCGGCTGAAGTATTTTAGTTTGTAGGCAATAACTCAGAGTAATGCTGTCATTGTTGTCTCTGTGTTGCTTCTATTTCACAGCTGATAGTTTTACAAGTAACACTTACATAAGTTATTACCTCTAATTCATCACATCCCAACAGTGTGCATCTTACAAATAAATGAGAGATTGTGTTGAGTTTGAAAATGCTGATCAAAGCAAGCCAGACTTTTCGCTAAATTAAAGGGAGGGGGAAAAGGAAAAAAAAACAGCTTGTCAGTTTCCACAGCAGGAGTTCTTTATTGATTTTCATGGCTCATGTTTCAGCCTCATTACTCATATAGCTACAGCAAAAAAAAGCTGCAGGAAACTTCTGAGGAAACGCTGCGTCGTACATAAAATTGCCAAAAGCACCAGAGGAAAGCACCAAATCCCAACCCTAACTGAGAGCCGATCACTTTCAGTTACAAAGCCTTTCCATTTGGCGCGACACAGCTCCTGTGAAAGGCGCTAATGGTGGGAGAGCTGCCTGTGTACGCCCCCTCAAAATATGTTATCATGCTGTTTTTTTGCACACCGCTGGTGGTGCGAGAGATGAGAGATAAATGCCAGGAGAAGCCGTCAAGGACCACAGCCAAGTTAAACGTTCAGCCATACTCAAGTACAGTCTGTCTGGCAGATTATCAAAAGTTCTGGCTCATTGCTGCTTATGTGACTTGTCAAATTGAAAATGTTTGCAATTTCTGGACTCAAGTGGCTAATATATATGCGGCGATGAAAGTAAAGACTCGAATTTCAGTTGACAGTAGGCCGATGGTGGGAGCCAGACTTTGAACAACAGTCAAGCCAGCTGGCAACTAGTGAAGAAAAGAAAATCACACAATCTAATTGAGTTTGGAGTCAAAAACCATAACTATCCAGAGCCCCTTTTGTGGTTTTTGACACCAAATTTGCACAGAGATATAAAACTCATTATTTTAATAAATTTCAGACTTTCATGTTTCTGAGTTTTTGACAAGAAGGAGTTACTGGTGACAACACTGATCCTTGGAAAGTCCAAATGTAATGTGAGCTGAACTGATGATCCCAGATTTGCAGTCATTTCAGTTCAGGTCATTAATATGACAAGGCTCATTTTAAATACTTTGTGAATGTGAAGTGTTCCCATTCACTGTACTTTTTGCTCCCACAGGTCTTAAGGAAATAGCTGACTTATTTTGATCAAATTTTCTTTAATTACTGCAGCATCATTGTGAATCGTCTTTTGCAGCAGTTCGTTTCAGTGCATGTCTCTTTAAAGCAGCACTATGGAGCTTTCTGATTCCAGGTAGGAACACTTAAAGGCTACAACTATGTAGACTATGACCTCAGTCCCGGTAAAGTTGTGCACTATGAATGGCTGCTGGAACTCAGGTCCACAGCTGTAGTCCTTTCAGTGTTCCTATCAAGAACAGAGCTGTTGCAGGAAATGCAGACCCACCCAGGCGATGGAGGAAGTAGGGCTGGATGATTAACTAAAATAAAACCGGAACCGACCTTCAGGGTGTAGAACCCATGTAATCTTGCTCGTGTCGGTTTTGCCCCTCTTCCTGTTGCATGCATGTAGAGCTTTTCATTTACTGCCCCTTTAAGACTTGCCTGTGGAGATGTTACTCCGGAAGCAGTGGAGTCAACGCTGTTCAGATGAAGCAGAACACAAGTGGAACAATTAAAGACAGTTCGTAACAAAAACAAATGTGGTCTCCATCTACATAGTAATTGATGACTGACTCTTTATTTCATCTGAAGATGCTAAGAAAAAGCAAGTGAAGCAAACCGATACCAGCACTAAAAGGACCAGAAGCTACGTTGTTGTTAGCCTCTGATGGCTAGCCATGTCATCTCAATCTTTTTACAGAGGGAATGGACAAACTAAGGCTGTATGTAAGAACCCAATCAATCAGTCAAACTTTATTCCAGACTCAGAGTCCAACATAATAAAAACAAAACAATTAAAAAAACCAGATACAGTACAAACTTTAAAAAGACTTAAAAAGACAACTGTACCAATGCCTTCTAAACTGTGACTGAAAGCCAATATGAGGCTCATAACCACTATGTGGTGGTAACAATCATGGGTGCTTAAAGGACTCCCTCAATGCAGCTAACAAGCTAATTAGCAGCCACACATGTGACATGACCCACAAACTCCCAAGAGGTATGTGCTGTAAACATGAGACAATGTGCACTCTGTGTGAAATAATAATAAGCCTTCTGTCATGGCGGCCTCTGGGCCGTCATTAGTGTCATTAGCCCCAGCTGCGCACAGACCAACAGGTGTGAATCAACGGCTGTTAAAAGCCAGTGTCGCTGACAGCCCGGCACGGAGTCGTCTGTCTTCCTCAACGGAGAATGAACCTGCACTCCGCTCTCTGGTCTCGTCAAGAATATCTCTTGTCTCGTCTGGAACTTTGTCTGTCTCGTCAAGAACTTTGTCTGTCTCGTCTGGAACCTCGTTTGTCTCGTCTGGAACCTCATTCGTCTCGTCAAGAGCTTCACTTGCTGCATCCAGGAACTCTTCCCAGCGTCAAGCAAGTAAGCGCACCATTTGCTACTCAACGCCAAACCTTTACCCCTGTGCACAGGTGGACCACCTTGGCGGCGGACCTGCGTCCCCAGCTGACGGGGTAACGCCATCACGTCTTCGTAGCGGCTCGCTACCACCACGCCTACCGGTACGTCTTGCTCCTCAATTGCCAGAACTATTATTGTATCAATTACAGGAGTATTGGCCAACGTTATCGGTGGAATCACTGTCATCAGCATCAGCTGTGTCGTCATTGCCACTGTGTGTGGAGTCACTAACCTCGTCTTTGTCTGCATCATCATCTGTGTCATCGTCATCCCGGTCTGTGGAGTCACAGCCGGCGTCATCGTCAGGATCATCGTCATCCCGGTCTGTGGAGTCACAGCCGGCGTCATCGTCAGGGCTGTCATTGTCACAGCCGGTGTCATCGTCAGGACTGTCATTGTCACAGCCACGGGGAGTAACCCCAGCACGGTCACGGACGCCTTCACCTCCACGCTGCCTGGCCGCTGGAACTCAGCAGAGCGAAGCCAGTGCTGCTCTCAAGTAAGCCTTGTTATCTGCAGCTCTTTGCTAGTGTGGAGCATTAGTAATTTGTCTCTGCTTATCTGTTCCAGGGTTGCCGGGTCTCCGTCCAGGTAGCTCAGCTCCAGTGACCAGAACGATATCCTCGCACTCACACTCGCATTACACTCACTCACAATTAAATAAAGATTATTGTCACTATCTGCTCGTGTCAGTGTCTGTCTCCTGGGTCCCGAAACATGTCAGTACGACTCCGTCACGAAGACCCAGCGGACAGTTCACTGTCGCGCCAAATCAACACTCTTAGCGCCCGGGTAGATTTATTTGCACACCAACAGACAGTAATCTTTAATCAGCTATCTGTAATAATTGGTCGGCTGGATCGTCTGGAGGGACACCAGACGTTTCCCCCCACCGCAGACAGTTCTGCCCCTGTGGGCTTAGCATCTGGACAAACTAACATCTCCTCGTCTTCTCGCCTCACCCCTATTCCCACCCCTGCCCGGTTCAGCGGAAAACTCGGGGAAGCTCGTGGATTCATATTACAGTGTGAGTCAGTTTTTCTTCGTGTTTCGGGGGACTTTACTCTTGATTCAAGCCGGATTGGCTACATTATAAATTTGTTAGCAGGAAGAGCTTTGGACTGGGCGTATTCCATTAGGGCGAAACCAAGCTATTCCCTGCTCACTTACCAGGAGTTTGTGAATGAATTTTTGTCTGTTTTTGATCATACGGATAGAGGTGAGGTGTTGACAGAACGATTGCTGAGCTTACAACAGGGAAAGAGATCAGCTGCTGATTACGCCATTGACTTCCGGGTCCTGGCTGCAGAGATTGGGTGGGGGGAGCCATCATTATGTGGTATCTTTCTACGTAGTCTTAATGATGAGTTGAAGGATGAGTTAGCGACACGGGACAAACCGGATAATTTACGGGATTTGATTGCCCTAGCGGTTAGTCTTGATAGCAGATTGAGGGAGCGGGCGGCTGAACGGCGTTCTACTTCCCGTTCGGTTAAACCCCACCCTCGCCTCCCCAACTCTCCTCCTCTCGCTCTATCTGCGTCAGAGGAACTTCCGGTTCAGCAAGCTATAATCAGTGGCCGGTCTAAAGTGTCAGCAGCAGAGAAACAACGTCGCAGGGATCAGGGCCTTTGTTTCTACTGTGGGAAAGAGTCACATGGGGTTTTTGAATGTCCCAATAAGTTAAAAAGGGAGGGCCCGTGGATCAGAGTAGGGGGATTCACGGGCAATAACTCTAAAGAGCCCCTTACTTGTTGTCGATTACCTCTTAGGCTCATCCATTTACATACAGAACACTCCACATTGGCGTTAGTAGATTCTGGAGCTGAGCAAAATTTTATTTCTAGAGACCTGGCAACCCGGATGGGTCTTAGCTGTCAGACTCTAGATCCCCCTGTCAAACTGATTACCTTGTCTAAAGCCTCGTTGACTACTATTGCTCATCAGACGGTTCCTGTGTCAGTTATTGTATCAGGAAATCACAGGGAGGAAATTCAGTTTTTTGTTCTGCCTGTTTCTTCTTCGCCCGTTATTCTGGGGTACCCCTGGCTGCGCCTGCATAACCCCACTATTGATTGGCAAGCTGGGAGAATAACGGCATGGAGTACGTTCTGCCTCAGTGCCTGCCTTCAATCGGCGGCATGCGCCCCATCCGTCAAGGTGCCTCTGCCTGATTCATCGCCACCGGACTTGTCCAAGGTGCCAGAGGTCTATCACGATTTGGGGCTAGTATTTAGCAAGTCTTGGGCATTGTCCTTACCCCCTCATCGCCCTTATGACTGCGCGATCAACCTGAAGGCTGGGGCCCCTCTACCTGCTAGCCGCCTGTACAGCCTGTCAGTCCCGGAGCGCGAGGCTATGGACACATATATTAAGGAGTCCTTGGCTTCTGGTATCATCCGCCCGTCGTCTTCGGCAGTAGGTGCTGGATTTTTTTTTGTTGAAAGGAAAGACGGTTCTCTACACCCCTGTATCGATTTCTGGGGATTGAATGAAATAACTGTGAAAGACAATTATACCCTGCCTTTGAACACTGCTTTTGACTCCCTCCAGGGGGCGTCCTGGTTTACTAAATTGGACCTTAGGAATGCCTATCATCTTGTGCGCATAAGGGAAGGAGATGAGTGGAAGACGGCTTTTCGGACCCCCAGCGGACATTTTGAGTACCTGGTAATGCCGTTTGGGTTAACTAACGCTCCAGCCGTGTTCCAACGTCTGATAAATGATGTACTACGGGATTTCCTGAACTCGTTTGTTTTTGTTTGTCTCGACGATATTCTCATTTTCTCCCGCACACTAGAGGAGCATCGAGTGCATGTGCGCAGGGTACTGCAGCGCCTCCTGGAGAATCAACTGTTCGTGAAGGCTGGAAAATGTGAGTTCCACACTGATCAAACCTCCTTCCTTGGGTTTATTTTAGCTCGGAACCAGGTGCTCCCTGACCCGGCCAAGGTCAAGGCAGTTGTGGATTGGCCTGCACCCACCTCCAGAAAGCAGCTTCAGGGGTTCCTGGGGTTTGCTAATTTCTATAGGAGGTTCGTGCCTAATTTTGGCAATATTGCTCGTCCCCTGTCTGCTCTTACCTCCCCTAAGATCCCGTTTTGTTGGAGTAAGGAGGCAGCTGAAGCATTTGAAAGACTCAAGAGGGAGTTCGCCTCGGCCCGAGTCTTTACTCAGGTGGATCCAATGCTGCAGTGCTTGGTGGAGGTGGACGCTTCTGATTCAGGAGTTGGAGCGGCACTCTCCCAACGGTCTCCCGAGGACAGTAAGATTCGCCCTTGTGCTTATTTCTCTCACCGTCTCACTTCTGCAGAGAGGAATTACTGCATCGGAGACAGGGAGTTACTGGCAGTAAAACTCGCCTTGGAGGAATGGAGACATTGGCTGGAGGGGGCTGCTCAGCCGTTCGTGGTTTGGACGGATCATCGTAACCTGGAGTACCTCATGACGGCGAAGCGCCTGAATGCACACCAGGCTCGCTGGTCCCTCTTCTTCGGCCATTTTAACTTCTCCATCATGTATCGGCCGGGAAGTAAGAACGGTAAGCCGGATGCTCTCTCTCGGCAGTTTGACACTCCATCCTCTGAGGACCAGGAGACCCCTATCCTGCCGCCTTCCTGCGTCGTGGGCGCCCTGTCCTGGGGAATCTGCAAGACGGTTCGCCAGGCTCAGAAGACAGAGCCGGACCCCGGGGGGGGGGGGGGGCCCGGGCCGCTTGTTTGTTCCACGCGCTATCCGGGGCAAGGTGATTGAGTGGGGTCACGCTTCCAAGTGGGCCTGTCATCCTGGAGTGGGTCGGACCGTGGATCTCCTTCAAAGGACCTTCTGGTGGCCAGGGTTACGGAAGGACGTTGTTAATCACATCCGGGCCTGCGCTCAGTGCGCCACCAGGAGGACTACCCAATGTAATATCCAGGTGGCCAACCGGCATAGGAGACCCGCCCCGGACTTTAAGGTGGGTCAGAAGGTCTGGTTGTCAACCCGGAATATTTGTGTACCGGCCGAGGAACGGAAGCTCACGAAGCGCTTCATTGGCCCTTATACTATTAATCATATTATTAACCCTGTGTCTGTGCGCTTGTCTCTCCCCTCTTCGATGCGTATCTGCCCTGTTTTTCATGTCTCCCAGGTCAAACCATACGTCTTGGACCCCCTGTGTCCTGCTCCAGCGGTTCCCGCGCCCCCGAGGATGATCGATGGCCATCCGGCCTGGGGGGTGACTGCTGTCCTTGATGTCCGCAGGCGAGGTCATGGTCTTCAGTATTTGGTGGACTGGGAGGGCTTTGGACCGGAGGATCGCTCTTGGATTCGCCCAGCGTTGATCTTGGATAAACAGCTGATTCGCGATTTTCATCGGGCAAATCCAGGTAGGATTGGGCAGATGCCTGGAGGCACTGCTAGAGGGGGGAGTACTGTCATGGCGGCCTCTGGGCCGTCATTAGTGTCATTAGCCCCAGCTGCGCACAGACCAACAGGTGTGAATCAATGGCTGTTAAAAGCCAGTGTCGCTGACAGCCGGGCACGGAGTCGTCTGTCTTCCTCAACGGAGAATGAACCTGCACTCCGCTCTCTGGTCTCGTCAAGAATATCTCTTGTCTCGTCTGGAACTTTGTCTGTCTCGTCAAGAACTTTGTCTGTCTCGTCTGGAACCTCGTTTGTCTCGTCTGGAACCTCGTTTGTCTCGTCTGGAACCTCGTTTGTCTCGTCAAGAGCTTCACTTGCTGCATCCAGGAACTCTTCCCAGCGTCAAGCAAGTAAGCGCACCATTTGCTACTCAACGCCAAACCTTTACCCCTGTGCACAGGTGGACCACCTTGGCGGCGGACCTGCGTCCCCAGCTGACGGGGTAACGCCATCACGTCTTCGTAGCGGCTCGCTACCACCACGCCTACCGGTACGTCTTGCTCCTCAATTGCCAGAGCTATTATTGTATCAATTACAGGAGTATTGGCCAACGTTATTGGTGGAATCACTGTCATCAGCATCAGCTGTGTCGTCATTGCCACTGTGTGTGGAGTCACTAACCTCGTCTTTGTCTGCATCATCATCTGTGTCATCGTCATCCCGGTCTGTGGAGTCACAGCCGGCGTCATCGTCAGGATCATCGTCATCCCGGTCTGTGGAGTCACAGCCGGTGTCATCGTCAGGGCTGTCATTGTCACAGCCGGCGTCATTGTCAGGGCTGTCATTGTCACAGCCGGTGTCATCGTCAGGACTGTCATTGTCACAGCCACGGGGAGTAACCCCAGCACGGTCACGGACGCCTTCACCTCCACGCTGCCCGGCCGCTGGAACTCAGCAGAGCGAAGCCAGTGCTGCTCTCAAGTAAGCCTTGTTATCTGCAGCTCTTTGCTAGTGTGGAGCATTAGTAATTTGTCTCTGCTTATCTGTTCCAGGGTTGCCGGGTCTCCGTCCAGGTCGCTCAGCTCCAGTGACCAGAACGATATCCTCACACTCACACTCGCATTACACTCACTCACAATTAAATAAAGATTATTGTCACTATCTGCTCGTGTCAGTGTCTGTCTCCTGGGTCCCGAAACATGTCACCTTCTTTGTTATATTATGCTCATTTACTACCACACCACAGTGATATGACACACTTTTTTCTTTTTTATTGCTTTCTCATTAAGAAATGAAAAAATAACCAAAGGAGGATGAAAAAGGATGAAAAAATAACCAAAAAAAGGAAAAGAAAACAGACATGAAATGGTCAATTAACTGTGATGCTGATTTAAGGTCAAATTGCCCAGCCTTAAGAGGAAGTGACAAGGTCGATGCACAATCAAAATAACTTTGTAAATATTATTTTAAGCTGAAAATCTTACATAGTGTTGCTTTAAATGCTCATGAGCCCCAGTTAACTCCACTCTCCCTCTTACATCACTTAGTTTTGCTAATATCACAGGTTAATGTGAGCTGGCTAGCTCTTAGCTCAGGTAGCTAGCAGCGCCTGACCCAACTAATATACATTTGTCTTAAAGAATGAATGAAACAAAGCATAACTGGTGGACAGGGGTGTGTGGTTTATCTGGTTGATAGGATATGAACGATCCCTGGAGTTCAGTAAGCACAAAAACATCTGTCAATAAGTGAATGGGAAACTGCTAATGGCAGCTAACTGCCTTTGGTCCGGATCGGAGTAAAACGGCAAAATAAGCTACACTAACATCAAGATAACATACTAGAGTCTAGTGTTGTTCAGTAAACAAGGATTCCAGTCGGGGTGGATGGAATTTATAGAAAATGGCAATCAAATCAAGCGGTGGTCAAACAGTTAATGATTGGAAGACTGACCCCCCCATCCCCTTAAGTTAAATTAATGCTTATGGTTTATCTACTATTACGGTGAAAATATAACAAAAATAAACCAGAATAATACAAGATATGTTATTGTCTGTGGATTAGTGAACCAGGTGTGAATAGGGGTGTCTGTTGGGGAAATTGGCTTCTAAAGAAATAACAATATAAAAAATGCTTGGTAAGCTAACTCCAAAGTAGCACTGTTGGCTCTGAAGCTTTTGCTGAGATCTTCTAAGAAGCCGCAATTGTTTCTTGTTTTCTCTTTCTTTGTTTTTCTTTCTCTCACTCTCTCCCTCCCCATCCCTTTAATCACTTCAGATCCCTTCAACTCCCTCCCCATTCCCCCTGTCAGGTCCAGCATAAGTAAGACAATTTAAATAAAGTGTTAAAGCTATTATACAGCAGCAGGCGCCTATAAATACTATTTACATACAGTAGATATCAAATCGGCAAAGGTGGTGCCAACAGGTGGGCCGGGAGACTGGGCTTGGAGCAGATCTCTGGAGGAAAGGGTAGCGTTGGCATCGGTAAAAATGATGGTGATGTCATGCGGTGGAACCTGTCCAACAACCTGATGAAGCTGGTAAGAATTAATAGAGAAGGCCTATGAATTCCACAAGGACCACCATCATTATACAGTATATACTGTATAGCCTTTATAGAGCTTAAGGCTGCCTTCAACACCGTGGACCACATTTCCCCTTGGAGTATCCTGCAGACCATCGGAACCCCACCCAAGATCGTAGCCCTGTTTAAGCAGCTCTACAGCAGCTTGGAGAGCTGCGTCTGTGTGAACAGAAAGGAGTCTGGCTGGTTTCCCATGAACAGTGGGGTCCGATATGGTTGTGTGGCTGCTCCTGATCTCTTCAATTGTGTCATAGACTATCTAATGACCAAGGTCTGCAACCAGGTCCCTGGCATGCAGTTTGGCAAAGTACCATCTGGCTGACCTTGAATATGCTGAAGATACCATCCTGTTCAGCCCATCCTATAGTCAGCTGAGAGATGCTCTAGTTGTCTACCACGAAGAGGCAGCAAATCTGGGCCTTCAGGTGAGCTGGACGAAGACTAAGCTAATGTATGTCGGCGATGGACCGAACCTACCCCCGTTACAGCTTGGGAATGATGCCATTGAGTTTGTCAATTCCTTTGTGTATCTGGGCTCCATAGTGACCAACAATGGGGACATGAAACCAGAGATCAACTGCAGACGTGGCCTCACTGCATCAGCCCTGTAGGCACTATGGAAACCTCTATGGCACCATCGTTCAATCTCCCCGAAAGACGAAGCTCCGCACTTACAATGTGTCAGTCCTCTCCATTCTACTTGTAACGTTACATCTGAGTTCCAATCTACATGAACAGTCTGTGAACAGGAGGCCTCCAGAGTTACCCTGTTTCCTAAATAAAGCATCATAATGCCACATTCCTTGCTTGACTTAAGACCCCCAGGATCCTCTTGGTGCCAGGAAGACGCCTGGACTTTTATCATAAATCCCCTAGGAGCACTTAGCCTCAGACAGTTTAATGTGCTAAAGAGCCTTTTGATACAAGCCAGAAAACATCCGCTACATTCCTGAGACCCCCCACAATTATCCAAAGCCCGACAGTGCCCCCTTTTGTTCAACTAAGGAACACGTTTACTCATACTCTAATCAACATTGGACTGTGTTTTATCTGCCTAAAATAATCCTCTGTCTTCAAGACTTTGATATTTTTCCAGGAAATACTGCTCAGAACACTGTTGAAGATGACTGCCCCTGTGATGAACACCGATGGTTTGAAATGTTTCATTAATTATTGATTTTAAATGTATTGCTTGTCTGAAAATGTTTAAATGAGTTATAAAAGTGCATGCTCACTGGAAGTAGTCATGAAAGAGTCATGAATCACTGAGGTTAGCTAAGATTGTACAGTATATATGTCTATCATATGAATTTCAACGTTAATGTGTTTTTCTCTGAAAAACTTACGTAAGTCATATGACTGGTATCAGCCAATCGCCAGGCCTTTGTTGGACGATACCCCCTCTCATTCTGTTGGTCGGTTA
The DNA here is from genome assembly GCA_020510985.1 of Pholidichthys leucotaenia. Lineage (NCBI taxonomy): Eukaryota > Metazoa > Chordata > Actinopteri > Cichliformes > Pholidichthyidae > Pholidichthys > Pholidichthys leucotaenia. The sequence goes on along the minus strand of CM035844.1, from coordinate 327,020,903 downwards.
CAGACAAAGGACAGCTTTCTTATTGGACCATAGTTCATTCAAATCTCCCACGATAGCAGATAATTGGTTCTTCCTGCTGCCAGTCATATGTTATGACCAAAGAATTGCTCTCAGTTAAAAGAGGGAAACGCCCTACTAGTTCAACATTCTTTCAGTTATCTTTCAGTTCAGTTCTTTCTATGGTCTTTCTGAAGTCTTTTCTGTTGGTCTGAATTCTTTCTCTTTTGTGTGCATTTTTTTTTTCTCTCTGGTACCTGAGGAGAGATCATCCTTTCTTGTTGAGCTCAACCCCTCTTACTTGGAGTAAAACTCCCAAACTCTGTTTTTCCCTCTCCTCAGACACCGTGTTTATTCTGCTAAACTTTTTCTATTGATTTTCCTTAACTCACCTTTAAAGTGAGCTGATAGTGATTTTTGAACGTTTTTCCTGGAGTCTGTCTCACCCACATACCACGACATCAGAAGAACTAGGATTTCATGGGTGGAACTGTTTTACATCCATTTTTCCTTCAGTCCTGTGGTTCATGTCGGCCGGTGGACATTCCAGAGTTGTGGGCCAGGGAAGGACTTGTTGCCTAGGAGAAGACATCACTTGCCCCGGGGGCCAGCCACCCACTCTACTGCCGGTTCCACTGTCGCCCTGCTGCTGAGTCTGAGCAACCACTGAACCAATTGGGAAGGACTGCGGGCAGTCTTCCCCCTTTGCCATCTATTGGTGTTCACCAAAGATCATCACTGGACTCTAAAGACACAACGGGTTGTAAGCTAGACTCCAACTTTATATTTGCTGGGTTAAAGGTGATGTGTAATTTTAATTGAATATGATCAATTTTTCATGTTAAAAGTTAGTCCATAAGCTACAATAGGAGCTATAAAGTTGAAGGAAAAATAATATTCTTCTTTTCATTAAATTCAGTTTTTTTGTAGAGTAACTCAGAATTTCCTTTTTCATGTAATCAGCTTTCATCATAGTCTCCATAAAATTGCGTCCGATTTAATGGATATTTTGTTAGTTACTTCACAGTCTCCCATTGCATTACAGTTACAAATTCAAAATCTGGTTTCTTTTGTTTCCACAAAGGTTTAACTATAGACTTTATGCTCAGGAATCCGTTACCAGTTAATATGATATTTGATACATGTTGATCATTTCACCTGCTTACAAATCAGTTGAATGTAATATCATTTAACTTGAGTTTGATCATTAAAACTGTTAGGAGTATTTAGAAGTTTCTGCTTGATTTACTTTTTGTGTCTCCTTTCCTGGGTCACGGCAGAAGAATTCACAAATTTGAGACGGGTTCATGAAAGGTACAAGGATAAAGTTATTAATAAATTGTTCAAGGTTTGGACAGGTGCCCCAAAATGAGTTTCTTTCTTCTTCTTTTTTTTTTTTTTTTTTTTGTTGTGTGTGCGTGGACCCGAAGCAAACCTTGGTTTCCACACACACCTATAGGTATAAATTAAATAATCTTTGTACCTTATAACTAATTACTCCTACATACTCTAATGGATTAGAGACATGGCTACTGAATAAGACTCTTGGCCCTCAAGAGCGGATGGGTTTGATAGTCGGGCCCGTAGAACCATCAAGAACATCAGGTGGCCCCAGCGCACTTCTAATGACGCGCTCCGAGCCCCGCACACATCAGCCTACAGCATCCCATCCTTATTAAACAGCGATGTATCTGCTGGTTTGGCCATGTCTTCCGCCTTCCACCAGAACACCCGACAAAAGCCATCCTCGTGTGTCAACCCCAGGGCCTCAGGGTGAAAAGACTCCAGGGCAAGCCATTGCACCAGACGGTTTGATGTGGTGGAGCGAGACTTTCCAACAGCTCGAAGTCGCTGTTGACCATGAGAGGAACTGCCCAAATCCGGCAATGTTGACCTTGTACTGGTTAACCTAGATTGGCTCTACGCATGGTGGTGGCCACCCAGCCCTCACCTCGCAGGAAGTAGTAATGTATCAAATATCAGCAGATTCTTTTGGCAAAGTAAAAGGCAAACAAAAATTTGTTCTCTTTGCGAAGCTGGTGGACAGGACAGGTTCTATTTGCCAAGCTGGTGGACAGGACAGGGTAATATAAAATAAATAAGTAAAAAATAAACCTTGGTAAGCTGAACTCCATAGTAGCAGTGCTAGCTCTGAAGCTAGCATCTTGGGCTCAGAAAACTCTGTGTGGGGACCTGAACCATCACAGCAACAGCACACTGATGGGTTGCACAAATAAGACCAGATCATTTGTTAGCGACATTACAGTACAAAAAAAGAACCCAGAACAGCAACTCCAGCTTCTGAGCATTCTTCCCAAAATTATAGAAAATAATTACTTCCAAGTGAAGGGAGGTTTTAATATTTTTACTGTAGTCATATGACCCAAGGTGGGCATTTAAACAGGTTTTAAAACCCATAGCACCTATGTTTGAGTGAAATGGATTTTTAAAGATCTTCAGTTTTAACTACCTTAAAGCTGCAGATACAGTGCAGTCACACTTTGACAACAATAATAACAACAACCAGTACACATGAGATATAAAAAGGGATAAATATATGCCTATGAGTACACCACAAAAGTGAGGAAATTTTAAACCTTGAAGGTCATTATGTAAGTGAGCCATATTAACCTTTTAATTTCCTTTTTTATATGTGACCTTTAATAAAACAGTGCTTAAGCACTGATAAAACTATTTGCCAAGAAAGCTGGATAATTTTAAGGCTTTTATTCAGCACTCGAGGCCTATTCCAGTTAGGGAGCGCTCTAAAACTTTAATGAGCAGTATTAACTGCAACGCCTACCTTGTGCTGGTTTTGGTACTCAACAGCCCAGAATAATCACACCAAGTACAGAGCCACTCCGAGGTAAACTTGCAGAGCTGGGAAGAAGTTCAAAGACCAAAAAAAAAACTTTGCTTTTTAAAAAGTTCACACAAATTGAGCTGAAGCAGCGGTCCTCAGCTGAAGCATGCATGGTGCTGCCCTCAGAGGCTCCACAGTGATTGAAGATGAGGCTGAAGAAAACACACCTTCAAAATGTGGCAACCCATGGCTTCCCCTTTTTAAGCTTAGTGAGGGCCTGTAGACTCACTCTCGTTTATAAGCCACTTTGGCAGGTGGAAGAATGTGTTTCTTAATCATTTCAAAGGACAACTAACACTAAGACAAGGATTCAACACAGTTTAAAGTGGACCGCCAAAAACTCAAGTTTTTTTCTTAACATGTCTGTGTTATGGCGGGGGTGGGGGGTGATCCAACAGCAGACTGTGGGAAAAAGCCATAATAGAAGAGGAATAAATTCTTTATTACAAGGATCATGCAGGGAAAATGTGCAAAGTGGAGATGCAAGAATCCTGCAATCCTATGTGGGGGGGGGGGGGGCAGAGTGACAGGTTAGTTAAAATGAAGCAGTTAAGTGGGTTTGTTAAAGTTAATCTGTTATGCTTATGATTCAGCAGGGATGAGCAGCTGGGAGCAAAAGAAGGTCCTCCATGCTGGGGAAACAGGCTGCCAGGGAGAAGCATGCTGGGGTGCTGCAGGGAAGTCTCCAGAGGATGCTGTGGACAGGCTGGCTAGGCCTGCCTGCTGAGTAGTGAGAGTGAAGGGCAGAAGGGATAACGGTGGTAAGTCGACTTACGTGGGGAATTGGGGAAGTGTACAGTCCAAGATATTCCAAGTCCAGTCCAAGAGGCTATTTCCAGAATCCAGAGGCAGGCTGGCGTCGAGGCACATAAGGGAAGAACTCAGGCAGGCAAGCAATTCCAAATGGGCAGGCAATCTCAGGGTCTAGGGCAAGCAAAAATCACAAAACATGACAAAGCAGAATGAAACAGAACTCAGATCAGATTGACTGCTGTGTGCAGGTGAACATCACCGGGCAGAGTGAAGGGAGAGCGTCTTATTTAAAGGCCTCCACTGATTAACCATAGGTGATGCATGAGGCTGCAGGGAATGAGTCTACGAAAATAGCGCCTGCTAACCGGTGCTGGGGCTAATGGAAAATTCTCAAACGCGGGGTGAGTGGTGCGGTGTTGGGGTAAGCGGGGCTAGTGGAAAAGGCCCTACTGAAATCCTTTGCTTTTATAGGTAAAGTGTCAAAAGCACAATTTCCACTTAATATAAAAGGGACTGAACTGAGATTTATTTGATTGTGTGAATATGGCACATCATCTATAAAATAAACCGCTTGTTAATGTATTTATTTTTTTGTCAGATCACTTGTGTGATCCTTTGTGAGTTATGTTCATAACTGTATGTTTTGGCAAATGTGAGATGTTCAGTCGTCAATATAATTTACTTTATATGTGTAGTTTATAGTCTATCATCAATAAACTCATGCAGTAACAGGACACATTACAAATATTTGAGACCCATTGTAGTGCTTCCTTTTATATTTTAGCAATGCTAGTACAAAACACCGCCCACACATGAAGCCAGGGCAAGAAAAGACACTTTTACAGACAAGACAAACTTTTATTGATAAAAACTTCATATTTTGACTGCATGACTCCATACTCGGTGATTCACAGCATCAGTTAAAGTACTAGATTCCATTCAAGTGAATGTATTAATTCATTCTGACTGCTGAAGCCACAGTAAAAGCAGATGATTTTAAATGTAATGCAGCCCTTGTAAAATCTACCGAAGCGCAGCTACATGAAAATTGTGGTTAAATACAACAACGAAGTACTTTATTGTCACATTCAAATTGTAATCCCTCCTGTTTTGTTTTTCTTTTGAATTCTTGGATGGAATATGGTGGGCAATATACGCTGCAGCTTCAGCCATCACCCATTTCAGATAACCTATGTTGAACTGTATAATCAGAGGAGTTATTGTTTAATTTGACCTTGTTAGATTTTTTACCCTTTGTTATATTATTCTATTTTCTTTTAATCTTTACCTTTAATCAATCCGAAATAAAGATTCATTCATTAATTCACATTCCACCACTGGCTTTTAGCAACAAGTGTATTTCCCAAATATGTTTTAAACTTGCTTTAACTAATCACTACCCATTTGTCTTTCGTCTATGCAAGAGGGAAAATGTCCACCCCAACTGGACCTTGCTTCAATATTTACAGAGATGCAGGCTGAAGATCTGCTGGACCAGGACCAGTACCAGGGGCCGATCCATTTGCTTCTCAGTGAGGGAGCGTGGCAGCCGTGTGTGACCCATTCCAGTTTTATTCTTTTTTACAGTTTGAATTTTGCACATTCTGAATAATCTGGAATTTGCTGCTGATTGTAATAAAGAATTTAGTGACTTAAGTATTTGCATCATGATTTTCCATTTTGTCTGTTAAGACACCGGTGGGAAAAGAGTCAACTGTACAAAGGATTTATCGGTGACCTTGAAAATAATGGCTCATTTTTAAGAAAAAAGTAACCAAAACAATTATTTTATTAACTGAAGACTGTATTGTTGGATGTATATGGAGGAATTCTGGGTCATATTAGCATCTGCTTTTCATCATAATGGGTTTGGGCGGGGGTGTCTAATCATGTGCCATGGAGGGCCAAGACCCTGTAGGCTTTACCTCCAACCAGTGTCTTCAACAGCAGATTCCACTGAACTTCTTCCACTGACTGATCAGTGACAACACCTGCTGAAGAGACTGGGTAGAAGAGAGAACCTGCAGGGTCTTGGCCCCCCATGACACATGATTGGAAGCCCCCGGATTAGGTTTAATGGGATTTAACATTTAACACAAACTGCTTTATGGTTCATAATTTTTGTTGACAGACTTACACCAAACCAAAAGTGATTTCTCAAACTGCTGGATTGTTCTTAGACAGCTTTTCCAATCTTTCAGTATTTAATTTGTGCCACATGGTGTGGTAACCACCTTCACATAATATAAAAAAGAGACATCTGCCAAAAAACTTCATAGGTTTTTTGTCCAGTGCAATTCCCAGTGCAAATACTACATGAATGCATGTATAGTACATTGTTGATGCAGAGAATATATATTTCCACAGTACATGTATCTAGTAAATCAAATTATTTTCACTGTACCCTTGTGACTGCATTATTTTAATTGCCTTTAATCCTAGATCAAGTTTGTTTTGGCCTAAAATACATCATAACTATAAAATACTGTATATCTTATTATACGTAACTCAGTACTGTTTACTTTTTGAATACATATTTTGTGGCTAATATAGTTATTAAACTGGCGATCAAGTTGTGTCAGCTGATCATTTTTTTCAATGACCACACCTCAGACTGCTGCAGAAGCAGGTACGTCTATGATGTCTGAACAGTCTCTCCGTGATTTTCACCCAGAGCAGAGCAATTTGTTGTACAGGAAATAAACGTTTCTACAGACATTCTTAAGCTCTATAACCACTGATCGTTGGTGAAGCTGTGCTGACATTAGTGACAGGCTGATGACATCAGTGACAGGCTGATGACAGTGAGACGCTGTGCTGAGCCAGACCGACCATTTGAAGAGGTAATTTCCCAACAACAGAGCCATCTGAAACACACACACACAGCATACATATTTTAGTACCTAACTTGCAGACATTACAGTGTAGCACGACGTACTTACAGCAAACTAGTATTAGCAACCATTAGCTTACCGTCATATATGACCTAGTTTGTATCCTCATGTCTTTGGCTCTCCCAGAAGCTGCGGAACTATTTCAGAGTGTTTCGTCTCACTGCCTGTACCCTTATCTGGCGGTCCTTTTTGGTATTTATGGCGAAAAAAGCCACAGACCGAGGAGTCGCCTTGTAGAGCAGCCATGTTATGTTTGTTTGGGTCGCGCGCTTCACGTCACGAGAGTGTGGCGCCGCCTTGCTGTTCAAGAAATCCCACCCACCTCAGGCGTGTCAGCAGTAATGTCAAAAAGCAATCGAGGGTGAATCGAGTCGTTGTGAAACGAGTCATGTTCTCAAATCGAGGCTAAGCGGGGCTAATGGAAAACAGCCTCTAGTCACTTCACCAGCTGTTTCTCTTACAGCCTTCTCACCTGCTGCTTCTCTCACAGCCACCTCACCTGCTGCTTCTCCCCTGACCGCCTCGCCCGCTGCCCCTCCTGCAGTTCATCTGGAGGCTGTCGTTCCTGCAGCTCATCCAGAGGGCACCATCTCAGCAGCTCATCCTGAGGTCGATACACTAGCAAGCTCACCAGAGGCCGTCATCCCTACACCAGCAGCACCCTCCAGCAGTGACTTAATGAAATGTACTGCCTTGCTCGAGCGAGGGTTCCCTATCACAGCCATATGCTGTTTCTGGCCATCACCACCTGTTACTGCTGCCATCTTTTTTTTTCTGCCACCTCTACCCCTGCTCTCCCTCTCCCATCCAGAGGTCATCTGTATCTCCACAGCCTCCACATCCGAGAGAGTGAGCGCTCCAGCAGTGGCTGCGTCAGAGAGGGATTCCTGGGCATTGGGCTGGATGCTCTTCAGCCCCAGTCACCGTTTCATCCTGAGGTCAGCACATCCAGCGTCTCATCCTGTGATCAGCGCACCCCAGCTGTCTCATCTAAGGTTGGCACACCCCGCTGTCTCATCCTGAGGTTCGGCGCACCCCCAGCTGTCTCTTCCTGAGGTTGGCGCACCCCAGCCTGTCTATCCTGAGGTCCAGCGCCACCCAGCTGTCTCATCCTGAGGTCACGCGCACCCAGCTGTCCTCATCCTGAGAGTCAGCACGACCCCAGCCGTCTCATCCAGAAGTCAGCGTGGTCCCAGTCACCGCTTCATCCAGAGGTCGTAAAGCCTACAGCACTCCTGAGAGCGTCAACCAGCAGCAGGAGACCCAGGAGTCACGGACAGTATCTTTTCCTTATTTCAACATCAGTTTTAGAAAGGACTTGCCCTTGGTCCTGGTGGGAGGGCCCAAGTGCAATATCCAAGCACATCAGGGCCCTCCCCATCAGTCTCTGCTGCTGACATCTCACCAACCTCCTGTTCTCCTCCTTTGTCCGAGGTGGTACATTGAGTTTGAAGATGCTGGAGAACTGCATCCCACCTTCAACTCCTGCACCCCAGGGGATTCAACCTTCACCTCCTGTGCCTCCGGGGGTTCCAACCATCGCTCCTGTGCCACAGGGGATCCATCCATCACCTTCTGTTGCCCAGGGGGACCAACCTTCACCTCCTGTGTTCCAGGGGGCCAACTTTCACCATCCACATTACTGAGGAGGTATACACCTACCATCTGCACCCAGGGGGATAGCATTGGACACTCCTACCACCGAGTTGCCACCAGATCAGCCCCTGGGGTAGCCATTGTGGGGGCCAGGTTGGCTCAGGACCTAGGCCATCCTCATGACTGGTTATTCCTCAGCTTGGTGGCCACGGACCTTGGTCAGCCTCCAGACCAAACTGGCCTCCTTCGCCAGGTGGTCTAAGGACACTGGCAGACCACCACCAGATTTGTCTCCCTTCACCGGGTGGCCCATGGACTTGGGCAGTACCACAACAGACTGTTCCCCTTCATCAAGTGGTCCACAGACCGACCAACTCTGTTCCCCATTATCCAGCCTTGCAACTGTGTACTATTTGTGAAAAACAAACATGGGGGGAAAACGAGCTGCATAATTGTTTTGTGGTATTTTGTTGTGTTTCACTTTAGTAGTTCCTATTCTGTTTTTTTTGTTTGGTTTTTTTTAGTATGTGTGTGTGTGTGTGTGTGTGTGTGTGTGTGTGTGGTGTGTGTGTGTGTGTGTGTGTGCTGGGTTATTTTTGTTGTGTCCCTTCCTGATCCCCTTCACACTTGGGGCTGTGAGGGTTCCCACCTTGAGATGGGCTTCAATCCAGTCACCTCCGTGTCCTCTCACCTCCCCTTTATCCTTTTTTACTCGGGGTCTGGGTGGTTCATGTTGAGATGGACTGCGTTCCAGACCACCTGCATGTCCCCTCCCCTCCCTTCCTGATCCCTCTTCCCACTCGGGGTTGTGAGGTTCACTTGAGATGGGCAGCACCTCAGCCCACCTCCATGTCCTCCCCCTTTCCTTCGTGGTCAGGAGGTTCATATTGAGATGGGTTGATTCCAACTACCTTTGTGTCTCTCTCCCCCCTCCTTTATCCCTCTTCTTCAGGAGTTGGGAGGTTCATGTTGAAGATTGGCTGTGTTCTATACCCACCTCCGTGTCCTTCTTCCTCCCTCCTTTTTCCCATTCCTTCTCTGGTTGGGAGGTGCATGTTGTGATGGGCTATGCCCTAGCCCCCCTCCCATAGATCTCCCCCTCCCACCTGTCGGAAGGTTCCAGTGGAGGTCAGTATGTTTTAGCCCCTTCCATGACCTTCCTTCCTATTTTTTTTTGTTGTTTTGTTTCTTCTTTTCTCTCTTCTAGGGTTGTCTGGTTTCCGATCCTTAAAGGGGAGGTACTGTCATGATCTGGAAAGAGTTGGACTCTGTCACGCCTTATGATCCTGTTTTTGGACTCTTTATTATTATTAGTCAAATTATTGCATTCATTAATTATTGTTTCTGTATGGACTCATTATTTTGTGGTACTCTTTGTTTACTTCCTGTTAGTGTAATGCATCCTTCCATTTAGCCTCATCCTCTTACACTTGTTAATCATTCACAGCTGTCCCTTGTTTTGCTAATCACTGTTTTCCTATATATGTTGGCGTCCTTATGTTGGTCACTCCGCTTTCTACACCCTCATGTTGGAGTTATTTGCTTCACCCCTTGGATTACTGCCATCTTTGTTACTTGCCATCAACTGCTACCTTTTGTGTTTCCCGCCCCCAAGCGGAGTCTTATTTTCCTATTATTAAATCCACAAACTAGTATCACAGCTTTTGAGTCCTCTTTTGCTGCCCCAGCCGGACACAATCCTTGACCATGTGAGTAGTGTTGAGCCAGTCAGGACTCACTGGCCTAACTGAAGTTAGCCTTCATGGCCAGTTAGCATTTTTGGGCTAGCTTTTTTGAAAACTTGACCTTTCTTCTGCTGATTCTGAGAAACCTCCCCTTGAACCTTTCACCTGTAGTTTGGCAATGTGATGTCACACTGTATTCCCACACAGAAGGGTAGTAATTCCTCATATTTTCCGGCCAGGCTAATACAATTGACACAGTATAGCTTCATGGCCTAGAATGCCCCTGTGAATCATACTGAAGCATTTTGCTCCTGCTTTTTATGTGGCTTTTTGTTGTTGTTGTTGTTAATGTAGTTGTTGGGACAGGAAGAAGATGGAGAACAAGCTGCAGCAGAGTGACATCAGCAGTGTCTGGAGAAGCCTCAAAACCATCTTGGGCACCAGAATACTTTCTCCCAGGGCCACGGGGGAGAGGAAGTGGGGGAACAACCTGAACCTGTTTTTAATAGGTTTAACCAACCGCCCTCTTCTCCGCCCCTGCCCCACTAACCATTGTTGCCTCCACCTCACCTAGTTCTGCTGTCCACGGCGCCCCCCCCCCCCCCCCCGCCCCCTGTACATTGCCTGCTGTTTTTCCCCCACAGACAACACCCCGCCACCCCAGCACACAGCCCCCCTGCCCCAACCTGCCCCTCACTAAGACCCAGGTGAGAGCTGAGCTGAAGAAGATCAAAGCGAGGAAGGTTGAGGTCTGGATGCCATCAGCTCGAGGCTCCTCAAGTTCTGCACAGACCAGCTGTGCGGGATTGTGGAGCACATCTTCAGTCTGAGCCTGAATCTGGGGAGGGTACCACAGCTGTGTAAAACATCCTGTGTGGTACCCGTACCGAAGACCCCTCACCCGAGGACCTGGACAGCTACAGACCAGTAGCCCTCACATTCACCTAATGAAGACCCCAGGAGAGGCTGCTTCCTCGCCAACCTCTGCCCCCTGGTGGGACCATCAATGGATCCACTTCAGTTTGGCATCGGGTGGTGGAGAGGATGCAGTGAATCTTCCTCTACATCATTCCCTGTCCCCACCTGGAGAGCCTGGGTGCACTGTGAGGATCATGTTCTTTGATTTGTGCAGTTCTTTCAGACCATCCAACTAGTGATCCTGAGGGACAAGCTGCTGAGCGCAGGGGTGGGCAGACCTGTCATCGTGGATCCTGGACTACCACAAAATTCGACCACAGTTGTGAGAACCCGGACACTGTGTGCCTGACACAATCATCTGCAGTACGTGGGCCCCCCAGGGAACCAGTTCTGGCTCCCTTCCCTGTTCACCTCTACACTGCTGACTTTTCACACAACACACCACATTGCCATCTACAGAAGTTCTCTGATGACTCTATGATTGTTGGCCTCATCTCTGATGGGGATGATGCGGAGTACAAAGGACTTATCCAGGACTACGGAACTGCCTCCAGAATCAATGTGAGGAAAAACTAAGGAACTGGTGGTGGACTGCCACAGGTGAGGACAACCCCCCCCCACACACACACACACACACACACAGCACCAGTAAACATGGAACTGTGGTGAACCTTCCCAGGAGTGGCCGGCCAACCAAAGTTATTAAATTAAATCACCCTTATTGTCATTCAACCGTACAACCAGTCATGTACAGTAGAACGAGATTGTGCTTTACCTATCTACAGTGTCAATCACACACACCCCAGTGCAGAATCAGAGGGCCGCTGCCATGCAAGGCGCCGCCACAAATTTCCCTCCTCCATTCCATTATTGCTGAGCACCAAGCTGGATGGCAGGAAGTTCCACTTTTATATGGTCTTTGGCATGACCCGGCCGGGATTTGAACCCCTGCCTCCCGGGTGTGGGGCGGATGCTCTACCAACTGAGCCACCACTCCGGTATCCCAAGAGTGCAGCGACAACTCATCCAAGAGGTCACAAAAGACCCCACAACATCATCCAAAGAACTGCAGGTCTCACTTGCCTCAGTTAAGGTCAGTGTTCATGACTCCACCATAAGAAAGAGACCGGGCAAAAATGGTCTGCATGGCAGAGTTCCAAGAACAAAAACCACTGCTGAATATCATCATCATAGCTGTCTGTCATGGGTGACAATGACTGTTTCATTTAGGTCTTATCAGATTACTCCAAGTAGCTGTGTTCTTAGCCTTCCACTGCCAGGAACTCCTGTCTATATCCAACTTCTTCAAGTTTCTTTTTACAGTGTCTTTAAATCTGAGCCTTGGTCTACCCTGATTGCATTTGCTCTCGTATAACTGTGAGTAGAGTAACTGCCGAGGGAGACGCTGGTGGTCCATCCTGTCAACATGTCCGAACCATCTCAGGTTCTTCTGTATTAGCATGTCCTCCATTAATGGTAGACCAGTTCGTTTCAACACTTCTATGTTGGTTATCTTGTCTTTCCATGAGATGTTCATTATGGCTCAAAGGTGTCTCATCATGTATGCATGGTTTCTTTACCTACACTCTGTAGACAGTCCAACTTTCAGCACCGTACAATAGAGTAGCCAGTACTGTTGCTCTATACACTTTGCATTTAATTCAATTCAATTCAATTCAATTCAGTTTTATTTATATAGCGCCATTTCACAACAACAGTCATCTCATAGCACTATCAACTGGAGGGGAGAACCCCCACAGTTGCAGAAAGACCCCAGCAATCAGGCGATCCCCTGTGAGCAAGCACTTGGCGACGGTGGAGAGGAAAAACTCCCTTTTAACAGGAAGAAACCTCCAGCAGAACCAAGCTCAGGGAGGGGCAGTCATCTGCTGTGACTGGCTGGGGGGTGAGGGGATAGAGAAGAAGAAAAGAACAGACATGTAGAGAGCAAACAGCACGATAGGGACTCAATCTATGGGAGAGAACAAACAAATGTTAATGACCAGCAAAAAAAAATATTTCATAGAGAGTGAGGAAAGGAGTGAGGCCCAGTGCATTACTGGAGGTCCCCCGGCTGACTAAACTTATTAGCAGCATAACTAAGGGAGGGGTCAGAAACACATGATCCCTCCCTAATTGTAGGCTATATCAAAAAGGTAGGTTTTAGCCTTATTCTTAAAAACAGAGGTCGAGTCTGACTCCCGAATCCAGATTGGCAGCTGATTCCACAGGAGAGGAGCTTGATAACTGAAGGCTCTGCCTCCCGTTGTACTTTTGGAGATTCTAGGTATTACAAGTAATCCTGCATTTTGGGAGCGTAGTGCTCTGTTAGGATAATACGGTAGTATCAGATCTTTTAAATAAAAAGGAGCCTGATTGTTTAGAGCTTTGTAAGTAAGAAGAAGGATTTTAAACTTAATTCTAAACTCTATGGGAAGCCAATGAAGGGAGGCCAGAACCGGAGAGATATGATCTCTCTTTCTAGTACCTGTTAAAACTCTTGCTGCAGCATTTTGGATCAGCTGAAGACTTTTTAAAGATGTTTTAGGACAGCCTGATAATAAAGAATTACAATAATCTAATCTCGAGCTAACAAAAGCGTGGATCAGCTTCTCAGCATCACTCTGAGACAAGATGCTCCTAATCTTGGCAATATTACGCAAATGATAGAAGGCAGTCTTAGAAACAAATTTAATATGTGAATTGAAGGACAAATCCTGATCAAAAATAACTCCAAGGTTCCTCACAGAGCTATTAAGAGAAAGAGTAACTGCATCCAAACTGAAAGTTTGATTTGGAAAGGAATTTCTAAGGTTTTTTGGACCAACAAGAATGACTTCAGTCTTATCTGAATTTAATAGCAGGAAATTACAAGTCATCCAAGCTTTGATTTCCTTAAGACAGGCTTCTAACTTGGCTAATTGATTAGTATCATCTGGCTTCATTGACAGGTATAATTGTGTGTCATCTGCATAACAATGAAAATGTATACAGTGCTTTCTAATAATGTTGCCTAACGGAAGCATATATAAACTAAAAAGAGTAGGGCCTAGCACAGATCCCTGTGGAACTCCATGACTAAGCTTTGAGCTGAAAGAAAACTCATTATTTACATGAACAAACTGGAACCTATCAGATAAATAAGATCTAAACCACTGCAACGAAGTTCCATTAAGTCCAACATAGTGTTCTAATCTATCAAGTAGAATATTATGATCGATAGTATCAAAAGCTGCACTAAGGTCTAAAAGGACAAGTACAGAAACTAGTCCATTATCAGATGCAATGAGGAGGTCGTTAGTGACCTTCGCTAAGGCTGTTTCAGTACTATGATGGATTCTAAACCCGGATTGAAACTCTTCAAGTAAACCATTTCCCTGCAGGTGGTCAAATAATTGCGTAGCAACACACTTTTCTGAGATTTTTGAATATGAAAGGGAGATTAGAGATTGGTCTATAGTTAGCTAAAGCTCCTGGATCTAGCGTTGGCTTTTTGAGTAAGGGTTTAATTACAGCATTTTAAAAGCCTGCGGTACATGGCCTAAAGTTAATGAAGAAATTGATTATATGAAGAATAAAGCTAACCAATAAGTTGGGAAGGCTTCCGTTAATAACCTTGGTAGGGCATAGGGTTCTAAAAGACAAGTTGAAGGTTTTGGATGAGGTAACTATTTGTCTAACTCACCAAGGTCGATTGGAGATAAACTCATCAGGACAGACATCAATAGAAGGAGTTTTAGTAGTTACAGGATTTAAGTTTAACTGTGGGAAGAATCTGATAGATTTTATCTCTGATGGATGAATTTTTATATTGAAAAAGTTCATAAAAGTCTGACTAGGTTAAGCTCTAAGGTATGCTAGGATTGACAGAGTCCAGACTCTTGTCAACCTGGCTACAGTACTGAAAAGAACCTGGGATTATTCTTGTTCTCTTCTATTAATGCAGAGTAATAACTTGTTCTAGCTTTTCTAAGAGATTTTTTATAAATTAAAAGATGATTTCTCCAAGCTAAATAGATTTCATCTAAATTAGTAGAGCGCCATTTTCTTTCTAATTGACGAGTCTTCTGTTTTAAGCTACGAGTTTCTGTGTTGAACCAAGGAGTTAGAAATCTCTGATTAGACTTTTTCTTTTTTAAGGGGGCCACCAAGTCTAGAGCCTGATGCAGAGAAGCTGAAACACTATCCACCATGTTATCAATTACAGAAGGAGCAAGCTGTCTATAGCTTATTTCCGTTGTGTTGACACATGGCATAGAAGAAACAATCTGCATAAATTTGGAAACAGCATCATCTGAGAGGCATCTACTGTAATAATATTTTTCTTTAGGAGCCAAATAGTCAGAAATAGTCAAATCAAAGGTTAACAGACAATGGTCTGACAGTACAGGGTTATGAGGAGACACTACAAGATTTTCTATTTCTATGCCATATGTCAGAACAAGGTCCAATGTATGGTGGAGGTAATGAGTAGAATTTCCTACTTTCTGAGAAAACCCAATCGAGTCTAATATTGAATTAAAAGCCACATTAAGGCAGTCACTATTTACATCCACATGTATATTAAAGTCCCCTACTATAATTATTCTATCAGATTTCAGCACTAAATCAGCTAAGAAATCAGCAAATTCGGATAAAAATTCTGAGTAGGTTGATGGGGGACGATAAACTATGGCAAATAAAATTGGGTTTAACCTAAAATTGCTGAAGTGCCCAATACTGAGGACCAGGCCCTCAAAGGAATTATAACATGTTTTTTGCTTTACATTAACTAGTAATTTGGAATGGTAAATTGTTGCTACTCCTCCTCCACGACCAGAACTTCTGGGATTTTGACAGTTTAAATAACCAGAGGGAGTTGATTCATTTAAACCAACATAATCCTCTTGCCCTAACCAAGTCTCTGTAAGGGAAATTAAATCAATCTGATGATCAATTAACAGATCATGGACTAACAGAGACTTGGGAGTTAGAGACCTAATATTTAATAAACCACATTTAATTTTTAAATTATGAGGAGGAACAGAGGCCAAATCATTCAATTTAGAGGCTTTATGTTTAATTTGAGTTTTACCAATATTTTGCTTTATCACTTTGGGATGCTTATACATTATATTTTTACTTACTTTGGAGGGAGCAGACAACGATTCTCTGATGGGGAAGACAGGGGCTAAGCTGAGGGGTGGCGGATGAAGAGGAGCTGCAGAGAGGCGTGTAAGACTGCGACTCTGCTTCCTGGTCCCAACTCTGAGTAGTCAGGGTTTTGGAAATTTGGATAAAAAAGATGCCAGATTGTTAGATAAATGAGAAACACCATCCAAAGTGGGATGAATGCTGTCTCGTCTCATAATACCAGGTTTTCCCCAAAAAGAGCTCCAATTGTCAATGTAGCCCACGTCATTTTTAGGACACCACACAGACAGCCAGCGGTTCAAGGATGACGAGCGGCTAAACATGTCATCACTGGTCAGATTGGGGAGGGGCCCAGAGAATACTACAGTGGCAGACATTGTTTTTGCAAAGTCACACACCGATTCTACATCAAGTTTCGTGACTTCCGACTGCCGGAGACGGATGTCGTTAATGCCGGCGTGAATAACAATTGTGGAATATTTACAGTTACTTTTAGCCAGCATTTTCAAATTTGACTCGATGTCGCCTGCTCTGGCCCCAGGAATGCATTGGACTATGGCCGCTGGAGTCTCTAGGTTCACGTTTCTGACTACAGAGTCGCCAATGATCAGAGTTTTTTCCTCAGCGGGTGTGTCGCTGAGCGGGGAAAAACGATTAGAAATGTGAACAGGTTGGTGGTGAACCGGGGCTTTGCGACTAGGCTTCCTTCTCACCGTCACCCACCCAGTCTCCTCGCTGCTGAGGAGAGCCGAGGGACCGCTGACAGGGGGGCCTAAGCTAGCTAGCTCCGCTGCAGCTAATGGGCGTCCGTCAAGATTAACTGGCGCAGACGGTGTTTCAATGCAGCAGAGCCGGGATTCCAAATCAGACAACCTCACCTCGAGCGCCTCAAAAAGACAACATTTATTACATTTACCGTTCTCACTAAAAGAGGCAGAGGTGTAGCTAAACATCTGACAGAGAGAGCACACCAGAGGAGGAGAGGAAAGAGAGCTAGTAGCCATAGCTAGTGTCTGGAGAGCAACCACACAGGCAAACCACACAGGGAGACAGCAAAACAGGAAGTGACGATACGTTACCACAAGGAAGTGACGATCCAACAGCGTCTGAGCTGTTAACACAGATAGACACATGTTGATTGTTCCACAGTCTCTTCCTCAAGTTTCCAAACACAGTGCTCACCCTTCCCATTCTGAGAGATAGTTCATCCTCCAGCCTAGCATTCTCTGAAACAGTACTCCCTAGAAACTTGAAACTCTTGCACTTGACTAGTGGCTCTGTATCAATGCTGATCTCTTCTGGTAGTGATGTTGATAACTGGAACTTTGGTGGTTGATAAAGGCACTCTGTCTTCTTGATGTTGATTTTGAGACTGAATTGGCTAGTTGCTCTTGCAAATTTCTCCATTAAAGATTGCATATCTTCGGCACTGTGTGCAACTACAGCACTGTCATCGGCAAAGAACATTTCTCTTACTACCTTTATCGATGTCTTACTCTTGGCTTTAAACTGTGCCACATTGAACAAGTCTGCTTCTTTCCTTGTTTGAATGTATACTCCTTCTGAAGTGTCTTTGAAGGCCACCTTAAGCATGGCTGCCAGATATAGCGAGAAGAGTGTAGGTACCAGCACACACCCTTGTTTCACCCAGTTGTTTACTGAAAAGTCTTTAGATATTGAACCACTCATTGCCATATTTGCTTGCATACCTGTATGGAGTGCCTCGATCAGGCTTACAAACTTCTCTGTACAGCCATATTTCTTAAGTACCTGCCAAAGTCCTTGTCACGACACAGTATCGAAGCTTTACTGAAGTCTATGAAGACTACATAAAGCGGCATGTTCTGTTCGATACACTTTTCTTGAACCTGTTTCAAGCAGAAAATCATGTCCATTGTGCTTCTTCCACTTCTAAAGCTGCACTGGGTTTCCGGTAGTACATTCTGCGAGATGTGTTCATTGAGTCTGTTCAGTAGTACACGTGAGAGAATCTTACCAACAGTGGCTAGCAGTGGCATACCTCGGTAATTTCCACAATCTTTCCTGTCACCTTTCTTGAACAAAGGCACAATACTTGCATCCTTCCAGTCTTGAGGTACTTTCTGGGCATCTCATATCTCTTGGATGAGCTTGTGCAGGCAGTTGGTCAGCTGAACACCACCAAATTTCCACACTTCTGCTGGAATTCCATCCCTTCCTGGAGCTTTACCATCCTGTGTTGTCCTGATAGCTGTCATTAGTTCATCCAGATTTGGTGGTTCATCCAGACTTGATACAGCTGGTCGCTGCACTAGAGCTTCTTTAGCCTCTTCAGTGAGATCTCCAGGGTTGTTTAGTAGTTGGTCAAAGTAGTCTGCAAATCTGTCCAGGATCTTGTCTTTCTCCTGCAAAACCATTTCACCATCTATATCCTTTAGTTGGATCAGTCCTCTTTGTTCAGGGCTGTAGATATCTCTCAAACCTGTGAAGAATGTTTTCATGTCCTTCCTGTCTGCTGGAGTTTGAAGTTCCTCTGCTTTTTCATCCCACCAGTTGGACTTCATCTCTCTGGTGTACTTCTGTAGCTCACTCTGAGCCTTTGAGTATTTCTTCTTCTTCAGCTTTGTGTTATACTGTAGGTTTTCCTGCCTAGCTGTATTCTTCGCTTCTAGTAGCTTCTTCAGATGTCCATCATGCTCATCAAACCAATCTTGATGTTTCCTCTCAGGGTGGCCTAATACATCAATCGCAGTCTGATACACCTTATCCTTCAGAGTTGCCCAGTTCTCTTCTATGTCATTCTCTGAGTTGTTGCTGTCCCAGTCTTTCAAGTTTTCATCCTTTTCCTGTATAAGTTCTTCCTGCTTCTTTTGGCCTTTCAGTGCACTAGTGTTTAGCTTCCGTGGTGGCTTCACACCCGTCTTGCAGTGCTGTTTTCGTCTGCAAATCCTTAATCTAGATCTCAGCATAACATGATCATTACCACAGTCCACCCCTCTCATTGCTCTGGTGTCCAATACACCCCTTATGTCTCTCTGCCTTACTATGATGTGGACTTGTGTGTGTCCTTGTGCTTAAATAGAGTGTTGGTTATCAAAGGTTGTACTCTGAACATAGTGCAAGTAGAAGTTCTCCATTAGCATTGCACTTGCCTACTCCATGACTTCCTAGCACTCCTTTCCATTTCTCATTGTCAGAACCAACTCTGGCATTAAAATCTCCAACAAGTATCAGCCTGTCATCAGTCGGTACACGCCTGATAGTCTCACGTAAATCACTGTAGAACTCTTCCTTCACCTCCTCTGTGTTGGTCATTGTTGGGGCATGACTGCACACTGTATGCACACTGATGAGTGTGGCATACATCTTCCACTGTAGTGGGAGTCTCATAGTCATTATCCTGTCATTGATTGGCACCGGTTCCTCATCAAGCATTGCTGCTATCTCCTTTCTAACTGCAAAGCCACTCCTGCTTCTCTCCTTTCTTGAGTTGATCTCCCACTCCAAAAGAAGATGTACCCATGGCCTTCCAAGCTGTCATATCCAGGCAATCTTGTTTCACTAAGTGCAGCTATGTCAACATTGTACCTGTTCATTTCCAAGGCCACAAGTGCGGTCTGTCTTTCTGGGTGCTGTGATGTTGTTCTGTCCAACAGAGTGCGTACATTCCATTCTGCTACACACAATGCTGCTTTTTTCCTCTTCTTTTGTCTTCCTGCTCCATCTTGCTTTTCGCTGGCTGTCGGAGTGTGAGCAGATCAGCACAGACCTTGTTAGCCCAGGTGACGTCCAAGCCGGTATGAGTTGCTTTCAGTCTCACCCCGTGTAACTGGGAGTGGACCACCACAGACCTGTGGCAGATATTGTTTTTAGTTCTGCCAGGATGCCGTTTCACCCTCCACACCCTCGGAAGGGTGGGGATGCCGGTTGAGTCGCTGACGGCCCGACCCATGAGACAGGTAGTACCGGTTTTCATGGCTATCCGGTAGCAAGCAAGCCAAAACCTGAGCTGACAAAAAGTATCGCTGGGGCGATACTGAGGCCAAATAATGATCTGAACCTTGAGGGCATGACTGACAAAGACTTGATGCCATCGCTCTATTGTAAGTGTTTGTTTTTTATTGATGTAAGAAGATTTATTATAATTATTATTATTATTCCACCTAAACGATCGCGCTTTTGACCCTCTAAACGTTAGCCAAAATGCTTTTTTTTTTCCACACACACCTCAGACCCAGTGAAAAATTTTGTAAACTGAAAAAAATATGTGCCCCATGCTTAAAATGTATCCAGGGTATGGTTGATATGTCGTGGAGCAAAGGTTGTAGGGTCTTCCCCCCATGCTGTTTTTTTTTTTTTTTTTTTTTTTTTTTACCTTTGGTAAAAAAAGGTGAATCCAATCAGTTGATCGCTGGAACCACAGAGCTCAGCTGTTTTCCACGATAAATCAGCCTCAGGGAAAAAGCACACACCATGCATTATCTTTTTTTTCATCCATCCATCCATCTTCTTCCGCTTAATCCCCTTCGGGTCACAGGGGGGCTGGAGCCCATCCCAGCACCCCCGGGCGAGAGGCAGGGCACACCCCGGACAGATCACCAGTCCATCGCAGGGCCAACACAGAGAGACAGACAACCACCCACTCTCACATCCACACCCAAGGACAATCTAGAATTCCCAATTTGATGCCAAACTAACCCAACCTGTATGTCCTTGGCATGTGGGAGGAAACCAGAGAAACCCAGGAGCATACCCACGCAGACGCAGGGAGAACATGCAAACTCCACATAGACCACTGCCGGCCGGGGGCCAGGACTAAACTTGGGATCCCCCGGCCAAGGGCAAGCAAAAAGAACATAAAGGCTCATCTCAGTTTTGCCAGAAAACATCTTGATGATCCCCAAGACTTCTGGGAAAATATTCTGTGGACTTATGAGACAAAAGTTGAACTTTTTGGAAGGTAGGTGTCCCATTACATCCGGCGTAAAAGTAACACAGCATTTCAGAAAAGAAACATCATACCAACAGTAAAATATGGTGGTAGGGGCTGCTCTCTCTTTTGATCCGTCTTTTTTTTTTTTTTTTTTTTCACCCCACTTATATCACGGACACACAGATCGTCCTAAATGTCTCCTGAGCCGGTGGACGGAGCCACTGTCTATAGCAGGATACGATACAGCAGAGAACAGCTGCTAGCATTCAACCGCCACCCGGTCCCATTGGAAAAACTCGACATACCGAGTGAACTGAGGCGAAAACGCCGCGGCTGCCGGGCTGGAGTAAGGCGGAGGACAAAAAATATAAGGTACAGACCCTCCCTTCCATCTGTTGTCATGGGAAATGTACGGTCGATACTGGGAAAGTTAGATGAGCTAGCGGCTATCTCCCGTTATGATAGCACATACCGGGAGTGCTCTCTCCTTTTGTTTACTGAGACGTGGCTAACTGAACTAGCAGCAGATGCTAACATTGAGCTGGAGGGTTTTCACATGATACGAGCTGACCGAACACCAGACAGTGGCAAGGCTAGGGGCGGTGGAGTGATCATGTATGTTAACAACAACTGGTGCAGACCGGGACATATCACTGTTAAACAACGACACTGCAGCAAAGACATTGAGTTGCTAGCTGTTAGCATGAGGCCTACATATCTCCCGAGAGAACACTCACACGTGATCTGCATTGTTGTTTATGCAAATCCGACGGCGAACGCTGGGACAGCACGTGACGTCATCCATTCAGTAACCAGCAGGCTGCAGACAGAACACCCAGATGCTCTTCTCCTCATCTCAGGCGATTTCAACCATGTTTCACTGTCTCCCATTCTACCCACGTTCACCCAGTATGTCACATGCCACACTAGAGACAATAAAACACTGGATTTATTCTACGCAAACACTAAGGAGGCGTACACCTCATCACAACTACCCCCACTCGGGAGATCGGATCACAACTTGGTTCATCTCCGGCCGGTGTACAAACCCCTAGTGCACAGACAACCTCCGGCCATGCACACTGTGGAGTTATGGTCTGAGGAGACAATGGACACCCTAAAGGGCTGTTTTGAAGCCACCGCCTGGAAGCAGCTCTGCGATCCACATGGTGAGGACATCGATGGCCTCATTCACACCTTCACGGGCTACCTCAGCTTCTGTGTGGACAAATCCGTTCCCACCAAGACCATACGGCGTCACTCAAACAACAAACCCTGGATCAACCCTGAGATAAAAACACTTCTGAGAGAGAAGAAGAGGATCTTCAGGTCGGGGAACAGGGAGATGCTGAAGTCCGTACAGAGGGAGCTGAGGAGAAAGATCAGAGAAGGCAAGGACAGCTTCAGGAAGAAGATGGAGGACAAGCTGCAACAGAGCGACATCAGCGGGGTCTGGAGAAACCTCAAAACCATCTCGGGGCTCCAGAATACCTCCCCCCAGGCCACAGGGGGCAGGGAGTGGGCGAACAACCTGAATCTGTTTTTCAATAGATTTGACCAACCGCCCTCCCCCCTGACTGCACAACAACCACTGCTGCCTCTAAAGAAATCAAGTCCTGCTGCCCACTCCCCACTCTACCAACACCCCCCCCACTCCCAACACACAGCCCCCCATCCTGACCCTGACCAGGACCCAGGTGAGGACGGAGCTGAGGAAGATCAAGGCGAGGAAGGCGCCGGGACCGGACGGCATCAGCGCAAAGCTCCTCAAGTCCTGTGCAGACCAGCTGTGTGGGATTGTGACGTATATCTTCAACATGAGCCTGAAACTGGGGAGGGTACCACAGCTGTGGAAAACATCTTGTGTGGTACCTGTACCAAAAACTTCCCACCCCAAAGACCTGAACAGCTACAGACCGGTGGCCTTGACGTCCCACTTGATGAAGACCCTGGAGAGACTGCTCCTTGCTCACCTCCGCCCCCTGGTGGAACCAGCGATGGATCCACTCCAGTTCGCCTACCAGCATGGCATTGGGGTGGAGGATGCGGTGATCTTCCTCCTTCACCGTTCTCTGTCCCACCTGGAGAAGCCCGGGAATATGGTGAGGATCATGTTCTTTGACTTCTCCAGTGCTTTCAACACCATCCAACCGATGATCCTGAAGGACAAGCTGCTGCGCGCAGGGGTGGACCAGCACCTGTCATCATGGATCCTGGACTACCTCACGAACCGGCCTCAGTTTGTGAGAACCCGGGACTGTGTGTCCGACACGATCATCAGTAGCACGGGGGCCCCCCAGGGAACGGTGCTGGCTCCCTTCCTGTTCACTCTTTATACTGCGGACTTCTCACACAGCACAACACACTGCCATCTACAGAAGTTCTCTGATGACTCTGCGATCGTTGGCCTCATCTCCAATGGAGATGAAGCTGAGTACAGAGGGCTTATCCAGGACTTCGTGGACTGGTGCCATCGGAACTGCCTCCAGATCAACGCGAGGAAAACTAAGGAGCTGGTGGTGGACTGCCGCAGGCATGGGCAGCCCCTCACAGTACCAGTAAATATACAGGGAACAGACATCGAGATGGTGACATCCTATAAGTACCTGGGTATTCATCTGAACAATAAACTAGACTGGTCACACAATACTGATGCACTCTACAAGAAGGGACAGCGCAGGCTGTTCCTGCTGAGGAGACTCAGGTCTTTTGGTGTACAAGGGGCGCTGCTGTAGTCATTCTATGACACGGTGGTGGCATCAGCCATCACTTTTGGAGTGGTCTGCTGGGGCAGTGGCATTACTGCAGCCGATAGGAAGAGACTGAACAAACTGATTAAGAAAGCTAGCTCTGTCCTGGGGCAGCGCCTTGATCCGATGGAGGAGATAGGAGAGAGAAGGACGGTGGCTAAACTGTCATCTCTGCTGGAGTCCGAGTTCCACCCTATGCAGGACATACTGAATGCACTGAGGAGCTCATTTAGCAGCAGACTACATCATCCCAGGTGCACAACCGAGAGGTTTCGTAGGTCCTTCCTACCAACGGCTGTCAGACTGTACAACCTAAGCAGGGCTGCTCGCAGAGATAGCAAAAAGACGTAACAAACTAATAGTTTTTTGAATGCAAAAGATGCAATAGACTTACACAATGGTCCTCTCCGGCATACAACTAGGAACATACCGGTCGCTATGGAGGGTGAGAATATGTATGGGCACATAATCATACCATGTAGGATAACTAAGTAGACGGTTATGCTGTTTCATTCCATCTAGCAACAATGCTCTGCACTGTGTGTGTTTATATATTTGCATATTTATTCCATCTAGCTACAATGCTCCGTACTGTGGGTGTTTATATATTTATATATCTACATATTATTCCATCTAGCTACATTGCTCCGCACTGTGTGTGTTTATATACTTGCATATTTATTCCACCTAGCTGCAATGCTCCGTACTGTGGGTGTTTATATATTTACATATTTATTCCATCTAGCTACAATGCTCTGCACTGTGTGTTCATATATTCATATATTTATTCCATCCAGCTACAATGCTCTGCACTGTGTGTCTGTGTGTGTGTGTATATATATATATTTTATAGTAATACGTGCATATGTTTATTAGCTGCTCTTGCTTGCTTGTTTTTTTTCTTGCCTTCTGATTGTTGCTCTGAGTGTTGCTATCCCTGTGCTGTTGCAATCCTGGAATTTCCCCGTTGTGGGACTAATAAAGGCTTATCTTATCTTATCTTATCTTAGTGTGATGGTCTGGGGCTGTTTTGCTGCTTCAGGACCTGGAAGACTTGCTATGGTAAATGGAACCATGAATTCTGCTGTCTACCAAAAAATCCTGAAGGAGAATGTCCGGCCATCTGCTCGTGACATCAAGCTGAAGTGCACTTGGGTTCTGCAGCAGGACAATGACCCTAAACACACCGGCAAGTCCACCTCTGAATGGCTTAAGAAAAACAAAATGAAGACTTTGGAGTGGCCTAGTCAAAGTCGTGACCTCCATCCGACTCAGATGCTGTGGCATGACGTTAAAAAGGCGGTTCATGCTCAAAAACCCTCCGATGTGGCTGAATTACAACAATTCTGCAGTGATGAGTGGGCCAAAATTCCTCCACAGCGCTGTAAAAGACTCATTGCCAGTTATCATAAACGCTTGATTGCAGTTGTTGCTGCTAAGGGTGGCCCAACTAGTTATTAGGTTTAGGAGGCAATCACTTTTTCACACAGGGCTGTGTAGGTTTAGATTTTTTCCCCGTAATAATAAACACCTTCATTTAAAAACTGCATTTTGTGTTCTTGTGTTATCTGTGTCTAATATTTAAATTTGTTTGTTGATCTGAAACATTTAAGTGTGACATACAAAACAATGAGAAATCAGGAAGGAGGCAAGCACTTTTTCACACCACTGTAGCTGCAATGCTTCTGCACTGTGTATATATCTGTGTACATATGTATCTTCATTTACTGCTTTGGCTAACCAGTTCTTATTATCTTATTGTGGAGGTAGTAATCAGACGAGATCACAGACTGATGACACAGACTTTATTTCTCCTCCATCAAGTAAAACATACTAAATCTGAGTGCCAGAGCGGACTCTCTTATACTCTTTGTCCACGCCTCTCTGGCACTCAGGGTAAGCACATTACCATACAAGCTGTAAAACATGCACACACATCCACAGACACATTAACATACACGTCACAGAGCCGGTCTTAACCTTTTGAGTGTGAGATTTTGCGTGCTTCTAGTGGCTGAGTGCAGCGCTGCCCCTGTCATCTCACTCTGACATGATCGGCTCCATTGGGGATTTGTATTGATTTGTACTGATCTGCCAGTTTCAGAAGGTGGCAGAAATCCATTGGAGGACTCAATGGATGACACGTAATACACCAAAGAAGAAGAACTCCTCATTTCCTTTTCCTGTTTTTAGTATTATAGCCCAGAAAGCTAATATGGCTGCCGTTCGTCATTGTGCACCGTCACTTAGTCGGCTTTGTATGTGGAAAATAGCCGCGGAATACAAGTGAAATTTATGTGGGATAATCATAAGACTTTGTAGATGTGGTAGAGACTGTAAATGACCGACAGAACGCAAAATAATGACCACGATGGATGAAAACACAGCGACCACGGCAGCGAGCGAGTCCCCTTAGCCGCCGCTAAGTGAGGAATTTCTGTATTTTTTTTTAATATTGTACTGATTTCTTGTTCATATACTTTGAAGATAAGATGATGAGGTGCCTCTGTACAAAAAACGGTGTCAAAAAATTGAACCATTCTTTGTGTAAACACGTCCAAAGTTCAGTTTTGACTGAGTTATGGAATTTAAAGAGGTTCCGCGACATTATGCAAATTAGATGCATAAATTTATTCCTGTCTGAAACTTTGGATCATATTTTACATCTTTCTAATTGACAGTAAGCCATTATCCCTTACCACTTTCAAGTTATAGCCTTGGAAATCTGAACTATTTTATTTACAAAAAATATTTACCACTCTTGACCACTAGGAGTTATGTCACAATTTGGCGACAGACACACTCAAAGAGTTAATACAATACATTCACACCCCTGTGTCCTCATGTGTGAACCTGGCACAGCAGGGCACATCTTTGTTTGAGTTTACACCTCCTAGCGCTCTGGCGCCCTTAGCCAGAGCGCCTTTTCCAATTACCATGTCTGACTATCTTCTCCCCCACCAACCCCCTGTACTGGGTGGAGTGCCATTCTGTATTGTGTCCACCACACATCCCCTCTCTTCGAACACCAGAAGAAGCTCTAACCCTCTGGTACCTGGGCTTGAGCCAGCGCCCGTAACGGCTGTAACATGGAGCCGCCGGGCCGGCCGAAGTGCCTTGCTGTCGATGTGGGTAGGAGACAAACTCGGTCTCTGGCGAGCGGTCCTCTGGAGGGCGATAGGGAGGGGAGGGGAAAAACCTAGTTTCCTGCCAACAGTTCTCTGTAGGGGTAATACAAACCTGTGGACCCACTGTAGGTGGGCGTCCGCACCGGGGAGCTTGAGCCAACACCACCTGTTCGACAGCCAACACATAAGCAGGCTTAAGCCTGTCAATGCAGACGGTTTCCTTGCACCCCCCCCCCCAGTCTAACACAAAGTGTTTTGCCCCTGTTTCCAGCACTCTGAACATTCCATTGTACAGTGGGCGCAGCGAGGTTCTGTGTACATCGTGCCTGACAAAAATGAATTTGGTGTTCTGTAAGCTCTTTGGAACAAAGGTATAAGGAAAACAATGGTGCGCCGGGCCCGGCACGTTGGCAGCCTCTGTACTGTGAAAAAATTGCGCGGGCGGATCAGACCCCGGTGCGGGGGTCTCTGGTAAAAATTCCCCGGGGATCCGTAACGGCTGCAAAAAAAACGAGTTCTGCAGGGGAAGCTGCCAAATCTTCCTTAGGTGCGGAGCGCAACCCTAGTAGGACCCAAGGCAGGCGGTCGACCCAATTTGCATCCATGAGTGAGGCTCTGAGCGTTGCTTTAAGTGACCTGTGAAAACGTTCGCACAACTCATTAGACTGTGGGTTGTACGCGGTGCAGCGATGGATTTTGACCCCCAAGCTATTGGCCGTCATGGACCAGAGTTCCGAAACGAATTGCGGACCTCTGTCAGAAGTGATGTCCAACGGGGATCCAAACCATGCGACCCAAGCCGACAAAAACGTGCGAGCTACCTCAGCGAATGTGGTGGAAGCCAGCGGGACCACTTCTGGCCAATGCGTGGTGCGGTCCACGATTGTCAAAAGGTGTGTTAAACCTTGCAACGGCGGAAGTGGGCCCACTAAATCCACGTGTACGTGGTCGAACCTCCTGACTGGAATTTGAAGCGGCAGAAGGGGGGCTTTGGTGTGCTTGTGCACTTTAGCCCGCTGGCACACGATGCACACTGTAGCCCATTCTTTCACATCCCTGCGTAGGTGAGGCCAAACAAATTTTGCTCCCACCAGTTTAACCGAGGTGCGCAGGCCAGGATGTGAAAGGGAGTGGACAGATTCAAAAACTTGATAGCGCCAAGAGCTCAGAACCACTGGATGGGGGCAGCCGGTGGAGACGTCGCAGAGCAAGGGGGGGGGGCACCCTTCTTGCACCACCTTGCTCTCCAGTTTTAATCCAGTAGCCGTGGACTGGAGTGCGCGAATGTCTGCGTCCCCGGTTTTGTCGGTAGCCATGGCGGGGAAATCTATCCCCATGTAGACCGGGGAGACTGACACGCGTGACAGGCACTCAGCCACAACATTAAGCTTACCGGCTACATGTTGAATGTCGGTAGTGAATTCTGAGATTGTGGCCAAGTACCATTGCTGTCGAGCCGACCACAGATCCGAAACTTTGGCCATTGCATACGTT
This sequence comes from Pholidichthys leucotaenia, assembly GCA_020510985.1. NCBI lineage: Eukaryota > Metazoa > Chordata > Actinopteri > Cichliformes > Pholidichthyidae > Pholidichthys > Pholidichthys leucotaenia. The sequence continues at coordinate 326,992,780 of CM035844.1, read as the reverse complement.
CGTGGTTTGTGAGCAACAAACATGGTGAACTCGCAGCCCTCAAGCCAAAACTGGAAATGGTGCATAGCCAGATGGAGAGCCAACAACTCCTGGTCAAATGTAATGTATTTGTGCTCGTTGTCGAGCAAGGTACGGCTGAAAAATGCAAGTGGCTGCTATGACCTGGAGATGTACCGCTCCACCACAACTCCTATTGCAACATCAGACCCATCTGTGGTGAGCGCTATCCGCGCTGATGGGGTTGGGTGGGCCAGCAAAGCTGCGTTAGCAAGCACCATTTTGGCATTTGTGAAAGCCTGGACCCGCTCGGGGGTCCATTTGATGCTTTCCGCGGGTTTCTTCTTTTTGAGCACGCCGTACAGCGGTTGCAGCAGTTGGGCTGCCCGGGGGAGGAAACTGTTATAAAAATTGACAATCTCCAAAAATTCCTGTAGTGCTCTCAGGGTCTGTGGGTGCGGAAAATCTGACTCTGTGCGCACATTATCCGGCAGCAGGATGGCGCCCTCCGGCGAGATACAGTGGCCCAAAAAATCAATCACTGGCAGCCCGAACTGGCACTTTGCCCTTGCGTTTCCAACAGTTGGAAGACCTGTTTGAGATGGGTGAGGTGCTCCTCCTCTGATGTGCTAGCCATCAAAATGTCATCTAAGTAGACAAAAACAAATGGCAAATCACGGCGTACTGTGTCCATCATTCTTTGAAAAGTTTGTGCTGTGCCCTTTAACCCGAACGGCATGCATAAAAACTCGAAAAGACCAAAACGAGTTATTACCGCTGTTTTGGGGACATCTGGTGATGACTTGGTGGTAACTGCGGACCAGGTCCACTTCTGAAAAAACGCATGTCCCGGACAGGTGCACAGAAAAATCCTTGATGTGCAGGATGGGATACTGGTCATGTGCCGTGGCATTGTTCAAACATCGGAAGTCGCCGCACAGCCACCACAAACCATCAGCCTTAGGCACCATGTGCAGTGGCGATGCCCAAGGACTGTTGGAGTGCCTAACGATGCCTAATCGTTCTAAGTTAGGAAACAACTTGCGCGCGCTGGCTAGTTTAACCGTGTCCAGGCAGCGAGCGCACGAACACAGGTGGACCTTTCGTTGTGATAAAATGCTTGACCCCCGTGCTTAGTTACTGCAGAGGAAAAGGTGGGAACCATGAGTGCTGGGAACTCGGAAAGCAAACGCTGGTACTTACCCCCTGGAGCTAGAACATTAGCGTGCGTTGGTGGCCCAACTTCCCGAGCTATGCAGGGCAAGGAGGAAAAAGAAACAGCATCCACTAAACCTCTGTTGGCAACATCAACTAGCAGTCCATAAGCACACAGAAAATCAGCAACTAAGATGGGACCGAACACGCAGCTACCACAAAGTCCCACTGGTAATTGCACCCATGTAAACATACAGTCACCGTCCTTTCTCTAAATGTCCTGATGTGGGATCCGTTGGCACACATAAGAGCAGGACCACTGCCTTCTGCCAGCCTGTTCGCGCTGACCGGCAGAGTGAGGCTCTTCTGGGACCAGAGTCTACCAAAAATCATCTCCCAGAACATGTGTCCATGATGAAAAGTAGCTTCTCCCTGTCGTCAGCAGCCACGGCTGCTACTGACCGCTGGCGGTCTCGTTTCCCGGCTTTGTTGAAGCGGCACGGCGGCAGACAACATTGTGCTTCCTTGCCAAAATGGTGGTGATAAAAACACAATGTCTCATTCTTGTGTCTCCTGGTGGCTGTCCCAGCCACTACCATCAGCTCCTCAACCTCGTTGGATTCCCTTGGGGATCCTGGTCTCACTGCGTGCACGCTGAGAGCCTTGTTTGCCAGGATGATGTGGTCTGCCTCTTGTGCCAGCACGCGGTAGTTCCTGGCCACCAGCTGCGGTGAGTTAGCAAGGATCGTTTGTGCTGTAGCTGGTAGGTTCCTGAGGAAGAGGTGGGTGAACAGGAAGGCTCCGTCGTCTTTACCCATTAGCGCAAGCATGCTCTTCATAAGGTCCACAGCCAATCTGTCACCTAACTCCGACCGTGTGAGGAGTTTTTCTGCCCTCTCCCCATCCGAAAGGGTATAATGTTGTAGCAGTGTCTGCTTGAGAGTGCTGTATTTACCCTGGGTTGGTGGGTCTTGGAGCAGACTCATTACTTGTTGCATGGCACGCGCATCCGGTGCAGCTACCACATGATGGTATCTGGTGTCGTCCGTAGAGATTCGGCAGAGGCGGAACTGGACTTTCACATGCAAAAACCAAGCGGCCGGATTGTGGATCCAAACGTCTGGGAGCCTGACTGTGACAGCACATGCAGTGTTCTGTGGCTCCCGTGGGAGTGTTTCCGTGGAGGTGCTTGGCTCGTTCTCCATTTCACGTCTTAAGGTCACCAGTGTGGAGGAAGGAATCGGACGAGACCACGGACTGATGACACAGACTTTACTTCTCCTCCATCAAGTAAAATGTACTAAATCTGAGTGCCAGAGCGGACTTTTCTTATACTCTTTGTCCCCGCCTCTCTGGCACTCAGGGTAAGCACATTACCATACAAGCTGTAAAACATGCACACACATCTACAGACACATTAACATACACATCACAGAGCCGGTCTTAATACAATACATTCGCACCCCTGCGTCCTCAGGTGTGAACCTGGCACAGCAGGGGCGAAAGATACATCTTTGTTTGGCTTTATACCTCCTAACGCTCTGGTGCCCTTAGCTGACTCTTCTCGCCTTTTCCCATCACCATGTCTGACTGTCTTCTCCCCCACCGACCCCCTGTACTGGGTGAAGTGCCATGCCGTATTGTGTCCACTACATTAACTATTGCTCTGAGTGCTGCTATCCCTTTACTGCTGTAATCCTGGAATTTCCCCATTGTGGGACTAATAAAGGCTTTTCTTATCTTATCTTATCTGCACAGCATCTTTTGATAGCTGCTGTCAGCAGGGTTGATTTCCTTTCCTTCAGGTTGCTTGGGAAGGCCTCCTCCATGGTTAGCTTCAAATCTACATGGTTAGCTTCATGCTGGGCCCTTCCACAGCATGCTGAGAGACAGCAGCTTGGGGAAAAGCCTTTGCTCAGAAGAGTTCTCAGAGGATCTCTAATAAAGCGGCATCAAAGGACTTGAAGGGAAGCTAACTGCTTAGCAGTGAAGGTAATGACAGAGAAGCGCTTCACAAGCCCAAGTGACCTCATATCGAACAGCAAAAGAGCTCATTTCTCTGCTTTACTCAGGAGGCAAACATCTGAGAAGGGCTTGTTCCCACTCTGCAGCCTGCATCAGTCTCTGCAGATGATGAAACTGTAAAGCCCTTCTCGTGTGGGTCATGCGTTGGAGGAGAAAGCAAGCTACAAGAGATAGCTGTTGGAGCATTCACTCATGGAGGCTGGCATTATGTGAATGTATGAATCCCTAACGAAAATTGCATCCCATTCTATTTGTGGTGATGGCCCATGGTAGGAGGTGAATCTAAGTTATGGGTTTGTTTGGGTTTGAGGCTAACTTTGCTTGTCAGATGAATTAAAATACAAACAAAAAAATGGCTGCAATTGAGTATAAAAGTCCAAATAAAGCATTATTGGAGAAAGGGGTGGGTGGTTTGAGTGGGTGGTGAAATATAATGAGTCCCTGGCGTGTAATAACCACAGAAATGATCCTAAGTGACTGAATACCTAATGACAGCTAATGATGGCTAATTAGTATAACAAATTAAACTAACATGTCTATGAACGAAATATGACTTGGTAGATGATCCGGCTGGGAAGACAGATGTCTGGCAAGGATGGATAGAATATATAGAAAACAGACAAAAATGGTTGTTTAACCATAGTTAAGCTAAAGGCCAGCAAGCATTTGCACAGAGCCACAAAACCTATGTGAGGTTTAACAGGTAAAATGTCTGGGGTATAAGTTGAAATTGGTAAAGCTTTACTAATGAATTTGTGACTTTTTGCCTTACATTTGCTGCTTTTTTATTAGAGCCCAAGCACTCACAAAGTGAGTGGCAAGAGCTCCATTGTAATTGCTCAGATTATTATTTTTCTTCTCCCCTGAGTGCTTTTTGACATCCTCAACATTAATGAAAAGTCACCAATTTTTGCATGGATCTCAGACCTGGGGAAAAATTTGATATTTTGGAGAAAATAAGCATCCCTTTAAGAAACTGGGCCCTATAGGTGCCCCAGAATGTCAGAGGTCAATGAAAGTGGTGAAAATTTAGCTTTGTATAGAAAGATGAAAACCGACAGAAATGTGTCACATTAAGGTGTGCAAAAATCATTACTGAGGTCATGACCCAAACCCCACAGGAAGGCCGTCATTTTGAGTCAAAGCAATGGCGCCGATTTTTGTCGACTTTCTGCCATCGTATTTGAACAAACTCATAGGGAAATAGTCCAGAATTACCTCAATTTGCCTGAAGATCATCTTTTGGCATCAACACACATCCAAAGAACTACAGGCCTCACTTGCCTCACTTAAGGTCAGTGTTCATGACTCCACCATAAGAATGAGAGTGGGCAAAAATGGCCTGCATGGCAGAGTTCCAAGAACAAAAACCACTGCTGAGCAAAAACAACGTAAAGGCTCATCTCAGTTTTGCCAGAAAACATCTTGATGATCCCCAAGACTTTTGGGAAAATACTCTGTGGACTGCTGAGACAAAAGTTGAACTTTTTGGAAGGTGTGTGTCCCATTACATCTGGCATAAAAGTAACACAGCATTTCAGAAAAGGAACGTCATACCAACAGTAAAATATGGTGGTGGTAGTGTGATGGTCTGGGTCTGTTTTGCTGCTTCAGGACCTGGAAGACTTGCTATGGTAAATGGAACAATGAATTTTGCTGTCTACCAAAAAATCCTGAAGGACAATGTCCGGCCATCTGTTCGTGACCTCAAGCTGAAGCGTACTTGGGTTCTGTAGCAGGACAATGATCTAAACAAACCAGCAAGTCCACCTCTGAATGGCTTAAGAAAAACAAAATGAAGACTTTGGAGTGGCCTAGTCAAAGTCCTGACCTGCATCCGACCCAGATGCTGTGGCATGACCTTAAAAAGGCGGTTCATACTCAAAAACCCTCCAGTGTGGCTGAATTACAACAATTCTGCAAAGACGAGTGGGCCAAAATTCCTCCACAGCGCTGTAAAAGACTCATTGCCAGTTATCATAAACGCTTGATTGCAGTTGTTGCTGCTAAGGGTGGCCCAACCAGTTATTAGGTTTAGGGGGCAATCACTTTTTCACACAAGGCCATGTAGGTTTGGATTTTTTTTTTCCCTTAATAATGAACATCTTCATTTAAAAACTACATTTTGTGTTTACCTTTGTTATCTTTGTCTAACATTTAAATTTGTTTGATGATCTGAAACATTTAAATGTGACAAACATACAAAAAAAATGATAAATTAGGAAGGAGGCAAACACTTTTTCACACCACTGTATTCTGGTGCCCAGAGATAGTTTTGTGGCCTCTCCAGGCACTGCTGACTTCACTCTGCCACAGCTTGTCCTCCATATTCTTCCTGTAACTGTCCTTCCCCTCTCTAATCTTCCTCCTTAGCTTTGTCTATACTGGCTTTAGCTGTCCGTGTTTCCCGACCTGAAGATCTTTTTCTTCTCCTTCAGCAGTGTCTGTATCTCAGGGTTGATCCTGGGCTTGTTGTTTGAGAAACACCATATAGTCTTGGTGGGTATGGTGTTCTCCACACAGAAGCTGATGTAATCTGTGATGGTGTGTGTGAGGCCATCAATTACCATGTTTACATGGACACAAGTAACTGGATCAAAAGCCTGACTGGAATAAAAATGCTTCATATAAGCATGTCAATCTGAATATTCTGACCCAATCACGCTCATTCGGATCAAAATTTCATTCTGATTGAGACAGGTGGGTTATGCCGATTGTTAATCTGAATGGTGCACATGAAAACTCTTATTCCGAAGGTTGGGCAGAAAATATGTTTACTACGCATGTCTGTACATCAGCCATACATCAACATGACGTATTTCCACCTTTACAGCAACTAGCGGAAGACACAGCGGGAGTAAAACAAAACTGGTCTGTATCGTCCTGCTGTCTCCCTCTGTTTGTCATATGCGGGTAGTAGCGCCTCTGTTGTCCGGCATGGGTGAACAATTTCGCCTGAAGAAGAAGAGGAGCGCAGCATGGCAAAGTGGCAGGATAAACACGTAGAAAGCGTAGATAAAAAATCAGACCCAAACTTTCTGTAGTATGGGAACAGCAGCGCGGTGGCGGAGTGGTTAGCACTGCGGCAGCACAGCAACTCACCCTTGGCCGGGGGATCCTGGGTTCGATCCCAGCCCCCGACCAACAGTGATCTGTGTGGAGTTTGCATGTTCTCCCCATGTCTGCGTGGGTTTACTCCGGGATTTCTCCGGTTTCCTCTCACATGCCAAAAAACATGCAAGTTAGGTTAATTGGCATCAAACTGGGGATTCTAAATTGTCCTTAGGTATGGCTGTGAGAGTAAATGGTTGTCTGTCTCTCTGTGTTGGCCCTGCGATGGACTGGCGATCTGTCCAGGGTGTACCCTGCCTCTCGCCCAAAGATGCTGGGATAGGCTCCAGCCCCCCCACGACCCAAAAAGGATTAAGCGGAAGAAGATGGATGGAATACACATGATTAGCATGACATTGGTTGGCACAAACATGTATGCATTCAGTCCCATCTGTCTCCTGTGGTTTTTTTGGTTGTGTGTCAATTGTCCTCTGCTTCCTCCAAGCTCACTGCTGGGTGTGAGGAAAGCTCCAGAAGAATGTCCCAGAGGAATGTCTCCCTGCTGTGTTTAGTGTCACCACAATGTGGGGATTTATTGTGAAGTGATCCTTGTCCACAACCTGGGTACTGAGGGCCAGAGGGTCCTACGGACACTCAGCACATCGGACTCGTATGAGGACATTGTGGAGCTGCTAACTAACCATTTCACCACCCCAAGCAGCGTGACTGTTCGGAGAATTTGTTTTCACCAGAGACGCCAACGTGTCGGTGAGCCTATCCACCAGTATGTAGCTGATTTGAGGCAGCTAGCTAGCGAGTGCTGTTTTGGGTCACTGGAAGATGAGATGATGCGAGACCAATTGGCTGAGCACACGTGCAATGCTGGACTGCATGCTAGGCTATTGACGGTGCCTAATGACTTGACACTAGCTAGGGCTGTCAAGCTAGCTCTCCACTTGGAGGCTGCCAATAAACTAGCTTCGGAGATAAACTGGTGCCACTCACAGAAACCGCCAGAGCTGCCCACCTCAGGTAATGTCGTGGACCCTGATAGCGAAGATAGCTTGGATGAAGATTATGAAACCAATGTTAGCCGAAGGTCTGCCCCAGGAAACCCCGTTTGCAGGAGTTGTGGGTCGTGATACACTGCCATAAAGTCAGAGAGTGCCCGGCAAGAGGGAAAGGATTCAGCAAATGTGGAAGCTTGAATCATTACGCCAGGGTGTGCCGTTTGTCTGACCCGGATAGCCCACAGAAGAAATCACCCTGCCCGCCCCTGACAACCATCCACTTGGTGAGTCCCAACACCAACGGCTATTCGTACTGTATGGTGGAGTTAGACAGTGTGGAGGTGCCACTGTTACTCGACACGGCAGTGGTGCAGTCGATGCTGAATTGGGCCACGGTGAAGAAGTTTTTCCCCCACTACAGGATTAGGAGTAACACAGCACTGTTGTATGGCTACGGTGGTATCAGACTGTGCACTGTCAGGACTGTGGAGCTGACTGTTCGTTACAAGTCCGAAGAGATGCTCGACTTCACATTCCAAGTGGCGGCGTGTGGCGACAACATCATGGGGTGTGATCATTTCTACGGACTGGGTTTCGCCATCAAGGACAGCACTGGGAACGAATGGTCTGGCTGTGATCAGTGGGGCTCGCGGGCGCCAGTGAGCGAAGAGGATGTGGTTTGGGACGAAGAGCTAACGGACACCCTCACTTTCAAGTCGGCCAGTTCTAGCTCAGTGTCGGTATGGGAATGTTTTAGTGCCTGTGGTCAGTGGAAGGTAGTTGAGGGGGCCGAGCGTGATGGCAGGACACCCTTGCTGATGAGTGACACCATGAAAGCACCGGATGCCTTCAGTACTCGGCCACAGTTGGGTGAGGGGTCTGCTGCCACGATGGTGACCACTGTATCATTCTTTGAAGACGGCGGGGCACGACCACAAAGCATGGAGTTACCGCAGGCTCAGCAGCACGTCAGGCCAAGTAAGGTCCCACTTCAGGTCATGGACTGGGTTCTGGTTCAGGGTGATGAACGACCAAGTTGAAGTTGGGCCAAATGACAGCCGGCGAAACATCGGGCATGTCTGAGGATAGTGGCGAAGTTGGGAGCGGCGTGCTTCCAGTTGTCTGACAGCTCGATGATGCACGCTACCGGAGTGGTGGCTCAGTTGGTCGAGCATCCGCCCCACACCCGGGAGGCAGGGGTTCAAATCCCGGCCGGGTCATGCCGAAGACCATATAAAAAAGTGGAACTTCCTGCCGTCCAGATTGGTGCTCAGCAATAAGGAAATGGAGGAGGGAAATCTGTGGCGGTGCCTTGCATGGCAGCGGCCCTCTGATTCTGCACTGGGGTGTGTGTGATTGACACTGTAGATAGGTAAAGCACAATCTCGTTCTACTGTACATGATTGGTTGTACGGTTGAATGACAATAAGGGTGATTTAATTTAATTTAATTAATTTAACCAGCTGCGGCATGCCCAGGAGGACGCTCCAGGTGGCAAGGCTGGACGGGAGTCAGTGAAGGTGGTTTGGGATCCAGGCTCCAGCATTCTGAAGATTGGTCCTCGCCCCGGGGCCTGTCGCCTCCAGGGGTGCACCTGCTGCGGGGCTGCCCAGAGCCCCCCCTGCCTGTCCCACCATTCACTTGAATGACTGTGCTAACAGACTTTGTGTTTATAGTTCTGGTTTTGGTTTGTTGTTTAGTTTAGGAACACGGCAGTTTATTTTTTGTTGTTCAATAAAGAGACAGAGAGTTGTGATATCAGTGGCAGAATAACCCACTGCACCATGCAGGCCGTGTGGTAGTCCACCCACCGGTCCTACTCTAGGGTTTTTTGTGTGAGTGACTGTTTTAGGCCTTAGTTTTGCTTTTAGTTTAGTAGTGTGTGATTGGGATTCTAAAGTAGGGTGGGTTGAATTTGAGTGTGTGTTTTTGGATTTTGTAAAGGGGGGATGGATGTTATGTGGGGATTTATTGTGAAGTGCAGTGTGATGACGCTGCCTTCTTGTTGCATCATCACACCACCCTATATTAAGGGGCAGCCACCATGAGGACTTCCTCTTGGTCCAGATGACTCCGCTGGGTGCATTCCGTATACGGTGTTCCTAAACCTTTAATAAACACACATTCAGTGATACTGTTATGTCCACAAACCTGGCAATAAAGGAAGCTAACAGAGAGGTAGCACTGAACACTGGTTTATTAATAATAAGAGCACACAGCATACAAGGCAACATAGCAGAGTCATCTGGGGCAAGAGGAGGCTCCCACGACGGATGCTCCTTAATATAGGGTGGTGTGATGACGCATCCAGAAGGCGGCATCATCACACTGCATTTCACAATAAAACCCCATCACAACACTCTTCTCCCCTTTACAAAGTACAAAAAGACACGCCAAATTAACCCCACCCCAATTTGGAAATATTAACTCAAAATGCACACAAAACAAAACAGTCAAAAGTAAAATCAGAGGATAAATCGCTAAAAAAACTAAAATAGGACCAGTGGGTCGACTACCACACGGCCCGGCATGGCGAAGTGGGTTATTCTGCCACTTTTCTTCTTTTTTTTAAACAAACCAAAAACAGCTGTGCTCCTAACTAACACAGAACTAAGAAGAGTCAAGCAACTTTAAGTCTCTTACGCACAGTTCTCCATGCCAATGGTGGGTCAGGCGAGGGAAAACAGTTCAGTCAGAGGGCCCCACAGGGGCCTCCCCCCTGGAGCTTTGGAGCAGGCTCATGCCCCCCCTCCCCCGGGGCTTTGAAACGGGCTCTTGGCAGCCGCCTCCCTAGAGCTGATGGACCCCCAGGGCTAATCCTCATGATGCTGGGGCTCGGGTCCCACACTGCGGCAGCTGACTCCCGCAGAGCCCCGCTGTCTGGAGTCGCCACCCAGATATGCTGTAGCCTGTTCGCGTGCCAAACCAAATCGTCCATCAGCCCAAACCACGCTGTTCCCAGATTCACAGAGATCCTCAGCGGCGTCCGTTGTTTCGCTGGCTGCGGCCCAGCCAGTCACCATCCCGGTCTCCCGACGGCACAAACCCGAACTCAGTCCAATACTTGGAGTGGCGCCTTACTTGGTTTGATGTGCCGCTGTGCTTTCGGCAGCTCCATGTTCTCCTTCCATCTGACGCCGTCGTGGGCACTGAAGATGTCCGGAGCCTCTCCGGTGTCACTCGTTGAAGTGGACTCTCCATCCGTCATCTCAATCATAAGCTCTGTAGCCTGTTGAGCAAGGAAACGGGAGCAGTCCAGCTCTGCCCCTCCACCACCTGAAGTGCACTGCTGCGCCTCGGAGCTCTCCACATGCTCGGCCCCCCTTCACTGCCGTGTTCACCATGCCAGCTAACGCCATCTGTCCGGGTAACTTCTGTGCTAGGCGCCCATTTAGCCCCGTGGCTAATTCCTTCATTGTTACTAGCTGGGACGTTAGCTCCCCCGTGCTAGCTACATTCATGCCTTTTGGCACCAACAGCATTTCAACTCACAGCTTCGTACTATGTGTGTGTTTGGCAAAGTAGCCAGCAAGCGCTTCGACAGCATCCTCATATGACTCAGTCGGTCCTAACGTGGAAAATCCTCTGACTCTCTACACAAAGTTGCAACAAGAAGTGCATGTTCCTTACTTTGTCGAGTCCACCCAGGCCCAACGCAAGGCAATGTACGTCTGAACGCGTCGAGGCCACCGTGGCCATAACATCGCTGGTTCCCCTGGGTGCTCAAGAAATGGCCATAGAAGTGCCCCGTACGCCCCCATGGTTTAATCCTCAGTCCCCAAATCGTTTCTGTTATGTCCACAAAGCTGGTGATGAAGGAGGCTGACCGAGAGGTAGCACTGAACACTGCTTTATTAGTAATAAGAGCACACAGCATACAAGGCAACATAGCAGAGTCATCCCGGGCAAGAGGAGGCTCCCATGACAGATGACCCTTAATACAGGGCGGTGTGATGACGCATCCAGAAGGCAGCGTCATCACACCGCACTTCACAATAAAACCCCATCACAAGAGATATGTCTCTATTGGCCTCATTCATCACCAGGTTTGTGGACACAACAGAAATGAGGGTAGACATTTCAGCAAGACAATGATCCCAAACACACCCAAGGAAACTCTCAACTGGCTCCAGAGAAGGAAAATAAAGCTGCTAGAATGACACAGTCAGTCACCTGACCTGAATCCAATTGAGAATCTATGGAACAAACTGAAGATCAGAGTACATAGAAGACACCCACATTAGATCTGAAGACAGTTTGTGAGGATAGACTGGATAAAATCACTCCTGAGCAATGCCTGTGCCTAGTTTCTCCATACAGGAGGTGTCTTGAAGCTGTTATTACAACAAAGCTTTTCTACTAAATATTAAATGAATTTCAGCAAACATGTTGAATACTTATTCCGTGTCATTCCACTTTATTAATATAACTTGTTTTGTGAACACAGTTGCCCTTGATTTCTTTGTATGTATGGATTACTGAAATTGTTACTGATATCTGGTGAAATCTCAGGTCAATGGCTCCATCAGAATATGTTTAATGAGAAAAATGTTTAATGTGTTCAAGACTTATTTTCACCGCTGTACATAGGATTGCTGTGTTCTTTACCATATATTTACACTATGGTAGCATTACTGTACATGATTGTTGTTTTCCATCCTCATTCCTTCTTGTCTTATATATTGTGCACACCAGTAAGAGAGAGAATGGCATTTTCAATTCCCTGTATATCCTGTACATATAGTATTGACAAATAAAAATCTTTGAATGTAAATCATGGGGGTACGAGAGGGACACCCCCCCCCAACCTGGAAAGAAGAGAGAATTGCCCACCCCACCAACTTTTTCTCAGAAATGTGCAATTTTTTTTCTCTGCAAATTTGCAGCTTTTTTCTTATTCTGTAGATTTGCAATGCTCATATGCATGCTGTTTAAATTTTTTACTTAATGTAATTAAATTGTAATTTGAGCCTTTTTGAATTTTCAAATAGGCATCTTTTATCATATTTTTGTGCCTTTGTCCATGCAGGTTTGTACCTGTTTTACATTTATCGGTTTGTACCTTACGCTGAATTTGCAAATACCCCATCCCCCTTGTAGAAAAATAAATTGCTTACTGATGAGAACAATATTTGGAAACTTCACTGGATATGTATCTGTGTTGTAATCTTTAAATTTTCATACTTGTGCAAATGTTCTCTTACTGTAAATTTAGAGATTTTCTCATAAATCTTTGACTTGACTTTCCTTAATTTTTTCCAGGCTTGTTGCAAAAGACACAGGGAGCACTCAGTTTGGGAAAGAGCCACAGGTTGTTTAACTCTGCTTAAAGTCACATTTTGAAATAACGTTCAGTTTTGTGGTCATAATATTTGACATGCACAGAATTTAGCTGACCAGCTGCGAACAAAGATTGAGCAAATTACTATTTTTTCACATCTCCTGTATGTTTGTCCTTCCGACAAGACTGTAAATTGTATTTTTCAAAAACCCAACAAAGGAGCCGTGAAAACATCTGTGTATTTTTTGTTTGACGGTACAGCAGAAGTACGTTCCCTCCTCTCCAGATGGCTTCAGATCCCCATTCAACTGCTTCCAATCACGACAGGTGCAAAATCACCTTCATCCTGCAGGGAGAAGGATTTGAACAGTGGGCTGCAAAAAGAAAACTGTGTCTGCTCGTCGCAAAAGGCTTGCAGATCGTCAGGATTTCATCTGTTCTCCTTCCAATCTCATTTGGCCTTATTGATTCGGAGGCGGCCGGTTGGGGAGTATTTTGGTTATCGAAATAGTTTATATTGTGGCACGGGAAGATTACTGTTTTGTTTTGAAAATGGGACAATCCTTTCCCACAAAGACATTCTTAACGAGCGGCAGGTTGGACGGAAAATAAAAGGGAACACAAATCTGGCAAATTGCGAGCCGTGATAGCGTGGCAGCTGAGGATTGGAAACAATCCCGAAGAAAACAAAAGAAGAAACAAAATGGGGGAGTGCTTTTTCATCCCGGAGTCCTGCTGTCAGTCAGGATTCAGGAGCCCCGTGGAGAAGCTTGTTTAGAGCTTCCTAAGCAAGTGGTGGTGAGGCTCTGGGAGCAGTGGACAGAATGTAATAAAGGAAAAGGTGATATATTTCCCACCGTGGAGTCTTTCTCTGTTAAACCCCGGAGCCTGGTGTTGCTTTGCTTACCCTCTGCCTCCTCCAGGCTCTCCTTCTCCACCAGCATCCATCCTGCTCTCATCTTCTTAATTTTTTTCCTCTCTTCCAGTCCTGAAGCTCTTTGTCTCTCTGGCAGTTACAGTGGGGATGCGGTGTGCCTGCACTCTCAGAGTCCCTCTGGCTTCCTGTTATCAGTGATTTATTCTGTAATCTCTCCGTCCAGGAGCAGCCCTGGTCTGGCTCCATTTGGCGGTGGGTCTGTGGGTTTATCAGGATGGAGCCTAGAGAGGTTACACACACACACACACACACACACACACACACACACACACACAAAGCGTCTTCAGCACACACAGACGCGCAGATCAACAAATATACCTACAGCTTGCCTGCTCTTCGAGGGTCACTAGTGTTCAAAGAGGAAGGAAAAACAAAAAACAAACCTGGAACTGAAACTTCAACTCCTTCCCAGGGCCTGAAATTTTTCCAGTCTTGTCAGAACTGTACTACGAAACAGAATTAAGGGGTTTATCGAGGAAAATTCAGGTCTGATTCTGGGCTTTCAGTGTGGGTCACTTTTCACTGGGGTACATCACCATAGTAACGTATGCTCCAATGTATATCATGTTTGGTTCCAAGATTGTCATAGCCAGGAGCGGTACTGGGGTTAAGCTCCCAGTGCTCATAAAATGCCCCTTACGGCGTGCGTCTCGAAAAGCCTCTGACAACTAAGTCCAACTCCTAGCCTGCCCGTGTGGTTTAGTCTCTAAGCCCGGCAGAACTGCTTTTACTAATAGGAGAAGGGGCGAGGGCGGATCTCTGGCGCCTTAAAATCAGATGCTTCGGGTAGATGGTGGCTCATCAACCTGGGAAGGTAGCCCATCTAGGGGAAGGTAAACCCTGATTTCAAACCTCCGCTGCCTTGCGGCACACCCGGTCACGGGAAAGGCTTCAGGAGTCAACCCTGAGGAAAAATCCGGAGTCGGAGCCCCTAAGGCAGTTCTCTGTTGTGCTCAACATCGTTCTGGCAGCTCCTGCAATGGCGTTGGTGCCAAACTATAGCAGCCCTGCTGTTCCTTTGGATTCATCAGTGACGTGGAGAGGGGGGACATGCTGCATGGGTAACATTTTGTCTTCCATATCTTTCTGCCCAGGCTTGAATCCTACCAACGCCCAACGCTGGAAGGTAGAACACCGGTGCGCATCGGCCTGTTCAGCCACAGGCGGTGCTGTTCCAGCAGAGTAGACGTTTAGGATTCTCTTCCATGGTCATCATAGACCGACGGAGGCCGACGACTTCCATATCATGTTTGAAATAAGACATCAACATCTATAAAACCACCCTCAACTGACCATTCAGATCTGTGGAAAAACCACCTCATCGTTAATGATTTTCTGCTGGATTTTATACTGTAGGTGAAGCTCCATGTGAAGATGGTGGGTTGTATTGCAACAGTCAAAAGTGGAGACATCATTTATGGGCATGTTGAAGTCCATTTCACTACTACAATATTAGAGACAAAAACAGATTTTACATTGGTAAAAAATCCTAAAAAAAAAAAAAAACTTGTCCAAACTAGTGTTGTAGTTAAGACCTTGTCAAGACCAGAGTCTCCAAGACCTACGGTACATACAGTGGTCTTGGTCTCAATTTGGTCTTGGGAGACTTTGGCCTCAGTCTGGTCTCGACTACAACACTACCTAACTCTAAAGCGGGCTGGGCTGGCCCCGTCTACGAAAGTCCGCTGATAAAATGACACCTCACAGCAATCAGCTGATACTTCTGATGAAGACTGCAGTGACAGTCGAAACATGTAAGGAATGGTAAATGGTAAATGGCATTCACTCATATAGCGCTTTTATTCTCATCTCTTGATGACCAAAGCGCTTTACAGATCCTGCAATCCACCCATTCACACACACATTCACACACTGATGGTGGCATGCTGCCTAACATGGCGCTTCCAGACCCACCAGGAGCAATTGGGGTAAAGTGTCTTGCCCAGGGACACAACGGCAGGATATCTGGGGAGAGCGGGATTTGAACCGCCAACCATGTGGTTATTGGACAACCTGCTCTACCTCCTGAGCCACTGCCGAAGGTAAAAACATCTCCTTTCTATCTTTGTCTTTAATAATAAAAAAACGTAAATAATTAAAAGAAGACAAAATGAACCTATTCGAGCTACCACGTGGAAGTTATGGGCAAAATTGTATCAAAGATTTCCGCCAGTTGGAGAAATTGGAGAAAACACGGGCACGCTACAGAAACCACCTGAGATTTAATCTTCGTTGCAGAGATGAGGATGTCACACCAGCAAGCCTCAACATAAAAAATCTGATCCCAACCAGAAATGCAGAAAAAATTATCAATCAAGCACGGAAAGATTTGATAAAAGAACGGCTAAGAATGACAGTGAAGAAAGTGGATAGAATCAACAACCAGATAAAGGAGAAAATGGACATTTTCAAGGAACACTATCCGACGACCAGGAAACGCAGGAGCAGATAAAAGCACAATTAAAACACGCACACGAACAGGAATTCACCATAACGAAAAACCGCCAATTAAAGAAACTGAAAAAACTCACAGAAAGGAAGAACGAGCGAAGACAAACACACACGGAAATGAACGCTAAATGGGTCAAAAACTCATCAAAACGCACACTCAAGGACATGGAGAAAAAAGTGCTGAGCAGAGGACTGAATTTTGCCATTACACCAACCAAAATACCTCATGATGAATACATCCTCGCAACAAAACTTGCATGTGAAAAAATCCAGGATCAAGGGGAAAAAGCAACACTACAAAACGCATTCGCAGGAATCCTCAGAACGGCCAAATTACCACAAAGCAATGTCACAAAAGAAGAAGAAAAAACATTAAATTCACTCAAGACAAAACAATC
Organism: Pholidichthys leucotaenia; assembly: GCA_020510985.1. NCBI lineage: Eukaryota > Metazoa > Chordata > Actinopteri > Cichliformes > Pholidichthyidae > Pholidichthys > Pholidichthys leucotaenia. The sequence goes on along the minus strand of CM035844.1, from coordinate 326,976,475 downwards.
ACAGTCCTCCCATCAGATAAAGGCAGAACCACAGTAGTAATGGACATGGAAGTATATGAAAAAGAGATGGAAACCATGTTGGCAGACAGCAGCACATATGAAATCATAAAAACAAACCGCACAGAAGAAAAGAAAAAAAAGCTAAAAGCCCTTCTCAAACCCCTGTTAGAAAGCAAAAAAAAATCACATAGGATGCATACGATCACCTGATACCCACAGCCAGCATCACCCCCCAGATTTATGGAACCCCAAAAATACATAAGAAGGCTATCCCACTGCGACCAATAATTGACAGCATTAGATCAGTTACATACAACTTATCAAAAGCTCTGGTTGAAATCATTAAACCCCTCCTTGGACATCAGAATACCACTGCAAAAACTCAAAAGAGCTGGCACAAGAACTCATAAATATGAAAATAGAATCAGACGAGATCCTCATTTCACATGATGTCATTTCATTATTCACAAAGACCCCTGTTGATGTCACACTACACACAGTGCAAGAACACCTCAGGAATGACAGAACCCTTAAAAGACACACCAATCTCACAGTTGAAAACATATCTGGACTATTACAATTTGTTGCAAAATCCACCTACAGTATTTTCAATACGGAGAAAAAAATCTACAGACAAAAGGAGGTTTTGCAATGGGAGACCCACTATCATATATATTTTTTATGGAGGATCTGGAAAATAAAGCCATCAATACAATACAATGTAAATACAACCATACAATGTAAATAGAGAAAGGACACACACAAGAACTCACTGACCATTTGAACAGCACGGACAGAACTGGGAACATAAAATTCACACACGAAGAGGAAGAAAATGGCACCATAGTCTTTATGGACATGAAAATCCACCATAACAATGATGGCAATATAAAAATCACAGTGTACAGGAAACCAACCCACACGGATCAATACCTACTATGGACATCAGAACACCCCACAGCACACAAACTATCAGTTGTCAGGATGTTATATGAACGGGCCACCATCATCACAGACCAAGAAGACAGACAGGAGGAAGAAAACCACAAAAAACATGCACTCATACACTGCCAATATCCAACATTGGCCATAAACAAAGGGAAACAGCAAGTCAAAAACAAAGAATACAAACAGGAAACAAGACAAAGAGCAAAAGCCGAAATCAAAAACAAGGACACCATAACTATACCATACATCCGAGGGATAACAGAACCAATTCAAAGGATCATGAAAAAATACAAAATAAACACAGCAGTAAAACCACACAAAAAATTAAGACAGTTATTAATACACCTCAAGGACAAAATAGAACAAGACCAAAAAAATGCAATGTAATATATGAAATATCATGCAGATCATGCAACAAAACCTCCATTGGAGAAACCGGGAGATCATTCACCACAAGTAAAAAAGAACACCAGAAGGAATGTGAGGAGGAAATGCAAGGATGACTCACAAGATCACAAAAAGAAAAGGCAGAACAAGCAACATTAAAATCAGCTATATCAGATCACTGCAAAAGAAATAATCACATCATGGACTGGGACAACGCAAAAATTATTGGATCGGAGAGCAACAGACACAAACGCTGGATCAAGGAGGCCATAGAAATCAGGAAGCAGGGAAAAAATAGCATGAACTGGGATGAGGGGGCATTTATGCTCTCCCACACCTGGGACTACATTCTCCAGAGATCATCAGACGGCAGAAAGCGGGGCCGGCTTGGTGGATCTGACAGTTCTGCTGGGCTGGCCCCGCCTATGAAAGTCAGCTGATAAAATGACACCTCTCAGCAATCAGTTGACACTTCTGATGAAGACTGCAGTGACAGTCGAAACATGTAAAGAAGGGCAAAACATCTCCTTTCTATCTTTTTCTTTAATAAGAAAGAAAAAAGAAATAAAAAGGTAAACTACCTAACTCTGTGGTGTTATATGATTGTCTTTACCTGAGCAGGTACATTGGTTTTCCACAAAGGAAATGGACATGCTTGTACATGAAAATATGCTGGAACATCATTTAGGGCAATGCCACTGTTTTACTTCAGCTTTTCGCAGCACTGCTTAAATAGCGGTTGATAATGCAGCACTGACTTTAGATGTGGTTTTTGTGGGTCAAAAGTCCAGTGTCATTGCGCTGCTGTAAACTATCAATGTGCCAACTTTGTGCCCAGCCACTACCCTTTTAAGACACATTCCTACAAGCCTAAAGCATGTACAAAGTAAACTGTTGATTGGATGATAAGGGTGAAAAAAATAAGAAAACTAGTGTAGTGATCTTGTTCAGCTGCTCTGATTTACCAACTGTCTCCCATCAACCACAGCCTTTATAAGTGGGCAGCTCCCCTTTCTCAATACAAGAATGTTGGACTCTGCATGCCAGTAGCTTGGCGTCTCTCCTCAACTCTTGTGTGCCTACCTCTAGTGCTCTCGTGGATACCTCCTCCACCTTCTCCCAACGATGGAAACTGTAAGAACAAATTATTATTCCTCCAACCTCTTATTCTGCCTCCACCTCACCCAGCACAAATTATTACTACCATTTCTTAGAGGACTTGGATCCTCTCCCTGACGGCATTCCTGGAAATCCTCCTGCTCACTAAGTAAATACAAAACTCATAACTCCTCAATTCCCTAACCATCTAAGCCCACGGGCCCGGTACACCTCTCCTACCTTCTTCAGATCCACAGCTTACTGAAGCCAAACTGGTTCAGTCTCCATCTGATGAAGAGCAGCAGCCCTCCTGTAATATACTCACCGTTCCTCGCAGTCACCTGTAAGAAAAGAATAGTTCAGTATTTCACTCAGATTTTTATCACTCAGTATACTTTTTCCTTTTCTTTCTCCATGGGGTTGTCAGTTCTTCATCAGCTGCACATTTCCATTCAATAAATTATTGTTCAAACTCCTTTTAAACAGTCTCCTCTCGGTGTCTGTATTTTGGGTCCATTAAGTAAAACATGTCAAAAATTGGCAATGCACTGCCTGAAATTAGTGAAGCCACTGGTGGTAGATACAAAGTGCGGTGCAAATTTGCATTTTGATTGTCTTAATAGGGTTCAGTAACTTAAAAGCACCCTGCAGAATCCTTACAGTGGACATTTAATTCCCTTACACAGCATGTGGGGCACAATGTGGTGTATGGGGTGGCGCCTATCTCCGTTTTTCTGACCTGAGGCCAAACAGCTACTGTAAGTAGTGAAAGCTACAGTGGGGGGTCAGTCCTCTGGTAGCTCTGTGCATTAACTTTCCTTTCCCCATTCTATTATGCTGAACACCAAGCTAGAAGGTGGAAAGTATCATTTTTATATAGTCTTTGGTATGACCCGGCCAGGATTTGAACCCACGACCTCCCGATTGTGGGGCTGATGCTCTACCAACTAGGCCACCACTCCGATACAGTAGATATTTGTCCCCTGTTAAAATTCTACTGCGAGCCATTTTTAGCTCATTGCAATACTCTGTCCATTGTCGACATCTCAGAAGTAAATCCTTCTGATGGTTTGATAAAGTGTTATTATTTGAGCCATTTAGTGATTAAAAACAGAACACTGCAACCTAAAGACAACATAATTTTAATTTCCTATCTAATAACAGCCCAACTTACCTTTGCCTGACTGCCCAGGAACATCAGTCATAGGCTGTTTATATGGGCTTCAAATACTGGCGTCTGAAGCAAAAAACCCCACATCTTTATCTTGTACCACTGCTGCTCTTTCTTTCAGGCTCTGTCCCACAAGGTCACCCCAAGGCCATCAGATACCAAAATGCTTCCAAACATAAATTGGCTTATATCCCCTTTACACTGGCGTGTCAATCATTGAGAAATCATTGAGCATTGAAAAAATAGCCAGATCTCTCAGTGATCATCCAATGAGCACCCAATGATCCCAATGATCTGTTACCAATATTTCAATGAAGTCTATTAATCTTGCATCAAACGCTGAGCCATCTCTACCTTCAGGGTGGAAAAATTTGGTGTTCATTGAAAGATCACCAGCAGACCGATGAGACTGTTGAGCACTGAAGGAGCATATGCTGAGAGATCACTTCCCTTGGCGATCATTGAGAGATTGTTTTGAACTGGGTCAAAACTTTGAGGAGACAGCAGCGACCGCATAAATCACTGAGAGATCTTGGCGATTGCTGGGCACTCATTGAAAGCTTGCTGAGAGATCATTTTTTCATAGCTCAACTATCTCTTAACAATCGCCACCCCTGTGTAAAGAGGGTAGAAGAGCTCTAGAAACCTCCCAGAGTTGCAATCAAAATTTTTCAACTTCCAGTGCAAATTAGGTTTATTGGCAAAATGTACAAACCAGTAGCTGTTTGCAACAAACAAATCAAACAAGAACAACTTAAATAGCTCAGCACAGCTAATATTATAAGTGGTTTCTCCAAATTCAACACCAAATGCCACTTTTAATGACTACTGCAGTCTCAAAATTATTCAGCCCCTTCATGACAAGCATCTTTAGTACATAATAGAATAACCTTTTGCTGTTATGACCTGCTGCAAACATAAGTAGCCAGACAGCAGCTTCTGGCAGTGGTTCTGAGGAATTTTTGCCCATTCCTCATGGGCAAAGACCTCCAGTTCACTAATATTCTTCAGTTTGCATGCTGCAACTGCCTTTTTCAAATTCCATCAGAGATTTTCAGTGGGGTTCAAGTCAGGTGACTGTGATGACCATTCTAGTATCTTCCAGGACTTTTTCTGAAACCAGTTCTTGGTGGACTTCAAAGAATGCTTGGGATCATTGTCCTGTTGGAAGGTCCAATGATGCCCAAGCTTCAGCTTCCTCACAGATGGCAAGACATTTTCTCCCAGTATTTCCTGATACTTGATTGAATCCATCTTGCCCTCCACAAGTTTCCAGTGCCAGAGGAAATGAAGCAGCCCCAGAGCATCACTGAGCCACCACCATGCTTCACTGTAGGCAGGGTATTCTTTTCGGTGTATGCTTCATTCTTCCTTCTTCAGACATCCCACTGATCCATAGGCCCAAAAAGTTTCAGTTTTGTTTCATTGTTCCACAGAACAAAATCCCAAAACCTCTTTGGTTTATTTATATACTTTTGAGCAAATTGGAGCTGACTTTTCTTGTACTTTTGTGTCGGTAGTGGTGTACAGCTTGGAGTTTGGGCATGGAGCCCTTCAGCACCTTACTGTGGAAACTGAAACCTCAGTGTCTGCTGCCTCCAGGTCTTGCTGTGGGTCTTTTGCAGTCAGTCGAGGGTTTTTGACCACCTGCCTCCTCAGGACTTTGGTGGCAGCCGTTGATAGTTTCCTCTTTCTGCCATGTCCTGTCATGGTTTGTTTAGTGGGAGGCTCACATGCGAGGCAACTAGCACCAGAGGAAGCACTCAGACACTGGGAAGCACGTTTATGCAGAATTTATTGAAAACACACAAAGGAAATGAAAAATTGCACATGCCGGGGGAGCACACAGCCTGTAAGGGAGAGAACGAGAGCTGGTTAGATGTGAGGAGAATAACTGAGAATAAAGGGGCGTGTGCAAAGGATATCTTACGGGAGTTGAGCAGAAAACCCGGCAGTGAAACCCAGCAGGGAGTTGGAGGAGCCAGCAGGGCAAAGCTGGCAGAAGGAGAGGAGGAGGAGTGTAGCTGGGGAGAATCTGACCGGGTGGAGAAGGTGATCTTCGGGGAAGACGATGAAGAGGGCAGGTGAGCGCACTGCAATCCCGGAGATACATCGCTGAGATGGCAGCAACCTAGGAAGAGAGGAGGAAAAGGGAGGTCAGGCTAGAGTTTCAGGAACAATAATTTAAACCTTGGTTAAGGCAGCAGTATCCAACGGTCCAGCGCAGAAGCATTCACAAACTGATCCTTTTAAGCACTGGCAGTGAGGAAGCAGCAGGTGTGTCCACTCACGCAGGTGCGTTGATGACCTGTGGAGCTGGTTAACAGATGAGGGCCCTCCCACAGAAAGGGAGGGTGAGCGCACTCACCCGATCATTACAGTCCCCCCCCCCCTCCTCAAGAAGCACCTCCTGGTGACCCACCGGGCTTGTTGAGATGAGCCCAGTGAAAGGCTTGGACCATCCCCTTGTCGTGGAAAAAGGAACTGGGGATCTATGATCTCTCTTCCAGTCCATAGCTTTTCCAGTGGACCAGGTATTGTAGACCACCTATACCATCCAGAATCCTCTGGACGGTATAGGTCTGGCCATCGACAATCTGAGGAGGAGGAGGAGGCGGCTTCGGGGGGAAGGGGCAGAGAGGGCTGGCAGAGAGGGGCTTGATCTTGGATACATGGAACGTAGGGTGAATACAGAGTGTCAGCGGTAGTTTCAGACAGACCGTCACGTCATTGATGATCCTCGAGATGGGAAAGGGACCAAGGAAGCAAGGTGACAGCTTTCTCAACTCCGTCTTCAAAGGAACCTTGTCCGCCAACAGCCACACGCACTGACCCACCACGTATTTGGGTGCTGGGACCCGTATGCGGTCTGCATACTGACAATTCTGCTCAGCCGAACGGAGAAGGGCAGCCCGGGTGGACCTCCACAAGCGGCGGCAGTTACGAGCATGGAACCCCACGGATGGTACGGCCATGTCCCTCTCTGCCATAGGCAGCAGAGGGGGAGTGTAGCCCATCGATGCCTCGAATGGCAGAAGAGATGGCAGAATTATGGACATACTCCACCTAGGTTAGATAGGAGCTCCAGGTGGACAGGTTGCAGGAAACCACACATCTCAGGGCAGCCTCCAGGGATTGATTAGCACGCTCAGCTTGCCCGTTGCTTTGAGGGCGGTAACCAGAGATGAGACTGACTGTGGTGCTCAGGGAGTGGCAGAAGGATTTCCAGACCAGAGAGGTAAATTGGGGACCCCGCTCAGACACAATGTCCATTGGGATACCATGAAGGTGGATAACATGGGTGGTGAGTAGATTGGCAGTCTCAGAGGCAGAGGGCAACTTGGGGAGGGGCACTAAGTGAATGGCTTTGGAGAACCGATCTACTATGGTCTTAGCAGCTAGTCTTTTCAGGCTTGTTTGAAAATGGCGGTGCTCTGTTGCCATCACCACTTCCACCTGTGACGGACAGAATAAAACGAAAACAACACCAAACAGAATCAGATCCATTATGTCGTTTTTGCTCAATTTTGATTTTATTTTGACAAGGCGAGAACGATGTAAAGGCTATTTTTGGTTGTTACGTTTTCGTTTCACGAACAAAATATTAAAAGAATGAAGAGTACACGGATTGAAGACAGTTTATGTGTACTATTTTTGCCTACCAACACCACACACGCAGAGCTATTCAAGTCTTTTGATGATTCACTGTGGTCGAAACTGAACTGGGCCTTCTGTGCTGATGTGTGTAAGGACGGTGCCACGGCCACGACCAGGCAGCTATCTGACACTCTCCGGATGTCACTTTCTCCTATCACCACAAGATGGGATCGTGGCCTGTCAGAGAAACAAGCTCAGGGAGCTTACTGGTGGTAAGTTTTTGTAATCACACACTTAACATATGCATGATATGTACTCCGTGTTCATTTAAAAAAAACAAAAACAAGGGGAAATGTGTCCAAAAAAAATGAGAAAATAAAGCAATTTGTTTTATTTCTTGATGCTTTTTTTCCAGAGTTAACCAGAGATTTAAAATAGACTTGTTTATTAAAGACATGGTGATACAAAGAACATTCTGAAATGATAAATAAAAATCTTCACTGAGAATCATTTTGTTCTCAGAACAGTCCATCTCTTCGAAGGTTTCTTTCATTTTTTCCTCCCTCCAGGAACAGTGAGACAATAAATACTCAAAATTAACTGCCAGTATGTCCTCACACAAAGAACAAAATTAGTGGATAAATTAGGAGAAAAAATTACTTGAATCAGTGAATCACTGTGCAGGAAACACTGAACTCTGTCACCCAGCAGCTGTGTGTTTTTCTCATTTTTCTCCATGTGCTGCATCTGGAGTTCCCACTGTGGAATATTTTGTACATCTTGTACCAACTTGTTTATCAGATCAAATCTGTTTTGCCATTTAAAACACAGGTTGGTACTGTATGTTCTCACATGCTGGAAGGAAAAAGGGCCTCTGCTTTTTTCCGTGGATGTTTTTAACTTGAACAAATAGTGAGGCAGAACGGTCTGCCTCCATTAAAACCTGTTTACTTGTCATAAAAGCCTTAACCGCTATATGACAAAACATGAGTCCTGCTTATGAAAGATTCCCCTGACCCACCTCTGGTTATTGCAGGAGGCTGAAATTGCACATGTATAATAATTCATGTCTCTATAGGTCACATGGTAATTTGCAGCTCTGAACTCCTAAGAGTTTCTCTTTTACAGGTGCTAAGATGGAGTAAGGTGTGATAATGGAGCCAGTTAAATGCAGAGCGGTCATCAGGTTCCTGTACTCGAGAGGCTGCACACAGTGGCGGACTCAGATATGTGCCATGTGGGCTGGCGCCCAGGGCGCCATTCTTTTGAGAGCACCATGAGAAGCAAAAGAATAAAAATAATAATAATAAGATTCATAATTATGTGTGCTGTATTTGTGGCAAATGGGCACCCTCTGCAAGCAGGATGCAGTTGGCAGAATCCAGTATGGCTGACATTCAAAGCAGAGCAAAGAAAAAAAAACATTAAAAGTAAGGGTTTTTTTCTTAAGTTCTGCAGCGGTTTGAATTTTAAAACACTGAGTCTTAAAGCGGCAACATTTGGTTATCACCGCTTATATTATGTAACATAATTTTTCTCCAATGTGTTGTAGTTGGCTTCAATTTACTGTCTACATGAATTAATTTCAGGGCTGTGTAGAGACCATTTGAGAGGCAGGGGTGCAAATTAATAAAAAAAGGGCACATGGAACAAGATTTATTAAAAACATATGTTGTGGAAATGTGAAAATGACGAGGCAGAGTTTATCTCACGAGTCAGGTTTATTCACATCTTCCAACATCAGCAAAGCAGAAAGAGAAAAAACACAGAAGCATTCGTCCTTTATATACCAGGACTCTCCCAGTTCACAGTCACATTGCATTTCAATCACAAGTAACAATGCATCTACTCTTTGATCCTATAACATCCTTTTCATAGTCTTCGGCACAACCGGAAATCCCCCAAGGCCGTCTCTTGCATACCAAAGGCTAAACTTTCACATCCTCCTGTTATCTCCAAGGAGACTCAGTCCTTTGTTCTAATCTGAGATGTGAGGCCTAAAGTGATACATATGTGTCCCACATGACCCCCCCAAACATCTAAGATGGAACAACAGAATAACAGTCTGCATGTCATGATAAAATCATTACACATCAACCCACGTGCTGCTTGGGCCTCAGCCTCCTCCCGTATCTGCTGTAAGCGGGCTTCACCACTTCTGCGGCGCCATCATGCTGAGGGGCTGCTGTCTGGGGGTGAAAACTGTTTGTCAGTCCCTGTGGGTGTTCTGGGGAATTTCCCCGGGGGAAGGGGGGGGGGTCTGCCACGCCGAGGAGCCCTGGCCAACAGCACATCCTCGTCCGCCACAACAAAGGCAGGTTTGAGCCTGTTAATGCCAATCTTTTCCTTCCTGCCCCCCAAATCTAGCAAAAAATGCTTGTCCCCTGTTTCCAGCACTCTAAATGGTCCATCATAAGGTGGCCGCAGCGATGGGCGATGAGCATCGTGTCTCATAAAAACAAACTCCGCGTTTTTCAAAGTCTTAGGTACAAAAACGCGCGGAAAACTGTGGTGAACGGGGCCAGGCAGCGTGCCCGATTCCGTGCCACGCTGCAACAGCTGAGACGGGGAGCTATCTGGCGCAGGATTATCTGGGAGAAACTCCCCGGGCAGCCGAAGTGGCTGCGCAAAAACTAGCTCAGCCAGGGAGGCTTCTAAGTCCCCTTTAGGTGCAGAACGCAACCCCAATAAAACTCACGGTAGCTTGTTTACCCAATTTGCATCCATCAGTGACGCCCTGAGGGCCGCTTTCAATGACCTATGAAAAAACTCGCATAACCCATTAGCCTGCGGATTGTACGCGGTTGTGCGGTGAATTGTGACACCCAGGCTGCGGGCCATTGTTGACCAAAGTTCGGAAACAAATTGAGCCACCTCCACGGCTGTGGTTGACGCCAGTGGAACCACTTCCGGCCAGCGCGTGGTGCGGTCCACCATTGTCAGAAGGTGTGTGCACCCCTGTGATGGCAGGAGGGGGCCTACGAGGTCCACGTGAACATGATCGAACCTCTTAGCCGGGATGTGAAACAGCTCCAAGGGAGCTCTCGTGTTTGTGTACCTTGGCTCGTTGACACGCCATGCAGGCTGCTGCCCACTCCTTAACTTGTTTGCGCAGGCTCCGCCATACAAATTTCTCTCCTACCATTTTGACCGACGCGCGCACTCCTGGGTGAGCCAGAGAATGAATCGAGTCAAAAACACGGCGGCGCCATGCAGCCGGTACCACAGGACGCGGTCGTCCAGTGGAGACGTCGCAGATTAGGGGGGGCATACCGTCTTGCAGCTCCTTGTTCTCCAGCCTTAACCCTGTTGGTCCAGACTGGAGCGCGCGCACTTCCGCGTCGCTAGCCTGCTCCGCGGCCATGGCTGCATAATCTATCCCTACGCGGACTGGGGCCGCCACGGCGCGCGAGAGGCAGTCTGCCACTACATTAAGTTTACCCGCCACATGCTGAATATCGGTAGTAAACTCTGAGATCGCGGCCAGCTGTCTCTGCTGCCGGCCTGACCACGGTTCTCAAACCTTGGCCATCGCGAAAGTCAGCGGCTTGTGGTCAATGAACGCGGTGAAACGGCGTCCTTCCAGCCAGAACTGGAAGTGGCGAATGGCCAAATGGAGAGCTAACAACTCCCTGTCAAACGCGTTGTATTTACATTCACTATCGCGCAAAGTCCTGCTGAAAAAGGCGAGCGGCTGCCAAGCCCCGGCTACATGCTGCTCCACGACCACCCCTATAGCCACATCTGACGCGTCAGTAGTGAGCGCTATGTGGGCCGTTGGGTCCGGATGCGCCAACAAAGCAGCATTGGCCAGGGCTGCCTTGACTTCCGAGAACGCTCGCTCTCGCTCCGGGGACCATTCGATTTTATTCGCGGGTTTTTGTTTTTTGAGCGCGGCGTACAGTGGTTGCATGAGCTGCACTGCACGGGGGAGTAAACGATTATAAAAATTCACCATTCCCAAAAACTCCTGTAATGCCCTGACCGTTTGTGGCTGGGGAAAATTTGTTACCGCACGCACTTTGTCAGGGAGCGGAACCGCTCCTTCTGGAAAGACGCGATGCCCCAAAAAATCAATCTGCGCCACCCCGAACTGAAACTTCGCTGGGTTGATTATTAAACCGTGCTCTCCCAACCTCTGGAAAACTGCCGTGAGGTGGTTTTCGTGTTCGTCTTCGGACGCGCTGGCTACTAAGATGTCGTCCAGGTAGACGAACATGAAAGGGAGATCGCACAACACCGCGTCCATCATGCGTTGGAACGTCTGCACAGCGCCTTTAAGCCCAAATGACATACGCAAAAACTCAAATAGACCAAACGGAGTTATTACCACTGTTTTGGGTATGTCCTCAGCGCGCACTGGGACTTGGTGGTAACCGCGGACCAAGTCTATCTTAGAAAAAACACGCGTCCCCGCCAAATGAACGGAAAAATCTTGGATATGGGGGATTGGGTAGCGGTTGTGCGCTGTGGCGTTGTTCAACCTGCGGAAATCTCCGCAAGGTCGCCACGAGCCGTCAGCTTTCGGGACCATGTGAAGCGGGGAAGCCCATGGGCTGTTAGAACGCCTGATGATGCCCAACCTTTCCAGGTTGGCGAACTCCTCGCGCGCTATGGTCAGTTTAGCTGCACCCAAGCGCCGAGCTTTTGCAAAAACGGGCGGGCCGGTGGTAGTAATAAAATGTTCCACCCCGTGTTTAGCGACGGCTGCTGAAAATGTGGGGACTGTGAGTGCTGGGAACTGAGTGAGCAGTGTGTGGAACTTACCGCTTGCAGCTGTGACGTTGGCTTGTGCTGTTGGCGGGGCCACTCGGGCTGTACAGGGAATAGAATCGAAAGAAAGTGCATTAACCAGGCGCCTGTTAGCGAGATCAACCAACAAACCATGTGAGCACAGAAAATCACCCCCCAACATATTGAAATTCACTGCTGCTATGACAAAAGTCCACTCGAATGTACGGCTGTGTAAAGACAGAAGCAGAGTCCTCTCACCAAAGGTCTTAATCTCCGAGCCATTCGCTGCTGCCACCCCGGGACCTCTGGAAACTGCCAGCCGGTCAGCGGAGGAAGGTGTGATGAAACTCAACTGGGAGCCTGTGTCCACGAGGAAATGCCTCCCCGAGCGCGCATCCTTCAAGTAGAGCAGCTTGTTCTCCGAGCGCTTGAATTGGCACGGTGGTATACATTTGCGTGCCTTCTCTGCAAAGCGGCGATGGTAGAAACAGAAGGTGTCTCCGCCGCGATCCTTGGCCCCCGCCGCTGCCGTCGTCGGTGATTCTGCTACCGCCGTCTCTGGCCCCCCGCCATCTCCGGCCGCCGCGCCGAACTCCGTCGCTGCTGCGGTGGCCGCGCGCTGTTTGCTGGCATTGAGAATCCGATGCGCCTCCTGGGCCAGCGCGCGGAAGTCCCGCTGGGCCAACAACGGCGAACTGGCCAGGGCCGCTCTCGTGGCCGACGGTAGGGTCCTGAGGAAAATGTGGGTGAAGATGAAGTCGTCGTCGTCTGAGCCCCTCAACCTCAGCATGTTCTCCATCAGGTCAATGGGCGTGCCATCTCCCAAGTCGTTCAGAGCCAGGAGCCTCTCCGCTCTCTCCTCGACTGAGAGAGTGAAGCGCTGGATGAGCGCAGCCTTCAACCCGCCGTATTTGTCGTTGGCTGGTGGCCGCTCCAATAGGCTCTCCACATGCCGAGCCGTGTGGTTGTCGAGCTTTGCAATCACATGGTAGAACTTCGTGTCATCTACCGTTATCCCCCGGAGGGCGAACTGTGCTTCGACCAAGTGGAACCAGGAGCGCGGGTTGTCCTGCCAAAAGTCCGGTAGCTGGATCGTAGCGGCATACGCTTGGCTGGGGGCTCCCGATGAGTCTGGCTCCGGGGAATTCTCTACGTGTTGCGTGTTACGTCTTAGGGTCACCAGTGTGGAAATGTGAAAATGACAAGGCAGAGTTTATCTCACGAGTCAGGTTTATTCACATCTTCCAACATCAGCAAAGCAGAAAGAGAAAAAACACAGAAGCATTCGTCCTTTATATACCAGGACTCTCCCAGTTCACAGTCACATTGCATTTCAATCACAAGTAACAATGCATCTACTCTTTCATCCCATAGCATCCTTTTCATAGTCTTCGGCACACCCGGAAATCCCCCAAGGCCGTCTCTTGCATACCAAAGGCTAAACTTTCACATCCTCCTGTTATCTCCAAGGAGACTCAGTCCTTTGCTCTAATCTGAGATGTGAGGCCTAAAGTGATACATACAGTGGGGTAAAAAAGTATTTAGTCAGCCACCAATTGTGCAAGTTCTCCCACTTAAAAGATGAGAGAGGTCTCCAATTTTCATCATAGGTATACCTCAACTATGAGAGACAAAATGAGAAAAAAAAAAAATCCAGAAAATCACACTGAAGGATTTTTAATGAATTAATTGGTAAATTCCTCAGTAAAATAAGTATTTGGTCAATAACAAAAGTTCATCTCAATACTTTGTTATATACCCTTTGTTGGCAATGACAGAGGTCAAATGTTTTCTATAAGTTTTCATAAGGTTTTCACACACTGTTGCTGGTATTTTGGCCCATTCCTCCATGCAGATCTCCTCTAGAGCAGTGATGTTTTGGGGCTGTCGCTGGGCAACACAGACTTTCAACTCCCTCCAAAGATTTTCTATGGGGTTGAGATCTGGAGACTGGCTAGGCCACTCCAGGACCTTGAAATGCTTCTTACGAAGCCACTCCTTCGTTACCCGGGCGGTGTGTTTGGGATCATTGTCATGCTGAAAGACTCAGCCACGTTTCATCTTCAATGCCCTTGCTGGTGGAAGGAGGTTTTCACTCAAAATCTCACAATACATGGCCCCATTCATTCTTTCCTTTACATGGATCAGTCGTCCTGGTCCCTTTGCAGAAAAACAGCCCCAAAGTATGATGTTTCCACTCCCATGCTTCACAGTAGGTATGGTGTTCTTTCTCCTCCAAACACGACAAGTTGAGTTTTTACCAAAAAGTTCTATTTTGGTTCCATCTGACCATATGACATTCTTTCAATCCTCTTCTGGATCATCCAAATGCTCTCTAGCAAACTTCAGATGGGCCTGGACATGTACTGGCTTAAGCAGGGGGACACGTCTGGCACTGCAGGATTTGAGTCCCTGGCGGCATAGTGTGTTACTGATGTAGCCTTTGTTACTTTGGTCCCAGCTCTCTGCAGGTCATTCACTAGGTCCCCCCATGTGGTTCTGGGATTTTTGCTCACCGTTCTTGTGATAATTTTGACCTCACAGGGTGAGATCTTGCGTGGAGCCCCAGATCGAGGGAGATTATCAGTGGTCTTGTATGTCTTCCATTTTCTAATAATTGCTCCCACAGTTGATTTCTTCACACCAAGCTGCTTACCTATTGCAGATTCAGTCTTCCCAGCCTGGTGCAGGTCTACAATTTTGTTTCTGGTGTCCTTTGACAGCTCTTTGGTCTTGGCCATAGTGGAGTTTGGAGTCTGACTGTTTGAGGTTGTGGACAGGTGTCTTTTATACTGATAACGAGTTCAAACAGGTGCCATTAATACAGGTAACGAGTGGAGGACAGAGGAGCCTCTTAAAGAAGAAGTTACAGGTCTGTGAGAGCCAGAAATCTTGCTTGTTTGTAGGTGACCAAATACTTATTTTACTGAGGAATTTACCAATTAATTCATTAAAAATCCTTCAGTGTGATTTTCTGGATTTTTTTTTTCTCATTTTGTCTCTCATAGTTGAGGTATACCTATGATGAAAATTGGAGACCTCTCTCATCTTTTAAGTGGGAGAACGTGCACAATTGGTGGCTGACTAAATACTTTTTTGCCCCACTGTATGTGTCCCACAATGTTACTTCGTTGGTATCTATTTTACTTTAATAACTATACACTCATGGACATATTTAATATCCCACAGATTTTTACAATTTATCAACTACCACAGAGACCACAGTCTTCATCATTAATTATGTAAAGGTCAATGACAATTTTTTTTTTTAAATGGGTCGCTTCCATTGAAAATAATTATTTCTTCAAAATAAAAACATCTTTGCAAAAATCTGGAAAAAAAAACCTTTTCTTTCAATAAATAAATTATTAAAACTTCATTCAAATGACTAAATCATTGCAAAAAATTTTTAAAAAAAGGCCATTCGTCTAGTCAGCAAAATGAGCCCAAACCATCGCCTCTGTTAAACTGCCCCCCTCCATCCCCACAAAGATTGCAATTATAGTTTATACAGGACAACATAGTACAGGTGCTCAGTAAATTAAAATGTCATCAAAAAGTTGCTTTATTTCAGTGATTCAATTAAAAAATGAAAATCATATGATATAGATTCATTACACACAGAGTGATATATTTATAAGATAAGCCTTTATTAGTCCCACAACGGGGAAATTCCAGGATTGCAACAGCACAGGGATAGCAACACTCAGAGCATCAAAAAAAATTTCATGGTTATGGCTTACAGCTTCAATCAATTTCATCAATTTCAAGTGTTTATTTCTTTTAATGTTGATGGTTATAGTTTATAGTTTATGAAAACTCCAAATTCGGTTTCTCAAAAAAAAAATAGAAGATTACGTATAATTAATCAAAAAAAATGGATCTTTAATAGAAATATTGCCTAACTGAAAAGTATGTCCATGTACACACTCAATACTTGGTCAGGGCCCCTTTTGCATGAATTACTGCATCAATGCAGCATGTCACGGAGGTGATCAGCCTGTGGCACAGCTGAGGTGTTATGAAGGCCCAGGTTGCTTTGATAGTGGCCTTAAGCTTATCTGCATTGTTGGGTCTGGTGTCTCCCATCTTCCTCTTGACAATACTCCATAGATTCTCTGTGGGGTTTAGGTCAGGAGAGATTGCTAGGAGTCAATCACAGTGATACCATGGTTATTAAACCAGGTTTTGGTACTTTTGGCAGTGTGGGCAGGTGCCAAGTCCTGCTGGAAAATGAAATCAGCATCTCCATAAAGCTTGTCAGCACAGGGAAACATGAAGTGCTCTAAAATTTCCCGGTAGACGGCTGCCACTTTCACTTTTCACTTTTATCACTTTTTTAAAAATTAATTTTATGTAATATTCTGTTTTTTGAGAAATTGAATTTGGGGTTTTCAATAGCTGTAAGCCATAACCATCAAAATTAAAAGAAATAAACACCTAAAATATATCACTGTGTGTGTAATGAATCTACATAATAGTTTTATTTTTTTTAATTGAATTACTGAAATAAATCAACTTTCTGACAACATTCTAATTTACTGAGATGCACCAATCAGTGAAAGGATAGGTGCAAATGTACAAGAAAATCATGAAAATATGAGAAAAAAAAGGTGAAACATGGCACAAGTTTAAAAAAAAAGTAATAAACTTGCTAGGAAAAAGTTGCTAGGAAAACCTCACTAATTGTTGAAAAAACTGAACATTTGGACATTTAACAGAGAAATAAAAAGTTAAAAAAAAAAATGTGTGTGTGTCGGGGGGGGGGGGCAGTCCTCCCAGGGCATCATACAAGCCAGGACCGCCCCTGGCCGCACTCCACAGGAGACGTTCAATGAGATGAAAGAGACTTATGGGGAGGACGCTCAAGTGTGGTCGGACATCGGCGGAAACAGCACCCATTCCCGGGCGACCAGAGTGCCATTGATGAAGACACCATCCAGCAAAGTGGAGGCCACCATTTTATAGAATCACTGCATAACCGTTTGCCAACTAGCCCAAGATTTTAAGGTCGGGGTGGGGGCTGTGGAAAAAAATCATCCATGACCATCTGCGCATTCGAAAGTTGTTTGTACAACAAATTCCCGGTTGCTCACACCTTCCCAGAAGCAGGAACAAGTCACATGATCCCGGGCTCTTTTCGCCATGTGCCAAGAAAACCAGGAGGACATATTCAACAGAATAATCACACAAGATGAAACATGGGTCCATCACTATGACCCAGAGGCTAAAATTCAGTTGAAGCAATGGAAGCATTATGACTCACCGCCTCAGAGGAAGGCATGCGCTCAGCCCTCGGTGGGCAGTGTTATGCTCACGGTCTTTTGGAACCAGCATGGAATATTGATGATGTATTTCCCAGCAAGGGGTACCACAATTACCGGAACTTACTATGCTTCACTGCTGCAGAAATTGAGGAAGGTCATTAAAACCGAGAGGTGTGGCATGCTGATAAAAGGTGTCCGCCTCCTGCAAGACTACATGCTGCCCAGACAGAAGCACAGTCCTGCAGATGGGAAATCCTTCCTCACCCCCCTGTCCCGGCCTCGCACCATCTGACTTCCACTTCTTTCTAATCATGAAGTCATTTTTGAAGGTCAAGCACTTCCAAGATGATGAAATACTGATTTCTGAGGTCAAGTCGTGGCTTCTGACACAACCTGCAGACTTCTACAGGTGAGGTCTCACCAGCTGCATAAAGCAATAGGAGAAGTGTGTGACCCTTGGTGGTACCTATGTAGAGAAAGGCTAATAACTGTGAGAAGTCTGGTTCCTCTCAGTCCATGGGAAATGAGTCAGAAGAGATCTTAAGCAGCCCACATATGAAACATGAAAATCCTATAGACCAAACTGGTGACTGATTTGTGTGCTACACCACCTTCTAAAACGCAGAGCTTTATCTACAAACGCATGCATGTGCATTTAGAGTGACTTTGTTTTAAACAAGTTATTTCATCACTAGATGGGTGTGTTCTGCCTCCAGATGTAATCCATAAATGCCAACAGCTGCTCATCTGTTTAGTCGATAATCACAGAAAGGATGGTTAGATGTGCTCACTTATTGGGGTGGGGGGGGCGGATGAGCACATGGCACCATCGGTGACAATAACCACTGCTGGTGTGTAATAGCAGAGATTGAATTGAGGATAATGGACGGTGGGGCTCGGCCAGAGCTCGGTGTTCAGACGTGACCAACAGCTGTGAGGGACAAAGAGCACAGAAACACAATGGAAACCGAAGGATCCTTAATCACCATCATGATCGTCTTTGTTCTGGACAGCTGTGTGCGCATCAATTTTCAGAAGCAGCTGGATGCACAAACGGCTTTGACATCAAGAGGTTCAAATGATGAGAATGATGGTAGAGCCGCCAGGGTTATCTCTTCTCACAGCCTCTTTTTCTATTAAGGCACTTTTATTTTAAACTGCACAAACTTACAGACAGAATGAAGCTGCTCTCAAGGTTTAACAGGAATGCAACCAATCCCTTGAATACAGTATTTCATCCTTTATGCTACCTTGTGACTTGACACTTATAATAGATGTGGTAAATCCTCCCCATAAATTTACCATAAATGCTAAATACTAGTCTACGGGTACATCTCAAAAAATTAGAATATCATGAAAAAGTTCAATATTTTTTGTCACTCATTTCAGAAAGTGAAACCCATATTTTATATAGATTAATTACACAGAGAGTGATATATTTCAAGTGTTTATTTTTTTTTTTAATTTTGATGATTATGGCTTACAGACCATGAAAACCCCAAATTCAGTTTCTCAAAAAATTAGAATATTACATAAAATCAATTTTTAAGAAATAGTTTTTAAATAGAAATGTTGGCCGACTGAAAAGTTTGTCTATGTACACACTCAGAACTTGGTCGGGGCTCCTTTTGGATGAATTACTGTATCAATGTGGCGTGGTATGGAGGTGATCAGCCTCTGGCACTGCTGAGGTGTTATGAAGGTCCAGGTTGCTTTGATAGTGACCTTCAGCTCATCTGCAGTGTTGGGTCTGGTGTCTCTCATCTTCCTCTTAACAATACTCCATAGATTCTCTATGGGGTTTAGGTCAGGAGAGTCCTGCTGGAAAATGCAATCAGCTTCTCCATAAAGCTTGTCGGCAGTGGAAAGCATGAAGTGCTCTAAAATTTCCTGGTAGACGACTGTGGTGACTTTGGTCTTGATAAAACACAGTGGACAAACACCAGCTGATGACCTCTGTTCAGATAAAAGTAAATTTTGCATTTCATTTGGAAATCAAAGTCCCAGAGTCTGGAGAAAGAGTGGAAAGGCACAGAATCTAAGTTGCTTGAGGTTTAGTGTGAAGTTTCCACAGTCAGTGATGATTTGAGGAACCATGTCATCTGTTGGTCTTGGTCCACTGTGTTTTATCAAGACCAAAATCAGCGCAGTCGTCTACCAGGAAGTTTTAGAGCACTTCATGCTTCCCTCTGCTGACAAGCTTTATGGAGAAGCTGATTTCATTTTCCAGCAGGACTTGGCACCCCCCCCACACACACACACACACACTGCCAAAAGTATCAAAACCTGGTTTAATGACCATAGCATCACTGTGTTTGATTGGCCAGCAAACTCTTCTTACCTTAACCCCACAGAGAATCTATGGAGTATTGTCAAGAGGAAGATGAGAGACATCAGACCCAACAATGCAGACGAGCTGAAGGTCACTATCAACGCAACCTGGACCTTCATAACACCTCAGCAGTGCCACAGGCTGATCACCTCCATGCCATGCCACATTGATCCATCCATCCATCCATCTTCTACCACTTTTCCGGAGGTCCGGGTCGCGGAGGCAGCAGTTCAAGCAAAGAAGCCCAGACTTCCCTCACCCCAGCCACCTGCTCCAGCTCTTCAGAGAGTTTACCAAGGCGTTCCCAGACCAGCTGGGAGACATAGTCTCTCCACCGAGTCCTGGGTCTGCCCCGGGGTCTCCTCCCAGTGGGATGAGCCTGAAACACCTCAAGTGGGAGGCGTCCAGGAGGCATCCTAACCAGATTCCCATACCACCTCAACTGACTCCTTTCAATGTGGAGGAGCAGCGGTTCTACTCTGAGCCTCTCCCGGATGACTGAGCTCCTCACCCTATCTCTGAGGGTGAGTCCAGCAATCCTACGGAGAAAGCTCATTTCAGCCGCTTGTATCTGCGATCTTGTTCTTTTGGTCATTACCCAAAGCTCGTGACCATAGGTGAGAGTAGGAACGTAGATTGACTGGTAAATCGACAGCTTTGCCTTAGAAGTCAGCTCCCTCTTCACCACAACAGACCGGTACAACGTCCGCATCACTACAGATGCTGCTCCAATCCGTCTGTCAATCTCTCGCTCCATTTTCCCCTCACTCGTGAACAAACACACACGCCACATTGATGCAGTAATTAATCCAAAATTTGCCTTGACCAAGTATTGAGTGTGTACATGGACATACTTTTCAGTCGGCCAACATTTCTATTAAAAAACTATTTTTTAAAATTAATTTTATGTAATATTCTAATTTTTTGAGAAACTGAATTTGGGCTTTTCATGGGCTGTAAGCCATAATCATCAAAATTTTAAGAAATAAACACTTGAAATATATCACTTTCTGTGTAATGAATCTATATAATATATGGTTTTCACTTTCTGAAATGAGTGACAAAAAATATTGAACTTTTTCATGATATTCTAATTTTTTGAGATGTACCTGTATATATACGATGTACTAGAATAATAGTCTGGCACTATTTACATTCTGCACAGAATACATTTGGAAAAACAACTAAATAGAGACTGTATTAGACGTATACTACCTTTGAGAAGTGTTCTAACAAAACATGACAGATGTAGACAAAACATTCAAAATGGAATATTATGTCCTAATAATGGAAGACCGGAGCCATGTTGAACCAAGCAACCAACTGAACTTTACTGAGAAAACCAGGCTCAATATACACACTGGCCATAGCCCGCCTGACATCACTACGTCCACTGCCTGGCGTCAGTTACGGCAAGCCACAAGGACCAAATTCCCACAAAACACCCCCCCCCCCTTTACAAAACAGTAAGAGCATAAATCAAAACACCCCCCTCTAAATTTAGCAGTGAAAACCCCCATATCAACACAGAACACACAATTTGTCCATATATTCAAACATCTTTTCATTGTTTTTAACACATACAAACCACTAAGCCTAGTGAGCTAAATGGACACCTGGGCAGACTGCCAGGGTGCCTTCTCGTGTTGAAGCGGATTATTCTGCCACCCATGACCAACACGAGTCAGCTAAAGCTAGGCCTACTACATAGTCATCAAGGTGTCTGGGCCTCTGACGCGTCCTAGTCGAACGTCTCACAGGTGAAGAACCAGCTCCAGGCTCCATCGGCCGCATCTGAGTGTCCCCAACACCCTCATCAGAGAAGTCCCAACCTACATCAGTTTGTTCTGCCACAGCTCCCGGACTCTGTGTAGGCAACAACTTCCTGAGTCAGCTGGAATGCCACCGTAACCTGTCCAAGAGCTCGAACGTGTCCTGGCCCCGCCGCCTCACGATCTGTAGTGGCCCCATCCAGAAAGGCTGCGGTTTATGTGTGCGATTGAGATGCTTAATCCAGACCTGGTCCGACACATCGAGTCCATGGGCCTTCGCCCTGTGCTTCCTGTCAAAACGTTGTTTCATCTTCTGATGTTGGACAATAACCCAGTCTCATGGAGGGTCTGTGTTCCCCGGAGGGGAGGTTGTGTGGGGGGCCTCAGTTGGTCCAGGGTCAGATGGAATTTATGCCCCAGCATGAGTTTCACCAGAGAGCACCCTGTCGTGGTGTGGGCCGTTGCCCTGTAGTGGAGGACAGTGCTCTGTATGGTGTCAGGGAATGTGAAGCCTTCTGCCAAATGGGCTCTCAGACCGTTTGTCAGAGTCTTGTTGAAACGCTCCATGCCCCCATTGGCTTGGAGGTAGTACAACGGGGTTTTGATGTCTTCCACCCCCCAACACCCAAAAACTCCTCAAACCCCCCAGAGGTGAACTGTGGGCCATTGTCTGTAGTGATGGCATCCGGGACCCCCCATCTGGTGAACAGTGATGAGAGGAAACCCGTAACCACATCCGTCATGACTAAATTAGTGGGCAACACCTCCGACCATTTGGGGAACAGATCGTAGACCACTAGCAAAAAACAGCTGTTTTGGGGTGCCGTGTGTAGTTCACCGCAAATGTCCAATTGGATGTGCTTGCAAGGGCCCTCTGGGTACAGTAATGGTCGCAGGGGTGTGTGGGTGGGGGGGTGGTCTGCCGGTCCTTCCGCTCTCCAAGCAAGGAACACAGTTCTTTACCATAGTTTCAATGTCCTTATTGATATCAGGCCACCAAACTGAATCCCTGCAATGCTTCTTCACCCTGACCACGCCTAGGTGACCCTCGTGGAGCATCGCCAGAACTCGTGATCTCAGGGACACCGGGATCAATGTGCAGTGTCCCCTTGCCACACACTCCCCGTTCCAGCAACTCAGTTCGTCTCTGAACCTGTGAAAACGCGCCAGATCGCCCTGTACTTTCATGGGTACAACCCTCCCTGATGACTGAGCATAGTTGTAACAACGTGGGGGTCCTGTTCCGACTTCACCCGGAGCTCCTGAAGGGATGCCATGTCCCAGAGGAGTCCATGCAGTGTGTTGACCAGATCCGCCTCCGTGGGGTCGTCGTCATCGTCCATTTGTACAGTGTTGGCCGTGGCACGGGATAGGAGATCTGCCACTACATTCTTTTTTCTAGGAGTGAACTGGGTAGTAAAGTTGTAGGCCCTCAGCCACTCAGTCCACCTGTGGATCCGTAGGGGCCTGTGTCCCGAGCCTGCCATCTACAGCAGTGTCGTCAGTGCCCGGTGGTCAGTTTGTAGGGTGAAATGGCGCCCGTAGAGGTAGATGCGCCACCGTTCACACACCCAGACACAAGCAAGTGCCTCCCTCTCACCTATGGCACATTTCTGTTCAGCCACTGAAAGGGACCTTGACGCGAACGTCACTGGGTGCACGGTACCGTCTTGCACTTGAGACATAACTGCCCCAACCGCCAAACCAGATGTGTCACAAGTCACAAAAGTCAGCCATTTTGGATCAAAGTGGGCCAACACTGGAGGGAAGGGGAGTTGAGACTTCAGCCTAGTGACTGCCACTCAGCAGGCCGGGGTCCACTGCCACGGTGCATCCTGCTTCAGAAGGGCCTGGAGTGGTTCGATAGTCTCTGAATAATGGAGAAAAAAATGCCCGTAAAAGTTCACCATGCCCAGGAATGAGATTTATGCAGGTGTCATGGGATCGGGGAGATGCAGGACCGCCTCCACGTTCGAGTGCAGGGGCCTCAGGCCCTCGGCCGCCAGCCAGAATCCTACAAACTCAATGGAATCCACCGTGAAAATGCACTTTTCCCCGTTCAACGTGACTCTGTGCTCCAGCAGCACCTCCATCACTCGTCTCAAATGACTGTCGTGTTCTTCCCGCAACACGCCGTGGACCACGAGGTCGTCCAGGTACACTACGCCACCCCTGAGGCTGGCCAGAATCATGGACATGATCTTCTGAAAGCAGCTAGGTGCTGAGCTCAGACCAAAAGGCATGCGGGTGTACCTGAAAATGCCCATGTGTGTCACGAATGCCGTCAGGTTCCTGCTGGTTGGGTGAAGGGGCACCTGCAGATAACCCTGGCGGAGGTCTAGCTTCATGAACACCATTGAGCCACTGAACATTGTGGTGAGTTCCTCCATCGTGGAGAGAGGGTATTTGTCCGGGATAATTGCTTTATTATCCATCCTAAGGTCAATACACGGCAGGATGCCGCCCGTCTTCTTCTTGGCCACCACGATGTTTGAAATCCTTGGCGAGGCATCCACTTTCTCAATGATGCCAGCTTTGAGCAGTTTGTTCAGTTCTGCTGTGATGTTGTTCCGGAGGGCAAGGGGAAGCCGCCATAATGGTTGGATCTTGGGCGTCACACGTGGGTTGATGAGCAGGCGGTGACACTTTATTACATCCTAGGCCTACAAACAACGGTACCGTTGAGCACCGTTGAGCCCGCTGGGTCTGTGATGGAGAATGCTAATTCGCCCAGCAGATCAATTCCCAGCAAGTCGGCCCCCTGGCACAAAACCTGGAAGGTAAACGCAGGAATAATCCTTGACCCACATTTCACCAAGAAGCTGACCATGCCCACCATGTCAATTTTAGTGTGACTGTACCCAAACATTTTCACTGCCCCTGCTTTGATGGTTTTGCCCAGGAAAAGTTTTTTCAATGTAGTCATGCTCAGTATGGATTTACCAGTCCCTGAGTCCACTATAAGCAGCACATTGACCCCGTCTAGCTGCAAGACATGCCACTTTAACAGCCCCTTCCTGGTGCCCACCACACACACCTGCATCATGCTTTTGGGCTCTGCAGCTGATGTTTTAATAGCGGTGGTGCAGACCCTGGCCCAGTTATTACAACAGCCGCAGTTATGGTACTTTTTCCCTCTGGCGGGGCAAGTGGACGTGCCCGTCCGGTGACGGGGATAGCCACAGCTGCCACACAGACCCCTAGCTCCCGCTCCTGCCCATGCCATGGTCCGCCGCCTTTTGGGGGTCCACCCCAGAGGATTAGCTGCTAACGGCCTGACGTGGAGGGGAAACTTGGGTGGCTAGGTCCTCTTTAGCTAGCACTTGTAGACCTAGCTGGGCAGCGGACTCAACCTGGCTGGTCAATTCTGTAATGTAATGCCTTGCCACACGGTGGCACTAGTAGAAGATATACGTGTTGAATGATGTTGGAAGACAAGAGAATAAAATGAGGCTTGTTCTGAGATCCACGCTGGTGTCGATGTCCACTTCTTATAAAGATTACCCAACCACACAATATTATACATGGTGTCAGAAGTTGGTGACAAGAATCCGACAGGAGAGAGGGTCGCCTGTGTGAAAGAGTTGGGAGAGAGAGGAAAAAAAAAAAAGTTTTTACCTCGTCAGTGACTGCGCCGGCGGAGAAGCAAGTAAGTTGCTAGCTCGTTTACTCGCTAAGAAAAGGAAGGGAGGAACGACAAAATGGATCAAATATTCACGATACCACCGCCAGGAAGTTTTAACTTCGATGAGCCCAGTAGCTGGACTCAGTGGCTACGACGCTTCGAGCGATTCAGAATAGCATCTGGATTAGCAGAGAAGAATGAGGAATACCAAATCAACTCACTGCTCTACATAATGGGGGAGAAAAGTGACGACATTATGACAACAATAACTTTGGAGGAAGCCAAACGGAAGAAATACGATGAAGTGTGCAAAGCCTTAGGTGAGCATTTTATTGGCAAACATAACGTTATCTATGAGAGAGCCAGATTTAACAGCCGATATCAACAGCCTGGCGAAACGGCAGAGAACTTTATCACAGACGTGTACAAGCTGGCTGAGCATTGCCAATATGGCGTTCTACTTGAAGAGATGATAAGAGATCAGATAGTAGTTGGGATCAGAGACGCTAAATTGTCAGAGAAATTACAGTTAGACCCAAAGCTCACGCTGGAAAGTACAATAACACAAGTCAGGCAAAGAGAAGAAGTAAAAAAGCAACAGCCATTGATACGGCGCGAGAAGACTGAAATTAGGGAAAGCAATGTTGATGCTATTGTGAGAAAAAAACCTGCGAAACCCAATATGGCGAAACGAACTCAAACCAACGCGACGCAGAGTACAGGCACGTGCAAAAGGTGTGGCCACAGTCCTCAACACGCATGGAAACAATGCCCAGCGAGAGAGGCAGAGTGCCGCAAATGTAAAAGAAAAGGACATTATGCTGCAGTGTGTAGGACAGAGCAACGTGTCGAGGCTATTGAAGAGGTGTATGAGACTGAAGAGAGCGCGTTCTTGGGAGAAATAGAGACTGATAAACAGGATGTCTGGAGAAATGACATAGAAATGAATGGAAAAATGATTAACTTCAAGTTGGATACAGGAGCGGCTGTCACCGCCATACCAGACTCCATGTACTGCAAAACAAGAGATGGTGACCTAAAGAAGTCACAGAGAATGTTATGTGGCCCCAACAACCTGCCACTGACGGTGCTAGGCACATTCACAGCCTGCCTGAAAAAGGGCATAAAGAAAACAGAGCAGGATGTATTTGTTGTGAAGGATTTAGTGATGCCACTATTAGGGCTCCCAGCTATACAGAGCCTACCTCTGTTGCAGCAGATAGCTGCAGTGCTAGCATCTGATGAAAAATTCAAGAAAATGTTCCCGAAAGTATTCTCAGGCTTAGGGAAGCTGCAGGGTAGCTATAAAATTGAGTTAGCTCAGGGAGCTGTGCCATACGCCTTGTCAGCCCCTAGACATGTAGCCCTACCATTAATGGACAGAGTCAAATCAGAGCTCCAGAGGATGGAAGAGATGGGCATGATTCGAAAGATCCAAGAACCAACCGAGTGGTGTTCAGGAATGGTGGTTGCACCCAAACCCAATGGAAAAATCCGGATCTGCTCAGACCTGACAAGGCTGAATGAGAGCGTGCGTCGAGAAAGACACATACTCCCAGCTGTGGATGAGACTCTAGCAAAGCTAGACGGAGCCGTCATCTTCTCAAAATTGGATGCCACAGCAGGGTTTTGGCAAGTTCCCCTGCATGAGGAATCAGAGCCATTGACAACCTTCATTACACCATTTGGGAGGTATTGTTACAGGAGATTCCCATTTGGGATTTCTTCTGCGCCGGAACATTTCCAGCTAAGACTTTCCCAGCTTGTCGACGGCACCCCAGGCGCACTCTGCCATGCCGACGACATATTGGTGTTTGGCAAAGATCAGACTGAGCATGACAACAGGCTGTGCGAACTTCTCAAGAAGCTTGAAGAGGCAGGTCTGACCTTAAACGAAAAATGTGAGTTCAGTGTGAAGGACGTGAAATTCCTAGGGCATATGGTCAGTGCCGACGGGATCGAGGCTGACCCAAGCAAAATTAAAGCAATCTTGAACATGCCCGAACCCGAGAACGTTGAAGCGGTGAGACGCTTCATGGGGATGGTGAACTATGTCTGCAAGTTCTCCTCGCGCCTCCCCAATCTCACAAAGCCCCTGAGAGACTTGCTGCGCAGCGACAGCGAGTGGACATGGGACGCGCAGCAAAAGACAGCTTTTGAAGCTGTGAAGAAAGAGCTTAGCTCTCCAGCGGTACTGGCTCAGTACAGTACAAAAAGAGAAACTCTCGTGTCGGCTGACGCTTCATCATATGGCCTGGGAGGAGTACTGATGCAGCGACAGCCAGGTGGAGAATTCAGGCCAGTGGTGTACATATCTAGAAGTCTGTCACCCACAGAGTCTCGGTACGCTCAAATCGAGAAAGAAGCTCTCGCCGTGACATGGGCGTGCAAGCGCCTGAGCACCTATCTCCTGGGAATGGACTTCACGGTGCGTACAGATCACAAACCTCTCATATCACTGTTAGGTACCCGGCCACTGGATGATTTACCTCCAAGAATACTCAGATTCAGACTGAGAATGATGAGATTCAACTACAAGATAATTCATGTACCAGGGAAACAGTTGGTGGCTGCTGACGCATTGTCACGAGCGCCACTGGGACCAGAGAGCAGCACGGAGAGTGCCAGCCTGGAAAGAGAGTGTCAGGTGTACATCGACTTTGTGATGGAACACATACCTGCAACAAAAACAAAATTGGATGAAATTAAAAACATGCAGAACAACGACACAACAATGAAACAGCTGAGGGCATACACAGACAAAGGATGGCCTTCGCACAGACAAGCAGTTCCAGAGAGGCTGCTAAAGTACTGGCCGCACAGAGCTGACATCCATGTGGCTGACGGTATCCTCCTAAAGGGAGAAAGGCTTGTCATTCCAGCGCCAATGCGAAGAGACATGCTGGAGAGAATCCACCATGGGCACCTGGGCATGACAAAGTGCATTTCAAGAGCCCAACAGTCTGTGTGGTGGCCAGGCTTGACAAGGGACATCAAAGAGCTTGTGGAGAGGTGTGAAGTATGCAGCCAGTACTCCAGCTATCGCACAGAGCCACTGCTCACGACCCCCTTACCTGCAAGGCCGTGGCAAAGGCTAGCGGCGGACCTCTTCGAGTGGGGGAAGAGCCACTACCTGGTCGTAGTTGACTATTTCTCCAGATACATTGAAATAGCCAACCTTCCAACGCTTACTACAGCAACCACAGTCGAGAGGCTGAAAGTCATCTTTGCAAGATTCGGTATCCCTGAGGTACTAGTGACGGACAACGGGCCACAGTTCGCCTCTTCAGAGTTTAAAGTATTTGCTCAGGAATACGACTTTGAACATGTCACCAGTAGCCCAGGTATCCGCAAAGCAATGGGGAAGCAGAGAGGGCGGTGAGAACAGTAAAGCAGATACTCAGCAAGAACCAAGATCACCAAAGAGCTCTCCTGACTTACAGGACAACCCCATTGGCTCATGGAGCCTCACCAGCAGAACTTCTGATGGGGAGAAGATTGCGATCGACAGTTCCGGTCCCTCCACAGACTCTCAGACCAAAGTGGCCAGACCTTCATGCTTTTAAAAAGAAAGACGCAAGATTGAAAGAGAATCAGAAGAAAGCATATGGAGCGAGACACAGAGCAAGAGAGCTGCCGGTTCTCGAACCAGGTCAGAGAGTGTGGATCCGCTCAGCAAAGACCACCGGGACAGTCCAGTCGACGTCATCAACTCCAAGGTCGTACAACGTGGAGACAGAGTCGGGCACACTGAGAAGAAACAGAGCTCAGCTCACTGCTCTTCCAGAACCAGATCAGCCTGATCCAGAGCCAGATCAGCCCAGCTCGGATGTGACTGTGACCAGATCGGGGCGAGTATCTCGTCCACCAGAAAGACTGAACTGGTAAAACCTAGTATAGAGGCCTGCAGTGAACAGGGCAGAATAATTCCCTATGGCAGAGCCTGAAGGGTCAGGTAGTCTACCCTGTCCTTCTAGTTAGAAAAGAAAATGAAAAGAAAAAGTTATGTTCTGAAAATGTAAGCGCACAGTAGTGACAGTGTAGCTTTGTGTTATCTTGTGGTTGACCATATGCTTTATTATTGGAATGTAAGTAAATAAGATATATAAAGGGATATGGTAAATATCTAAAAGGGGGGGGATGTAATGTAATGCCTTGCCACACGGTGGCACTAGTAGAAGATATACGTGTTGAATGATGTTGGAAGACAAGAGAATAAAATGAGGCTTGTTCTGAGATCCACGCTGGTGTCGATGTCCACTTCTTATAAAGATTACCCAACCACACAATATTATACAAATTCAACCACTTTCTTCAGCATGAAGACGTCCATAGTTAGCGTTAGCTTTTCTCTGAGCCACTCGTTGCTTGTACTGTGTGATAGCTTGTCCTGGACTAGCTCCTCCTCAGTCGTCCCGAGGGCACACTTTCTTGCTAGGCTACGGAGTTCCATTATGAAGCATTGGGTGGACTCACCAACTTGTTGTCAGCGGTCGAACAATTTATATCTTCACGCTGTGATGTTGGACTGGTCCATAAAGAAACTGTCCATTATGTCCAGACACTCCTTCAACGAGCCTTTGCTACCCAGCGCACGAAATGTCTGTTGGCCCTCCTCACCGAGGCAGTGAATGAGCAGTCTTCTCCGTCTCTCTTCGTTGGCCCTGCCCAGGCCAGCCGCGGTAATATACACCTCAAACGCCTCCCGGCAGTGGCACCATGGTGTAGTTGACACATCCGGAGACTGTAAGAACGGAAGTGGCGGTTTTATGCACACTCCCATGGTTTAGTCCTCGTCACCAAAATGTTATGTCCAAATAACGGGAGACCAAAGCCATGTTGAACCAAGCAACCAACTAAACTTTATTGAGAAAACCAGGCTCAATATACACACTGGCCGTAGCCCACCTGACGTCACTACGTCCACTGCCTGGCGTCGGCTACAGCAAGCCCCACAGGCCAAATCCACACACAACAAATATGTGTGATTCTAACAAAAATCTATAGCTTACCTGTGAAAATAGCAGTTTGTGTGAAGCCTCCTCCAGCTGTTAGTATGATTGTGCCAGAAAGTACTAGCATGTGGTAAAGTCTTTGACATTACAGGCCCTATTACAAACATAATTTATAGGCATGTTCAGCTCCATTTTGCTACTAAGATAGTGGGCAAAAAACAACAAAAAATAAATTTTTTGCCAGTGAAAAGCACAAAAGGGTTGTCCTAGCTCTCAACTATTTAGAGGTGTGATGAGAGCAAAATGTCATGACCCAATCAGAATGGCTTGTCTCCTCACCTTTAAAAGGCAGGTATGCATACTTCTTCCGGTGCCACACGAGTAGGCTGCCTTTTTGCAACAGCGGATCAATTTCTTCCTATTTCTATTTACTATCTCGCTTCTCTTGCTAATCTTTCTGATCCAGCGACACCTTATACATCAGACAGACCCACGGATCGCCCAAATGTCTCCTGAGCCGGCAGACGGAGCCACTGTTTTTAGCAGGATACGTTACAGCAGAGACCAGCTGCTAGCACTTAACCGGACCAAGATGCTAGCACAAGACCTCGACATACCAGGTGAAATAAGACAGAAACGACATGGATGCTGTGCTGGAGTAAGACGACGGGCAAGAAATATAAGGTACAGACCCATCCTTCCATCTGTTGTTATGGGGAACGTTCGATCGCTACTCAATAAGACCGACGAGCTAGCGGCTATCTCCTGCTACGAGAGCATTTTCAGAGAGAGTAGCTTGATGTTGTTTACTGAGACGTGGCTAACAGAACTAGCAACAGA
This sequence comes from Pholidichthys leucotaenia, assembly GCA_020510985.1. Taxonomy (NCBI): domain Eukaryota; kingdom Metazoa; phylum Chordata; class Actinopteri; order Cichliformes; family Pholidichthyidae; genus Pholidichthys; species Pholidichthys leucotaenia. The sequence goes on along the minus strand of CM035844.1, from coordinate 326,945,749 downwards.
TGCTAACATTGAACTGGAGGGTTTCCACGCAATACGGGCAGACCGGACACCAGACAGTGGGAAGGCAAGGGGCGGAGGAGTGATAATGTATGTCAATAACAGCTGGTGCAGACCGGGACATATCACGGTTAAACAACATCACTGCAACAAAGACATTGAGTTGCTAGCTGTTAGCATGCGGCCTACCTATCTCCCGAGGGAATACTCACACGTGATCTGCATTGTTATTTATGCAAATCCGACAGCGAACGCGGGGACAGTGCGTGACGTCATTCACTCAGTAACTGGCAGGCTGCTGACAGAACACCCAGATGCTCTTCTCCTCATCTCCAGTGATTTCAACCATATTTCACTATCCCCCATTCTGCCCACATTCACCCAGTATGTCACATGCCACACTAGAGACAATAAAACACTGGACTTATTCTATGCAAACACTAAGGAGGTGTACACCTCATCACCACTCCCCCCACTCAGGAGATCGGATCACAACTTGGTTCATCTCCTGCCGGTGTACAAATCCCTAGTACACAGACAACCTCCGGTCATGCGCACGGTGAAGATATGGTCTGAGGAGGGAATGGACGCTTTAAAGGACTGTCTTGAAACCACTGCCTGGGAGCAGCTCTGCAATCCACATGGTGAGGACATCGATGGCTTCGGACTACATCAACTTCTGTGTGGACAACACCGTACCCACCAAGCCCATACAGTGTTGCTCGAACAACAAACCCTGGATCAACCCTTAGATAAAAACACTTCTGAGAGGGAAGAAGAGGATCTTCAGGTCAGGGAACAGGGAGATGCTGAAGTCCATACAGAGGGAGCTGAGGAGGAAGATCAGAGAAGGCAAGGACAGCTTCAAGAAGAAGATGGAGGACAAGCTGCAACAGAGCGACATCGGCGGGGTCTGAAGAAACCTCAAAACCATCTCTGGGCTCCAGAATACCTCCTCCCAGGCCATGGGGGGCAGGGAGTGGGCGAACAATCTGAACCTGTTTTTTAATAGGTTTGACCAACCGCCCTCCCCCACGACATGCACACCAACCACTGCTGCCTCTAAAGTCATCGAGACCTGCTGTCCACACCCCACTCCACCAACACCCCCCCACTCCCAGCACACAGCCTCCCAACCTGACCCTCACTAAGACCCAGGTGAGGACGGAGCTGAGGAAGCTCAAGGCGAGGAAGGCCTCGGGACCAGACGGCATCAGCCCGAAGCTCCTCAAGTCCTGCACAGACCAGCTGTGTGGGATTGTGGAGCACATCTTCAACCGGAGCCTGAAGCTGGGGAGGGTACCACAGTTGTGAAAAACATCTTGTGTGGTACCTGTACCAACAACTTCCCACCCCAAAGACCTGAACAGCTACAGACCAGTGGCCCTGACGTCTCACCTGATGAAGACCCTGGAGAGACTGCTCCTTGCTCACCTCCACCCCCTGGTGGGGCCAGCGATGGATCCACTCCAGTTCGCCTACCAGCATGGCATTGGGGTGGAGGATGCAGTGATCTTCCTCCTTCACCGTTCCCTGTCCCACCTGAAGAAGCCCGGCAATGCGGTGAGGATCATGTTCTTTGATTTCTCCAGTGCTTTCAACACCATCCAACCGATGATCCTGAAGGACAAGCTGCTGTGCGCAGGGGTGGACCAGCACCTGTCATCATGGATCCTGGACTACCTCACTAACCGGCCACAGTTTGTGAGAACCCGGGATTGTGTGTCCGACACGATCATCGGCAGCACAGGGCCCCCCCAGGGAACGGTTCTGGCTCCCTTCCTGTTCACCCTTTATACTGCGGACTTCTCACACAACACAGCACACTGCCATCTACAGAAGTTCTCTGACGACTCTGCGATTGTCGGCCTCATCTCCAACGGAGATGTAGCTGAGTACAGAGGACTTATCCAGCACTTCGTGGACTGGTGCCATCGGAACTGCCTCCAGATCAATGCGAGGAAAACTAAGGAGCTGGTGGTGGACTGCCGCAGGCAAGGACAACCCCTCACAGCACCAGTGAACATCCAGGGAACAGACATTGAGATGGTGACATCCTACAAGTACCTGGGTGTTCATCTGAACAATAAACTAGACTGGTCACACAATACCGACGCACTCTACAAGAAGGGACAGTGCAGGCTGTTCCTACTGAGGAGGCTCAGGTCTTTTGGTGTACAAGGGGTGCTCTTGAAAACATTCTACGACACGGTGGTGGCATCAGCCATCACTTTTGGAGTGGTCTGCTGGGGCAACGGCATCACAGCAGCCAATAGGAAGAGACTGAACAAACTAATCAAGAAAGCTAGCTCTGTCCTGGGGCAACGCCTTGACCCAGTGGAGGAGATAGAAGAGAGAAGGATGGTGGCTAAACTGTCATCTCTGCTGGAGTCCGAGTCCCACCCTATGCAGGACATACTGAACGCACTGAGGAGCTCATTTAGCAGTAGACTACATCATCCTAGATGTGCAAATGAGAGGTTTCGCAGGTCCTTCCTACCTACGGCTGTCAGACTGTATAACCTAAGCAGGGCTGCTTGCAGAGATAGCAAAAAAACGTGACGACCTAATAGTATTGAATGCAAAAGATGCAACAGACTTACACAAATGGTCCCCTCCAGTATACAACTAGGACAATATCAGTCGCTATGGAGGATGACAATATGTATGGGTACATAGTCATACCATGTAGGGTAACTAAATAGATGGTTATGCTGTTTAGTCCATCTAGCTACAATGCTCTGCACTGTGTATATATATATTTATATATTTATGTGTACATATGTACTGTATATTCACTGCTCTTATTTTCTTATCTTCTAAATCATTGCTCTGAGTGTTGCTATCCCTGTGCTGTTGCAATCCTGGAATTTCCCCATTGTGGGACTAATAAAGGGTTATCTTATCTTATCTTATCTTATTATAATGATGCATTTACCTTGAAGAAAAAATGCAGTATTTATATTGATTCTGTTTGTGAGGAGCCAGTGTTAACTCTTCTGAGTTAAAAGAAATACGAAAAGGAAAACCCAGCCTTGATACCTGCCCGCTGCTCTGTTATTGGTCAGCCTAAGTGATCAAATCCAGTCCCGTTTCCTGCCCTCGTTTTCTCTTGTTAACAACACACTTCAGCAATTAGGAGCTGTCTGCAAACATGTAAAGGAGATGCTGCATGGCAACACCAGGATCCCTACACAAACTCCCAGGGATGCATCTCTAAGGCTAGAGAGACATCAAGCCGGCGATTGCCCATCTAGTAAGCTCAAGCCATTGGTGAGCCTCGTTTTCTTGTCATGTCTCGCACCGTCAGCACAAAACAAACCTTGTCTGCATTTTTTTTTTTTTTTTGCTGATTCAACATGTTGAATAGGTGTCGGACTCTTATTAGCAGTTGAGCATATGTAAATGAGTAAGTTAGGCACAGAACGTATTTTTGCCATTGGCTGTAGTCTTCCTGAGGTGTGCAGGTGGAACTTTTTCTTTATGTCGACAAACTTGGCAAAAGGGGACGCAGAGTTGTAGGCTTAGTTTCTCTAAGCCTAGCCTAAGAGAAACGTGTCAAAAATTTAATTTTACGGCTGCTCCGGAGGATTTTTACACCAAACTTATTGCTCTGTTCTGGTCACTTCATGATGGATTCATTTCAAAACCTTGGAAAGTATAACTTAGATTAGGTTAAAACCTTACTCTTAAGGATACCACTGTATCACGTGCAGTGATGCCGTAAAATGCCTAAACATTTAAATGTAATGCCTCAGTGGTTGTGGAGGGAAAGGTCCAGCTCAATCTTACAAAATATGCGGCAATATAGTGCGTGCACTGGGTGAGCACAATCACAGCAAAACGGGCAAGGCTCAGGACTGGCGGCTGACCGACAGTGTGGGCCCACTCTCGGACATGAGAGTCCCCGGCTGGCCGACGGGTCCTATCTAGGAGCCTTTTAGCTCTTAAATGGCATCACTGGCTGAGGACAGCAGAAGCAAGACCAGCGGGGATTCCGTTGGTCGGCTCCGTGCCGCTCCGCTGTGCTTGTGTGTCCTCCCAACACTTGTGTTGTTCAGACCGTCCACAATCGTAGCATTAGATTTTAATTTTATATGTATTAGATCTTTATGCTCTGCATCTGGTAGAATTTGGTGCTTCTCATTTCCTTGTTTCCTTTATATCCATGGTGCTCTTATCATGAACTGTCAAACTTGGGCCCTGCTGTAGGTTACGCCTCCTCACTTGTGATTCGCTTTGCCACATCTGTCAGCCGCAAAGATTTCACCCAATCAAATTAGGGGCTCATGAATCACAGTGGGGAGGCCTGAAACAGTGTTTTCTGGGAGCAGTCACTTTCTAATCTCATGTAAAACAACACAAATGATTTTTTTTTTGTTTATCAAAATACAGGTATATGTTCTTGATGATGTCAGAATTTGAAATCAATCCACAAAAAAGACAATAAATGGGACTTGATTTAGTCGAATCATCAAATGACTGAACCTGGGAACTGGAGGTGGTCCCATCCTTTTAAGTTGCTAATGTTGAGCCATTTTAAAAAGCAGCTCATTCTTCTTGCTCACAAATATACCAGTAGATGTGTTCTTTAACTCATAAGTTTAGAAACTTTGTCTGATTTTACTAAGTTAACCTAACACATCATTTTCCATCTCTCAAGGGGTTGTGTGGAGTTTCAAAGCATCTGTCATTTTCTCCACTTTTAATCAGCTTCTTCTTCTGTGTTTGAGGCAGTGACATTTAGTGGTAAAACCCATCATGATATCATTTTGGGACATCTGTTGATATTTTTCTTTTATTTTTTTTTCTCTCTCCCACACACCGACATGTAGGCAGAGGCGGTTATTGTAAATCCAGAGCACAGCATGGCAATCCATTAATTACACAGCTCCTAAAGTTCAACGTTTCAGAGGCCATAACTACAAAGGAAAAGAATAAAATGTATAAATAATGAATTCAGCATTCTCTGTGATTAAAGCGGAATATCAACCCAATCAGACAGTCACTGCAGCCGCCATCTGATTATCATTTTCCGGCTTTTTTTTTTTTTAATCCCCCTTCTTCATTCCCTGGCTCCCTTTCCTCAGCTTTCATACAGCACCAGGGAAAACAGAATAAGCACAAAATATTTGTTATTCATAAGTTCATTTTATTCAGATTTCCCTCTGTGTGATAGTTCATATCTCGGTCTAATACGGTTTTGTGCAGCTTGAACGTCTCCAGTGTGACTCTGCGGTTGGTTTCTGTCTGAAGCGGGGGAGACAGAGACAAAAAGAGATGACTTTGAACGGGTTTTGCACACAAAAAGATAGGAGAGAAAAAAATACCTACGGAACTCTTCCACACTTACTCTGACTCACAAGGTCACTCGCACAAGGAGCAGTGTCAGTCAGATGTGGGTCTGCATCGCTTGACTCACATGACTGAGATACTGCAGCTCAATTTCAAACACTTTCTGCTGGCATCTCCTCACCTCTGTCCTCCCACGGCACATGCCCGTTTTTGTATGGAACAGAAAAGTGTGTTTCCTGGAAACCGATATGACTTCAGGCGATTTATTTTACTCGCCAACTCCCTCCATAAACGTCTGCTCTGTTCACATCATCTAGCAAATCCCTTTATCATCACTCCCTTGACTGTAGCACCGTGTGGTGCTTTAAACATGCATTCTACATAACACCCAGCAGGGGGCGACTTCTCTGCATACTTTCATTGTTTTTTTCTTTTTGCGCACATGTGCTGGCAAAAGAAAGAGGAAGCAGAGGTGTTTTTAAAACAACTCTATGTAATATTTTCACCTTAAAATAAAGTTTATAAACTCATTTTGATGGAATGTCAACCTAGGGCTGAGCAATCCCCTTTCATGTCGGTTTTTAGTTATTTTTTTCTCGCTTTTTCTTTGTGATAAGGCTCATAGTTAAAAGTGAAGTAGACTGTATTTTCATGAATACAAACATTTAAAAAAAAAATAATAATAATGCATCAACAAAATGTGACCCATGCTGGCAAAATGAGTCACTTTGAGGATATTATCAAAACTGAGGTAACGTTTTTTCCATATTCTGTATTGAAAGACCTTCAAAATGATATTTAATTTGTAGGAAGTGCACAAAAACAGACCCGGAAAAAGCCGATTTGTTTATATTTTGGCTAGGTTTAAAACTTGCATTCGATCGGTCAGGAGTTACATCTTCTGCCAAAACATATGTATTTTTAGAAAGAACGATTTCTAAGCTTTACAATGATACCAGGCACTCACAGGGGTTTTTGCAGGACTTGCCGCTAGCAAACAAAGAAAGAGTCATAATTTATGACTTCTCATGCCTGTAGCTCGTAATGACGTGGTGCACATTCTGACTCATTTGAGTGAATGAATGAATGAATCTTTATTTTGGATAGATTAAAAGTAAAGATTAAAAGAAAGGAACAGAACAATACAACAAAGGGGAAAAAAAACATCTTACAAGGTCAAATTAGACAATAACTCCTCTGATTATACAGTTCAACATAAGTTATCCGAAATGGCTGATGGCTGAAGCCGCAGCTTATATTGCCCACCCATATTCCATCCAAGAATTCAAAAGAAAAACAAAACAAGAGCGATTACATTTCAGAACAAAGCTAAGACAAAACGTGACAAAAAACTAAGCAACAACACAACACAGACTGGATATGACAATCCTTATGTGATTTTACATATCACCTTGTATATATGTTTGGAGTATTTCTTCCTTTAGTTTTTGTTTAAATTGTCCAAGCGTTGTACATGATTTTAATTCAGGTCCAAAATCGTTCCATAATCTGACTCCTTGCACTGAAACACAGTGTTGCTTGGTGGTAGTTCTCACTGAAGGTTTTTGAAATATAGATGTTCCTCTGAAATGATATTGTTTCTCCCTTATTTGGAACAACTTTTGGATATTTGCGGGCAGTGATACATTCTTCACTTTAAACATTATTACTGCAGTTTTAAAGTCAACCAGATCTTTCAATTTGAGAGCTTTTAATTTAAGAAAAAGTGGGTTTGTTGGTTCCCTGTAAGCAGCTTTGTTTATTATTCTAATAGCTCTCCTCTGAAGCATAAAGATTGGATATACTGTATGTTTGTTTTATATGTATTTCCCCATACTTCAGTACAATATGTCATGTATGAGAGTATTAATGAATGATACAAAGTATATAATGTGGGTTGATTCAGCAAACATTTCACTCTGTGTAGTATTGCAATTGATTTAGATATTTTACCTTTAATATAATTAATATGTGACTTCCAACACAGTTTATCATCAATTATTACTCCAAGAAATTTAGTTTCTGATACCCTTTCAATCTCTACACAATTTACACTGAGTTTAGATACTAAGTTGTTGTGATGGTTGTTAAAAACTATAAATTTTGTCTTACTTAAATTGAGCGTTAATTGACATGAGTTCTGGCCCAGGGAACACGCACACAGGCTCAAGTCAATTTCAACAATGATTTATTAAATGCAAAGCGTGTGTGGATGCGGGAGAGTGAGTGTGGATGTGATGCTGGAGGACAGGATGCGCCGAGGGCGAAGCAGCGCGCCGTGCAGCCAGGCAACCCTAGGGCAGAGCAGATAAGAGGTTAGCTGCTGAGATTCACCCAGTGGAAAAATATTAGGACCGTGGCTCACTTGCAGGTGGTCTTGGTGGCTGGCGTTGGCGAGCCACAGGTCTCCTGCCTGGTAGACAGCGCTCCAATGCGCGCTCGGCGCTGCGGGTGAGGAGAAGATGACGACGAGGGGAGAATCCACCGCCAGGGAATCCACCTGTGCACAGGGGAGAAAGACTGGAGAGAAGGTGAGACGAATGATGGCTTACGTGAATGGTGAAGGTTGGTTGGTCCAGGGACGTAGAAGTAGAGTAGGCGAGTGCGGGTAGCACGATCGTTGGAGAGCAGACGGCTCCAGACCGAGGCTCCAGGCGGAGCGGGCTAAATAGCCCGGGCTTGATAAGGCGCAGGTGTGCGCAGCTGGAGCAGGAGACAGGCGAGAGCGGGTTGTGACAGTACTCACCCCCCGAGCAGCGCCTCCCGGCGCTCGCTTACCTGGGTGCGCCAGGTGGAACTCCGTAACGAGGCCCTCGTCCAGCACGGATGATGGGCGCACCCAGGACCTCCAGTCGGGGCCATACCCCTCCCAATCTACCAGGTATTGTAGTCCGCGACCTTGGCGGCGGGAGTCCAGGATGGAGGAGACCCTCCACGCCGGGTCACCGTCGATCATCATGGGAGGGGGTGGAGCCCTAGGAGGAGGACAGAGAGGATTAGATACCACAGGTTTAATGCAGGAGACATGAAACATCGGACAGACGCGGAGGGAGGGGGGGAGAGCCAGACGCACAGCCACCGGATTGATGACCTTCACGATGGGGAACGGGCCAATGAAACGTTGGGCCAGCTTCCTCCTCTCGGCCTTCAGGTTGATGTCCCGCATAGACAGCCAGACCTGCTGACCCACCTGACGGTGGTTAGCCGTCCTGGCGTTACGCTCAGCCGTGCGTAAAAGCACACGGCGCACAGTGGTCCAAATGCCCCGACAGCGCCTAAGATGGGCCTGGATAGATGGCACCTCCCCCTCCCCCTCTTCTTCAGAGAACAACGGGGGGTCATATCCTAGCGATGCCCGGAAGGGAGACATCCCGATGGCTGATGACAAAGTGGAGTTATGTGCATACTCTATCCAGGGCAGATGGGCGCTCCAGGAGGAAGGGTTAGAGGAGGTGACGCAGCGCAGTGCAGCTTCCAGCTCCTGATTAGTCCGCTCGCACTGCCGGTTGGACTGGGGGTGGTGACCGGACGACAGACTCACTGTGGCCCCCAGGGCGTTGCAGAAACACGTCCAGACCCGAGACATGAACTGGGGCCCTCTGTCAGAGACGATATCCACCGGGATCCCATGCAGCCTCACAACATGTTGGGTCAACAAGTCCGCCGTCTCCCGCGCCGTAGGAAGATCATGGAGCGGCACGAAGTGGGCGGCCTTAGAGAACCGGTCCATGATGGTCAGGATGGTGGTAAAAGAGTTGGGCATCGGGAGACCGGTGATGAAATCTAGGGCTACATGGGACCAGGGTCTACTGGGGACCGGCAGAGGGTGGAGGAGACCAGCTGGAGGAGAGAATGGTGTCTTGCCAGTCACACACTGGGGACAGGCGCGGACGTAATTAGCGATGTCACCCCAGACCGATGATGGAACAAACAACCTCCCCGCCGGACCGCCGCCAGGATCGGGTTCGGTTTCCTGTGCCTTCCGGACCTTGTCTCTGATGGACCAAGAGACGATGCCCACGACACACGAGGCAGGCAGGATGGTGTGGTCCCGATCTTCGGGGGCTTCTGGGGCGAACTGCCTGGACAGAGCATCCAGTTTACAGTTCTTGGAGCCGGGACGGTAGGTGATGGTGAACCTGAAGCAGCCAAAGAACAGAGACCAGCGCGCCTGGCGGACATTCAGGCGCTTGGCGGACATTCAGGCGCTTGGCCATCCTCAGGTACTCCAGGTTCTTGTGGTCTGTCCAAACCACGAAAGGCTGAGCCGCTCCCTCGAGCCAGTGACGCCATTCCTGCAGCGCAAGCTTAACTGCCAGGAGCTCTCTGTCACCGACGTTGTAATTCCTCTCCACTGCAGACAAGCGCCAGGAGAAAAATGTGCAGGGGCGAACCACCCCATCCACCGGAGAGCGCTGAGACAACACTGCCCCCACCCCCGTATCAGAGGCGTCCACTTCCACGAGACGCTGCAGTGAGGGGTCCACCTGGGTCAGGACCCGGGAAGAGGAGAACTCCATCTTCAGTGCAGCGAAGGCAGCCACGGCGTCCTCGGTCCACTGAAATGGCACCTTGGGGGAGGTGAGGCGGGTCAAGGGAGAAGCGATGGTGCTATATTTAGGGACAAAACACCGGTAAAAATTGGCGAAGCCGAGGAACTGCTGAACCTGCTTCCTAGACGAGGGGGTAGGCCACTCGACGACCGCCTTGACTTTGGCAGGGTCGAGGATGATCTGGTTGTGTGAAATAATAAAGCCCAGGAAGGAGGGCTTGTCAGCATAGAATTCACACTTCTCCGCTTTTACGTAGAGTCGGTTCTCCAGGAGGCGTTGGAGGACCTGCCTCACGTGAACCTGGTGCTCCTCCCGCGACCGGAAGAAGATCAAGATGTCGTCCAGGTACACAAAAACGAACACCCCCAGGAAGTCACGGAGGACGTCATTAATTAGGCGCTGGAAGACGTCAGCGCGTTGGTGAGCCCAAACGGCATGACAAGATATTCAAAATGACCGCTGGGCGTCCGGAACCCCATCTTCCACTCGTCGCCCTCCCAGATCCGAACGAGATGATATGCGCTGCGGAGGTCCAGCTTCGTAAACCAGGTGGCCCCCTGCAGAGAATCGAAAGCCGAGTCCATTAACGGCAGCATATGCCTGTCCTTGACTGTTATGTCATTCAGCGCCCGGATGTCGATACATGGCCGAAGGGACCCATTCTTCTTAGCAACAAAGAAGAAACCTGCTCCGACTGGAGACAAAGAGGGGCGGATAATGCCAGAGCTGAGCGACTCCTTGATGTAAGAATCCATGGCTTCGCGCTCCGGCGCTGACAGGTTGTACAGTCGACTGGAGGGTAAGGGCGCCCCCGGGCAGAGGTTGATGGCACAGTCATAAGGGCAGTGGAGGGGGGGAGGGACAGCGCTTTGGACTTGCTGAAGACTATCCCTAGGTCGTGGAACTCCGGAGGCACTAGGGAGAGGTCCGGAGGAGGCACGTTGGAGGGGGAAAGAGGAAGTGACGGGGCACAGGAGGCGGACTGGAGGCAGGCGCCCAAGCAGAAGGTGCTCCAGGAGAGGACGCTACCTGACTGCCAATCAAAAGTTGGGCTGTGCAGGCGGAGCCAGGGATAGCCCAGGATGACGGAGGCAGCCAAGGTGGGCAGCACGAAGAAGCTGAGGTCCTCTCGGTGATTACCGGAAATAATGACCGGGATCGGGACTGTCCGGTGTGTAACCTTCTCCAGGGGAGTGGCAGAGAGGGAGACAAAATTCAGAGGAGCCAGCAGCAGTTGGCAAGGGATGCCCAGGCGGGTTGCCAGGCCCTTAGAAATAAAGCTCTGCTCCGCCCCCGAGTCCACCAGTGCGTGAGTGAGGTGTTCTATGGCGTTATGACAGAACCTAATTGGTAGCATGCACTTCGATAGGGCGCTAGGTTGGGATGCGTCCGCGAGGCCCCCTATAGTGACTCGCGGACACCCCCTTTTGGCCTTACCAGGCAAGATTCCAAGGCATGCTGGTCGTCTCCGCAGTACATGCAGAGACCCAGCTCCCTGCAGCTCTGTTTCTCCGCCTGCGGAAGCTTAGCCCGGCCAATCAGCATCACCTCCGGCTCGTCGGCGGACTCTGGTGCGGGCAACGCCAGGGGGCGAGGTTTAGAGGTGCGGGGGAGAGCACCGCTCGAGTGGCTGGAGGACTTCCGCTCGGCGGCCCGTTCTCTCAACCTGTTGTCAAGGCTTATGGTGAGGGAAATCAGCTCGGAGAGCCGCTCCGGCGGATCCCTACAGGCCCAGTTCATCCCGAAGGCTTGAGCTTAGGCTATGGATGAAAATGCTACAGAGGGCAGCATCTCCCCATCCAACTTCCGCCGCCACAACCCGGAAGACGACAGCGTAGTCAGCGGCCGACCAGCTACCCTGGCGAAGGTTTAGCAACCGGGTTGTTAGCACGTTATCACGGTCCGAATGGTCAAAAATCTCATTGAAATCTCGGACGAACTGGGCATAGGTCAGGTTAGCGTAGCTGGGTCTCACCATGACGGCGTAGGCCCAGGCTAATGCTCGCCCTTCCAAGAGGTTGGCGATGTAACCAATTCGGCTGTGATCCATCTGGAAGTCCCCAGGGACATGCTGGAACACCGACTCACACTGGAGAAGGAACCTGCGCGCTTCACCGAGCTTGCCGCTGAAGCGCGTGGGCGTGGGAATGGGAGTGAGCCGGGTTGGTGGCCCCGGGCTAGCCTGGCTAGCCGGAGGAGTGGCGGGAGCTAGACCGCCGCGGGGAGCCGGAGGGAACACCTGCGGGGGGTCCAGATGGTCCAGCCACGGGTGATCAAGGTGAGCTGATTTAATATCACCTGATGCTGATGCATGATCTGATCGACTCGAGCCTCCAAGTTGTCCAACCGGTGTGCGAGCCCGCTGTCCGCCAGGCCGCCCTGCTGGAGCCGTACTGACATGAGTTTTGGCCCAGGGAACACGCACACAGGCTCGAGTCAATTTCAACAATGATTTATTAAGTGCAAAGCGTGTGTGGATGCGTGAGAGAAAGTGTGGATGTGATGCTGGAGGACAGGATGCGCCGAGGGCGAAGCAGCGCGCCGTGCAGCCAGGCAACCCTAGGGCAGAGCAGATAAGAGGTTAGCTGCTGAGATTCACCCAGTGGAATAATATTAGGACTGTGGCCTCGGCGAGCCGCAGGTCTCCTGCCTGGTAGACAGCGCTCCAATGTGCGCTCGGCGCTGCAGGTGAAGAGAAGATGGCGACGAGGGGAGAATCCGCCCCCAGGGAATCCACCTGTGCACAGGGGAGAAAGACTGGAGAGAAGGTGAGACGAATGATGGCTTACGTGAATGGTGAAGGTTGGTTGGTCCAGGGACGTAGAAGTAGAGTAGGCAAGTGCGGGTAGCACAATTGCTGGAGAGCAGACGGCTCCAGACCGAGGCTAAAGGCGGAGCGGGCTAAATAGCCCGGGCTTGATGAGGTGCAGGTGTGCGCGCAGCTGGAGCAGGAGACAGGCGAGAGCGGGTTGGGACATTAATTTGTTTGAATCAAACCACAGTTTAAGCTTTCCTAATTCCTTTCCGAGTGTATCCAAAAGTTGTTCCAAATTGCTTCCACTGCATAATAAATTACTGTCATCGGCAAACAATATTAAATCTATTTTTTCTGAAACTTTACATATATCATTTATATACATATTGAATAACAGTGGCCCCAAAACTGAACCCTGTGGGACTCCACAAGTAACCTTCAGTAACTGTGAGTTATTGTTACCAACACATACATACTGATATCTGTTCTTTAAGTAACTACATAACCAGGACAGTGCTACCCCCCTAATACCACAATTTTGTAGTTTCTTTAATAATAAATTATGATCCACTGAATCAAATGCTTTTTTAAGATCCAGGAATACCCCAACTGAATGCTCTTTATTTTCAACGGCAGTTCATATTTTTTCTATAAATTCCATTAGAGCAAATGCAGTTATCCTCTTGTGTCTGAACCCATATTGCTGCTCACACAATAAATTATTCTTCATTATGAAGTTGTCAATTCTCTCACAGAATATTTTTTCAAGTATCTTGGAAAATTGCGACAATAGTGAAATTGGTCTATAGTTTGAGAATTCCCCTCTGTCACCCATCTTGTATATCAGAATTACTTTAGCTATTTTCATTGCATTGGGAAACATAACTGTTTGGAGAGACAGGTTACAAATATACGTCAGTGGCTTCACTAAGCATTCAATGATAGTTTTGACTAAGAGCATGTCAATACCATCACAATCCGTGGATGTTTTACTTTTAAATGATTTAACAACTTCAATGACCTCTCTCTCATCTGTGTTCTTTATGAAAATTGAGTCTTTTATAGCAATGTTTTTGCTTATTGTATCACCTGTAGGTGCCGTAATGGGTATTTCTTGAGCTAAATTAGGACCAATGTTAACAAAAAAGTTATTAAATTCATCTGCAGGTGAGACTGCATTCACACTCTGAGTCGTTTTATTATTTTATTTTATTTATTTTTTTTTTGAAAGATTGGTTGGGCAGCTTGTATTTCTGTTTTTATTTCCAAGAATATTGTTAAGTATTGTCCATGTATTTTTAATATTGTCTCTGTTTTTCTCCAGTTCTTTACTGTAATAGTCTCTTTTACTACATCTCATTATATAGGTTAACTTATTTTTGCATGTTTTATACCGCTGCTCTGCTTCTTTTGTCCTTTTCTTTAGAAAAGCTTTATATAATGAATTTTTCTTTTTACACGCCTTTTGTAATCCTTTGGTTAACCATGGCTTGTCGTCAAATTTCTGTTTAAGCTTTTTCTTTACTAATGGACAATTTTTTTCATAAAGAGTGATTTTGCCAGCACGAGTCACAAATGTTTAGACAGATGCAGAGTTAAAGCCTTCGTAGTCTTCAAAAAATTAAGTATATTGATAAAAAAATGCTTTTAAATTTTTATGGGTCTGAAATAATCATAATATTTACATCTGAGCAGCAGGATGGCAAGACTCCAGTGACCAGTAACATATAAACACTAGACAGGACATGGCTAATATTTCCATGGCAAACGGAGGCGCCATATTCTGTAAGTAGTTATAATGGTTAACAGCACCGTCAGCATTGTGATAACAGCATACACAAATAATTGTTTGTAGTATTTATTGTAATCATATAAGTAAGCTATGTAAATGGAACGTGACTTGCATGGCGACTAGCCATGTTCTATTTAGTGTTTCTTTTATCTATGGCCAGTAAAGATGTCACAGCCAGTCACAGCCAATAGCATAACTGGGATGATGTCACATGTCTCTACCAACCAGCTGGGTCAAGAGTAAGGCTATGTTCACACTTCAGGTTTTAATGCTCAATTCTGATTTTTTTGCATACATGTGAACCATATCTGATTTTTTAATGACAGTCCGAACAGCACACATCTGATTTTTTTTCACACCAGACCCAGGCCACTTTTATATGTGGTCCTAATTGAGATACATATCTGATATTTTCCAAAGTGACCTCAGTCTGAACTGTCATGTCGCATTTCATTTGACTTTTTCCTTAGTGAAGTGAGACAGACGCTACAATTCTGTGGTGGAGGATGCAGCAAGCATGGCAGACACAGCTGATTTGTGCTCTCTTTTTAATCAATCTTCTCCCTTTATCACTGGATCATAATTTTGTCAACTCCAAATGCACAACTTCAAAATTTCCGGGGGACGGGGGGGGGGGGGGGTGTGAACCGTCAGACAAGCAGGCACACAGTAATTCTATATCTAAATTGTAATTGTGTGTAATTACACAGTAATTCTATATCTAAAATGTAAAGTTAATACCGACATGACTGTGGAGCGAAATGGCCCAATAAGGGGATACAGGAGAGAGGAGTCTGTGGCAGCTTCTCCTTCCTGTGCAAGGTCAGTGCCGCTGTTACTAGCCACGCTGTTTATTAGGGCCTGAGCCACTGACAGCGTCAGTGGGCGAGAGCCGTTTTGTAATCACTAGAATTATTTATTATTAGCCTTATTTATGCAGGTAATCCCACTGAGACATAGGGTCTCATTTTCAAGATAGCTGTTTAATCAATCAGTTCTGTTAAAGCAGAGCTGATCACAGCGGTCATCTGGTGTGTAGAGGAATGAAGCTGGTCTCATTTATTTTATGCATAATCATTTCTTGATGATTTTAACATTTTATTTTGCTGTGCTGCGTCAAGGTGAAGAAGTTATGTCCCCCTCAGTCGTTTGGGGCTCATATTTACTTCTGTAAATGCAACACTGTGCCTGATGTTACATTTTCTTCTGTGCAACAGGTCACTTCATAGCTGTAGACCATTCATACTGGAGTCTGATGGGAGTCGTATTTAAATTATAATGTGAACGCCCACACAAAAAAAGCAGATCTCGGCAAAGATTCGGAATTGAGCATTAAGGCCTGCAGTGTAACCATAGCCTAAGTGTGACACCTGCAGGCCAGGAGGTCAGAATGTTGTCTCTATCAGTGGTCACAACCTCCAGTCCCTGGAACATTCAGGTTTCCATGGAAAATTTTGTAATTTCACTTCTTATTTAGTCAAAAATTTGCAAATGATTTGCCATTGTTGTGTATGTGTTCTGTAGGCATCCATGCGTCCTGCACAGCAATGGCAAATTACTTGGAATTTTTTGGACCATTTAAGAAGAGAAAATTGCAAGTTTTCCCACGGAAACCTGAACGCTCCAGGGACCAGAGGCTGGGGACCACTGGTCTATATCACTTTTAAGCAATATTACACAAGAGTGCGGTATCATATCACTGCAGTGCGGTAGTAAATGAGCATAATATTATAAAGGACAGAACTATTGTTATTTCACACACAGAATGAACATTGTCCAGTGTTTACAGTACATACCTCTTGAGGTTTTGTGGGTCACATCACATGCACTGCTTTAAAATTAGCTTTTTAGCTGCACTGGGGGAGTCCTTCATGCACCCATGATTGTGGTACCACCACATGGTGATTATGAATCTCTTATCAGGTTCTTAAATCCAGCCTTAGCTTGTCCATTCCCTCTGTAAAACAGTTGAGATGGTGCAGACAGCCATCAGAGGCTAACAGCGACATAGCTTCTGCTCGTTTCAGTGTATCTGCACACTTTGCTCTTCTTTTTTCTTGTCATCTTCAGATGGAATAAAGAGTCAATCATCACATGCTACATAGCTAGAGACCGCTTTTGTTATTTTTACAAACTGTCTAATTGTTTCGCCCATGTTCTGCTGCACCTGAATAGCGTTGACTGAGATCTTCTGGAGTTACACACATGTGCCTGTAACTCCACAGGAATGTCTTAAAGGGGCAGTACATGAAAAACTTTCTCACACATACACACAACAGGGAGAGGGGAAAACCAACACAAGCAAGATTATATCGGCTCTACACCCTGAACATCAGTTCCAGTTTTATTTCAGTTAATTACCCAGCCCTATATCAACTTCTGACAAGGCACATGGCACTCCCACCATAGCCTGAGTGGGTCTGCATTGTAACAACACTCCGGTAGGAACAATGAAAGTAAAACAACTGGCAGGTTTTACAGCCCCAGTCCCATTGGCCAATTACAGGGCACGACATTAGCTGCCAACTAATAATAACAAAGAACCCCGTCATGATCGATGTGTAACAGGCGGATTTATGTCCACCTGTCAGAATGTATTTACAAATTTCACTCTCCAAACTGCACTGAGAGACACCCTCACTCTGTAGGGGTAATCACTCAAAAATAACACTGGTCAACACCAAATTCATTGTCTAAGTTTTTTTTAGCTGATTTAGGACAATTTTGATGTGCTGAATCCAAAAATCACATTGGTTTTGCGCAATCAGGTCAACTTTTTGAACTATGGCCACATGTTTTTTTACATTTTTGTTTACATGCACGGGTATTTTCACTTTATATGATGCAAAATTCTTTATTTCTTGAAATTCTCTTAACCCCTTGCACTCTGGTCAGTTTCCCTAAAAACGCCAAAAAATAACATACCCAAAGTAAATCAAAAGCTGTTCTTCAACCCTTTGCAGCATCTTCATGGGGTTGTTCTCATTTAAAAGAAAACACTTTGAATTTTTGGGCAAAACAGTCATAATCTCACTAAGTGCTCCTGCCACTGAGTAACAGTCATCTAAACATACTGAACTTGAAGAAAATAAATTTCGCCTGGGTGTTTTTTTCAATACAAATGCTTGCAAATAACACACAGCTGTCAGATCCAGCTGGAAAATGCAACAGAAATGTAGAACCAACTGTTATCAAGCTGATGTCCAAATTTGGTAACAATACCACAAAAAATGAATATATTACACAGCTTTTTTGTCAGGTTGTTCCCAGGCGTTTTTGAACTGTGCCAAACTGTGCCAAATGGCACAGTTATAGACGTTGCCAAACTGTGCCAAACTGTTCCAAATGGCACAGTTTGGAAAAACCTCTAGAACTTTTGAATGCTTCAACATAGAAGCTTCATCTTGGGCTCTAATGAAAGGGGACACTCAGGGCTATCTTGTTAGATAGCCCAAACTGTGCCAAACTGTGCCAAATGGCACAGTTTGGCACAGTTTGGAGAAACGTCTAGAACTTTTGAATGCTTCAACATAGACGCTTCATCTTGTGCTCTAATGAAAGGTGACACTTAGATAGCCCAAACTGTGCCAAACTGTGTCTAATGGCAGTTTGGAAAAACCTCTAGAACTTCTGAATGCTTCAACATAGAAGCTTCATCTTGGGCTGTAATGAAAGGTGACATTCAGGGCTATCTTGTTAGCTATCCAGAAACACCGTCAGTAGTAATGATGCAGAGAAAATGAAGTTTCAATTCTAAACACGCTTTACTGAACAAAAATGTCAATATACAAAACATACTATTTACAAACAACAAATTCAATTCAATTCAATTCAACTTTATTTATATAGTGCCATTTCACAACAACAGTCATCTCATAGCACTATCAACTGTAGGGGGAACCCCCACAGTTGCAGAAAGACCCCAGGAATCAGGCGATCCCCTGTGAGCAAGCACTTGGCGACGGGATATTTTACAAGTTGACAGCAATACCCTCTCAATCAAATATAATTTTCTAATCCTACTCATCATCATACTGATTCCTAGAAAATGTGTCAAGATTTTGCTGAGGCGGTCATGCATATCCGTGCCTCTCTTCTGCTCATTGGCTTCTTCTGCTACTGGGCTGCTGAGGTGAAGGGCCCAGCTGATCAGGAGAAACTTTGTCCTGGTCATTACACTCTTGGGGAAAGGAAGGCTGTACAGGTGTCCCCCTCGCCAGTAATCACTGAAGGATTTGCACTTGACTATACCCATGTAAATAATCAGGCCAAAAAATGAGAGCAGGTCGGAGCGTGTGAGGTCAATCCAGGGGCTGGTGGGTGTGTTGTAGTGTGCAGAGCCATGTAGGTTGGTGTTCTCAACAATGTGGTCTAGCACAGATGGAGTGAAAAATAACTCAAACAACTGAACGGGGGTGTATGAAGCTGTTGTAATTAGCTGACGTCCAGGTGGATTTTTGGGACGAAAAATGGGCTGTGGTGGAATGATGTCAGGGGTGTCGGAATCATGCCACCTCTCCTCAGCTGATGAAGGGCTGGCTGATGTCACAGGCTGAGGGCTGCCATCACCACTCTCGCCTCCTCTTCCTCTCCAGCTACCTCCTCTTCCTCTCCCTCTTCCTCTCCTTCCTCTTCCTCTCCCCAGTGGTGTCCCTCTTTTTGGGGTAGGGGTTTCCTCTTCTGACGAGCTCGCCTGCAGCAGCTCCCTTTTTCTGCGCTTGCTGGCAGAGTGCTCGTCTGGCATCCACTCCTCACCAGAGTCTTCATCTGAAGTTTGTCTATTATGTGAAAATAAAGTCATTTACAAAGTTCAACTTTTATTTTTCACGATTCTCCTATTTTCCCAGAGTTCACATACACAGCACAGTTCCTGTCTTTTTTTTTTTTTTTACAAGAAAAAATAGCCTAAAGTGCAATAAAAATTATACTAAAACATTATTACGTTTCTAGAGGGTAACAAGCAACCCACTGGGAGGAGACCCCGGGGCAGACCCAGGACTCGGTGGAGAGACTATGTCTCCCAGCTGGTCTGGGAATGCCTTGGTATCCTCTCTGGAGAGCTGGAGCAGGTGGCTGGGGAGAGGGAAGTCTGGGCTTCTCTGCTTGAACTGCTGCCTCTGCGACTCGGACCTCCGGAAAAGCGGTAGAAGATGGATGGATGGATGGATGGATGGATGACAAACAACCCCCCCCCCCACACACACACACACACACAAACATGCCACGTAAAAAAATGTGTGGCCTTTTTTACAAGAAAAAATAGCCTACAGTGCAATAAAAATTATACTAAAACATTATTACATTTCTAGAGGGTAACAAATAACCCACTGGGAGGAGACCCCGGGGCAGACCCAGGACTTGGTGGAGAGACTATGTCTCCCAGCTGGTCTGGGAATGCCTTGGTATCCTCTCTGGAGAGCTGGAGCAGGTGGCTGGGGAGAGGGAAGTCTGGGCTTCTCTACTTGAACTGCTGCCTCCGCGACTCGGTCCTCCGGAAAAGTGGTAGAAGATGGATGGATGGATGGATGGATAACAAACAACCCACACACACACAAAAACATGCCACGTAAAAATTGTGTGGCCTTTTTTACAAGAAAAAATACCCTACAGTGCAAGAAAAATTATGCTAAAATATCTATCTGCAATGCAGAGGATAACACACACACCCCCCATCCCACTACAGAGGAACTCTGCACACCAAAAAACTTGTGGCCATGACGCACCGTTGGAATTACCGATCGGTCAAAAGTGATTTTTATTACTATTTTCATCGATAAAGAATAATTTAGCTTATAACACTTACCTGTCCACAACAGCAGTAAGTTCCTCATTGTCAGACGAACATGAAGCTGGTCCGGTTGTAATGGACTCGTGCTTCTGGTCACCCGACCCGGTCAAAACATCTCCGCTTCCACGCTTGCGGTTTTGGCGAACCATTTTTCCAAATAAATAATCCAAAAAAGACTGGCTGATGCTACCGTTCCGCACAGGTCTCAATGTCAGTCACCCAGCAGCTTAGGCAAAAGAGATTTTATGCAGGGAGACGCACGTCAACTGTCAAACTTCTCTGCTTCAACTGGCTTGTATTCGCAGCCGTTGGTAGGCAGGTCCTTCTTGCTAGGTTTTCAGTCATTGGTTCTTCAAGGTTTCAGAAACCCAATTCAAGGCTCTTATTAGAGGTCAATCAAATCTAAACCAATCATACACTCCTTTGGCTTTCTGTTCACGGCTGTGTGAAAAGAAAGCTGAACAATGCAGCTTTTTTTTTTCCATGCGCACTCAGACGCACAGGCACTGTGCGTCTAAGTGCGCACTGAGACGCACAGTGTGTTCTAGGACGTACGAGGGCGCACTGGGACGCAGAGACATGCCCGCCCGCGGTACACCGGAGTGCAAGAGGTTAATTGGGCAGCACGGTGGTGCAGTGGTTAGCACTGTTGCCTTACAGTTAGAAGGTTCCTGGTTCGAATCCCCAGGCTGGCAGGGGTTGGAACCTTTCTGTGTGGAGTTTGCATGTTCTCCCTGTGCTGCGTGGGTTTACTCCGGGGGCTCCGGTTTCCTCCCACAATCCAAAGATATGCATGTTAGGTTAATTGGCTGTTCTAAATTGTCCCTAGATATCTGTTTCCTATAGGCCCTTCGAACAGAGGGTTAGTATTAGTGAAAGCGCTTTGAGTGGTCTTTGTGACTAGAAAAGCGCTATATCAGTGTAGGTTAGTTAATTTTGAACAATGATGACGTAACATTCAATTTAAATGTACTTACCTTTATCAGTCTCTACTATTCAATTTACAGTACAACTGTACAACTGCTGTACAACTGCTTACAACTTAGCATAAAAACCTGACCTGATCGAGAGAAATGGGTGTCATTTTTGGATTCAGCGGTGCAAAATTGTCTTAAATCAGTTGAAAAAACAGACAACTTACAAAAAAATTATTTTTGTTATGTTGTGTAATCAGCACCCAAAAGAATTCTGATGCAAATAGAATAAAACAAATCCTTCAAATTTACTCATATAAGACCAGACACACAGACTTTAAATGTCATGGCAGGAATGAACAGCTCACGTGCAGGGAATGACACAAGAGAAAACACACAAAGCACACAGAGAAGCTAGTTTTCACAATTTATTGATACAGAAAAAAAGAAGCTCCGTTAATGAAAGACGCCACTCGCCAGAGGAGGACTCAGCCTGTAAGGGGAGATGAGAGCGAGTTAGAACAGGAGGGAGACAGGTAAAGGGAAAATAGGACAGCACTTACGTGGGATGAGCTGAGAGCCCGGCAGTAGAACCAAGCATGAAACTGCGAACCAGGAGAGGATGCTGGTGGGCAGGAGTAGAGCTGGGTGAGGTGTCTGACCAGGTGGAATGAGGCAGCTGAAGTGGTGATGACGATGATGGGGCAGTTGAGCGCACAATGAACCCCAGAGACGCACCACAAAGATGGCAGCAACCTGGAAGAGGAGGAGAAGAGAAAAGGAATTTAATAATAATTCCTCAGAGAGCGAATAAACACTTACTTTCTTGCGAAAGACAGTATACCCAAAGAGTCAGCGCTGGAGTGTTCACAGACTGGTCCTTTTCAGCGCTGGCAGGGAAGAGGTAGCAGGTGCGTCTCATCACGCAGGTGCAGTGATTGCCTGCGGAGCCAGGGAAAGGAAGGGAGGGGGAGTGCGCGCTCACCTGAATATGACAGTTTCCCCCCTCAAGGGGCGCCTCCTGGCGGTCCACTGGGCTATGAAAGGCCCGGACCATCCCCTTGTCGTGGAAGTTAGCACCAAGGATCCAGGATCTTTCTTCTGGTCCGTAGTCCTTCCAGTGGACTAGATATTGTAGCCCCCATCCCTGACGGCAGACTTCCAGAATCCTCTGGGCCGTGTAGGTGGTCTGGCCGTCAAGGACCCGAGGGGGAGGAAGCGACTTCGGGGGGGGGCAGGGGGGGCTGACAGAGAGGGGCTTGACCTTGGAAACATGGAAGGTGGGGTGAATCCGAAGCATCGGCGGGAGCTTCAGGTGGATTGGTCCGCTGACAACCACACATTTTTTATTTTTTTTTTTGGACTTATTTTGTACCCATAGGTAGATTTGTTCTGCAGTCCGGTGACAAGCCACCAGCTGCCAGTCGCTGCGTGCGCAAGCGCCCCTTAACTCCCTAACCTGCATATTTTGGCATGTGGGAGGAAACCGGAGAAATCCCGGAGTAAACCCACGCAAACACGGGGAGAACATGCAAACTCCATACAGATCACTGTTGACCGGGGGCAGGGATCGAACCCGTGATCTCATGATCCCCACAATCCCCCGGCCGAGGGTAAAACTGTGCTGCCGCGGTGCTAACCACTGCTGCCTGACTGAGTATTTGGGTGCCGGGGTCCGCCTGCAGTCCGCGTACTGGCAGTTCCGCTCGGCCAAGCAGGTGAGGGCAGCTTGAGTGGCCCCCCCAGAGCCGGCGGCAGTGACGTGCATGGGCCCCCACCGATGGAACAGCAACCTCCTTGCAGGAAGGGAGGGGAAGTGCGCGCTCACCTGAATATGATATTAAACTGATGTCACCACATGGAGTAAACAAGAAAACTCTGGATGACTAACAGATTCCACTCCTTAACGTGACTCAAGAAATAACAGCACACCTGTAGAAGCCTCTATCCAAGAAATTCATTTGAAATTAAACTTCCCCTGTCCAGCCGAGACTCTTAATGCTGTTATTTGTTTAGAGGCTGATGAAGGCATTAAGGCCGCGGCGGGGTGGAAATAAGGTGGTAAATGAGAAACCGGCTGTTATCTGTTTGGTATAAAGCACCAAGAGAGGACATGAAAGATTGAATTTGATGCAAATAGACTACAAGGTTTATTATTATCAACATCTCTGAGCAGAGATATTTTCTTGTTTACCACATAGCTGTGTTCGAATAATTGAGTAAGAATGTAGAGAAACATCCGGGGAGACTTTGCTCCTCACCTATAATGTCTGAAACCATACACTGAACTGGTGACAATGAATTTATTACCCAATACATAAACCACATTAAATCTACTAACAGTGGAAGGAACTAGACTTGCCCACTCACTATGTTTAATGTCTACTTCCTCTGATTTGAATCTGTGTTAAGTGCAATCAAGTCTATCTTTTTACTGGGGTTACGTTCCATTACCATGACAATGATGGTATTGTTTTACCATAAAAGGGAAAAGCACATCAACAGCAACTCAAACACCTGTTTCCAATTTACAACACATAAAACTTTCAAAATAACTCAGATGGCAAAACTCTCGGGTAAGAGTAAATCTGAAAAATAAAATGTAGCCTCGGGTACTCCATTCATGCACATCACTGCTTCAGCTGCTTCACCTGGTCCTTCTGAGGGCATATTCACACTGTCCCATCTGCGCAAGTGGGGGTCAAGCACGATGGTTTGATGGATCCCTGTGCAACATAAATGATGTATCATCATTAACAACGAAGGTGACAAATGGTACACATTGGTCTGACACAAAGGTTAGCTTTTTGCCCTCGTGCAGCTACAAATACACATAGCTGGTTTGTAAAAATCTGCAGAACATGGAGATATTTGAGAAAATCACTCTTCAGGAGAGCAGAGGATGATCATTTGTACTTTGGCCCAGTGCAGAACAACTGGGTGGAGTAACCCAAAGAAATGTCTGGAGGTGAACTAACTTTGTGATTCAAAGGTATCACTGGCAGCAGAGGTTAAAAAGTACAGGGAGAGAGCCAAAAACATCTCTTAAGCAGAAGGAGTGAGAGGAAACTGAAAGACCAGAAAGTGAAAGGAAATCCAGCTAACAACAAGCAGTCATGGACCCAGAGCTGGCTGGATTTAACCTTGAACCCCAAGATGGAGAACCTTCAGAGTGGAAAGGAACTTCTGAACTAAAACCACATGGACTATGACTATTGTTACAGCCCATGGCCTTTGGTTTTTTGTCACTCAGTTGTGCAAAGGAGACTGTAGGTGTATGCCTACCTTGCCTAAGGGCGAAAATGACTAGGTCAATCCACCTTGACGTGAGGGTCAAAACAGACTTGGAGATCCCAGGTTAAATAGGCAATCTGACCTTGGCAGAGTGGGGCTGTAACAGAATGTGGGGACTCACCAGTTTCATTTTAACCTTCAGTTGTCCCAGAGTAAAATTGTAATTAATAGTTAATTGTGATCAGGTGTAAAGTTCCTACCTTAACTCTCAAGACTGGTAGCCCCAAATTACTCTCTGCTCTCCATTTTGGTTGTTTTGTTCAGCCAGACAACAGCCTTTTTTTTTTGTCCTTCAGTCAACAGCCAGAGTTCTTCTGCAGCAGAAGAATGCTTCAAGAATGGTGAGCTCCTACTCTTCTTGTGCATCCAACTCAAGAAAATAAGAGGATGTCTACCTATGGGCTCATTGTACAAGGCTATGTCTAATACCGGCATGATCTGTGTAGATCTCTTGTGCCAGTTGTGGTTGGGCCACACCATTTCCACCATTCAACCTCCAAGACTGACTTTGCCCTGTACTTGTAACTTGTAAGGATTCAGTGTTCCCTGCCCAGTATGGGGTTACCGGGGCCCCACCCCAGAGCCAAGCCTGGGGGACGGCCTCAATGGAGAGCATCTAGTGTCTGTGTTTCTGCCAATGGGACCCAGCTGGGCTCAGCCCAAAGGAGCTCCATGGGTCTCCCTACCAGTGGGCTCACTACCTGCAGAAGGGATCATGGGGGTCTGGTGCTATACAGATCAGGTGACAGGCAAAGACAGAGACCTTGGCGAATGGATCCCCAGCTTCCTAAACTTTTGGGACATGGAATGTCACCTTTCTTGTGGGAAAGGAGCCTTAACTGGTGCATGAGGTTGAGAGATACTGGCTAGATATAGTAGGGCTCACCTCAACACACAGCTCTGGTTCCGGAACCAGTCTCCTGGAGAGGGGCTGGAGCTTGGCCTACTCTGGAGTTGCCCCGGACAAGAGGCAGTGAGATGGGGTGGGTATTCTTGTATCCTCCCACCTTGCCTTTACATTGGAGTTGTCCATCCTTGGACAAAAGGGTTGTTTCCCTGCACCTTCGGGTTGGGAAACGGGTCCTGACCATCATTTGTGCCTATGCACTAAATGATGGTTCAGAGTCTCTGACTAGAGTGCTGGAGAGTGCTCCTCTTGGAGACTCCATTGTCCTACTGGGGGACTTCAATGCACATGTGGACAATAACAATGAAACATGGAGGGGAGTGACTGGGAGGAACAGCCTGCCCGATCTGAACCCAAGTGGTGTTCAGTTATTGGACTTCTGTGCCCACCACAGTTTGTCCATAACAAACACCATGTTCAAGCATAAGGGTGTCCATATGTGCACCTAGTACCAGGACACCCTAGGTCACTGGTCGATGATTGATTTTGTTATTGTGTCATCGGATCTGCGACTGTATGTCTTGGACACTTGGGTAAAGAGAGGTACAGAGCTGCCAACTGATCACCACCTGGTGGTCAGTTGGATCTGATGGCAGGGGAGGATGCCATTCAGACCTGGTAGACCCAAATGTATAGTAAATGTGTGCTGGGAACATCTGGCTGAGGCCCCTGTCCAAGAGGTCTTCAACTACCACCTCCGGAAGAACTTCAACCACATTCCGAGGGAGTCTGGAGACACTGAGTCTGAATGGGCCATGATCTCCACCTCCAATGTTGAAGGGGCTGCCCAGACCTGCGGCTGCAAGGTTGTTGGTGCATCTCGTGGTGGCATTCCCCGAACCAAGTGGTGGACACCAGCGGTGAAGGGAGCCATCAAGCTGAAGGAATCCTATCAAGCTTGGTTGGCTTGTGGGACTCCCGAAGCAGCTGAGGTGTACCGGCAGACCAAGCAGAGTGCAGCTCGGGTGGTTGCTGAAGCAAAAACTCAGGTGTGGGAGGAGTTCAGTGAGTCCATGGAACAAGAGTTTTGGTCGGCCTCAAAGAGATTCTGGCAAATTGTCCGGTGACTCAGGAGGGGGAAGCAGCTCCCTGTCCACACTGTGTCTGGTGCAAATGGGGCACTGCTGACTTTTACTTGGAATATCATCAGGCAGTGGAAGGAATACTTTGAGGCTCTCCTTCATCCCACTGATACACCTTCTGCAGAGGAAGCACAGCCTGAGGATGAGTGGGTTGACTCATCCATCACAGGGGCTGAGGTCACCGAAGTGGTTAAAAAACTCTTTGGTGGCCGGGCCCCAGAGATGGACGAGATTCGCTCTGAGTACCTAAAGGCTCTAGAGGGTTTAGGGCTATCATGGCTGACATGCCTCTCCAACACTGCGTGGAAGTCGGGGACAGTACCTTTGGCATGCCAAACCGGGGTGGTGGTTCTTCTCTTTAAGAAGTGGGCCAGAGAGTGTGTTCCAACTTTAGGGGGATCACACTTCTCAGCCTCCCTGGGAAGCTTTATTCCAGAGTACTGGAGAGGAGAGTCCAGCCATTGGTCGAACCTTGGATTCAGGAAGAGCAATGTAGTTTTCATCCTGGCCTTGACACATTGGACCAACTCTTTACCCTCTCAAGAATCTTCAAGGGTTCGTGGGAGTTTGCCCAACCAGTGTACATGTGTTTTATGGACTTGGAGAAGGCATTTGATCATGTCTGTTGTGGTCTTTTGTGGGGGGTGCTTTGGGAGTATGGGGTATCGGGCTTGTTGTTACGACCTATCCGGTCTCTATGTGACCATTGTGAGAGTTTGGTTTGTATTGCCACCACTCGGTCGGACTCATTCCTAGTGAGAGTTGGACTCCGTCTGGTGTGCCCTTTGTCACCGATCCTGTTAATAATTTTATGCACAGGATTTCTAGGTACAACCAAGGAACAGAGGGTGTCATGTTTGGTGACCACAGGATCTCATCTCTGCTGTTTGCAGATGATGTCGTCCTGTTGACTTCATCAAGTAATGACCTACAGATCTTGCTGGGATGGTTTGCTACTGAGTGTGAAGCGGCTGGGATGAGAATCAGCACCTCCAAGTCCGAGTCCATGATGCTGAGCTGGAAAAGGGTGTGTTGTCCTCTCCGGGTTGGGGACAAGGTCCTGCCCCAAGTGGGGGAGTTTAAGTATCTCAGGGTCTTATTCACGAATGAGAGGAGAATGGAGCGGGAGATTGACAGACGGATTGAAGCAGCCTCTGCAGTGATGCGGATGTTATACCAGTCTCTTGTGGTGAAAAGGGAGCTGAGCTCTAATGCAAAGCTGCACGGTGGCGCAGTGGTTTAGCACTGTAGTAGCACAGTTTTACCCTCGGCTGGGGGATCGCGGGGATCATGAGATCGTGGGTTCGATCCCAGCCCCCGACCAACAGTGAGCTGTGTGGAGTTTGCATGTTCTCCCCGTGTTGCGCGGGTTTACTCCGGGATTTCTCCGGTTTCCTCCCGCACACCAAAAACATGTAGGTTTAGGGCGCTCGCGCACGCAGCGACCAGCAGCTGGTGGCTTGTCACCAGACTGCAAACCAAGTCTACCTACGGGTACAAATAAGTAACAAAAAAAAAAAAAAAAAAGCTGTTGGTTTACCGTTCAGTCTACGTTCCTACCCTCACCTATGGTCATGAGCTTTGGGTAATGACCAAAAGAATGAGATCCAAGCGGCTGAAATGAGCTTTCCCTGTAGGATTGCTGGACTCACCCTTAGAGACAGCAAGAGGAGCTCAGTCATCCGGGAGAGGCTCAGAGTAGAACCGCTGCTCCTCCACTTTGAAAGGAACCAGTTGAGGTGGTATGGGCATCTGATCAGGATGCCTCCTGGATACCTCCTACTTAAAGTGTTCCGGGCATGTCCCACTGGGAGGAGACCCCAGGGCAGACCCAGAACACACTACAGAGACTATATCTCCCAGCTGGTCTGGGAATGTCTTGGTATCCTCTCTGAAGAGCTGAAGCAGGTGGCTGGGGAGAGGGAAGTCTGGGCTTCTGTGCTTGAACTGCTGCCTCTGCCACCCAGACCTCTGAAAAAGTGATAGAAGATGGATGGATGGATGGACTTGGAAGTCACCCTTTATGAGACTTGGTCTAGGCCAGGGGTGTCCAATCATGTGCCATGGAGGGCCAAGACCCTGCAGATTTAACCTCCAACCAGTGTCTTCAACAGCAGATTTCACTGAATTTCTGCCCACTGATTGCTGATAAGTGAAAACACCTGCTGAAGCAACTGAATAAAAAGAGAAAAACTGCAGGGTCTTGGCTCTCCATGGCACATGATTGGACACCCCTGGCCTAGGCACTGGAGTGTAGAGGAAGTTGGTTCTGGTCTTATTTAATTTCTGTCAGACTTATCATGCATTTTGTTTCCAGAGCTATGCCAAACCAGTTACTAAGAACTTATATTTTCAGCAACTATTTCAGCTGATATCTGGTGACAGTTTTGCAAGGAGTTTCTTGCATTGCACACAAACTGACGATTTGATTTTTTTAAGGAGAGGGCTTTTACAGTCCATGGCCTTTTGTCTTTTCATTTTGATGAAGTTGTTCATCTCTGTCCATTTTTCCTCCTTGTGTCACTCTGTTGTGCAGAAGAGACTTTGTAGGTGTATGTCTACCTTGCCTAAGGGCGAGAACCACCTCGACATGAGGGTTGAAACGGATTTGGAGATCCCAAGTTAAATAAGCAATTCTGGCCTTGGCCCACTGTGGGTTTAACATTATTGCTGGGTCCAACTTACAATTTTGGGAGGAGAGGTGACTCTCCAGGCTCCTCTGTGTCTAGGTATAATTTCACACACACATTCCAGGATATGGATACCATCTAAGGCCTCCTTCTGACGGTCACACACGCTCACATTAACTCCGTAAAAAGGGATACACTGGTAGGAGACCCTGGGGTCTGCCAGAACTTACCTCAGGAAGCAGAAATCCTAAGTATTTCCTGTGGAAAGATGAGACTTAGGGCACTTTCACACCTGTGAGTCCACACCTAGCTCTGGTCTAAAGTTTGTGTTTTGTTACACTGTATACATTTCATCCATTTAGGCTTGGTTTCACACTGCTTTTTATCTTAGCGAACCAAAGGGCTTTATGTAACACACTGAAGATTTTTTTTATTTTATTTTGTGTACTTTATTGATCCCAAGAGGGGAAATTGAGGGCATCCACCTGGATGGATGAAGCAGCCACAATACGGTGCCAATCCTTTCACCATTCACGCACACATTCACACCTTAGGCAACTTTAGAGTCTCCAATTAACCTAACCTGCATGTTATGTTTTGGCCTGTGGGAGGAAACCGGAGAAATCCCGGAGTAAACCCACCAGACACGGGGAGAGCATGCAAACTCCACACAGATCACTGTTGGTCAGGGGGTGGGATCAAACCCAGGATCCCATGGCCAAGGGTGAGTTGCTGTGCTGCCACAGTGCTAACCACTCTTCCATCGCACCGCCCAAGTTAGCACAATTTCTGCAGTTAGCAAGCATGCTACTCATCGTCGGAGGTGTTTTCTGCAGCTTTGGACATGTCAGTAACTACACTTTAAGTGGAACATGGTTCAGACTCCATCATATTAGTCTGTGAACTAGTTTAGTGAGACAAGAATATTATCCAGGTCTTAATTAAAAAAGGATGTCAGCCGTGATGATTTTCAACCGGCATTACTCCTCCAATCTTTCACGTACTCTCTGTCACATCCCTTCCAAAAATATCTGGTAAGTTTCTGCATTTTTATGATTTTATTTAATTCACTATTTATGCCACTAACGGAACATATTTCAGTTGAAATCTGGGTCTCTTCCTCTTTCCAAGTCATAGCAATGGCTCATTTTTCTCTTACTGGCTGCCTTAACTTCCTGTCTTTGGTCCCTTCCGGTTCCGGCGCCACACGAGTTGGCTGCCTTTTGCTACAGCGGCTCAATTCTGAGTCTTTTTATCTTCCTTCTTCTTTCTGATCCGGTGATAACTTTCTGATCCGGCACACCGTTCACTCTATATATATCACGGACACACAGATCGCCCCAAAGGTCTCCCGAGTCGGCGGAAGGGAGCCTCTGTTTACAGCAGGAGACGATACAGCAGGGAAGAGCTAGCTAGCACTCAACCGCCACCCGGTGCTAACGGAGAAACTCGACATACCAGGAGAAACTGAAGCGAAAACGACGCGGGTGCCGGGCTGGAGTTTAGGCGGTGTGCAAGAAATATAAGACAGAATAATAAAGAGCGATGGCAAGAACCAAGCAGACCGCCCGTAAATCTACTGGAGGAAAAGCCCCCAGGAAGCAGCTAGCCACCAAGGCTGCTCGAAAAAGCACTCCGGCCACCGGCAGAGCGAAGAAGCCTCACCGTTACAGGCCCGGTACTGTGGCTCTGAGAGAGATCCATCGCTACCAGAAATCCACGGAGCTGCTCATCAGTAAGCTGCCCTTCCAGCGCCTGGTGAGGGAGATCGCTCAGGACTTCAAGACCGACCTGCGCTTCCAGAGCTCCGCCATCATGGCTCTGCAGGAGGCCAGCGAGGCCTACCTGGTGGGTCTCTTCGAGGACACCAACCTGTGCAGAGGGCCACCATCATGCCCAAAGACATCCAGCTGGCCCGCCGCATCCGCGGAGAGAGAGCTTAGACTTTCTGCTGCACATCCACCAACCACAATGCTCTGCACTGTGTGTCTATATATATATATATTTGTAGTAATATGTACATATGCATACTAGCTGCTCTTGTTTTTTTCTTGCCTTCTGATTGTTGCTCTGAGTGTTGCTATCCCTGTGCTGTTGCAATCCTGGAATTTCCCCATTGTGGGACTAATAAAGGCTTATCTTATCTTATCTTATCTTATCTTATCTTAAAAGTCCACATCTTTCTGAAAATTGCTTTCACACTCTAAACAAGCCCGACCAAGGTTCAGTTTGATCTGGACCGAGACTACCTCTTTTTGCCGGGCCAAATTTCAGCTCTTTGGTCAGAATCGCCGTTTGGGGGAGCTTTCACACTTAAAATTTTGGTTCAGACCTCTGGACATTTCAGTTTGGTCCAGACCAAAACAGTATGTGACTTGTTTAGGCCTGAAATTCCTCTTGTTGAATATTGACTTTGTGTTGACCTGAAGCATAATTTGTTTGGTTTAAATCAATATATAGAAACATGGATTTGTTTCACTGATGATTTGTAGGATCTGAATTTCTGGGTAATCTAGACACCAACTCTACAAACACAGATGGTGGTTGCTTCCAAAACAACAGTGAGTAATGGAGCTTTTTTTTTTGTAGTTTTAGCTATTTAACATATGCAACTGCTTGAGAACAATATTTACCTATAATTCTGGCTATTTCATTGTGTTTTGTGAAGAAACAAGGCAGAACAAATGTATGTCTCACAGCAGCTGCTCTGTATTTTTGCTTCTAACATATGATCAGTTCCTGCTGATCATATGTTAGAAGCAAAAATACAGAGCAGCTGCTGTGAGACATACATTTGTTCTGCCTGTATGTCTCACAGCAGCTGCTCTGTATTTTTGCTCAGTTCCTGCTGGGGGGCAATGGATCAGCGTTCTCGTCGCGCCCTCCGCCAGTACCCGGGCTTGCCTGGGGAAGCTAATGATCCTACCAGCAGACTAAATTCAAAGAGACGACGCCTCTGTGCCAAGTCAAAGAAGAATCCTAGTCACAGTCCTAAAGCCGAAAGCAAACAGCCCCAAGAGCACTTTGTGGTAGGATCTGCCCTTCGCATATTACAACTAAACGTTGAAGGCCTATCTGCAGCCAAGCGAAGCCTTATCGAAGTCCTCGCCTTCCAACATTCGATTGATGTAATCTGCCTCCAAGAGACTCATATTGGCACAGAGGAAGCTGGCCGCTTCACCATCAAAGGCTTTGACCTCCTGTGCTATGTTCTACATGCTAAACATGGGCGTGCCACCTATGTGCGTTCTGACATAGTTGAAGCAAATCACCTGATAACAACACATTTCTCAGACACCATAATCATTGGTGGCTTCCATATTGTCAATGTGTACAAGCCCCCTAATGCCAACTGGGATCTGCAGGTCTTACCCACCCTACCCCACCCTGCCATCTATGTGGGGGACTTTAACAGCCATCACCCTGACTGGGGGTACCCAGCAGTGGACAGTGATGGGGAGGCACTTTCAGACTGGGCATCCAGAAATGACCTCGCTTTGATATACGACCCCAAACAAAGAGGAACCTTCCACTCTGCTAGGTGGAAGAAGGACTATTCTCCTGACCTGTGTTGGGTCAGCTCTTTGAATGGGGAGCCATATCCTACACAGATCCTCATTCTTGATGATTTTCCACACAGCCAACACCGGCCCCTGCTTGTACACATTGGCCTACAACTTCCAGTCATATACAGCCCAAGGAAGATGCGCTGGAACTTCCGCAAAGCCAACTGGAAGAAATTCAGTGAAACTCTGGACCGGAGCATTGTTACCATCCCACTCCACACCATCACTGTAGATGAAGCATACAACCGCTTCTGCAGCGCAATCTTCAAGGCTGCCCATACTGCAATCCCACGAGGCTACCGACCCCTCTATGTCCCATGTTTGGACGGAGAAAGTGCTGCCCTCCTACAATCCTATCAAACATCAGGGGACCCAGAGATAGCAGACCATCTCATTGAATCGCTAAATACAGCCCGGCGAAAGAAATGGGAGGAGACAGTTGCTGACCGGAGCTTTACCCACTCTAGCAGGAAATGTTGGAGCCTCATCCGTCGCCTAGGAGCTGCACAGAAGCCCCCTAGCCAAAGCCAAGCATCCGTCACACCCAACCAAGTTGCATCCCACCTACTGACTATCGCCAAAGCACCCCAAGACAAAGACACCAGAAGAGCAGTTACAACTGAGCTAAAAAAAACACCAAAAAATGCCTGTAGAGGAAACGAACCCTGAACCCTTCGAGGCTGCTGAACTGGAGAAAGTCCTACAGGGCCTGAAATGTGGAAAGGCAGCAGGATACGATAACATCTTCCCAGAATTCATGAAGAATCTTGGCCCCCGAGCCCTAACCTGGTTGACACAATTCTACACAAGGATCACACAAACGAACTCGATCCCAAAGAAATGGCGGACAGCAAAGGTCATTGCCATCCCAAAACCTGGCAAAGACCACAAACTACCAGCAAGCTACCGCCCAATCTCCCTACTCAGCGTTCCTTACAAAATCATGGAGCGCCTAATACTGCAACGCATTTCCCCAGAAATAGAGGATATTCTAAGTGTGGATCAAGCAGGTTTCCGCAAGGACCGCAGTACAGGAGAACAAGTACTGGCCCTAACCACCTTCATTGAAAATGGCTTCGAGAGCAGACTGAAGACAGGGGCTGTGTTTCTCGATCTTACAGCCGCCTATGATACTGTCTGGCACAAAGGCCTCCTCCTGAAACTTATAAAGGCGATCCCTGCTTGGGCAACAGCAATTATAAAAACCCTGCTGACCAACCGAAGGTTCAGAGTCCACCTCAGTCAGAACACAAGTGCATGGAGAATGCAGAAAAACGGACTCCCACAAGGCTCAGTTCTAGCTCCAACTCTGTTCAACCTCTACATAAACGACCTGCCTACTACAAAATCCCGCAAATTCATCTATGCAGACGACATCTGTTTGGCATTCCAAGCACCAGACTTTGAACCACTGGAACGGGTGCTCACGGAAGATCTTGCTAAACTGGACCAGTTCTGCAAAATCTGGCGCCTAAAACCAAGCCCAGCAAAAACCGTCTCCAGTGTATTTCATCTCCACAATGCAAAAGCTGCCAGAGAACTAAACATCCACCTGAGCGGACTCAAGCTTAAGCATGCCCCAAATCCAACTTATCTTGGAGTGACCCTTGATAGGACCTTATCCTTCAAGGAACATCTAAAGGGGACGGCTGCTAAGGTGAAAGTACGAAACAACCTGCTCTGCAAGCTCGCTGGTGCAAAATGGGGGGCGGCAGTCTCCACCCTGCGCACCTCAGCACTGGCCCTTTCATACTCTGTAGCAGAATATTGTGCCCCTGTCTGGTCCAGGTCATCTTACACACACCATGTAGACACCCAGCTCAACTCAACCATGAGAACTATAACTGGAACAATCCGCTCAACACCACTCCCCTGGCTCTCTGTACTGTCAAACATAGCCCCTCCACACATCCGGCGAGCAGCATTAACTCAAAGGATGCTCCAAAAAGTTAAAGATTTTCCTCACTTACCAATCCATGCAGATATCTACACCCCACCCACTGCCCGACTTTCATCCAGACGGCCGATTTGGAAAAAACCCTCCCCCAGCTGACTTTACCATCCAGACAGCTTGGCAAGAGGAATGGGAAACCAAGGAGGTCCCAAACAAACAGCTGGTGATAAACCCCAACCAACAGGTCCCGGGCACCAACCTCCCAAGGAGACAGTGGTCTACACTCAATCGCTTCAGGACTGGACATGGCCCCTGCTTGGCCAGCCTTCACAGATGGGGCAGTAGCCCTAGCCCACTGTGCGCATGTGGAGAGGAGCAAACTATGGAACACATCATAGAGGCTTGCCCGCTCCAAAGACTGGAAGGAGGATTACACACCCTCCATACAGCAAACCAGGAGGCAACTGCTTGGCTTAAGGACTTTGCATTCGCTAAATAAATAAATAAGTTCCTGCTTTGGCAGAGATTTCTACTACCCAGCAAGTACCCAGATTTCGTTTCTGTTCTGAGCACCAATTAGTAGCGAAACGGCGCTGCTAAAGCTTGTGATTTAGGCAGCGAGTATAGATGTTCTCTTACATAAACATCCAGCTGTCTAATAAAGTGTTTTGAGGCTCAAAGCCACCTTCACTGCCATCAAGGAGCCAGCTGATTCATACTGTGGCGGTAATCATTTGACTGGACCGCTCCACAGTGGGAATCTGACACAGAGCACTTTCAGCTTTGGCTCTGTGACACGTCTGTGTCAGTCTGATCGGGCATGACGCAACTTCAGGAGTCAGCAACCTTTACTTCGCAAAGTGCCCCACTGAGAGATTTTTTGACCAGCAAAAGCTACATGAAGTCAAAAATATCTGAGCCTGAAAACTAAACAACTCTACCAATCCAATCTGGCCTGATACCATTAACATTAACAGGTTTTTCCCTCATATTTTTTTTTTTTTCAAAATTTGAGAGATTTTATTGGATACATTTTCTGCTAAATTTGTCATATTTTTCCTTTGAAAATTTGTTACCTTTTCAGTTAAAATTGCATAAATTTGTGACATTTTTTCTCATTGAAAATCCAGTGTTTCCAGCAAATTTAGGATTTTTTTGGTTTTGCCCCAGAAATTTAGTGATTTTTTTGTCTCTTAAATTTTCAAGAGTGTTTCTCATAAGATTGCAACTTTTTCCCTAAATGTGTTGTATTTCTGTGACAAATTTTCTGCTTTTCTAATAAATTCATTCTATCCTCCCTTGTTAGTTTGTTACTCAGACAAATTTTTAGGATTTTTCATATCAATTTGTAACATTATTCTTAAAAAAAATTGCTCCTTTTCCAGTAAATGTTTTTTTTTCCCAGAAATTTTGTGACTTTTCTTGCAGATTTATTGTGTTTTCCTCATAAAATTTTAACCTTTTTTAGACAAAATTTGTGTGAATTTTTGATATACATTTTCAGCTTTTCTCATAAATGTATTTTTCTAGATATGATTGACACTGTAGAAAGGAGGAACATAATTTCATTCCACTGTATATGCGTTGTGGTGTTTAAATTGAATGACAGTACAGCTAGCTTTCTTTCTTCTGAAAGCGGCAATGATCCCTTTTGCAGTACTATTTCCACCATAGGGCAGTGTGGGCAATGGGCCTCCGATAGCTCAGTATCCTACCGTTAAATGCTCATCGTTAAGACACATTGCGGTGGATAGGAATCCGATTAAAAGATGCTTGTGGCGACGCCTTGCATGGCAGCAGCCGCTTTGATTCTAGATGTGATGAACATTGTAGATAGGAGAAACATAATTTTGTTCTACTGTACATGATTGGCTGTATGAATTGAATGGCAATAGAGTTAGCTTTTTCTTCTTCTAAAAATAACTCTACATTGCCTAAAATGGTATCTTATGCCCTTTTTCCCACGAAAAACCTTACATGGTCTTACAATTGCTTGTGAAACATTTTTACCTTTTCCTCTTGTGGCAAATGCTAGGATCTATGAATATTCTAATAATAATTAGGCCCACCCACGGGGATGCTAATGCATCACCTATCCTCAAGGACCACAGCACACAGAAGTCTGCAAGTTTGGAAATTTCACCAGGAAACTATTCAAGATCGGATGTTTAAAAAGTTACAACACAATGCTGTCATGACCTTGGAGGGTCCAAACAACCACTCATCACATAAGCACCACAGCAAAGTGGCACAGTGAGAATACTGGCCAACACCGCTGTCCTCTGCCGGGACATGAGCTACATACAGGCACCCAAAAGCAGACCACACGTCCCCAGTGGTGCTCACGCACCTTTAATATCCAAAACTTCAAAAGTTAACACCACCATGACTGTTCAGAGGAACAACCAGATCGACTGTAAAGCACACATGTAAACAGGGCAGCATGGCACAGTGGAGAGGCAGCTCATCAATTACCAAACACTACACATTCATTCCGTGCACAATCATCTCTGCATGATCACAACACACTCCAAAAGTATCATTCAGTGGGGAAAATAAGCATTGAACATGTCAACATTTTTCTCATTAAACATATTTCTGATGGAGCCACTGGCCTGAGATTTTCACCAGATATCAGTAACAACCCAAGTAATACAAAAATACAAAGAAATCAAGGCAACTGTGTTCACAAAACAAATTATATTTAATCAAGTGAAATGACACAGGGAATAAGTATTGAACACACCTGCTGAAATTAATTTAATATTTAGTAGAAAAGCCTTTATTGGTAATAACAGCTTCCAGACACCTCCCCTCCTGTATGGAGAAGCTAGGCGCAGGCATTGCTCAGGAGTGATTTTAGCACATTCTTCTACACAAACTGTATTCAAATCTTGAAGGATCTGTGGGTGTCTTCTGTGAGCTCTGATCTTCAGTTCATTCCAGAGATTTTCAGTTGGGTTCAGGTCAGGTGACTGACTGGGCCATTCTAGCAGCTTTATTTTCTTTCTCTGGGGCCATTTGAGAGTTTCCTTGGTTGTGTGTTCAGGATCATTGTCTTGCTGAAATGTCCACCCTTGTTTCATCTTCAGCATCTTGGCAGATGGCAACAGGTTCTTATCAAGGATGTCTCTGTACATTTGTCCATTCATCTTTCCTTCAATTATATGAAGTCTGCCTGTACCATGTGCTGAAAAACACCCTCTCACCGTGATCCTCCCACCACCAGACTTCACTGTTGGTATGGTGTTTTGGGGCTGATGTGCAGTGCCATTTCTCTTCCAAACATGCTGTGTGTTATGACATCCAAAAAGTTCAATTTTGGTCTCATCTTTAACTTTAAATCACGGTCTCATCTTTAACTTGGTCTCATCTTTTTAACTTTAACTTTAATCGCTAATATATTTTAACTGCTGACTAGTATTACTCACTCTTATTCTACACTTTATTGCATGTATAGTTTATTTCTTTTATTTTATCATGTTTAATGTTGCAGCATTGCACCGAGACAAATTCCTAGTTTGTGTGCTACATGAACAATGGCAATAAATCTGATTCTGATTCTGATTCTGATTCATCTGACCAGCACGAGTGGTCTTTGGATCTTGGATCACTCTTCTGATAATTCTCCTCTGTCAGAAATCTTGCAAAAATCTCCTGGTTGTGGCCAGTTTATGGTAAAATTATGTTCTTTCGACTTCCAAATGATGGCTCCAACAGTGCTCATTGGAACATTCAGTAGCTTAGAAATGTGCCTGTAACCAATGCCATCGTTATGTTTTGCAACAATAAGGTTGCAAAGGGCTAGAGAGAGCGCTTTGCTTCTACCCATCATGAGTTCTTTGTAATGTGCAGTGTTGGACAAGTTACTAAAAAATAGTAACTAGTTACAGTTGCTAGTTACTTCTTTTCAAAAGTAACCGAGTTACTTTTGAGTTACTGCATGAATAAAGTAACTAGTTACTTGGAAAAGTAACTTTCACGTTACTTTTAAATGCATGCTTAAATCATCTTGCACACACAGCAAGATCAAGGGCCCCTTGTTCTCATCAGAAAGAAGAAAAAAAAGAAAACTGATGAGGAAAAAAAGTCATCTTACAGAGAAAGAATGTCTCAGATTTACATAAACTATTGTAATCAGTAGAAAGTCAGAAATTTACTAGAAATAAAGC
The DNA here is from genome assembly GCA_020510985.1 of Pholidichthys leucotaenia. Classification (NCBI taxonomy): domain Eukaryota; kingdom Metazoa; phylum Chordata; class Actinopteri; order Cichliformes; family Pholidichthyidae; genus Pholidichthys; species Pholidichthys leucotaenia. Next base: position 326,907,110 of record CM035844.1, on the reverse strand, counting down.
TGTAAATTGACAGAGAAAACTTTGGACCCCCTGGTGGGCCATTTCTGGCCCATGAGCTATATGTTTGACACCCCTGGACCAGCCCATTAAAAATGCATATTTAGAGGATTTACTTTCATGAAATTGTTGCATATCACAACAGCATGTAAATGAATAAGATAAAATAAAACAGAAAGCACAGATAAATGAATGTTCACGGCTTACAAGAAACTGTTCTTTACTGCAACAAATCACAGTCACTTTTTCTCTGTGCGTAAGAAAACTTTAATCGCATTTAATGTGGATATTAAATGTGAGCTTCTTGCTCAAAAAATACTCATGTTTAACCACAGAGGTAGGAGCTGTTGGGGGCTACTCACCACTCGGACAACAGGTGATAAGGGCTCGATGTGAGAAGTCGCCACCGGGTTGCAGTGTGAACTGGGGCAGGACAGGAAACCAACCCATGGAGGAGACTGAAGGCTGCTCCTACTATGGTAGGGTCAGTTTATTTGCGCTAAAAATATCCATAATAATATATCCATATTAATAAAATATCCATATTAATAAAACGAGTAACGCGAGAAACACATCTGATCAAATTTCAGTAAGTGTAATGCATTACTGAGTTTTTAAGCAGTAATTTTGTTACACAGCACGCTACTGCAAAAGCAGTGGTGTTACAGTAACGTGTAACACGTTACTCCCAACACTGGTGGTGTGACAATCTGATATTCACAAACCTTTTAAAAGGCTATCAGTCAGGACTTTACCAGCTGAAATTAATTTGCACTGATGGAGGATGGGATGGCTTCCTAAATTCTGATGGATTTCAGCTGATTTCTTGGCTTTCTATGCCTTTTTGCACCTCTTTTTCTTCATGTGTTCAATACTTATTCCCTGTGTCATTCCACTTTATTAAATATAACTGGTTTTGTGAACACAGTTGCCTTGATTTCTTGGTATGTATGGATTACTTGGGTTGTTACTGATATCTGGTGAAAATCACAGGTCAATGGCTTCATCAGAAATATGTTTAATGAGAAAAATGCTGACGTGTTCAATACTTTCTTTTCCCGCTGTACTTTGTCATGCTGCATTGGGGCAAAACTGTCAGATGATCCCTTCTGATTACATCTCTTTTCTCCTTCTGTCTTTACGTGCAGCAGTGTCTCTCCAAAACAGCCTGAACAAACAAATCAACATGTGTAACATCTAAATATAACCAGGCTTATAAGATAAGATAAGATAAGATAATTGTGTTATTAAATGTATTATTAAATATAAATGTATTATTGTATGTTTTAGTTCTTATCAATGTTTTGGGTTCTTATCAATGATATTAATGTTTTTTAGTTTTTAGCAATGCTTGGTTTTAGTTTTTTAACCTCTTGCACTCCAGTGTACCGCGGGCGGTCACGTCTCTGCGTCCTAGGGCGCACAAGGGCGCACACTGTGCGTCCTAGGGCGCACAAGGGTGCACACTGTGCGTCCTAGTGCGCACTGAGAAAAAAAAAAGCTGCATTTCCGTTCTTCCACTACAGACACAGCCGCGAACAGAAAGCCAAAGGAGTGCTTTGATTGGTTTAGATGTGATTGACCTCTCATTCGACTAATAAGAGCCTTGAATTGGGTTTCTGAAACCTTGAAGAACCAATGACTGAAAACCTAGCAAGAAGGACCCGCCTACCAACGGCTGCGAATACAGCGAGCCAATTGAAGCACAGAAGTTCAAAAGCATGCGTCCCTTGCCTAAAATCTGTTTTGTGTAAGCCGCTGGGTGACACACACGCGTTCGCCAGTCTTTTTTTCTTACTACTGTTCTTATTTGTTTTGAAAAATCGTTCGCCAAAACTGCAATCATGGAAGCGCAAAACCGCAATAATGGAATTATGGTTTGACCGGGTCGCATGACCAGAACCACGAGTCCGTAACAAGCGGACCAGCATCATGTTCGTCTGACAATGAGGAAGAGAAGTTTGCCAGCAACACTGCTGTTGTGGACAGGTAAGTGTTATAAGCTAAATTATTCTTTATCCCTGAAAATTGTAATCAAAATGACTTTTGACCGATCAGTAAATTACAACTGTGCGTCATCGCAACATGACGGACCTGGACCGCTCCGGTCCGGTCCGGACGGCGCACGGACCGTGTCCAGTCCGTGCACCGCGTCCGGACCGTGAACACCCCACCCCACCCCCGCTACTCTTCTGTAGCGGATTGCAGATATTATTGCAGATATTTTAGTACAACTGTGCGTAGTAGACCACGGCGCACGGCCACAGTCCGTCATGTGTCGATGGACGATGTCCGTCCTCTGTAGCGGGGGGGTGGGGGGGTGTTATCTTCTACATTACAGATATTTTAGTATAATTTTTATTGCACTGTAGGTTATTTTTTCTTGTAAAAAAAAAAAAGCCACACATTTTTTTACGTGGCATGCTTCTTTGTGTGTGGGGGCTTGTTTGTTCATTCATTCATGAATGAATGAATAAACAACCCCCCCCCACACACACACACACACACAGCCCTTCACCTTTCATTAGAGCCCAAGATGAAGCTTCTATATTGAATCATTCAAAAGTTACAGACTTTTTTCCAAACTGTGCCATTTGGCACAATTTGGCACAGTTCAAAAACGCCTGGGAACAACCTAAGAAAAAAGCTGTGTAATATATTCATTTTTTGTGGTATTGTTACACAATTTTGACCTCAGCTGGATAACACTTGGTTCTACATTTCTGTTGCATTTTCCATCCCAGATCTGACAGCTGTGTGTTATTTGCAAGCATTTGTATCCAAAAAAACACCCAGGCGAAATTTATTTTCTTCAAGTTCAGTACGTTTAGATGACTGTTACTCAGTGGCAGGAGCACTTAGAGAGATTATGACTATTTTGCCAAAAAATTCAAAGTGTTTTCTTTTAAATGAGACCAACCCCATGAAGATGCTGCAAAGGGTTGAAGAACAGCTTTTGATTTACTTTGGGTACGTTATTTTTTGGCGTTTTTAGGGAAATTGACCAGAGTGCAAGGGGTTAATCAGTGTTTGGTTTTAGTTTTTTATCAATGCTTACTTGTAGTTTTAGCAAATGTCTGCTTTCTAATGCTAACGCCAGCCTGCCCAGGGACTACAGGTGGAAATTAGCACTTGTGCTATAACCTGGTACAATGCATCTTTCCTCTTTAAGGTCAATGTACGTATATTGTGCATGTCCCTGCATAAATAAATAAATAAAAATAAAAATAAGATAAGCCTTTATTAGTCCCACAATGGGGAAATTCCAGGATTGCAACAGCACAGGGATAGCAACACTCAGAGCAATAATTTAGAAGATAAGAAAATAAGAGCAGTGAATATACAGTACATATGTACACATAAATATATAAATATATATACACAGTGTGGAGCATTGTAGCTAGATGGAATAAACAGCATAACAGTCTATTTAGTTACCCCACATAGTATGAATACGTACCCATACATATTGTCACCCTCCGTAGCGATTTATATTGTCCTAGTTGTATACTGGAGGGGACCATTTTGTGTAAGTTTGTTGCGTCTTTTGCATTCAATACTATTAGGTCGTAGCGTTTTTTTTACAAACTCTGTGAGCAGCCCTGCGTAGGTTATAAAGTCTGACAGCCGTAGGTAGGAAGGACCTGCGAAACCTCTCAGTAGTGCACCTAGGATGATGTAGCCTACTGCTAAATGAGCTTCTCAGTGCGTTCAGTATGTCTTGCATAGGGTGGGACTCGGACTCCAGCTGAGATGACAGCTTAGCCACCATCCTTCTCTCTCCTATCTCCTCCACTGGGTCAAGGCGCTGCCCCAGGACAGAGCTAGCTTTCTTGATCAGTTTGTTCAGTCTCTTCCTGTCGGCTGCTGTGATGCCGCTGCCCCAGCAGACCACTCCAAAAGTGATGGCTGATGCCACCACCGAATCTTAGAAGGTCTTCAGGAGCACCCCTTGTACACCAAAAGACCTGAGCCTCCTCAGTAGGAACAGCCTGCACTGTCCCTTCTTGTAGAGTACGTCAGTATTGTGTGACCAGTCTAGTTTATTGTTCAAATGGACACCCAGGTACTTGTAGGATGTCACCATCTCAATGTCTGTTCCCTGGATGTTTACTGGTGCTGTGAGGGGTTATCCATGCCTGCAGCAGTCCACCACCAGTTCCTTAGTTTTTCTCGCATTGATCTGGAGGCAGTTCCGATGACACCAGTCCAGGAAGTCTTGGATAAGTCCTCTGTACTCAGCTTCATCTCCGTTGGAGATGAGACCAACAATCGCAGAGTTGTCAGAGAACTTCTGTAGATGGCAGTGTGTTGTGTTGTGTGAGAAGTCCGCAGTATAAAGGGTGAACAGGAAGGGAGCCAAAACCGTTCCCTGGGGGGGCCCCGTACTGCCGATGATCATGTCGGACACACAATCCTGGGTTCTCACAAACTGTGGCCGGTTTGTGAGGTAGTCCAGGATCCATGTGATAGGTGCTGGTCCACCCCTGCGCAAAGTAGCTTGTCCTTCAGGATCACCGGTTGGATGGTGCTGAAAGCACTGGAGAAGTCAAAGAACATGATCCTCACCGTGTTCCCAGGCTTCTCCAGGTGGAACAGGGAACGGGGAAGGAGGAAGATCACTGCATCCTCCACCCTGATGCCATGCTGGTAGGCGAACTGGAGTGAATCCATCGCTGGTCCCACCAGGGGGTGGAGGTAAGCAAGGAGCAGTCTCTCCAGGGTCTTAATCAGGTGCGATGTGAGGACCACTGGTCTGTAACTGTTCAGGTCCTTGGGGTGGGAAGTCTTTGGTAGGGGTACCACACAAGATGTTTTCCACAACTGTGGTACCCTCCCCAGCTTCAGGCTCAGGTTGAAGATGTGCTCCACAATCCCACAGAGCTGGTCTGTGCAGGACTTGAGGAGCTTCAGGCTGATGCAGTCCGGACCCGAGGCCTTCTTCGCCTTGATCTTCCTCAGCTCCGCCGTCACCTGGATCTTAGTGAGGGTCAGGTTGGGGCTGGGGAGCTGTGTGCTGGGAGAGGGGAGGTGTTGGTGGAGGGGGGGTGGACAGCAGGTCTCGATGATGGTAGAGGCAGCAGTGGTTGGTGTGCAGGTGGAGGGGAGGGCGGTTGGTCAAACCTATTGAAAAACAGGTTCAGATTGTTCACCCACTCTCTGCCCCCCGTGGCCTGGGAGGAGGTATTCTGGAGCCCAGACATGGTTTTGAGGCTTTTCCAGACCCCGCTAATGTTGCTCTGTTGCAGCTTGTCCTCCATCTTCTTCCTGAAGCTGTCCTCTCCTTCTCTGGTCTTCCTCCTTAGCTCCCTCTGTACGGACTTCAGCATCTCTCTGTTCCCCGACCTGAAGATCCTTTTCTTTTCTCTCAGTAGTGATTTTATCTCAGGGTTGATCGAGGGTTTGTTGTTTGAGCAGCACCGTATGATCTTGGTGGGTACGGTGTTGTCCACACAGAAGTTGATGTAGTCCGTGATGGTGTGAGTGAGGCCTTCGATGTCCTCACCATGTGGATCGCAGAGCTGCTCCCAGGCAGTGATTTCAAAACAGTCCTTTAGAGCGTCCGTTGCCTCCTCAGACCAAATCTTCACCATGCGCGTAACCGGAGGTTGTCTGTGTACTAGGGTTTCGTACACCGACAGGAGATGAACCAAGTTGTGATCCGATCTCCCGAGTGGGGGGAGTGGCGATGAGGTGTACGCCTCCTTAGTATTCGCATAGAATAAAGCCAGTGTTTTATTGTCTCTAGTGTGGCATGTGACATACTGGGTGAACGTGGGCAGAAAGGGGGACAGTGAGATATTGTTAAAATCACCCGAGATGAGGAGGAGAGCATCTAAGTGTTCTGTCAGAAGCCTGCCAGTTACTGAGTGGATGGCATCACGCGCTGTCCCAGCATTCGCTGTCGGATTTGCATAAAAAACAATGGAGATCACGTGTGAGTATTCCCTCAGGAGATAAACGGGCCACATGCGAACAGCTAGCAACTCAATGTCTTTGCTGTAGTGTTGCTCTTTAACCGTGGTGTGTCCCGGTCTACACCAGCTGTTATTGACGTACATCACTCCTCCGCCCCTTGCCTTCCCACTGTCTGGTGTCTGGTCTACCCATATTGCGTGAAAACCCTCCAGTTCGATGTTAGCATCTGTTGCTAGTTCTGTTAGCCACGTCTCAGTAAACAACATCATGCTAATCTCTCTGAAGATGCTCTCGTAGTGGGACATGGCCGCTAGCTCGTCTGTCTTATTGAGTAGCAATCGTACGTTCCCCATGATAACGGATGGGAGTACGGGTCTGTATCTTATATTTCTCGCCCGCCGTCTTATTCCAGCTCGACATCCACACCATTTTCGTCTGATTTCTCCCGGTATGTTGAGTTTTTGCGTTAGCACCGTGGGCCGGTTAAGTGCTAACAGCTGGTCCCTGTTGTACCGTCTCCTGCTATAAACAGTGGCTCCGTCCGCCGGCTCGGGAGACATTTGGGGCGATCTGTGTGTCCGTAATGGATAAGGTGTCGCTGGATCAGAAAGTTTAACCAGAGGAGCCAGATAGTATATAAGAAAGAGGAAGAAAAACTCAGAATTGAGCTGCTGTTGCAAAAAGGCAGCTGACTTGTGTGGTGCTGGAAGTCATCCGGACATCTGGACAAGGCTTTGACATTTACTGTAAAATCATACCGTTAGTAGACTACCTTATCAGGCACATTAAAGGCTAAAGGTGGCTAGTGCTACATTACACAAACAGAATAAATTCTGTGATAAAATACCGAGTTAAGGCCCTGTCACAGCTTTTTTTTGGTATACTTTATTAAAACCAGAGGGAAATTACAGTGCATCCACCTGGATGGATAAGCCAGCCAAGGTGCGGCGCCAGTCCCTTCAACATTCACACACACATTCTCATCTAGGGCCACTTTAGAGTATCCAATTAACCTAATTTGTATGTTTTGGGCCTGTGGGAAGAAACAGGACCACCCAGGGAAAACCCATGCAGACACGCGGAGAACTTGCAAACTCCACACAGAAGGGTCACTGATGGTCACTTGAACCCATGATGTTTCAGGGGTGGAACCTTCTTACTGTGCTGCCACAGTGCTAACCACTGTTCCACCGAGCTCCCCACACCTTGATGATTTAAAGGGTACCTGTAGTGAATTTTAATCAAAAGCTATTTCAAAGGATCAAATATGACTGGGGACTACGGACTGATCTACAGACTGGGAAGTCCGCTCTGGGAAACGAGAGCGGAGCGGAGCGGCCCACCATTCAGCTAACTAAACAGCTGTTCATTAGCTGTTTAGTCAACAAACATCGTCCGGGATCATGGGTCCCAAGAAAGCTCAGCAGACTGAGGAGGTGGACGACATTAAAAGATCGTTCGGCTTTTTGGCTGAAGAGATTTCTGCTGTTAAGCTGCAGCAAAAAAACATCCTGGGCCTGCTCGAGGAGGTGAAAGCGCTGCGGATCCAGAATGCCGAGAAGGACAAGAGGCTGGTGTATCTGGAGAGCAGAGTGTCGGACCTGGAGCAGTACACCCGGGTGAACAATGTGATCATCACTGGGCTCTACATTAAACACCGATCATATGCTCGGGCAGTGGCCGTGGACAGCGGAGGGAGGCTCAACGCACTGGAAGATGAATCCACGGAGCAACAAGTGGCGGTCTTCCTGCAGTCCAAAGGAATCCAGCTGGACTGTAACACCACTGAGGCCTGCCACCCTCTGCCCAGGAAAAACAGCGACAAACCGGCTGTAATCATGAGGTTTGTCAATAGAAAACACAAGACTGCGCTGCTAAAACAAGGGAGGAAACTGAAAGGAATGAACATTTACATAAACGAGCACCTCACAAAAGAAAACACAGAAATAGCCAGAAAAGCAAGATACCTGAGAAAGCAGAAAAAGATCCAAAACACCTGGACATCAAACTGTAAAATGTACATCAAATTAAATGGATCACCTGAAGAAGCCAAGGTCATTAACATCCAAAATATTATGGAACTGGACAAATATCAATGAATATTATGAACTGGAGTTGACAGCAACAAGAGATAACTGTAGGACACTGAAGGATTATACTCATCTGCATCTGGACATTTAATAACGTGAAACAAAAGATTAACAAACAGGAACATCCGGAACTGAAAGTTTTTGAATATACGGATCACAGCCCACAGGACGTAGAATATAACATAGACCCTGATAATAATTTATTTAGCTCCATCAATAATAACTGTAGTTACTACACGTTTGAACAGTTTAACACAATGGTCACATCTGATTTCAATATTTCTATGATCCACTTCAACAGCAGAAGTCTCTATGCCAACTTTAATAACATTAAACATTATTTACATCAGTTTAAAGAGCCATTCAATATCGTGACAATATCAGAGACGTGGCTCAGTGAAGAGAAAGGAGTGGATTTGACCATGGATGGCTATGAATTAAATTATATAAATAGAAAAGTGAAAAAAGGAGGAGGCGTTACAATTAATGTTGACAAGAGCTTGCAATACAAGGTTGTTGAAAATTTGTCAGTAACTGTGGATGATTTATTTGAATGTGTTACAATAGAAATCTGTCTGGACAATGTGAAGAATATGGTCGTGAGCTGTGTATATAGAACACCTGGATCAAACACTGACTTATTTAAGGACTGGATGGAAAAAATGTATGCAAAACTAACTCATAAAGTTATGTTCATCTGTGGGGATTTCAATATAGATCTTATGAATTCAAAACAACAGTTTGACAGAAGAATTTATCAACACAATGTACAGTATGGGCTTACATCCAACAATTACCAGACCTAGCAGAATCACGTCACACAGTGCCACACTAATAGATAACATATTCACAAACACTGTGGAAAATAATATCATGAGTGGGCTTTTATTGAATGATATCAGTGATCACCTGCCGATTTTTGTTGTCTATCAATGTGATTATAGGAAGAAAAAGTATACCAAAAATATTAAATATAAAAGAATAAGAACTGAAGAATCTATGTGTTTACTGGCAAAGGAATTATTAATACAAGACTGGAAGATAGTTTGTGATGAAAATGATATAAATGAAGCATATGATAAATTTTTACAAATATTTCAATCATTGTACAATAAAAACTGTCCTATAAAACAATACAGTGACAGACAACAAAACAAAAATATTCCTTGGGTCACCAGGGGGTTACTAAATGCATGTAAAAAGAAGAAAACATGATATAAACAATTCATTAAGTGCAGAACGGAAGAGGTTGAAAAGTATTTATACTTTTCAAATATAAAAGATATAAAAACAAGCTTATTAATATAATGAGGTCTTGTAAGAAAGAATACTACAACAGAATATTAGAGGATAATAAAAATAACTTAAGAGGAATATGGCAAGTACTTAATGGGATTATTAGCAACCGACCTAAGAATGCTAATTATCCAGAATATTTTATTGAAAATGACAGTTTGATAAATAATATGGAGGATGTGGTTAGTGGTTTCAATAAATTTTTTTGTAAACGTTGGTCCTGAATTAGCAAAAACAATAGTGACACCAGAAACAAACAGTGGTTCTGTAAATGAAACAGAAGATAGGAATCCAAACACAATCTTTTTGGGTGCAGTTACTGAAAAGGAAATTATCGAGACTGTGAGTAAATTTAAGAACAAAAAATCAACTGACTTGAATGAAACTGACATGACAATAGTGAAAAAAGTAATTGAAGGAATTGTTAAACCACTCACCCACATCTGTAACCTGTCATTTCAAACTGGTAAATTTCCAAACAAAATGAAAATAGCAAAAGTGATACCACTATATAAAACAGGAGACAGTCGTTATTTCACAAATTACAGGCTGGTCTCTTTACTCTCACAATTCTCCAAAATACTTGAAAAAATCTTCACTAAGAGACTGGATGATTTCATTGAAAAACACAACCTCCTTACAGACAGCCAGTATGGTTTTAGAGCAGATAAATCAACATCTTTGATCGAACTTATAGAAGAAATTACTAGTTGTATAGATAAAAAAAAAAAGTTTGCTGTAGGAGTATTTATAGATTTAAAGAAAGCTTTTGACACCATTGACCACAGAATTTTACTGAGGAAATTGGAAAGGTATGGGATAAGAGGGGTCGGATTGAGTTGGGTGGAAAGTTATTTAAATAACAGACAACAATTTGCACAAATTGGTGAGCACAAATCACCCTTCGTGGACATCACTTGTGGTGTGCCCCAGGGGTCAGTTCTGGGACCCAAACTCTTTATCTTGTATATAAATGACATATGCCAAGTATCAAAAATTCTGAAATTTATTTTGTTTGCGGATGACACAAATATCCTTTGCACTGGTGAGAATTTGCAGCAGGTTTTAGAGGTGGTCACAACTGAAATGAAAAGGTTAACGCAATGGTTTAACAAAAATAAATTATCTCTAAATCTGAAAAAAAAACAAAGATTATGTTGTTTGGAAATTATAAAATAAATCATGAAATAATGGTAACAATAGATGATACCAGAATGGAAACAGTACAGGAAAATAAGTTTCTGGAGGTGACACTAGACAATAAAATCTGCTGGAAACCTCACATCAGTCACATCCGGGCCAAGTTGGCAAAATGTATAGGGATACTGGGGAAAACAAGACACATCTTGGACTAAGACAGACTAAGGCTGCAGCGCGTCGTGCGCACTGCTGAGAAGGTGATCGGCTGCAAGCTCCCATCTCTCCAGGATCTGTACATCTCCAGGACCCGGAGGCGTGCTGGCCGGATCATAGCCGATCCCTCACACCCTGGTCACGTACTGTTTGCCCCCCTCCCCTCTGGTAGAAGACTTCGGTCCATCCAGACTAAAACCTCCCGTCACATGAACAGCTTCTTCCCCTCTGCCATTAGACTGCTGAACACTAAGTGACTTATTGACTCTCGTGCACCATGTACAGCAGCTCAACCAGACTCATGTCAATCATCACTGTTTTTCTTCCTGCATTACCGACTGCACTATATAGTTCTCCACAGTATCTGCTGCTGGCTAATATATATTTTAACTGTTGACCAGTATCACTTAATCTTATCCTACACTTTATTACATGTATAGTTTATTTCTCTTATCCTATCATGTTTAATGTTGCAGCATTGTACCGAGACAAATTCCTAGTTTGTGTACTACATGAACAATGGCAATAAACCTGATTCTGATTCTGATTCTGACTATAAATTATTGTTCTTACTGTACAATTCACTGTTTCTACCTTATCTTAACTACTGCGTAGAGGTCTGGGGAAACACCTACAAGACCAACCTACAGCCAATATGCACATTACAAAAAAAGCCATAAGGATAATAAATAATGTAGGATATAGAGACAATACCAATTTGTTGTTTTTAAAGTCACATGTCACAAAGTTCATGGATTTAGTTAAATTTAAGACAGCACAAGTCATGTACAGGGCAATTAATAATCAACTCCCAACTAATATACACAAAATATTAAAAAAAACAGTTATTATAATTTGAGAGGAGACTTAAACTTTTCAAAACCTAAGATACGACCAGCTAAGAAAAGTATGTGCATATCTGTCTGTGGTGTGGATTTGTGGAACAGTCTGGAGCTGGAACTGAAATTATGTACAAACAGAAATCAATTCAAAAATAGGTATAAACATTATTTGCTTAAAGAATATATGTTAGAAGGGTAGTATTTATAAGTATGATTCACTATGCTCACTCTGGGACACTATGGAATGGTGGGTGGGACAGTGCTGTGTATATCTGTGTTGTTTGGGGCTGGTTTTGATGTATGGACTGTATGTATGTTGGGATGGATGGGTGTTAATGTTGATATGTACAAAATATAGTTAATTGTTTACTTGGGGTCTTAAATGTGGTAAATTTTGAATGAATGAATGAATGAATGAATGAATGAATCTTTATTTCGGATAGATAAAAGTACAGATTAAAAGAAACAGAATAATATAACAAAGGGGGAAGAAAATCCAACAAGGTCAAATTAGACAATAACTCCTCCGATTATACAGTTCAACATAAGTTAACCGAAATGGGTGATGGCTGAAGCCGCAGCTTATATTGCCCACCCATATTCCATCCAAGAATTCAAAAGAAAAACAAAACAAGAGCGATTACAATTCAGAACATAGCTAAGACAAAATGTGACAAAAAAAAAACTAAGCAACAACACAATACAGACTGGATATAACAATCCTTATGTGATTTTACATGTCATCTTGTATATATGTTTGGAGTATTTCTTCCTTTAGTTTTTGTTTAAATTGTCCAAGCATTGTACATGAGTTTAATTCAGGTCCAAAATCGTTCCATAATCTGACTGTTGCTTGGTGGTAGTTCTCACTGAAGGTTTTTGAAATATACATGTTCCTCTGAAATGATATTGTTTCTCCCTTATTTGGAACAACTTTTGGATATTTGCGGGCAGTGATAGATTCTTCACTTTAAACATTATTACTGCAGTTTTAAAGTCAACCAGATCTTTCAACTTGAGAGCTTTTAATTTAAGAAAAAGTGGGTTTGTTGGTTCCCTGTAAGCAGCTTTGTTTATTATTCTAATAGCTCTCTTGTGAAGCATAAAGACTGGATATATGTTTGTTTTATATGTATTTCCCCATACTTCAGTACAATATGTCATGTATGGGAGTATTAATGAATGATACAAGGTATATAGTGTGGGTTGATTCAGCAAATATTTCACTCTGTGTAGTATTGCAATTGATTTGGATATTTTACCTTTAATATAATTAATATGTGACTTCCAACACAGTTTATTATCAGTTATTACTCCAAGAAATTTAGTTTCGGATACCATTTCAATCTCTACACCATTTACACAGATTTTAGACACTAAGTTGTTGTGATGGTTGTTAAAAACTATAAATTTTGTCTTACTTAAATTGAGCGTTAATTTGTTTGAATCAAACCACAGTTTAAGCTTTCCTAATTCCTTTCCGAGTGTATCCAAAAGTTGTTCCAAATTGCTTCCACTGCATAATAAATTAGTGTCATCGGCAAACAATATTAAATCCATTTTTTCCGAAACTTTACATATATCATTTATATACATATTGAATAACAATGGCCCCAAAACTGAACCCTGTGGGACTCGACAAGTAACCTTCAGTAACTGTGAGTTTTTGTTACCAACACATACATACTGATATCTATTCTTTAAAAGGAACCCCGATTATATTGGCATGTTAGCTCTATATGCTTTATTTTTATGTTAGTAACATAACTATAATATAATTTTTGTGAAAATAATTTCCAGTTTTATATATTTTTAAAAAACTTTATTACGATGTAAATCGCCATTTTTGTTTACGTCGCAATGCATTCTTGGTAGTGACGTAGAATGGTTGCAGCCGTTTTTTCTGTCTTATACAAGCCAAGAAGTGAAGCTACTAACTACTGCCATTTGTCAGTGAAAATGCCACATTGCGCGGCTTTTGGATGTAATTTCCAATCAAAGGGAAATAAAGAGAGCGGGGTAAGCCTCCATAGCTTTCCTAAAGAGGGAAAGTTGAGGAAAAAGTGGGGGCGGCAGCGGCTCAGGAGGTAGAGCAGGTCGTCTAATAACCCGATGGTTGGCGGTTTGCATCACGCTCTCCCCAGATATCCTGCCATTGTGTCCCTGGGCAAGACACCTCACCCGCATTGCCTCCAGTGCCCATAACACTGGGTATGAATGTGTAAAAATGTTTAAATGCTCGGTGGTGGCCGGAGAGGCCGTTGGCGCGGATTGGCAGCCACATTTCCGTTACTCTGAGTGTCTGTGACCACGCGCTACAGCGCACGCTTGATAAAGCTGACATATATATTAATCACGCTATGATAAAGCACTGTATCGCTCAAAGCGCACGCTTGGCTTGACATGTCGAAGATCTGGCTGGCAGTCATTTGGAACGACTTTGGAGCACTGCTTATGGACGTTCAACCCGCAGTCTGAGAAAGCAACAGAGAAATTGCTTTATGTTGCTGAGAGTCCATGTTTATCAGTTCAGTGCCCATCATGCTTGTCGACAATTTTTTGTGTTTGAGCATTCTATTGTAAGTAAATCAACAATATATAAGTTTCACCTTAAAATAATGCTTCCTCAAGCACACGCTTGAGACACTCAAAGTAGAGAGACACTCGTGGAGCGGAGAGACACTCGAGCGCACGCTATATCGCTCAAACGCACGCTCAAGCGTGCGTTTGAGCGATATAGAGCTTTATCATAGCGTGATAAATATATATATATCATCTTTATCAAGCGTGCTCTTGATAAAAATTCGAACCGTGACAAAATTCGAACCGTGATTCACTTGAGCGTGCGCAAAGCGCACACTCGTGCGCTTTGAGCAATATAGTGCTTTATCATAGCGTGATTAATACATATGTCAGCTTTATCAGGCGTGCGCTATAGCGCGTGATCATAGACATGTCTCATGTGCGCGCTTTGAGCGATATAGTGCTTTATCATAGCGTGATTAATATATATGTCAGCTTTATCAAGCGTGCGCTATAGCGCGTGATCACAGACACTCAGAGTGACGGAAATGTGGCTGCCAATCAGTGCCAACGGCCTCTCCGGCCACCACCGAGCATTTAAATATTTTTACACATTCTTACCCAGTGTTATGGGCACTGGAGGCAATGTGGGTGAAGTGTCTTGCCCAGGGACACAACGGCAGGATATCTGGGGAGAGCGTGATGCAAACCGCCAACCATCGGGTTATTAGACGACCTGCTCTACCTCCTGAGCCGCTGCCGCCCCCACTTTTTCCTCAACTTTCCCTCTTTAGGAAAGCTATGGAGGCTTACCCCGCTCTCTTTATTTCCCTTTGATTGGAAATTACATCCAAAAGCCGCGCAATGTGGCATTTTCACTGACAAATGGCAGTAGTTAGTAGCTTCGCTTCTTGGCTTGTATAAGACAGAAAAAACGGCTGCAACCATTCTACGTCACTACCCAGAATGCCTTGCGACGTAAACAAAAATGGCGATTTACATCGTAATAAGGTTTTTTAATAATATATCAAACTGGGAATTATTTTCAAAAAAATTATATTATAGTTATGTTACTAACATAAAAATAAAGCATATAAGATAAGATAAGATAAGATAAGCCTTTATTAGTCCCACAACGGGGAAATTCCAGGATTGCAACAGCACAGGGATAGCAACACTCAGAGCAACAATCAGAAGGCAAGAAAAAACAAGCAAGCAAGAGCAGCTAATATACATATGTACATATTACTATAAAATATATATATACACACACACACACACAGACACACAGTGCAGAGCATTGTAGCTGGATGGAATAAATATATGAATATATGAACACACAGTGCAGAGCATTGTAGCTAGATGGAATAAATATGTAAATATATAAACACCCACAGTATGGAGCATTGCAGCTAGGTGGAATAAATATGCAAGTATATAAACACACACAGTGCGGAGCAATGTAGCTAGATGGAATAATATGTAGATATATAAAAACACAGTGCGGAGCATTGTAGCTAGATGGAATAAATATATAGATATATAAATATAAACACACCCAGTGCAGAGCATTGTAGCTAGATGGAATAATATGTAGATATATAAAAACACAGTGCAGAGCATTGTAGCTAGATGGAATAAATATGTAAATATATAAACACACACAGTGCAGAGCATTGTTGCTAGGTGGGATGAAACAGCATAACCGTCTATTTAGTTATCCTACATGGTATGATTATGTGCCCATACATATTCTCACCCTCCATAGCGACCGGTATGTTCCTAGTTGTATGCCGGAGAGGACCATTGTGTAAGTCTATTGCATCTTTTGCATTCAAAAAAAAAAAAAAAAAAAAAAAAAAAAAAACTATTAGTTTGTTACGTCTTTTTGCTATCTCTGCGAGCAGCCCTGCTTAGGTTGTACAGTCTGACAGCCGTTGGTAGGAAGGACCTACGAAACCTCTCGTATATAGATATAGGGCTAACATGCCAATATAATCGGGGTTCCTTTTAAGTAACTACATAACCAGGACAGTGCTACCCCCCGAATACCACAATTTTGTAGTTTCTTTAATAATAAATTATGATCCACTGTATCAAATACTTTTTTAAGATCCAGGAATACCCCAACTGAATACTCTTTATTTTCAACGGCAGTTGATGTTTTTTCTATAAATTCAATTAGAGCAAATGCAGTTGTCCTCTTGTGTCTGAACCCATATTGCTGCTCACACAATAAATTATTCTTCAGTATGAAGTTGTCAATTCTCTCATAGAATATTTTTTCAAGTATCTTGGAAAATTGCGGCAATAGTTGAAATTGGTCTATAGTTTGAGAATTCCTCTCTGTCACCCGTCTTGTATATCGGAATTACTTTAGCTATTTTCATTGCATTGGGAAATATACCTGTTTGGAGAGACAGGTTACAGATATACGTCAGTGGTTTCACTAAGCATTCAATAATAGTTTTGACTAAGAGCATGTCAATACCATCACAGTCTGTAGATGTTTTGTTTTTAAACGATTTAACAATTTCAATGACCTCTCTCTCGTCTGTGTTCTTTATGAAAATGGAGTCTTTTATAGCAGTGTTATTGCTTATTGTATCACCTGTAGGTGCCGTAATGGGTATTTCTCGAGCCAAATTAGGACCAATGTTAACAAAAAAGTTATTAAATTCTTCTGCAGGTGAAGCTGCATTCACACTCTGAGTCGTTTTATTATTTTTTGAAAAATTTGGTTGGGTAGCTTGTATTTCTGTTTTTATTTCCAAGAATATTGTTAAGTAGTGTCCATGTATTTTTAATATTGTCTCTGTTTTTCTCCAGTTCTTTACTGTAATAGTCTCTTTTACTTTTACTACATCTTATTATATATGTTAACTTATTTTTGTATGTTTTATACCGCTGCTCTGCTTCTTTTGTCCTTTTCTTTAGGAAAGGTTTATATAATAAATTTTTCTTTTTACACGCCTTTTGTAATCCTTTGGTTAACCATGGCTTATCGACAAATTTATGTTTAAGCTTTTTCTTTACTAATGGACAGTTTTTTTCATAAAGAGTGGTTGCAATGTTTATAAATGTGTCATAGGCTGCTGCATGGTGGCGCAGTGGTTAGCACTGTGGGAGCACAGTTTTACCCTCGGCCGGGGGAGCGCGGGGATCGTGGGTTCGATCCCTGCCCCCGACCAACAGTGATCTGTGTGGAGTTTGCATGTTCTCCCCGTGTTGCGTGGGTTTACTCCGGGATTTCTCCGGTTTCCTCCAACATGCCAAAAACATGCAGGTTAGGGATACGGGGCGCTTGCGCACGCAGCGACCGGCAGCTGGTGGCTTGTCACCAGACTGCAAAACAAATCTACCTATGGGTACAAATAAGTAACAAAAAAAAAATAGGCTTCATTTACATCTGATACATAGACTTTTGTCCAGTCTTGCTTCAGCAAGTCTTCTTTAAAAGAACTGATTGCATTTTGTGATTGGTATCTGAACGATTTTAAATTTTTTTCTGTATTGGCCCCCGTGTGGCCACAGATAAGTGCAAAGGTTGGCAAATGGTCACTTGTATCATTTATCAATAATCCACTTGAATATATTTCACATGGGTTGTATTTATGGAAAAGAGGAGTTGGCGTTAATAAGTGTTCACTTCTTCCTTCTCCCTTTCGAGCACTGTATACTGTCACTTTGTCGCACTTGTCATTTGTTTTGTTTTGTTTTTTTTTACTTTTTTGTTCGAAATAAAGTATGTATCTATCTATGTATCTATCTATGACACCAGTGGTTACGTCCAGTAATTTTGGTCATGATTCCTTCTCAAATATGTCCGAGTTTCAAGTCACTGCTCTGTCAGTCAGTCATAGTCAGCGACATCTTGTCTTCTCCATGGCCAGTTTCAGCACGGTAGTGACGCACAGCTGTTGCTTTGCGTGATTGAGTGGGCTGCAGTATAGCAGTCAACAAAGTTTTAACATCAGAATTTTATGTAATTTTTTACAACCATGAGCAAGAAAATATACCGGCATATAATTTCATTTAATAAAATTCTAGTATATCAAGATTTATTCAACATGTTCTGAAGTTACCTGACTGGGAACTTGCCTGTTCGTCAGGTCCCCTTCAGCTGCCGGTCCCCGGATGTACCTGCGGGTCATGCCGTCAATGGAGGCCATTTCCAAGGACGGTTTGTGCAGTATATATCCGTGCAGATTTTGTGCCGTTTTCAAGTCCTGGCAGTGCGGTGGCGCAGTGGTTAGCATTGCGCCAGCACAGCAACTCACCCTTGGCCATGGGATCCCTGGTTCAATCCCAGCCCCTGACCAACAGTGATCTTTGTGGAGTTTGCATGTTCTCCCCGTATCTGCGTGGGTTTACTCCGGGATTTCTCCGGTTTCCTCCCACAGGCCAAAAACATGCAAGTTAGGTTAATTGGAGACTCTAAAGTGGCCCTAGGTGTGAATGTGTGTGTGAATGGTTAAGGGATAGCGCCATACCGTGGCTGCTTCATCCATCCAGGTGGATGCCCTCAATTTCCCCTCTGGGGATCAATAAAGTATACAAAATCAAATAAAAAAAAATCAAAACTTGGATCTTAACCCACTGAGCATCTGCTGAACGTGTTTACTCATTCGTGGTAAACACGTTACTCGTCGGCGATAAGGCCGGAAACAACGAGTGTGTGTCACTTCTGGCCGGCGATGGCTGCTCCCCATTGGTTTTGACCGGGCGGCTTTCATGGTATAAAATTATTCAGTATACTGACTCTAGGGGGTTATTTTTACTGAATAGACACATTTTTGGTTTATAAGTAATACCTAAAGCAGGATTAATGTTGTTATAATGACCAATACAGGCTTCTTTTAAGCAGCGTTTGCTGACATATCAGAATTTCTCTAAAACACTGGCATATGGGGCGTACGCATCGTGTATCCATAACGAGTTGGACTTGTACATAATGTATTAGTAACTGATATAGAACGTTTTTGATAACTTATAGATAACTCATACTAATGAATGCTTAGCGTGTTGGTGGTATTCACAACTTATGTCCAACAACTGTATAACTTATGCGTAGCTTATCCTAAAGCGGGATTTATGCACCCGCATCATGTCAATGCCATTACCGACATCCATCGCCCATGCAATGATCAGCAGTTTTTTCTTATGCGCTGGGTGAAATGCTTTGTTCTGTTGCCAAAACGGGTTTTAGCCAATATGTGTAGTGATTTGTGTTCATTGTGTGTTTTTATTTGAAGGAATAAATGTGTTTGTTTATAGTGAGTGACGGAGGGAGGAAGGCCTGAAATAGGCAAATGTGAGTTATGTTATATGTGTTAAATGTGAGTCAGGCTGTTATATTTGTGTATTTATAATATTTATAATATTTATGTTAAATGTGAGTCAGGCTGTTATATTTGTGTATTTATAATATAATATTTATAATTGTGTATTTATAATTTTTCTGCATTGATGTATGTGATTATTGTGTATATTTTTTATCTTGATTCTTTTTTCTAAAGCCCATCCAGGGACAAGAGTTGCAAATTAGCTAATAGCTATACACTCTATGTGCAACACATCAGATTAATTGTCTTTGATTAATTGTCTATGTTTATTGCACTGTCCCTGTCAAATAAACTAATCTACTACTACTACTATTTATTAAATAGTGATGGACAAGAGCAGATTGTGATGGAGTTGGACCAAATAAATGTTAAGAAAAAGCAACTTTTCATACGATCACTGTACAGAGAAAAAGAGAAGAAGTCGGAGAAAATGGTTCATGCGACCACCGCCGCTGCCATTATTTGACAATTTGTGTAATTTCTGGGGTTATAACAAGCCACAAAATTTCTGTATGTGCTTACTTCCTCAATATTCTTTTGAATTTGGAACATTGTTTAACTGACTCGCATTGGAAGTTGTGCCTTCGTGAACAGGCAGAGCAGAACAGCGGTGAGAACCAGGAAATGTGAAGGAGATAAAGCGGAAAAATCACAGCTCTTACAGCCTGCATTGCTCTCCTTTTCTGGAGAGGTGCACATCGGGCAACACAGTCGGAACCTACGTCGCTGCTGCGTCACCACTGTGTCGACATGTCGCAGCTGCGTCAAGTCAATGTGGGTGCATAACTTGCTCTTAACTTATGCATAGCGCAGTAATGCCAAACTGCCATCACTTCCCGATCCATGAATCCTGGATGTGCAAGAGCATGAAGGCTCCCTCATCTTGGTTCAACCGAGATGATTCTCTTCTCTAAAAAACATCGCATGGCCTATGAAAGGGATAAAACAGCTGATGAGACACATCACGAATGTCAGATGACAGTCGAACCATGTCAAGGTATGGAACATCTCTTTAGTTTTTCTGAATAGAAGAACAAGACCAGTTTGACGTGGACATCTATTCACCATAGAGTCTTGATGGTTTCCTCTTGTGAACCAGCACTGCCAATACAACATTATACAGTAGCTGTAAGTCAGAAACACATTCAGTAAGTTCGGAACAGGTTCAAAGTACATTACTCATACAACCGTGGACAAAATTGTTGGTACCCCTCTGTTAATGAAAGAAAAACCCACAATGGTCACAGAAATAACTTGAATCTGACAAAAGTAGTAATAAATAAAAATTCTTTGAAAATTAACCAATGAAAATCAGACAATGCTTTTGAATTGTGGTTCAACAGAATTACTTTTAAAAAATAAACTCATGAAACAGGCCTGGACAAAAATGATGGTACCCCTAGAAAAGATTGAAAATAATGTGACCATAGGGACATGTTCAACCAAGATGTGTCCTCTAATTAACATCACAGATGTCTACAAACTTGTAATCAGTCAGTCGGCCTATTTAAAGGGTGACAAGTAGTCACTGTGCTGTTTGGTGACATGGTGTGTACCATACCAAACATGGACCAAAGGAAGCAAAGGAGAGAGTTGTCTCAGGAGATTAGAAAGAAAATTATAGACAAGCATGTTAAAGGTAAAGGCTATAAGACCATCGCCAAGCAGCTTGATGTACCTGTGACTACAGTTGCACATATTATTCAGAAATTTAAGATCCACGGGACTGTAGCCAACCTACCTGGACGGGGCCGCAGGAGGAGACAGATAATACGAATGGTAACAAAAGAGCCCAGAACAACCTCTAAACACATTCAAGGTGAACTCCAAGGTCAAGGTACATCAGTGTCAGATCGCACCATCTGTCGTTGTTTGAGCCAAAGTGGACTTCATAGGAGACGACCAAGGAGGACACCACTCTTGAAAACAAATCATAAAAAAGCCAGACTGGAATTTGCCAAACTGCATGTTGACAAGCCACAAAGCTTCTGGGAGAATGTCCTATGGACAGACGAGACAAAACTGGAACTTTTTGGCAAGGCACATCAGCTATATGTTCACAGACGCAAAAATGAAGCATACCAAGAAAAGAACACTGTCCCTACTGTGAAACATGGAGGAGGTTCTGTCATGTTCTGGGGCTGCTTTGCTGCATCTGGCACATGGTGTCTTGAATCTGTGCAGGGTACAATGAAATCTCAAGACTATCAAGGTATTCTAGAGAGAAATGTGCTGCCCAGTGTCAGACAGCTTGGTCTCAGTCGCGGATCATGGGTCTTGCAACGGGATAATGACCCAAAACACACAGCTAAAAACACCCAAGAATGGCTAAGAGCAAAACATTGGACTGTTCTAAAGTGGCCTTCTATGAGCCCTGATCTAAATCCTATTGAAAATCTGTGGAAGGAGCTGAAACATGCCGTCTGGAGAAGGCACCCTTCAAACCTGAGACAACTGGAGCAGTTTGCTCATGAGGAGTGGGCCAAAATACCTGCTGAGAGGTGCAGAAGTCTCATTGACAGTTACAGAAATGGTTTGATTGTAGTGATTGCCTCAAAAGGTTGTGCAACAAAATATTAAGTTAAGGGTACCATCATTTTTGTCCAGGCCTGTTTCATGAGTTTGTTTTTTAAAATAATTCTGTTGAACCACAATTCAAAAGTATTGTCTGATTTTCATTGGTTAATTTTCATAGAATTTTTATTTATTACCACTTTTGTCAGATTCAAGTTATTTCTGTAACCATTGTGGGTTTTTCTTTCATTAACAGAGGGGAACCAATAATTTTGTCCACGTGTATAGGTTAGAAATAAGTTTTGGTATGCTATACATTATCTCAATGTATTTCGACTTATGAGTACCTCACCATACTATGACGTATAGCAGCGTGCTTCAGCATGCTCTTAACCTATGCAAAACTTACCCATAACTTACTCAACATACGCCAGGGTATTCGCCAATTTTTTTTTTAAATGTTGGCATACGCTGCCTAAATCGTCATGGTGTGACAGGGGCTTTACCATCTGAATGACTTGTATGCATGGTGGCCCAGACTAATGGCTGAAACTGCATCACTTCTTAAAAGCAGTTTAATGGTAAAACCCATCTAAATTTGGGTCAGTTTTTTTTGTCTTTCACTATCATAGCATTTACACTCATGGTGATATAAATAAAGTTGCAAATATCATAACAGAAAGCTTTGATCTTAATCTTGCCTAGGGCCCACAAAAACTAGGAAATGGCACTACCCTATTGGACAAGTTCATCAAATATCTTGGCAAGCAAAACTTACAATTTAGATGTTCCCTAAAATACGAGGTAACACCTAAACTTGACCAAAGAAAATGGGGTCAAATATCCTAACAGGCCTTTCTCACATGTCGTCAGATGTCTTTTCAAATGCATAATGGAATACCAGCAACAGTAGTACACAGTCTCTTATGTACAGTATATACCACACATATGTCTGGACGATGTAAAACAACTTACAGAGATATTCCTTGATGAAGCATTCCAAACTCTTTTAACAGTACCTGTATAAAACTGATCTTGTTCTTCTATTAAGACAAAGCAAAGAGATGTTTCATACCTTTGAGATGTTTCAACTGTTACCTGCAGTCTTTTTCAGAAAGCGTCATCTGACATCCATGACGTGTCACATCATCTGTTTTATCCTTTCTTTAGGCATGACCCACCTGACAGATTTGACAGATCTGCCTAGTCGGTCACGCCCCCCCACCGTGCAATGGTCTTTGGAGGAGAGAGTCCCAGCTGTGTGAGAGCATGAAGGCTCTGTAGTGCTGAACAATTGATTTTAAGTGTGATAAGGTACAAGGATTATTTAATTTTAGAGGTGTGTGTGGGGATGGGGGTCCATTCTTTCCCCACAAACACTCACAAAATAAGAGAGAAGAGCTCTTGTGATGGGGCACCAGTCCAATGGGACAATTTATTAATAAATAATCCTTGAACCTGTCATTAACCAGTCTCAAAATTCGTGAGTTCTTCTGCAGTGACCCAGAAAAGCACACACAAAATGAATCTAGCAGAAATTTCTCTCTATCGTTAACAAGTTTTAATAATCAGATTCAGGTTAAATGACATTGCATTCAAATGATTTGTAAGCAGGTTCAAATGATCAACAGGTGTCAAATAACATATTAACTGTTAATGGATTCCTGAGCATGAAGTCTATAGTTAAACCTTTGTGGAACCAAAAGAAACCAGATTTTGAATTTTAACTGTAATGCAATGAAAGACTGTGAAGTAACTGTAACAAAAATATGCATAAAATTGGATGCAATTTTATGGAGAAAATGACATAAGCTGATTATATGGGAAAAAGAAATTCTAAGTTATTCTACCAAAAGAACGGAGGTTATTGAAAAAGGAAGATTAATTTTCCTTCAGCTTATAGCTACCCTCGTAGCTTATGGATTACTCTAACATGGAGAATGGGTCATATTCAATTATAATTAAACATCACATTTAGCCCAGCAGATAGTAAGTGAAAGTCTGGCTTACGAAAGCAGCTGTGTCTTCAGATTCCAGTGTTGAGCTTGAAACCATAGGTGGCAAACAGGAAAAATGACTGCCAGCAGTCCCTTTCAGTTCAGCTGTGATGACCAAGACTTGGCAGTGGGCATCCAGGGGCATGGGGGCATGGAGAGCCGGCGGCAGAATGAACAGCTGGCCCCGGACCAGGTGTGACGTCTTTACGGCAACAGGTCCAAAAATTTAGGATATCCACCAGCCGACAAGAACAAAGGCTGAAGGAAAAATTGTAGTTAGACAGTTCCACCCACTAAATCCTAGTTCTTCTAACATCGTGGCACATCGGTGAGGCAGAAAACAAAAGTCCAAAAATCTCTATTATTCCACTTTGACGGTGAGTTAAGTAAATAAATAGCAAAAGCTCAGTAGGACACATACGACTTCTGAGGAGAGAGGAAAATGGCATTTTTGGAGTTTCACTCCCAGTAAGAAGATTGAGCTCAATGAGGAAAAGGAGGGTCTCTCCTCAGATGCCAGAAAAACAGGAAAAACTTAACAAAAGACAGAACTCTTTCTGAACAAAGATGAAGACGAAAACTTGGCAGAACTCAAACTCAGGCAGCTCTCTCTCTATTTAACTGAGCCAGTTTTCCCGGGGAAAGTTTGACTAACATGAAAATAGAACCAACTGTCTTCCATCGCAGGAGGTTTGAATGAGCTCTGGTCCAATGAGAAAATGGTTCTTTGCCTGTAATTGACCAATAAAGTGAGAGGGGGCATCATCTAACAGAGACGGCCTGGTGATTGGCTGGTACTAGTTAGATGACTGACACAAGCTTCAAAAGACATTCATATATTTTCTTTGAAATTCATTATATACTTAACATGAAATCTAAACTAACTTCAGTGATTCAAGACTAAAATTCAGTGAGCATGCACATTATAAATGGGTCCTTCTATAATTAATATGCATTGGATTAAGGCTCACGTAAACATTTCCAAACATGCACACATTTAAAAATCAATGATTAATGAATATTTCAAACCCGTTATTGTCCAACACAAAGGCAGTCATCTTCTCAGTGTTCTGAGCAGTGTTTCCTGGAAAAATAAAGTCTTGAGGAGAAAGGATTATTTCAGCAGATAAAACCC
Organism: Pholidichthys leucotaenia; assembly: GCA_020510985.1. NCBI lineage: Eukaryota > Metazoa > Chordata > Actinopteri > Cichliformes > Pholidichthyidae > Pholidichthys > Pholidichthys leucotaenia. Next base: position 326,882,099 of record CM035844.1, on the reverse strand, counting down.
AAAATCCTAATGTTTACAGAAGGGGGCAATGTTAAGCTGTGGATAATTCCTACTGGCAATGGAATGCAGTTCAGAGTTTATGGGTGTCTGGAATGTCTCAAAGAGTGTTCTTTGCATAAAACTGTCTGGTTAGGGGAGGAAGCTTTGGGATTTATGACTCATAAGAGAATCAGTACATGGCACGAAAGGGGATCCTTATCGTCCTTTCACTATGGAATGTTTTTCCAACCAGGGGTCCTGAGATGAAGAAACAGTTCTTGACCAGACTTTCTGGGGTGAAGCAGTTTCTTTAAAGTGAAAAGTAATGTTATAGATTATAGCCAAAGGGAGATGATGCTACAGCTCCATCATCTTGGTTCATGGTGTTGTGGGCTCCCTTCCTGATTTCATTTGCATCTTTGATCCAGCGTTTGTGTTTGTTATCCTCTGATCCAATTACACAACATAACAAAAATAATTTTTTTGTAAGTTGTCTGTGTTTTTTCAACTGATTTAAAACAATTTTGCACTGCTGAATCCGAAAATGACATCCGTTTCTCTCGATCAGGTCAGGTTTTTATGTTAAGCTATAAGCAGTTGTACAGGTGTACTATAAATTGAATAGTAGACATTGATAAAGGTAAGTACATGTAAATTGAATGTTTCATCATCATTGTTCAAAATTCAGAGAATTTCAAGAAATAGAAAGAATTTTGTATCATATAAAGCGAAAATACCCGTACATGTAAACAAAAACGTAAGAACACGTGGCCATAATTCAAAAAGTTGACCTGATTGAGCAAAACCAATGTGATGTTTGGATTCAGCACATCAAAATTGTCCTAAATCAGCTAAAAAAAAAAACTTAGACAATAAATTTGGTGTTGACCAGTGTTATTTTGAGGTTTTCCTGTTCTGCCTTTTCTTTTTGCATTCCTGTGAGTCGCCCTGCTGTTTCTTTTCACATTCTTTTTGGTGTTCCTTTTTGGTGTTCCAAAGAAGCAATTGAAATCAGGAAGTGAGCCCACAACACTATGATCCGAGATGATGGAGCCTTCATGCTCTCGCACACCTAGGATTCTCTCCTCCAGAGACAGGGGACATGACCGACCGGGCAGATCTGTCAAATCTGTTGGGTTGGTCATAACTATGGAAAGGATAAAACAGCTGCTGTGATAAGTCACGGACGTCAGATGACATTTTTCTGAAGAAGACTGCAGATGACAGTCGAAATATGTCAAAGGTTTGAGACATCTCTTTGCTTTGTCTTAATAAAAGAACAAGATCAGTTTTATCATTAAGACGACAAAATGAACCTGTTTGAGATAGTACCTGTATAATTATAAAGATGTGTTCTTACATCACTTTAGTCAGGATGCTTATTGGTGGACATGTACAATTCTACAATTAAACGTTGGATTACCTCATTAATTGTCTTTGTGTCCTAATATTGTTACAGTAGGCCATGGGCCACTCACCCCCCACCCCCATCCACAAAATTATGTTTTTCTGAAGCGTATGGATTGCTGAACATGAAAATAAATGTTAACATTGAAAATATGGGGATGTAATACCTATCTTGACTACTTGAATATGGGTACCCAATTTTTCACACAAACTATGTCAAAACTAACCTTCAGAAAGAAACACAAATGCATGTTTAAGACCCCAAATCATATTATTATAGGATATATTTTTATATGTTACATTATTATTATATTATTTTAATAGGGTGACATAATATTATACTGCAAGATGTCATGGCTGTGCCCAACCATGATACAATTTTATGCCAAATGGAATGTAGCATCTATCTGAAATAATCTGAAGAAACTTTTATATACATAGATAGCATATATAATGTTTTATTATCATCGAAATGAAAACATGTAACACAAAAGTATCTGTGTGTATTTATGATTTTACTTATTTAACCTTTATTTATACAGGGAAGCTCCACTGAGAGGAAATCTTTCTTGTTCAAGGGTGCCCTGTTCACATTCACACCTGGAAGAAGCCTAGTACAGCCACAGACTGACTTGTGACCACTGAACAGCTGGGTTAAGGCCCTTTGCTCAAGGGCACAATATGGTTAATGAGGGTGGGGCAAATAATGTCATCTGTCCCATTCAGATCTAATTCTCCTGGTGTCACGATGGCCCTCACGGACCATCACAAGACGCCTCAGTCACCAGTGGGTTTGCAGTGATATTTTATTACAGAGAAGGATGAACAAACACAGACGTCACCCAGCCATTGTATGTATCCGGTGTGAGCCGGGGAGCACCCGATGCCCCAGACGAACAATAGTGAGGGTGAAGTCTAAAGGGAACGTACCTTACGAGACGACAACGTTAACAGGCGGGTTACAGATTCCCAAGTCCGTTAACAATGATGAGCAAGGCAAACAGGAACATAACGAAGCATAACAGGAGCACAACAGGAACAGCTGAACATAACAGAGACTGCCGCACTGGAGGACATTCATCACCGGCTTTTAACTCGGCCGCTAATGACCCCAATGCGGCGCAGCTGCTCGCCATGACAGCAGCGCAGCAGCTGACTTTGACAGCAGGGAGCTCCCCCGGGCGCCTTCACAATAAAAGCCCGAGGAGCTGAAAGAATCCTCTGCTGCCAAAGCCAGGGAAATAAGATATCAGGCCCGAGTGTGGCCAGAACCGACACTCGGGTTATGACAGTACCTCCCCCTTGAGGCCGAGCTCTGAGCGGCCTGAGTAACACCCAAGCCCCCCCCCCCCCTAGGGTGGGTGGATGGGGCGCTGGCAGGAGGGAGAGAGACAAACAACGAGCAAGCAAATGATGAAACCAACAAGGCTATAAAGGTAGGGGAAAAAAACCATAATCCCAAAAACGTGGGTAACCAGAATAAAGTCAAAATAGGCAATATACCTTTTGGCAAATACAAAGTGACATAAGGTGGAGGAAAAAACCACCGAACTCAGAAACAACATAGTGAGTAACAAAAACACAAATCAATCCCCCCCCCCCCCGCACACCCCAACAGTCCCACAGACGAGATCAGAAACCTAGGGGGAACCGGGCGGAGCGTTCGGGACCCCAACGGCCCCAGGTGGAGATGGGTAGCGCTCCTCAGGGAGACGAGGAGGATGATGGTGGAGATGAGGGTGACGAGGAAAACGAGCCTGTCCAGCATCCGGTGGCCAGGGATCTGCCGCTCCCTCACCGAATCTAGGACCTGCTGGTGCAGCACCCACGGTGGACCCCGATTGGGCCTCCAGAACCGAACCCACAGTGGACCCCGATTGGGCCTCCGGAACCAAACCCACAGTGGACCCCGATTGGGCCTCCGGAACCAAACCCACAGTGGACCCCGATTGGGCCTCTGGAACCAAACCCTCGGTGGACCCCGACTGGCCCTCCGGAACCAAACCCATGGTGGACCCCGATTGGGCCGGCGAGGCACTCCCGGTGGACCCCAACTGGACCGGAACAGCACTCCCGGTGGACCCGGTCGGCGTGGCACCAGACTCGACCTCCAACCCCGAAACCAGAACCTCTGGCAAGGCTGGCGAGAGCAGCCCCTCGCCGGCGACCCTGGGAGAAGACTCACAAAAGAGAGAAAACCCGGGATCAGGATCACCAGCAGCGCCAGAACCCGGCGAGATAAGCTCGGACGCAGCGGGCGGCTGCACCCGGCTCATCTCCCCTTGAGACAGGCAAAAGTGCTCTAAAAGGTGAAGAAGAAAGATAAAACAGAGCACTTGCCTGAGCTCGGGTTCTGACGCCGTCCAGGACTGCGATGATCCGGGCTCAGAAGTCAGGAGGTCGTCCTCAGGCTCCCACTCAGCTGCGTCGGGCTCCGCAGCTGGCATGATGGTGCGCGCAGCTAGAGAGTCCTCTGGTACCGATGTCCACGCCGGTGGCCCGCACGGCGTGGTGGCAGGAGAATCTCGACCTGCTGGACCGGACCGCTCCTCCGTGGAACCCCGGGGATGCTTCTTCATCGGCGATGGCTCCACGCTGCAGTCCGCTCTCCTCCTCCGCCCATGGCGTGGCTGCGGAACCGGAACCAGGCTCTCCAGAACCGCAGGTCCCATCCTCATCCAGCGACGTTGGCCTGACGTCGAGGACCGCTCAGCGGAGGGAGACACAGAGGAAGCAGGGTTAATACTTTCATCCACAGCAGGTGGAGGGAGCTCGGGGGGCTGCATACCCCGAACTCCACCCCCAGGAGTCAGACAAGGCAAAACAATATCTAAAGGAGAGAAATCATCATGTACTTGCCTTTCCCCTGAGGGTAAGATGGTTCCCGCTGTGGGGGACGTCGTTCCTTCCTTTCCCCACTGGATGGCAACAGAGGGCCCTCTGGGGAGACGAGATGAGGCCACTCGAGGCGGATCCAGGATGGGGCTCGCCGAAACGGAGCTCCCGCGACACACAGCAGCCAGGATAGGCGACGAGGAGGAGGGGGCGACAGCCGGGGTCAGTTGGGCATGGAGCGCTGACGGGACAGCAGGCGAGGGCCCGGGAGAAGACGAGGCTGCAGGAATTCCCCTCTGACGAGGCGCAGGAGTGAAAGCTGTGTGGGGGGTTGAACCCTTGCGGCGACCCGGAACAGCATCCAGACGGGGTTCTAGCCGAAGTTGGAAGCCGGTGTGACGACGGTTCCTTGTAGAGGGTGAGGCGAAGGTGAGGTTCGGAAATCGCCGTTCCTGAGCAGAAACAGCGACAAGCAAGTCGGCGAACTCAGGAAACTCACGCAGCGCTGGATTCCTCTCCACCAGTCTAACCGCCGCCACCACATGCTTCATACACGCTGGTGGATTCCCAGCGGAGCAAGCAGCAGCCACCCGGTCCCAGATCTTGTCTGCTGTCAGCTGCAGCTTCTCTGGGGGAATCCCGAGTGACGACATGCCCGATGGGAAAAGACCTCCGGATGGTGCGAACTCCCGGGCCGGAACGGAGGCAGGAGCGGGATCCCGAAGCGAGGGGCGACGTCTCCTCCGCTTCAGCCTCCTGCCAGGATTTCCCTCCAGCCCTCGGAGTATCTCACGCTGGGCGGTGATGTCGTCTCTCCTCACGCTTACCTCTGGATGATTAGTGAAGTGGGGAAGAGAATCCAGAATTTCCTCGGCTAGGTCCAGGTACCAGGGCACTTTGCTGTTGAAGTCGAGGAGGGAGGTGGCGACAAGGACTTCGTCGACGCGCTCGAGGGTGTCAGCGAGGACAGCGTCCTGCCTCCGAGCACGAGACCTCCATGATGGCATGCTTCAACACGGCACCCAGACAGGTAGGAACAAACAGTCCACTACCGCAAACTACACGGTGAATGGCGTCTCAAACAACGCCTCCTCTCCGGGCGTTTGGCGGCAGTCTACTGTCACGATGGCCCTCACGGACCATCACAAGACGCCTCAGTCACCAGTGGGTTTGCAGTGATATTTTATTACAGAGAAGGATGAACAAACACAGACGTCACCCAGCCATTGTATGTATCCGGTGTGAGCCGGGGAGCACCCGATGCGCCAGACGAACAATAGTGAGGGTGAAGTCTAAAGGGAACGTACCTTACGAGACGACAACGTTAACAGGCGGGTTACAGATTCCCAAGTCCGTTAACAATGATGAGCAAGGCAAACAGGAACATAACGAAGCATAACAGGAGCACAACAGGAACAGCTGAACATAACAGAGACTGCCGCACTGGAGGACATTCATCACCGGTTTTTAACTCGGCCGCTAATGACCCCAATGCGGCGCAGCTGCTCGCCATGACAGCAGCGCAGCAGCTGACTTTGACAGCAGGGAGCTCCCCCGGGCGCCTTCACAATAAAAGCCCGAGGAGCTGAAAGAATCCTCTGCTGCCAAAGCCAGGGAAATAAGATATCAGGCCCGAGTGTGGCCAGAACCGACACTCGGGTTATGACACCTGGGGCCTCATGTGCAAAGACTTGCGTGGATTTCCTACTGAAAGATGGCGTACATTTAAATCAAGAAAATGCCGTAAGCAAAAAAAAAAAAAATCCAGATGTATGAAATGGTGTATAGCCAGGAATCCAAGCACATTTCCTTTGTACATCCCAATCTGCTTGAAACTGAACGCACATGAGGAAATACCAGACTCCTCCCTTGACACGCTTCTATTTGAATATGCAATTAAATGCAAATGGTTATGCAAATAGATATATACAAGCACTGCACAGTTGATTGTCCTGTATCCATTATCAAAAATAATGGATTTAATGGAATTTCATGGACTGTGAGTTAGAGGCACTCCTGAATGAGGCAGAGGCACGTAAACACGTTTTAGCTGATACGCTGTCCTCAGGCATTAGCCCCGGATACAGGTAATTCAATAGCCTGCTCACAGCCCTATAAGATTAGTTTACCGTTTTCCTTTATTCAGACAATAATGAGAGGGAGATGTTAATTTAAACGACACATTTTGACTGACATCTGCAGTCATCTTCAGAAGCGTCAGCTGATGACTGTGATTTGTGTATAGCTCAGTGGTTACAGTGCCAGATTACAAAGCAGAAGATTTCAGGTACAAGACCAGCTGCAATCTCTCACAATGGAAATAAGTGTACACACTTTCTTGTGTCATCCCATTGTTTTTAAATATATGTTTTATCTTTTATACAATGTTATTTTAAACGATGAATCAATCAATCAATCAATTTGTGACCAGCCGGGTGGATCAGCTGGCTGAATTAAAGGAAAACAGTCACGAAAAAGAAGACAATATGAACCTATTTAGTGGGTAGCCAAGGTCACCTGTCAGTTGAAAACAGATCATATGAGACTCAACAAGTACATATTTTAGATCCAAAATGCAAATCTCATCTTTTATAGTTATACACAACTTGCATGGATTACACATGAATGAAGTGCGCTGGGGAAAGGGTGAGACTGTTGCATTTCAAACTTTATACATCTGTTTATTGACAAAGCTACTGTACATACAGAGGCAATTGGGGTCTTGGTAGAATGCTGTAAAACTGTAGTTTAATCAGCAAAAAAGAAAGTTGCTTGCTTGACCCACTGACTTGTAATGAAGCCTTGAAGACAGGGTGATATTTGGGGGCGCACAGGCGTGTTGCGCATGAGGTGGGTTTTTATTAGGACAATGACATGAATTTACTCACCAAAAAGCCACCAATCCACACAGTGCCAGCTTGTAGTTTGTTCCCAACAATGCTATTCATCAGAATCATTAGGAAAACTGGCTCTCGCTGCAAATTGTGCTTTGATGTTAGCCTGTTCAACTGCATTGTATGTGAATATGATGTACCTGGGTGACAGCCGGATAATGCCATCCCACACAGCTGGCATAGCTCGGCTCAGGGTTGACTGGTAAATTCACTATTGGTCTGCTAGCTCTGGCATGCCCCTGTTTCCAGAAACCCCAGAGTTGTCAGCACCTGCACTGGGATGGGCAGCACACGGCTTCTCGCTGTGTTGCGCCCCAAGAGCGGCCTTAGCTCTGAGCATAGTTCCACAAGGACTGCCCGTGGAAACCTAAACTGCCTGACAAGCCAGTCATCATCCTGAGCCAGAAAATCTTCTGTCTCTGAATACCCTTTCTCTTTTCACAGCGAGATTTGCAATATCCTCTAATAATGTTAGCGCCATTGTTGTTAGAGGCGTTTTCTGCACTTATTTGCGCTTGCTTTTATATCCATTCATCTAATTGTGCACACTTGGATGTTTGTTCATTATGTGTCTCTGATGTGTACAATAATTTTCACGTCATTTTCAGTCTCCCAACATCACCTCGAAGTGTCGCCAACAGACCAAAAACAGTAGAAACGTACATACGCCAGCCATGAAGTTGACGTGGGGCTGTGCATATTTCCACAGTCATTTCATTCTTGACACATCTGAAATTTTCCATGGATAAGGACGTACGCCATGTTTTTGTTCGTAAGTACCCTTTGCACATGAGGTCCCTGGCCCAGTGATCAAACCGGTGAACCTCCAGTCACCAGTGCACATCACTAAGCACTAGACCAGAGGTTCCCAAAGTGGGGGTCCCAAGACGCTAAGAAGAGATCGCAAGATGATTTTCAGAATCCTCCTGAGGTGATTTTGCAGGTGACATGTCACTTTAACTGCGCCACAATAAATGTCACAGGTCACACACAGGTCAGTGTGCACCAGTAGACTTTGTCTGAACAGCTCAAGTCAACACACTACGCTTTAAGCCTAGGATATTATTTTTAAAAATGAAATGGTGGTTAATACCGACCAAAGACAACTGCAGAGAGGCCAGCGGAGACGGCAGCAGAGAGCGGAGAAATGCTGTCAGAAAGGCCATCGACTTCTGGCTCGGGGGGGGGGGGAGAAGGAGGAGGACAGCACCGTACAGGGCTCCATAAGCAGTCGGACCAGCCGCCAAGTGTCACAAGTATTAAGAGGAATATATTCAGTGTGGATTCATGCATCGTTATCAGTGAAGTACAACATCCCCAATGTGTAGTGTGTACCGAGGTGTTTGCACATGAGAGCTTAAAGCCCGTAAAAATGCTCAGACACTTGAAAACTAAGCACCCATTTCTTGCCGCTAAACCAGCGGATTTTTTCCACCAAAAGGAGAGAGAACTGCAAGGCCAAAAGAAAGTCATAACTAATCAAATAACAACCGCTACCAAAGCTCAAAGGTGGCATATTTAATTGCACAGGCAAAAATGGCACACACAATCAAGAGAAACCCTAGTAAAATCCGCTGCTATCACTATAGGGCTGTCTACACATCCAGGTACTTCACATGAGCACGCACAAGGCGCCGAGGTTAAAAAAACCAGCAGCTTACTATTGAAACAATATGGCATATCACTATTATGATGAGCTTTCACCACAAAATCGGTCCAGATATGATCAAAAACTACAAATTTGTGATCCCAAAAAGTGTCCTTACCGTCTACCAGCCAGTATGTGGAAGGATGATTCAACAGTGCCTAGAAACAATATTGATAATTGTAATGATGAATAAATACACCGGTTTGGCTGTACATTGGCAGAACACTCAGAGAAAATAAATTGTATCTGTTGTGGAAATCCCCAAAAAGCCGTCATGTTTAGGTTTGCCAAATTTAGCCACCGGAGCTCACAGGAAAACCAGCTTCCCATCTCCCCTCCAGGAGGCGCTGTTTATTTACACTGGTAAAAAAAAAAAAGAAAAAAAAGTTACACTCATTCACCCTGTTAATCCCCACACTTCGTTTCAGGTCTACACAGCTTCGGTCCATTTGTCAGCAGGTGAGTGTCAGTCTTATTTTCAACTAGAAAAGCACTCATAGAGCGCATACCTCCGCCAAGGCTCCTTCCGTTTCTCATGGATGACCTCCAAAATGTAATGGGTTTGTGTTTAGGCCTATCGCCACTTGTGGTGAAAATTGCATCGAAGTCTGTCCATTAGTTTTGGAGTTTTGTGGCTGACAGACTGTGAGAAGAACCTTGGCTGAGGTATGCATTCGCAGATCATCCCCAAAATGTAATGGGTTCCTCTCTAGGCCAAGAACCACCTCTGGTGAAAATTTCATCCAAATCCATCCAGTAGTTTTTGTGTAATCCTGCTGCACAAATACAAACAAAGCCCTTGGTGGAGGTATGCACTCTCAGATCATCACCAAAATCTAATCATCTGTTCCCTGTGCCATTACACACCTTTCCTGAAAATTTCGTCAAAATCCGTTCATAACTTTTTGAGTTATGTTGGTAACAGACAGACAGACAGACAAACAGACAAATGCCAGTAAAAGCATTACCTCCTTGGCGGAGGTAATAAACTCAAGTGTTGCTGTTATGTCCATCTCCTCCATCTCCAAACTCCCAGGCTGCGGGCGTTGCAATTCATCGCACAACCGCGTACAACCCACAGGCCAATGGGTTATGCGAGCGTTTTCATAGATCCCTGAAAGCAGCACTCAGGGCTTCACTGACGGATGCAAATTGGGTAGACAGGTTGCCGTGGGTTTTATTGGGGTTGCGCTCCGCGGCAAAAGAGGATTTGGAAGCTTCCCCGGCAGAGAGCTTGTTTTTGCGCAGCCCCTATGGCTGCCCGGGGAATTTCTGCCAAATAATCCCGCGCCGGACAGCTGCCCGTCTCAGCTTTTGCAGCGTAGCACAAACACAGACACGCTGCCGGGCCCAGGCCACCACTGTTTTCCGCGTGCCTTTGTGCCTAAAACTTTGAAGAACGCGGAGTTCGTGTTCGTCAGACAAGACGACCAGTGCCCTCCATTGCGCCTGCACGCATGTTGAAAATGGCCCTATCTCACAGTGTTAAAGAATCCTTTAAAAAATTTTTGGATCCAGACGGCGATCCGGATCATCCCCAAAATTTAATCAGTTCTTCCTTGTACCATTTCCAACAATGCCTGAAAGTTTCATCAAAATCCGTCCAAAACTTTTTGAGTTATTTTGCTAACCAACAGACAGACAGACAAACAGACAAACAGACAGACAAACCCCGGCAAAAACATTACCTCCTGGCCTGAGGCCTGGCAGAGGTAATTAGTTTAATTGCAGTGTTAATGTGTTTACTCTGAGGCTGATAAACAGCTCAAATTGGAATTAATATTCTTACCAAGCCGATGCGTTTCTGTGTTAATGCTATTTTAATTTTAATTCCCTCTGATACAAATTTGGGTGTTTTTCGCATGTTCGCATTAACTTTAAGCGTACGCAAGTTACTTTTAATGATAAATAAAAGTCATAGCTTGGTAAACAGACATACCTGCAGCCAGAGCAAGCTCCACTTATAGCCAGACCCTCAGCCAACTCATATGAAAAGGCAGCCCACAAAATCCTCCTTTGTTAAACTCTGCTGGCCGATATGAAGCTAAAAAACTTGTATCCTGATTGCTATCACCTCCTTTCATACGATGGTGATGGCTACATGAGCCAACTGTGCACAATTTTGGCATTTTCCTGGTTGAAATTTAGTTAATATTGCCATAGACATGTATTGAAATCGCCAGTTTGTGTAGCCTCGGCGCTTCGTATTGCGCATGCATGAAATCTGTGACGTAAGCGTAGATAGCCCTATGAGTCGGACAATGCGTGGGGAGAAACAGACACAGGAGCTGGAAGCAGTGCCGCTGTTTGATGGGACCATATCCTGGCGCATCACGGACATGGTGTAGGATCGTAATATAAGATAAGATAAGATAAGATAAGATAAGCCTTTATTAGTCCCACAACGGGGAAATTCCAGGATTGCAACAGCACAGGGATAGCAACACTCAGAGCAACAATCAGAAGGCAAGAAAAAAAACAAGCAAGCAAGAGCAGCTAATATACATATGTACATATTCTTCACATCAGGGACATGGTGTAGGATCGTAATATATATGTAATATTAGTATGGCGGTGCCCTAGGCTAGGGAGGGATGGTGCCCTGCCTTTGGGGAGGTGGGGGTGGCGTCACCTGTGGTATATAAGCCTGGAGCAGGAGACATATTGTCTCTTCGCTGGGACTCCTGTACTTGCGGTCGGGTCTCCCGTGTGTACATAGTTCTTGTTAATAAACTTTATAAAATGTCACCTCGCCTCCTCGATTATTCGGACACAACATTTGGCGACGAGGATAAACGGAGATGGAGATGGCTGCAGCCACACTTCATCCTTTTTTGGAGGCTCCGGGTGAGCCGTTGGTCCCTTGGGCCAGGTGGTTTGCGGCCTTCCAGAACTATCTACTGGTGTTAGACCTCGGCGACCTTGACAAATTATGTGCAAGGGCTATCATGGTCCATAACCTGGAAGTGGAGAGCCAGAGGGTCCTGAGCACGTTTGGAGGAGGTGACTGATTCGACCATGTGGTGAGGCTCATGTCGGGCTACTTTCGCGCCTCTGAAAACATCATAAGGTGGTGCAAGCAAGTCAAGCAGCGGAACCAGCGACCTGGAAAGTCAGTTCGACAGTTTGTGGCAGACCTTCAGCGGCTGACAGGTGAGTGCAGGCTTGGGACTTTGGAGGAGGAATTGGTCCGCGACCAGTTAGCAGAACACGCAGCTGGCTCCTCGGCAAGAGTTCACCTGCTGACTCACGCTGGTGAGCTAGCACCAATAGCAGCCATGGAGCTAGCACGACAACATGAGGCAGCAGAATGGCTGAACGACACATATGGGAAGACCCTGGCCTTGGATCCGGATGATAGCAGCGACGTTGAATGCGCGGCCGTCATAAAAATAAAGTCCACCCCGGGGACGCCGAGTTGCTACGGCTGCGGATCCAGCAGGCACTGCTTTGGAGTGAGGGAGTACACAGCAGAGAGCAAGCGTTGTGGACAGTGCAGTCTGCTCCATCACTTTGCCAGAGTTTACCGCAATTTCAACAAGGAGGAACAGAGGTCTGCTAGGGACGGTGGAAAGAAGATGGTGCCTACACACTGTCTCTCCCAACACAGACGAGGTGCCGGTGCAGATGTTGGTGGACACGGGGTCGGCAACCTCCATTTTGAACTTGGAAATTGTAAGACGGTGTTTTCCCCACTACAATGTGAGTAAAAAGTACATTTCCTGTTGTGATTATGGTAATGATCCCTTTGACATCACGATGTCTCAAGAAGGCATTAATCTGACGGGTAGTGACTTGTTTTACGAGTTCGGTTTCGTCATCACCTGTGGAAATGTGGAAGAGTGGGCGGGTGGTGGTCTGTGGGACCAGCCGTTTTATGTGGGAAGTGGCAATGAAGTATGGGACTTTGGGTGGCCCATTTCAGGTGAAGAGGGACACCACCAGCACCTTAGTACGCTGACAAGGCAGGGTCCCGTGCAAGTGTTTGTGGTCCCATGGACGGTGGACTCGAACAGCATGGTTTGACCCCTGTGGTGGCAGAAAGGTCCAAAGAGCGTGAGCTACAAGGCTCCAGTGGCCGATGAGTTCCAACTGCTGAGCCAACAGTGGCTGGTGCCACTCCGACACAACAACATCTGGTATCCGGGGTACCACCAAACGGCACGAACCCTGGCCGTGCCGATACCAAAAGCAAGGGACATGGCTCAAGTCAACTTGGCGAACCGCTGAGGAGTCATAAGGGTGCCAGATCACGAAGCAGACGACGGAGAAAGCCAGTGAGTGCTCCTCTGGGTGAGGGTGATGACGTGCACCCTAGGGTCGAGCATCGGCTTGGTCAGTTCCAGGAAACTGACAGCTGGACAAGATAATCTGCGGGTGGTCCAGTCCAGCGGCGATGGCTACCTGAGTTTGACTGATGGGTCGAGATGGCATCCCAACGAGCTGCGACATCAGAGCAGAAAAGGGCATCTATGCAGTCCGTCTCCTGTCATGAAGAAACGGAGACGCTCTGGAAGTGGGCCGCGTGACGGACACTTCGGGGGGGCTTACGGTGTGTCTGATAATGTGCATTTATTAATAGATGTGTTTTGGTTATGGTTATTATATTCAATATATTCTGACTGTATTCACATGTTGAAGTTGTTATGGAATGGGATGATGAGAACCATGTGGGTAATGTGAAATATACAGTATAAGTTGGTTCTTATGGTCATTTGACCTATTAGTGATGCAACTTAAGAGTGTGACATGTGGATCTCTGGTTCGTTTTGGTTAAAAAAAAGAGAAATGTTCATAGATTTGTGTCGCCACCTCATTGTAGAAGTAACTACTTACAGTGATTGTGCTAATGTTGTGTTTTATTACTATTTCCAGCATTTGATGCTGTGTTTTAATTTCCCTGTCTGTGGTGTGGTCTTAATGGCCGTTTACGTTCTTGAAAGTGAAAAAGAATGTCTGCCACTGTAACAGGGTGATTATGGGGTTTGATGCACGAGACCACCATTGTTGTGACTGTTTGGAGAGTGTGAGGTGCAGTAACACCTGAGTGTGAATGGGTATGTGTTAATTGCCCTATGTTGTGAAACCTGTTTTGTGGAGAGTTCTCTGTGTAATTTTTTGTATCCTGCGAGTTTATAGGATTGAGTACCACCATTGTGTATGTCTGTGATTGTTATGTGTATATGTTTAGCTTGAACGGGATTAATTTAGCTTGGTGTGTGGCCTTTTTTCTTTTCAGAGACTGTTTGATTGCATAGCGTGAAGCTCCACTGGGCCAGTGTGTTGTGTGAATGAGTAGGCCTATTCCCTCTTGGATTAGTGCGTGAATCGGGTGTAAATGGTTGGGTAATTTGTTTGCTTGCATTTTTTCAAAGGGGGGGATGTAGGATCGTAATATATATGTAATATTAGTATGGCGGTGCCCTAGGCTAGGGAGGGGTGATGCCCCGCCTTTGGGGGGTGGCGTCACCTGTGGTATATAAGCCTGGAGTGGGAGACACATTGTTTCTTTGCTGGGACTCCTGTACTCGCGGTAGGGTCTCCCCGTGTGTACATAGTTCTTGTTAATAAACTTTATAAAACGTCACCTCGCCTCCTCATTTATTCGGACACAACACATGGTCCAGGACATAAAATGTCACCTGATTAACAGAGTGAAGAAAGAGAAATATGCTTTGCAGTTAGATGAATCTACAGATATATCAAACTGTGTGCACGTTTTCTTATGTTTCAGTCACCTCCGAGGATAGTGGGGGTCACCAGTCTCTGTCACCGCTATTTCAGGGGTTGAGGGCTGAAAAGTTTGGGAACCCCTGCACTAGACCGCCACTGCCCCTGTGATCTTAGTCAACAAAGGTATGAGATTTAATCCATTTATATAAAGCTACAGTGGTGTGAAAAAGTGTTTGCCCCTTCCTGATTTCTCATTTTTTTGTATGTTTGTCACACTTAAATGTTTCAGATCATCAAACAAATTTAAATATTAGACAAAGATAACACAAAATGCAGTTTTTAAATGAAGGTGTTTATTATTAAGGGTAAAAAAAAATCCAAACCTACATGGCCCTGTGTGAAAAGTGATTGCCCCCCTCCCCCATTAAAACATAAATTAACTGTGGTTTATCACATCTTTGGAAAGCTAAGTTCAATTTCTCTAGCCACACCCAGGCCTGATTACTGCCACACCTGTTCTCAATCAAGAAATCACTTAAATAAGATCTGCCTGACAAAGTGAAGTAGACCAAAAGATCCTCAAAAGCTAGACATCATGCTGTGATCCAAAGAAATTCAGGAACAAATGAGAAACAAAGTAACTGAGATCTTTCAGTCTAGAAAATGTTATAATGTGGTGACCCAACACACTGCGCTGGGTCTGCAGCGTGCAGACTGCAGCATGCACCCACGATCCACGGCCGTTCACCGTGCTGGAACTCGGAGTGGAGCACACTGTCTTTTCCACCCCCACCCCCCCGCCCCCACGGACTGACATGCCCTCCGACACTCCGCTACAGCAGGACAGTTCTACCAGAGCTGGATCCCAAACGACAGGGGGAAGGGGGGCACAGCCCCTTCTCAGTGTTCTGGGGGGAGCCATGTGGTGACCCAGCACACTGCAGACTGACATTACTTCACACTCAGCAGGGCTGGAGGAAACAGAGGACAATTTACATTCGGACAGAGAGCCCCAGGGGGCAATCAGAACAATGGACTGTTGTGTATACATCCCTGGATGAGGGAGAGGACATCCGGGCGCCAGTTGGTCACGCTAATGATTTGTATTGACTGATATGTATATCACTATGCTAATGTGCTATGCATTCTCTCTGTCTGTATAACGTGTATAAAAGAGCTTGCTATACATGCCTCAGCAGCGCAGTAGCTCACCGAGCTACAAAGCACGTTTCAATATGTTGGAGGAAATAAAACCTTGTACCCTTCCAGCTCGTGGCATCCCGCCTGTTCTATTACCTCCACAATAAAGCCATTTCTAAAGCTTTGGGACTCCAGTGAACCACAGTGAGAGCCATTATCTACAAATGGCGAAAACATGGAACAATGGTGAACCTTCCCAGGAGTGTCCAGCCGACCAAAATTACCCCAAGAGCGCAGCAACGACTCATCCAAGAGGTCACAGAAGACCCCACAACAACATCCAAAAAACTGCAGGCCTCACTTGTCTGAGTTAAGGTCAGTGTTCATGACTCCACCATAAGAAAGAGACTGGGCAAAAATGGCCTGCATGGCAGAGTTCAAAGACAAAAACCACTGCTGAGCAAAAAGAACATAAAGGCTTGTCTCAGTTTTACCAGCAAACATCTTGATGATCCCCAAGACTTTTGGGAGAATACTCTGTGGACTGACGAGACAAAAATTAGACTTTTTGGAAGGTGTGTATCCCATTACCTCTGGCGTAAAAGTAACATACCATGTCAGAAAAGAAACATCATACCAACAGTAAAATATGGTGGTGATAGTGTGATGGTCTGGGGCTGTTTTGCTACTTCAGGACCTGGAAGAATTGTTGTGGTAAACGGAACCAACCACCATTGTCCGGCCATCTGTTCGTGACCTCAAGCTGAAACCCACTTGTGTTCTGCAGCAGGACAATGATCCAAAACACACCAGCAAGTCTACGTCTGAATGGCTTAAGAAAAACAAAACGTAGACTTTGGAGTGGCCAAGTCAAGGTCCTGACCTGAATCCCATTAAGGTGCTGTGGAATGACCTTAAAAAGGCGGTTTATGCTCGAAAACCTCCAATGTGACAGAATTACAGCAATTCCACAAAGATGAGTTGGCCGAAATTCCTCCATAGCGCTGTAAAAGACTCATTGCCAGTTATTGCAAATGCTTGATTGCAGTTGTTGGTGCTAAGGGTGGCCCAACCAGTTATTAGGTTTAGGGGCAATCACTTTTTCACACAGGGCCATGTAGGTTTGGATTTTTTTTTCCCCTTAGTAATAAACACCTTCATTTAAAAACTGCATTTTGTGTTTACTTGTGTTATCTGTCAGGGGATTGCCCCTCAGGGCAAGAAGGAGACCCAGGCGCTGGATTGTGAGTTGTGAGATTTATTGTGAGCATAAAATACAAAGTGCACAAACCAAACTATAAGGCAAGGTAGACTGGCATGGTAACAAATAGCGTGAACAGAGAACAGGACGTCAAACTTACGTCTGGAAACTGAAGACCGGAGCAAAGAATGAACGAAGCAGTGGTCTTAAATAGGGCAAGATACCAATGAAAGCAAATGATTACAGGTGTGGATCACCAGAGCGAGGTGGAATGGAAATAGATGACAGGTGTGCAAGACCGTGAACCAAGCTAACACAGGATGACAACAAAGCACGCTGTGTACAATAAAAGCTCAGTCAGGAAATGACAAACGGTAACTGAGGAACGGATGAGGGCTCATGTCAACAGGCAGATCTTAACAAAGTTGAAAACAGAACTACAACCGAAACACTCAAAACACATAACCACCCGTACAGTCAAATAATGACCCAGAACTGAGAAAATATAGGAAGTAATCAGAAATAAACCGAGAGCATGAGCACAGTGGACACACCGCGCTCAGCCTCATGACAGAGCCCCGCCAACCTTAAGGGGTGGATTCCAGACACCCTCGGATAACATAAAAAAAAGAAGAACCTCCCCCCCATAGGAGTAGAATAATAAACCAACCCAGCAGGGCGGTGGGGCAAACCCAGCTAGGGGAGAACAAAAACAAGATACTCACTCAGAACCCAAACCAGGGTAAAAAAAAAACAAAACGGGCACCTGTGCCCCCTGGACAGGAGAATGAGGCAGTATGGGTGGTTGACAAAAGTCCCAGACCAACCAGATGGAGCAGTGAAATGAGTCAGGTGGCTTCCTGGAGAACGGGGACCACCCAGCCCAGCGGCACAGTCTGTCGGGCGGTATGCCAGAGTCTTTGAGCCAACGGGCTGCGGGGCACGACCCACCCCCATCAGAAGGAGGTAGCTGAAACCAGTGCTTCCCGCAGACCGCAGGGGCTATGGAGCGGAAGCCCAATGCAGATGGCAACTGCACTGCGAGGAAACCAGGCGGTGATGATGACTGAAGAGCAGGGGAACCAAATGGAAAGGATGACCAGCCAGCAGGGTCCTCAGTGAAGGAGCGGGACCCTGGGGGGTCTCAGGCAAAGGGGAGCCCACAACAGCCTCGAGCGGAGGAGGAAAACTCATGACGGCCTCGGGTTGAGAAGAGGAACCCATGATGGCCTCGGGTGGAGGACAGGAACCCACAATGGCCTCAGGTGAAGGAGAGTAACCCATGATGGCCTCGGGCGGAGAAGAGAAACCCTCGGTGAGCCCGGATGGAGACTGAGGGCCTACAGCGACCTTGTACAGGGGCACAGGCCCCAGGTTGCGCCCCAGGCTGGAGCGCAGCACCCACAGAGGTCCTGGACTGGGACGAAGCACCCGCGAAGGCCTCAGCCAGAGGGGAAGCAGCACCCATGGAGGTCCAAGACTGGGACGAAGCACCCACAGAAACCTCAGGAAGAGGGGGAGCAGCACTCACAGAGGTCCTGGGCTGGGACAGAGCGCCCGTGGAGACCTCAGCCAGAGGGGAAGCAGCACCCACAGGGACCTCAACCACAGGGGCTGGACCCACGGAGACCTCAGGTGGTGAGGCTGAACACATGGGAACCTTGGGCGATGGAGGTAGACCCACAGAGGCCTTTGGTGAAGTTGGGCAATCCACGGTAACCCTAGGGAAAGGCTCTGACAGGAGGGACATCGACATAGGGTCGGGGTCACCAGCGGCAGTGGAGCGCGGCCAGGTGAGCTCAGGTGCAGCTGATGGCTGCACTTGGCCCGCTCCACCAAGAGCCAGGCAAGATCTCTCCAAAACAAAGAAAGTGAAAACAAAGAAGAGCACTTGCCTGAGCTCAAGCTCTACCACCGTCCAGGACTCCATTGATCCAGGCGAGGACGTCTCGTGCCTGGTCTTCTGGAAGTCTAACTCCAGCTCTGCTGTGGTGGCCCCCACAGCAGGCATGGTGGAAAATGCGGTCCCTGAACCCCCTGGCGAAGCGACCAACGCAGATGGCTCGTCCGGCGTTGCAGCTGGAGGTTGTCTCACCGCTGGCGCTGGATCCCACGTAGCTGAAGCCAGGGGATGTGCAATCGTTGGCGCAGGTTTCAGGTCACTGGCAGTGCTAATGAATTTTACGTTAAATAACTGGAAGCTGTGGTCACCAGCAATTTACTGTATAAAATACAGTGATAATGTATATCTCTTGAAGGTATATTGTTTTGGAAACCATAAATTACAGTTTAGAACTGTTCTTTTCAGAGTAAATCATCACTAAAATAACTATAAAACTGTAAATGTAAATTAAAATTGTAATGTAAATTGTAAATATGATCTGAATACTAAATCTGACATCATACACCTTTTAGTGGAATGCCACACATTCAGCATGTTAAAGAGCCAGCGCAAAAGTAGCAGTGAGTGGCAGACTCTCGTGCTTTTCGAAGACACTCCTTCAGTGGAGGAAGATGCCAGAAAGGGAACAGATATGAGCACAGGCCGGGAAAAGCAACGATATTAAAACAGGTATGACATGTTGTGTTACTCTTGTTGTGCCCACACATCTTGCTGTCAGATCCTGTTGAGGCAGGGGAGCAGTCTGCAGAAATCAGACATGAGCAGGGAACTTTGAATTGAGCACGAAAGGTGGCAGAGGGAAATCACACTGTACATCGCTTTATTCTGAGAACATTTCAACTGTCTTAATTGCTTTTTTTTAGTTAACATTTTATCTACCTGATATGTTCCTAGGCCTAGCTTTGTTTTTTTCTTTATTTCTGGGCTCAAAAAATGTCTACACCTTTAACATCTTACTTCTGATTTTCCATTTTATTTCCTCTTTGGACAAGTCTTTCAGTCATGGGCTTGTCCTATAGTCTCCTCACCTCTGTTCATGTTGACATTCTTCTATTCACTTCAATAAGTCTACTGAAGTCTGTGTAAATTTGTGGTATTTTAAGAAAACCTATTAGAAAGACGTAACAAAAGAGCCTCACTAAATACCCTGGCGTTGATTCATTTAGTATGACAAAAAAGAGCGTCTCTGTCATCCACCTCCATCTTGTCAAACATCCACCTTCTAAAGAAAAAAGAAATGATAAACAAGCAGTTTAAAAAAATATACATAACAGATTACAAACTTCAAAATGTAACTCACAATGATGATGTGCTGTAATTGCAATGGAAATGGTGTGTTCACACCAATCACAAAGTGAAGATTTGCATCACTCTACTCACACGAATATAGCCGCCAAAGATGAGGGCAACAAGTGGAAATCCTGTCATAACTGCTGATGTCCGGTGAGGCTGACCGGTGCCCAGTTTGATGAGCTGCTAGCCCTCGTTATCAGATTGGTGGCAGGAGTTCACAGATAGAAACAAAGCACAGAAATCTGTCTCAGCTTCGGAGCAACTATCCATCTGTCTCTGGCAAGTGGATCTCTCATTTTCAAACGTTTATCCTCCATTATTGATGCTTATTACTGTAGAATAAAGGTGATTGGCTACTGCGACCAAGTGTCAAGGTGATCCCCCCTCCCCAGTTGAATAAAACTTAACTCATGCAGACTCAGATTCGTGCCTGCACAAGCACAGTTCAACATGTTGGTGTCTTTCCATTGACTCTGTATGTAATCACGCAGCATGAGAAATTCATGTCACATTTGGTCTGAATCAGAGGTTGTGCTAGGATTTACTGATGTCAAGATGATAGACACCAATAAACGAGGGCTAGCAATATATAAAAAAGCTGTAACTTTCCAAGAAAATGTTAAAGTTTACAAGAAAAACCTCACTAATTGATTAGAGAATTGGACATTTATGACAGAAAAAGTCAAATGTCTAAAACTGTAGAAAAATTGGCATTTTTTTTTTGTAAATGTGTGACTTTACTCCTGTAAATTGTATTACTTTTTTTTTTTAGAATTTTTCTTTCACATTTGTAAGGTGTGCTTTTTCTCACAAAAATGTCACTTTTTTTCTCATAAATTTGGGACTTGCTTATAGCAAATTTGTGACTTTTTAAATTGTAAATTAGCATTTTTGTCACATTTTTGCACATTTAATCTTGCAAATATGTCCTGAAATTACACTTACATCAGTATGCTAAATTTATGAATATCCCCTCACAACCACTATCCCCCTTGTTTAAAAAAAAATCACCACCTGCACAACGGCAACACAAAATGCCAAAGCTTAGGGCAATTAAAACACAAAAGAGTCCACAGATGCAGAGTACCTGTACCACTGCCTTAAAACACTAACCTGAAACTCTGAAGGAGACAGAAACCGGCGGCAGCTCCTGCACTGAAGTCTGGGCACAACGGGGGGAGGGAGGGGTGTTAGTGGCTCAGGCAGCAGTTCACACGGAATATTTGGAAAACTATAGTTATCAAACATTAAAACACATTTGAGGGGTAATTGGTGTCTCCCTGGAGAAAAATTTAATACTAATATCTTTTTTTTTTTTTTTTTTAAAGTTCTCCAAAAGGGCACTTCGGGAGGCAACGGGCCAGTCCTTGAACTGCAGTTCATGCCATCCTGTGCACGTGAGTCACCCATTATACTGAAGAATGGAGGCATGAGAATGGGGTTTGCGCTTTTTCTTGTGAACAGGGATTTCTATTAAACAGTGCTGTGTGGGCACTGTGTGGGAAAATTCTATAAAAAAAATATGTCTACGTACACACGTGTGGACTGGGAATGAAATGATTAAAGCACAACTAAATTAAGGGTTTGTTAATACAGAAATGCACAAATTAAACTACAAAAAAACAAAAGATAATTCCAAATAAGCAAAACAGAGTAAATAAGCTACCATTTCATTTCAGGTTGATGTCATCATCTTAATTTGATCTTCCATTCTGCAGTAGAGAATTAACACGAGTCTTGACTTCAGGCTTGATTTTTGTCTAAAGAATCTCTCCTAAACCGGTAACACCTGGATGGATTGTGTGGATCGTTACGGTGAATCACTGCCTTCTCTCCTCTCCACATCTAATTTCCTCTGCTGTCCATTATTATCTCTCCTATCATCCCCTCTGCTCACCGCTGCTCATCCTTCACTCTGCTCTCACGCTTTTCTATTTTTTTTCCTCCCATACCCACTTTAATCTCATATCTATTTAAACTTAAGGGTTTCTATCTGACACTGCCTACATACCAATCAACAAAACTTGTGCTATATGTAGAGGGCTTTAAAAACTAGAAAAGCACTCAGAGAGCGCAGACCTCCGCCAAGCGCCGCAGTTCCGCCCATACAGTCTTGAGATTCCTTGATCATGAAAACATATGAGAAGCAGTGGTTCAGTAGTTATTCACGAAAATAGCATTTTCCGTAATGGCGGCCACAGTTCCTCCCATACAGTGTTTGTGTGTACGTTTTCAGATTCCTTGACCATGAAAACATATGACTAGCAATTGGATTGACAATGATAGGATTAGTGGTTCAGTAGTTATTGTGGAAAATGGGATTTTCCATAATGGCGGCGACAGTTCCTCCCATACAGTGTTTGTGTGTACGTTTTCAGATTCCTTGACCATGAAAACATATGACTAGCAATTGTATTCACAATGATAGGATTAGTGGTTGAGTAGTTATTGAGGAAAATGGCATTTTCCGTAATGGCGGTGTAGCGCTACAGTTCCCCCCATACAGTGTTTGTGTGAACGTTTTCAGATTCTTTGACCCTGAAAACATATGACAAGCAATTGGATTGACAATGATAAGATTAGTGGTTCAGTAGTTATTCCCGAAAATGGCCTTTTGCGTAATGGCGGTTTAGCGCTACAGTTCCCCCCATACAGTGTTTGTGTGTACGTTTTCAGATTCCTTGACCATGAAAACATATGACTAGCAATTGGACTGACAATGATAGGATTAGTGGTTCAGTAGTTATTCTTGAAAATGGCCTTTTTGGTAATGGCGGCCACAGTTCCCCCCATACAGTGTTTGTGTGTACGTTTTCAGATTCCTTGGCCCTGCAAACATATGACTAGCAATTGGATTGACAATGATAGGATTAGTGGTTCAGTAGTTATTCTTGAAAATGGCCTTTTTGGTAATGGCGGCCACAGTTCCCCCCATACAGTGTTTGTGTGTACGTTTTCAGATTCCTTGGCCCTGCAAACATATGACTAGCAATTGGATTGACAATGATAGGATTAGTGGTTCAGTAGTTATTGTGGAAAATGGGATTTTCCATAATGGCGGCGACAGTTCCTCCCATACAGTGTTTGTGTGTACGTTTTCAGATTCCTTGACCATGAAAACATATGACTAGCAATTGTATTCACAATGATAGGATTAGTGGTTGAGTAGTTATTGAGGAAAATGGCATTTTCCGTAATGGCGGTGTAGCGCTACAGTTCCCCCCATACAGTGTTTGTGTGAACGTTTTCAGATTCTTTGACCCTGAAAACATATGACAAGCAATTGGATTGACAATGATAAGATTAGTGGTTCAGTAGTTATTCCCGAAAATGGCCTTTTGCGTAATGGCGGTTTAGCGCTACAGTTCCCCCCATACAGTGTTTGTGTGTACGTTTTCAGATTCCTTGACCATGAAAACATATGACTAGCAATTGGATTGACAATGATAGGATTAGTGGTTCAGTAGTTATTCTTGAAAATGGCCTTTTTGGTAATGGCGGCCACAGTTCCCCCCATACAGTGTTTGTGTGTACGTTTTCAGATTCCTTGGCCCTGCAAACATATGACTAGCAATTGGATTGACAATGATAGGATTAGTGGTTCAGTAGTTATTCACGAAAATCGCATTTTCCGTAATGGCGGTTTTCTTGTGGACAGTGATCCGGATCACCACCAAAATCTAATCATCTGTAGGATACCCCATTTCTGACAATCTGTGAAAATTTCCTGAAAATCCGTCCATAACTTCTTGAGTTATCTTGCTAACAGACAAACAAACAGACAGACAGACAAACAAACAAACAAACAAACAAACAAACAGACAAACCAACGCCGATGATCACATAACCTCCCCCTTTGGCGGAGGTAAAGATAACTTCAATGACCTAGCCACGTGTGGCTCTTGTGCACATAGCCAATAGCTCCCTGAGGCCTTGAGAACAAAAAAATCACAAATTTCCAAGAAAAGAAGTAACACATTTTTAAGCAAAAATTGTTGCACCCTCATGAGAATAATATAAAATGCAGAAAATCAGAAAACCTAAAATTTTATGTAAAGACATCTTGCAAATTTAGAGAAAATATTGCAATTTTTGGAGGAAAAAATACCCTCAACTAACAAAAGATCCCAAAATTTCTGGGGGGGGGGGGGGGGGATCATAAATTAACTGGGAAAAGGAAAATGTAACATATTTATGTTTTTAAAAAATGCTGCATTTTATCCATGAAATGAAATAAATTTACGAAGAAAAATGTAATAAAATGGAACAGACAAAAATTTATGGCAAAAATATTCCAAATTTATGGAAAAAGCTACAATTTTATAAGGAATAAATCCACAAATTTGCAAGAAAATGTTAAAAAAAAAATCTGCTGAAAAAATGACAAATTTACCAGAGAAGTTACAATTTTGTTAGAAAACTAGTATATTTATATGAAAACGTTTGCATTTTTACTTGGAAAAAGTAACAGATTTTCCCCCCAATAAAAGATATTTTATGAGAACAAAGTTTATTGGGGGTGGGCTGTAATTTTATTGGGAAAAAAATGACAAGTTTACATGAAAAAAGTCTTCAGTTTTATTCAACAAAGGTATGAAATTTGCAAAGAAAAATATGCCAAATTTATGAAAAAGGCAGCAACATTTATGCCAAAAATATAACAAATTTTGGAAAAACTTTACAGTTTGAGGAAAACATCAACACAAACTTGCAAGAAAAATAGACAATTTTTTGCAAATAATCAAATTTACCGGGAAATGTTGTAGTTTTGTGAGAAAAAGGTAACAGATTTGCAACCAACAAAGATGCAAATTTATGAGAAAAAACTCTTGAATCTGATCCGTCGTTGTGACTGCTGTTTTACCTTAGTATTCAAGCTTAACCCCTTGTACTCCGGTCAATTTCCCTAAAAACGCCAAAAAATAACATGCCCAAAGTAAATCGAAAGCTGTTCTTCAACCCTTTGCAGTATCTTCATGGGGTTGGTCTCATTTAAAAGAAAACACTTTGAATTTTTTGGCAGAACAGTCATAATCTCTCTAAGTGCTCCGGCCACTGAGTTACAGTCATCTAAACATAGTGAACTTGAAGAAAATAAATTTGGCCTGGGTGTTTTTTCGGATACAAATGCTTGCAAATAACACACAGCTTCAGATCCGGGCTGGAAAATGCAACAGAAATGTAGAACCAAGTGTTATCCAGCTGAGGTCAAAATTTTGTAACAATACCACAAAAAATGAATATATTACACAGCTTTTTCCTCAGGTAGTTCCCAGGCGTTTTTGAACTGTGCCAAATTGTGCCAAATGGCACAGTTTGGAAAAACGTCTGTAACTTTTGAATGATTCAATATAGAAGCTTCATCTTGGGCTCTAATGAAAGGTGACACTAAGGGCTGTGTGTGTGTGTGTGTGTGGAGGGGGGGGCTGTCCCCTCCCCCTCGCTACAGAGGACGGACATCGCCCGTTGCGCCACAGTCCATCATGCAGCGATGACGCACAGCTATAATTTACCGATCGGTCAAAAGTCATTTTGATTACAATTTTCAGGGATAAAGAATAATTTAGCTTAGAACACTTACATCTTCACAGCAGAAGCGGAGCTGGTGAACTTCTTCCTCATTGTCAGACGAACGCGACGCTGGTCTTGCGACCCGATCAAAACATAATTCCATTATTGCGGTTTTGCGCTTCCATGATTGCAGTTTTTGGCGAATGATTTTTCAAAACAAATAACAGTAGTAATTAAAAAAAGACTGGCGAACGCGTGTGTGTCACTCAGCTTTCGTCGTCGGCCTCTGTCGATCTATGATGACCATGGAAGAAAATCATAACGTCTACTCTGCTGGAACAAAAAACAAAAAAGCACCGCCTGCGGCCGAACATGCCAATGCGTGAATGGCAGTCGCTGTCACACAGGTTGCACTTGTGGATGGTCTCCGTGCTGCTGGGTCTGTGACGGTTCTTCCTGCGTGTCCTTTTTTCATCTGCTGCAGCAGTCTGTCTTCATCCAGCCTTACAAAAAACAGCTCGCGAACTTCTGTGCTTGGCTTGCTGCATTCACAGCGTTGGTAGGCGGGTCCTTCTTGCTAGGTTTTTAGTCATTGGTTCTTCAAGGTTTCAGAAACCCAATTCAAGGCTCTTATTATCTTATTATCTTATTATTATCTTATTATCTTATTATCATCTGTCAACTGACATCCTGGGCAACTTCTACCGCTGCGTGATAGAGAGCACCCTGACCAACTGTATCACACTCTGGTATGGGAGCTGCTCTGTAGCTGACCGCAAGGCACTGCAGCGGGTGGTGAAAACCGCCCAACGCATCACAGGGACTCCACTTCCAGCTATAGAGGACGTCTACAGGAAAAGATGTCTGCGCCGGGCACGCAGCATTCTTAGGGACTCCAACCATCCTGCTCATGGACTGTTCCAGCTTCTCCCCTCCAGAAGACGTTTCAGAAGCCTTCGGACTAGAACCAGCAGGTTTAGGAACAGTTTCTTTCCAACAGCTGTCACGTTATTGAACTTAGTTCCCCACTGACTCTCTTACAATCATCTTTTACCATCCTCACCTGTACATAACTGCATAACTACAAAACTACATCTAACTTATTGCACATTATTTGCACATAACAGTACTTTTAACTTTCTGCACTGCTGCATATATTTGCATATATTTGCTTAAATTGCACATACTGTTAATTACCGTATATACTGCACTGCTGTCCTTTGCACTTCTGATTGGATGCTAAACTGTGTTTCGTTACCTTGTATTCATACATGTGTAATGACAATAAAGTTGAATCTAATCTAATCTAATCTAATCTTATTAGTTGAATGAGAGGTCAATCAGATGATCTAATCTGTTCGCGGCTGTGTCTGCAGTGGAAGAACGGAAATGCAGCTTACGCAGCTCCATCATGCGTCCTAGAGCGCACGAGAGCGCACGAGGGTGCACGAGAGTGCCCTCGTGCGCTCTGGGACGCAGAGACTTGCCTGCCCGCGGTACAACGGAGTGCAAGAGGTTAAGCTACGGTCACAGATACCCTTACGAATGGCTGCGAACACTGCATGGACGATTTTTAGACCATTCCATACAGCTTTCTTAAGGCGGCCATAGGAGAATCCAGCATTCTTAGACAGTTTGTAAGTTTGTGGCCAGGTCAGTGGTCTTGTCCAAGATTTCTATGAATGCCCCACAAAAACCCTCATCGTAGGGTGACTGTACGAATGCCATAGGAACAACGTAAGAACTATGCAAGGTGTTGGCCATAAGTATGCCTCAAGAATACCTTAATTTGTTCTTGAGGGCCTCTTACAATGGTCATAAGAAAATTCACGCACAGCGTGCGTAAGGCAGTAGTGAGGCGCTCATAAGGTGGAAGTACGTAATTCATGTGGCATTTGTGCCAAAAGCCATAAGATCTTCCTACCAACAGCTTGAGAGTGCCGTGAGTTGCACAAAAAATTTTGTAAGATGGCAGGAAGTATGCCGTAGGAAGATCCCAAGGCTGTGGGGTGCAGGGTTAAGAGCCTCTACATGGCAACTCAGCTGATCCCATAGGTTTTCTATGGGATTCAGGTCTGGAGAAAGTGCAGGCCACTCCCTTTGAGGTATCCCAGCCTCCAGCAGCCGCTCCCTAGCGATGCAACCTCGATGAGCTAGAGCAGGGGTGTCAAACTCATTCCATAGAGGGCCAAGACCTTGCATGTTTTACTTCCACCCAATGTCTTCAACAGGTGTTTTCGCTGATTAGCAATCAGTGGGAAGAAATTCAGTGAACTCACCTGTTGAACACACTGGGTGGTGTCACGCCGCGCCATTCATCAGCGGCGCCACCTGCTCACGCACCTGCTACTCGTCAGCGGCGAAGGATAAAAGCCGCCTCGCCCTGAGCGTCGGCCTGAAGCCGTAGACTTCGTTTCCTTTGCATGGACTTCTACCACATTCTCTTCAGCATCCTCTTTACCGGTAAGAAGTTCACTTACCTCATCTCTCCAGTCTGCTCCCCTGTGCACAGGTGGATTCCTCGGCGGCGGACAATCCCGTCCCTCGTCTCTCCTCGCTGCTGCACCGAGCCCTGCAGGTGGCTGTCTCCCGGGCTTCCATCCTTGAAGCGCCAGTCATCTGCCCAAACAAGTAAGCTTCTCTCCCTCGCCTATTCTCCTCCCGTGTTGGTGTGTGCTCATCACCCTGTGTCTGATTTCTCCCATAGGGTTGCCGGCTGAACGGTCTCCTGCCTCTGGGTCCGAAGCAGACGCCCCCACCAACACATTAACATTCTGCAGACACGCACCCAAACATCCCTGTTGTTAATAAACAGTTTGAACTACTCTGAGCCTGTGTGTGTGCGTCTCCTGAGCCGAACGTTATGTCAGTACGGCTTCAGCAGAGCGGCTCGGCGGACGGCGGGCTCGCACACCGGTT
Source organism: Pholidichthys leucotaenia (assembly GCA_020510985.1). NCBI lineage: Eukaryota > Metazoa > Chordata > Actinopteri > Cichliformes > Pholidichthyidae > Pholidichthys > Pholidichthys leucotaenia. The sequence continues at coordinate 326,853,696 of CM035844.1, read as the reverse complement.
TACCATCCTCGAGGCTCGGGTGGATCAGATTGTTTATCAGCAACAGGTGGTTCTTAACCAATTATTAGAACTGACTAACCGATTGAACCGCTTGGACCCCCAACAGCCGTTCCTCCCGACTCGCCAGGGTGGCGCGGCTCCTGCTGTTCCAGCGGCCGTCCAGCCGGCTCCAGTGGCACCGGTTCGGCTCACGCCGATTCCGACCCCCGCCCGCTTTAGCGGTAAGCTCGGCGGAGCGCGGGGGTTTATTATGCAGTGTGAGTCCGTGTTCCACCGTGTGCCCGGAGATTTTCCCTCGGATCACAGCCGAATTGGTTACATAGGGAATCTTCTGGAGGGGCGTGCGTTAACTTGGACCTACGCCGTAATGGCGAGGCCCAGTTATGCCACCCTCACCTATGACCAATTCGTGAGGCGCTTTCTGGAGGTCTTTGACCACTCACAAACCGAAACGGTCCAGGTCGATCGGCTTCTCGCTCTCCAGCAGGGAAGCCGGTCGGCAGCGGACTACGCGGTCGACTTCCGGGTAGCGGCGGAGGAATTGGGCTGGGAGGAACGCTCCCTCTGTGGCCTGTTCCTCCGCAGCCTCAATAGTGATCTGAGGGATGAACTGGCTGGTCGGGATATCCCTGGGACGCTAGCGGAGCTGACGTCCTTAGCGATAAGTTTGGATAACAGGCTGCGCGAGCGCTCCTCGGGGCGGAGGTCTTCTTCTTCTCGCCCTCGTGGAGCCTCGCCGCACCTGTTCCAAGCTCGCCCCCTGGCGGCGCCGCCAGCATCGCGCCCCGAGGAGTCGGAGCCGATGGTGACGGGCTGGACTAAACTTTCCCCTGTGGAGAAACAACGCCGCCGTGAGTTGGGCCTCTGCATGTATTGCGGAGGCGACCAACACACCGTGGAGTGTTGCCCACGGAAAGCCAGTCGGTGGGGTCCGCGAGTCACTGTTGGAAGCCTCGCGGATGTCAATCGGTTAGGATCACTGACTCAATTGAAGCTGCCCATCCGTTTCTGCCATAACCCTACTGGGCACCTCACCCACGCACTGGTGGATTCGGGCGCAGAAGGCAGCTTCATTTCACAAAGCCTGGCAACCCGATTGGGCATCCGCTGCCAGGCACTCAATACTCCCATCTCCCTAATCCACCTCTCCCGTGCCACCCTCGGGAGAGTGACACATCAAACTGTTCCCCTACCGGTCATCATCTCGGGAAACCACCGGGAGGAAATGACCTTTTACGTCCTTCCCAACTCTGTGTCGCCCGTCATCCTGGGGTATCCCTGGCTCCGCCTTCACAATCCGGTCCTGGATTGGAAATCAGCTGGGATCTCGGCATGGAGTACGTTCTGTATGGGCACCTGCCTTCAGTCCGCTGCCTGCTCTCCGTCCGCTCCTCCCCCTGCGACGGACGCTGCACCCCCGGACCTGTCTCTGGTGCCCCCAGAATTTCACGACCTGGGTATGGTGTTCAGCAAAGCGAAAGCTATGTCTCTTCCCCCTCATCGGCCCTATGACTGCGCCATCAACCTCCGCCAGGGGGCTCCCTTACCTTCTGGTCGCCTTTATAGCCTGTCTGCGCCGGAGAAGGAGACGATGAACGCCTACCTGAAGGAATCTTTAAGTGCTGGGATTATCCGCCCATCATCGTCACCCGTGGGGGCAGGGTTCTTCTTCGTGGGGAAAAAGGATGGGTCCCTCCGCCCTTGTATCGACTACCGGGCCCTCAATAATATCACGGAGAAGGACCGTTACACCCTGCCTCTCATGGACACTGCTTTCCACTCCCTCCAGGGGGCGACCTGGTTCACCAAGCTGGACCTACGCAGCGCTTACCACCTCGTCCGGATCCGGGAGGGAGATGAGTGGAAAACGGCCTTCCGTACCCCGAACGGCCACTTTGAATATCTGGTGATGCCGTTCGGGTTGACCAACGCTCCTGCAGTCTTCCAGCGCCTCATAAATGACGTCCTCCGGGACTTCATTGGCCTTTTTGTGTTCGTCTACCTGGACGATATTCTCATCTTCTCCAAGTCCAGGGATGAGCACCAGGTCCACGTGAGGCGGGTCCTCCAAAGGCTGCTGGAGAACCGTCTGTACGTTAAGGCAGAAAAGTGTGAATTTTACGCCAGGAGCACGTCCTTCCTGGGGTTCATCATCGCCCACGATAGGGTGCTCCCCGACCCAGAGAAGGTAAAGGCGGTGGTGGAATGGCCCACACCTGCATCCCGGAAACAGGTGCAGCAATTTGTTGGCTTCGCCAATTTCTACCGCCGCTTTGTCCCCAACTTCAGTGCCATCGTGGGACCACTGACCCGCCTCACGTCCCCGAAGGTCCCGTTCCGGTGGACCGAAGAGGTCGCTGCCGCCTTTGAGGCGCTGAAGGCGGAATTCTCCTCCTCCCGGGTCCTTCGCCAGGTCGACCCCGCGCTGCAGTGCATTGTAGGGGTAGACGCCTCGGACACGGGAGTGGGAGCAGTGCTGTCCCAGCGGTCACCGGACGATGGCGCCAAGCGACCGTGCGCCTTCTTCTCCCGGCGCTTGTCCCCGGCGGAGAGAAACTACGATGTGGGGGACAGAGAGCTCTTGGCCATCAAGCTCGCCCTGCAGGAGTGGCGCCACTGGTTGGAGGGGGCAAGCCTGCCGTTTGTGGTCCTCACGGACCACAAGAACTTGGAATACTTACGATCTGCCAAGCGCCTGAACGCCCGCCAGGCGCGCTGGTCCCTGTTCTTCGCCAGGTTCCAATTTTCCATCACCTTCAGGCCTGGCTCTAAGAACGTCCTGCCTGACGCCCTCTCCAGGCAGTTCGCCCCCGTGGAGTCGGAGGAGGCGCCCCACTCCATCCTGCCCAGGTCGTGCGTCGTGGGAGCCATCTCGTGGGACATTGAGAGCAAGATCCGGAAGGCACAGCAGGTGGAACCTGACCCTGGCGGCGGACCGGAGGGGAGGCTGTTCGTGCCATCCGCGGTCCGAGGAGAGGTCATCCACTGGCTCCACACCTCCAAGCTCACCTGTCACCCTGGCACCTCCCGGATGATAGATCTCCTCCAACGGTCCTTTTGGTGGCCAGGCCTGCGGAGGGATGCAGCCCGCTACGCCCGGGCTTGCCCAATCTGTGCCACCTGCAAATCGGGAAATGCCCCTCCAGCGGGTCTGCTCCAGCCCCTGCCCGTCCCTGGCAGGCCCTGGTCGCACATCGCTCTGGATTTCGTCACCGGACTCCCCATCTCCAACTCCTATGACACCATCCTGACCATCGTGGACCGCTTCTCCAAGGCCGTGCACTTCATCCCCCTGCGAGGCCTCCCTACTGCCCTGGAGACGGCGGACCTCCTCGTCCAACACGTGGTCAGGCTGCATGGGATTCCGGTGGACGTGGTCTCGGACCGGGGCCCCCAGTTTTCATCTGAGGTTTGGAGGTCATTCTGCAACGCCATCGGAGCCAAGGTGAGCCTCTCCTCCGGCCATCACCCCCAATCCAACGGGCAGTGTGAGAGGACCAACCAGGAGCTGGAGGCTGCGCTCCGCTGTGTGTCCAGATCCAAACCCGCGTCCTGGAGCAACCATCTTGCCTGGGTTGAATATGCCCACAACACCGCTCGCTCTTCTGCTACAGGGATGTCCCCCTTCAAAGCGTCCCTGGGTTACGACCCCCCGCTGTTTCCGGAGCAGGAGAGTGAGGTAACTGTCCCGTCAGTTAGGGCCCATCTCAGGCAGTTCCGCTCCACCTGGGCTGCCGCGCGCCATGCGCTATTACGCACAGCGGAGCGCAACAGGACTGTGGCGGACCGGCGTAGGAGACCTGCCCCGGCGTACAGAGTTGGGCAGCTTGTTTACATTTCCACCCAGGACGTCACTCTAAAAGGCGAGAGGAGAAAGCTGGCACAGCGCTTCATGGGTCCCTACCCCATCACCCGGATCATCAACCCGGTGGCTGTGCGCGTGGCTATTCCCCCCTCCCTCCGCATTCATCCTACTTTCCACGTGTCGAAGGTGAAACTGGCGGTTTCTGACCCCCTTTGCCCTCCTCCTGCAGCGCAACCCGCGCCCCGGATGATTGGTGGCCATCCGGCCTGGTCCGCTTCCTCCATCCTGGACTCCCGGCGCCGGGGTCGTGGGTTGCAATACTTGGTGGACTGGGAGGGCTATGGGCCCGAGCATCGACAGTGGGTGCCCCCGTCGTTTGTGTTGGACCCATCGCTCATCGCGGACTTCCACCGAGCGCACCCGGATAAGCCATCGCCAGGAGGCGCTGCTAGAGGGGGGAGTACTGTCACGCCGCGCCATTCATCAGCGGCGCCACCTGCTCACGCACCTGCTACTCGTCAGCGGCGAAGGATAAAAGCCGCCTCGCCCTGAGCGTCGGCCTGAAGCCGTAGACTTCGTTTCCTTTGCATGGACTTCTACCACATTCTCTTCAGCATCCTCTTTACCGGTAAGAAGTTCACTTACCTCATCTCTCCAGTCTGCTCCCCTGTGCACAGGTGGATTCCTCGGCGGCGGACAATCCCGTCCCTCGTCTCTCCTCGCTGCTGCACCGAGCCCTGCAGGTGGCTGTCTCCCGGGCTTCCATCCTTGAAGCGCCAGTCATCTGCCCAAACAAGTAAGCTTCTCTCCCTCGCCTATTCTCCTCCCGTGTTGGTGTGTGCTCATCACCCTGTGTCTGATTTCTCCCATAGGGTTGCCGGCTGAACGGTCTCCTGCCTCTGGGTCCGAAGCAGACGCCCCCACCAACACATTAACATTCTGCAGACACGCACCCAAACATCCCTGTTGTTAATAAACAGTTTGAACTACTCTGAGCCTGTGTGTGTGCGTCTCCTGAGCCGAACGTTATGTCAGGTGGAGGTAAAACCTGCAGGGTCTTGGCCCTCCATGGAATGAGTTTGACACCCGTGAGCTAGAGCATTGTCATCCATGAAGATGAATCTAGGCCTGTGTTGTTCATGCAGGGGCACAATGACTGGATTAATGATGTTTTTCAGGTAGTATCGGCTTGTCACTGTACCATTTACAAGGTGTAGGGCAGTTCTTTATTGAGTAGCAGGAGTGATGATGATATAAACAGGCAAGGACACAGTCCAAGGACGGATAATTTTTTCACACATAAGGAGTTGTTCAGAACTCCTTATACAAAGATATAGAGTGAAGATAATCAAGTCAGTGGTGGTAATGCAGCTGTAAGCTGGTTGCTAACTGCCAATCAAATTTAAAAGAAGAAGAAGAGTAGACACACCTGCCAAGACTGTAACACCACCACCACCAAAGGCTTGTCAGTGGCTGATGCATAGTGCTCTCCTTGACGTCTCCAACATCGTTGGCGGCCATCGTTTCTTCTCAACTTGAATCGACTTTCATCAGAGAACAGCACTGAGGCCCACTGGTCCTTTGTCCAGCATAAATGCTTCCTGGCCCATACAAGACAACGATGCCTGTACCTGGTGGTGTCGTCAGGTACCCTTGCAGGTCGTCTAGCACTCAGACCACACTGATGTAAATGGTTCTGAATGGTCTGACATGACACAAGGGTGCCTCTTACCTCCCTTAAATGTGCCTAGAGTTGAGTAACATTCATTATCCGGTTCCACAGGGCACTGTTCACAATGAAGTGTTCATCAGCGTGGGATGTGGCCAAAGGACGTCCACTTCTATGCCTTTCTGTGACTCTTCCAATCTCTTTGCATCTCTTACAACCTGCTGATGACACTTTGTGACACTCTAAGCCCAGTGGCCACTTCCCTCTGAGAACATCCTGTTTGAAGCCTCACAGTGGTGAGGTACTGTTGATCAATTGTTAGGTATTGTCTTGGTCTCATGTCAAAATGTGAACAGCATGATGAGGCGGACTGTTTAAATACCAATTCTAATTGAACCAGAAAATTTATTTGTTGATTCATGGATCAAACACATGTTGTGAATTTTGCCGTTAAGCACCTTGTAGCATGTTATGCTAACAGCTTAACAGCATGTTATGCAAAAAGTACTAAAACATTGAACAGTTTGACATGTGCATTCAAAAGGTTAGAGAAGGTCAAATTAAGTTCACCTGTAAAGGTTATAGTGCATTTTAGGTGCATCCTGAAATTTTACCTGAAAGACGAATACCCCTATCTTTTTGTGAGTAGTGTATTTTTGTTGCTCCATTCTGATTTTTGGGGGGGATAAAAATCACTCAAAGTGGCTCTTTGTGTAGTACAGGTTGCTGACCCCTGACTTAAATATCAGGATGGAGCTCATGAATGTTGTAAAACATTTTGTTTACTCTCCAATATGTTCACTGAACTGAGAGTTGGTTGAAATAAGCGGCCGCTGCTCGTTCGCTGCCTGGGTGGGTGAATCGGCAGGTGATCCCTGGCTTCCAGTACTGTTCTGGTAAGTGATTCGGCACAGTACACTCACCCATAAAATCTAGTACATTTGAACGAAACGTTTGTGAATGTTGCAGCACTAGAGGCAACTGTGATGAGTTTGCTGGATCCAAATCTGTTAAGAGCAAACCTTTCTCCTCTTCCTCTCCAGGCACTACTCAAATCTCAAGCTGCTTCGTTTCTGCCAGTTTAATCCTTTCATGCTAGGAAAAAAGGATTAGTCACTTCTCTAGTCCTCATCATATGTGCACGTCACTTTCGTTTTTGAGTCGGCGCACACGACCAAAAACAATGAAGTGCTGACACTCGGGGCTAAAACTTTTATCTGGTCGGAGCTGCTTTAAAGAACTGAGGCAGTGATGAATGTTGTTGTCATCTCTGTGTGGCAGCTGCAGGGTTGGAATCAATGCCAGAAATCAGAGGAGACACTTGCCCACAGCACAAGAATCACAATAAACCCCCATTTATCAATCAAAAACAGCTCACAAAGAAATCAGTTTGGCATCAGAATTACAGAGTGCATAATGATTCCAAAAATAGATGCCCTGACCTTTATTCAGTCAACCTAAGGTGAAAAAACAAAGTAATTTTTCTGGTCGTTCTCACCTTTGAAAGTCCTGGTTTACCACATGTTTGGCAGAATCAGGAAAATTCGGGGTAACTTATACAACTGTTAGTTTCAACTAGTGCAATAGTACTCAAGATTGGTCTTGGTTTTCAGACCACTTTTTCAAGGTCTTGGTCTCGTGTCGGACAAAACAGATTTGGGATTTTAACGTCAAGAAGAAGAAAGCCAAGTTTATCGTCATTCAATTCAATTTTCTCTCATCATCCATTTAAAACCTATTAAGCCCCAGAGGCCCCAAATTTGGGGCTTGACATCACTGCTCATAAAAAAAATCTGATATCACATAAGACACCCTTGGCACAGATGGCTCTAGTAGATTTTCAGAACAAAATCAAACAGTTGGACTTTTATGGAATGAATATATGTAATGATACATTAGTGAAACATAATTATTTTTTATTGTTTGGTACCTGAGTAATCTAAAATAGCACAAATGGTGCTAACTGCACACAGATACTTCTTCAGTAATGTCTGTCTAAAAATTCTATTTTGTCATTATTTTTTAAATTAATTTTGGTGTATTTTGATTTGCTAGAGGTTCTAGGCTACTGCAGTATTATTCTAAAAGGATATTTAGTGTAAAAATACCAATGTATTTTAGGTGAGAATGAAATTTTTCCTTTTCTGTTGTGTTACATCTTCATTTACTTTGACCCAGTAGCATATTCAGTGATTCTTACACCTCTGAAATAATCTCACAAGTGTTACCTTTATTATGATACCAAGATAATATGAATAAACCCTATGGTTGCTGAGATATACTCAGTTAATTTTGGATATGCTATTTTTGAGCAGAATCTACAAAAATAGGCTTGGGGCTTAGCAGGCTTAATTTAAAATGGTGGGCCCAGAGGATGGGGACGCTGGCCTCCTGGCGCCTGGGGCTGGCGTTGGCCATGCTGGGGGGGGGGGGGGGGCAGTCCGGGGGGGTGGGCCCCCCGTGCCGGCCGCTTGCCAGCCCGGCCCCCCTTGGTCATCCCTCCTGGGGCGGATGCCTGGCTGTCCCGGGGCTTGTTGGCCTCAGGACACCTGTGACCTGTGCCCGGTGGGGGTTGATGGCGTTGTCCTGCTTGCTCGGGGTTTCCGGGTGTGGGGGGGGGGGGGTTGCTGTGACAGCCACCCTCTTTGTATGTTCCCTGACAAACTATTCACATGCACACCCTTATTTTGCGCAAGCTCTCATACACACACATGCACACACACGTCTCTCCTTTAACAGGTGCAGATACCAGACTCGTGTTGAGACCTCTTCAGTGGAAGAAACAGTCTGCCTTGGGTTTGTTTCAGTTGGTAGTTTGTCTTCTTTGTTTGTTCCTCTCTCTTTCCCCCCCCCCACCCCTCCTTTCCCCACTCCCCCCTTGTTAGGTCCTTCGTGGGTAAAACAATTTAAATAAAGCATTAAAAGTACAAGCTAGTAAAAGGAAAAGCTAGTAAAAGTACAAGAGGAGTTTATAAACAATATACAGTACATGCAATATGTCACAAAAGTGAGTACACCCCCTCACATTTTTGTAAATATTATATCTTTTCATGGGACAACACTAAATACATGACACTTTGATGCAATGTAAAGTATACAGTGTACAGCTTGCATAACAGTGTAAATTTGCTGTCCCCTCAAAATAAACACACAGCCATTAATGTCTAAACCGCTGGCAACAAAAGGGAGTACGCCCTTAGTGACAATGTCCAAATTGTGCCCAAAGTGTCAATATTTTGTGTGGCCACCATTATTTTCCAGCACTGCCTTAACTCTCTTGGGCATGGAGTTCACTAGAGCTTCACAGGCTGCCACTGGAATCCTCTTCCACTCCTCCATGACAACATCATGGTGTTAGAGACCTTGCGCTCCTCCACCTTCCGTTTGAGGATGCCCCACAGATGCTCAATAGGGTTTAGGTCAGGAGACATGCTTGGCCAGTCCATCACCTTTACCCTCAATTTCTTTAGCAAGGCAGTGGTCGTCTTGGAGGTGTGTTTGGGGTTATTATCACATTGGAATACTGCTCTGCGGGGGCCAGTTTCCGATCATTCTCTGCTTCAGTATGTCACAGTACATGTTGGAATTGGTTCCAGTAATCCATGTCCTTAGTCTGCTTGCCTTCAGTAAACTGTTTGCAGGCTTTCTTGTGCATCATCTTTAAAAGAGTCTTCCTTCTGGGATAACAGCCATGCAGACCAATTTGATGCAGTGTGTGGCGTATGGTCTGAGCACTGACAGGCTGACCCCCCACCTCTTCAACCTCTGCAGCAATGCTGGCAGCACTCATACGTCTGTTTTCAAAAGACAACCTCTGGATATGATGCTGAGCACATGCACTCAACTTCTTTGGTTGACCATGGCGAGGCCTGTTCTAAGTGAAACCTGTCCTGTTAAACCGCTGGATGGTCTTGACCACCATGCTGCAGTTCAGTTTCAGGGTGTTGGCAATCTTCTTATATCCTAGGCTATCTTTCAGGGTGTTGGCAATCTTCTTATATCCTAGGATATCTTTATGTAGAGCAACAATTCTTTTTTTCAGATCCTCAGAGAGTTCTTTGCCATGAGGTTCCAAGTTGAGTTTCCAGTGACCAGTATGAAAGAGTGTGAGAGCAATAACACCAAATTTAACACACCTGCTCCCCATTCACACCTGAGACCTTGTAACACTAACGAGTCGCATGACACCGGGGAGGAAAAATGGCTAATTGGGCACAATTTGCACATTTTCACTAGGGGCGTGCTCACCTTTGTTGCCAGTGGTTTATACATTAATGGCTGTGTGTTGAGTTATTTTGACGGGACAGCAAATTTACACCGTTATACAAGCTGTACACTTACTTCTTTACATTGTATCAAAGTGGCATATCTTCAGTGTTGTCCCATGAAAAGATATAATAAAATATTTACAAAAATGTGAGGGGATGTACTCACTTTTGTGAGACACTGTATATATAAGATAAGCCTTTATTAGTCCCACAACGGGGAAATTCCAGGATTGCAACAGCACAGGGATAGCAACACTCAGAGCAACAATCAGAAGGCAAGAAAAAAAAAAAAAAAACAAGCAAACAAGAGCAGCTAATATACATATGTACATATTACTATAAAATATATATATACACACACACACACAGACACACAGTGCAGAGCATTGTAGCTGGATGGAATAAATATATGAATATATGAACACACAGTGCAGAGCATTGTAGCTAGATGGAATAAATATGTAAATATATAAACACCCACAGTACGGAGCATTGCAGCTAGGTGGAATAAATATGCAAGTATATAAACACACACAGTGCGGAGCAATGTAGCTAGATGGAATAATATGTAGATATATAAAAACACAATGCGGAGCATTGTAGCTAGATGGAATAAATATATAGATATATAAATATAAACACACCCAGTGCTGAGCATTGTAGCTAGATGGAATAAATATATAGATATATAAATATAAACACACCCAGTGCAGAGCATTGTAGCTAGATGGAATAAATATGTAAATATATAAACACACACAGTGCAGAGCATTGTTGCTAGGTGGGATGAAACAGCATAACCGTCTATTTAGTTATCCTACATGGTATGATTATGTGCCCATACATATTCTCACCCTCCATAGCGACCGGTATGTTCCTAGTTGTATGCCGGAGAGGACCATTGTGTAAGTCTATTGCATCTTTTGCATTCAAAAAAAAACTATTAGTTTGTTACGTCTTTTTGCTATCTCTGCGAGCAGCCCTGCTTAGGTTGTACAGTCTGACAGCCGTTGGTAGGAAGGACCTACGAAACCTCTCGGTTGTGCACCTGGGATGATGTAGTCTGCTGCTAAATGAGCTCCTCAGTGCATCCAGTATGTCCTGCATAGGGTGGAACTCGGACTCCAGCAGAGATGACAGTTTAGCCACCGTCCTTCTCTCTCCTATCTCCTCCATCGGATCAAGGCGTTGCCCCAGGACAGAGCTAGCTTTCTTAATCAGTTTGTTCAGTCTCTTCCTATCGGCTGCAGTAATGCCACTGCCCCAGCAGACCACTCCAAAAGTGATGGCTGATGCCACCACCGTGTCATAGAATGACTTCAGCAGCGCCCCTTGTACACCAAAAGACCTGAGTCTCCTCAGCAGGAATAGCCTGCGCTGTCCCTTCTTGTAGAGTGCGTCAGTATTGTGTGACCAGTCTAGTTTATTGTTCAGATGAATACCCAGGTACTTGTAGGATGTCACCATCTCGATGTCTGTTCCCTGTATATTTACTGGTGCTGTGAGGGGCTGCCCATGCCTGCGGCAGTCCACCACCAGCTCCTTAGTTTTCCTCGCGTTGATCTGGAGGCAGTTCCGATGGCACCAGTCCACAAAGTCCTGGATAAGCCCTCTGTACTCAGCTTCATCTCTGCTGGAGATGAGACCAACGATCGCAGAGTCATCAGAGAACTTCTGTAGATGGCAATGTGTTGTGTTGTGTGAGAAGTCCGCAGTATAAAGAGTGAACAGGAAGGGAGCCAGCACCGTTCCCTGGGGGGCCCCCGTGCTACTGATGATCGTGTCGGAAACACAGTCCCGGGTTCTCACAAACTGAGGCCGGTTCGTGAGGTAGTCCAGGATCCATGATGACAGGTGCTGGTCCACCCCTGCGCGCAGCAGCTTGTCCTTCAGGATCATCGGTTGGATGGTGTTGAAAGCACTGGAGAAGTCAAAGAACATGATCCTCACCATATTCCCGGGCTTCTCCAGGTGGGACAGAGAACGGTGAAGGAGGAAGATCACCGCATCCTCCACCCCAATGCCATGCTGGTAGGCGAACTGGAGTGGATCCATCGCTGGTTCCACCAGGGGGCGGAGATGAGCAAGGAGCAGTCTCTCCAGGGTCTTCATCAAGTGGGACGTCAAGGCCACCGGTCTGAAGCTGTTCAGGTCTTTGGGGTGGGAAGTTTTTGGTACAGGTACCACACAAGATGTTTTCCACAGCTGTGGTACCCTCCCCAGTTTCAGGCTCATGTTGAAGATATACGTCACAATCCCACACAGCTGGTCTGCACAGGACTTGAGGAGCTTTGCGCTGATGCCGTCCGGTCCCGACGCCTTCCTCGCCTTGATCTTCCTCAGCTCCGTCCTCACCTGGGTCTTGGTCAGGGTCAGGATGGGGGGCTGTGTGTTGGGAGTGGGGGGGGGGGGTGTCGGTGGAGTGGGGAGTGGGTAGCAGGACTTGATTTCTTAGAGGCAGCAGTGGTTGTTGTGCAGACAGGGGGGAGGGCGGTTGGTCAAATCTATTGAAAAACAGATTCAGGTTGTTCGCCCACTCCCTGCCCCCCGTGGCCTGGGGGGAGGTATTCTGGAGCCCCGAGATGGTTTTGAGGTTTCTCCAGACCCCGCTGATGTCGCTCTGTTGCAGCTTGTCCTCCATCTTCTTCCTGAAGCTGTCCTTGCCTTCTCTGATCTTTCTCCTCAGCTCCCTCTGTACGGACTTCAGCATCTCCCTGTTCCCCGACCTGAAGATCCTCTTCTTCTCTCTCAGAAGTGTTTTTATCTCAGGGTTGATCCAGGGTTTGTTGTTTGAGTGACGCCGTATGGTCTTGGTGGGAACGGATTTGTCCACACAGAAGCTGAGGTAGCCCGTGAAGGTGTGAATGAGGCCATCGATGTCCTCACCATGTGGATCGCAGAGCTGCTTCCAGGCAGTGGCTTCAAAACAGTCCTTTAGAGTGTCCATTGTCTCCTCAGACCATAACTCCACAGTGTGCATGGCCGGAGGTTGTCTGTGCACTAGGGGTTTGTACACCGGTCGGAGATGAACCAAGTTGTGATCCGATCTCCCAAGTGGGGGGAGTTGTGATGAGGTGTACGCCTCCTTAGTGTTTGCGTAGAACAAATCCAGTGTTTTATTGTCTCTAGTGTGGCATGTGACATACTGGGTGAAAGTGGGCAGAATGGGAGACAGTGAAACGTGGTTGAAATCACCTGAGATGAGGAGAAGAGCATCTGGGTGTTCTGTCTGCAGCCTGCTGGTTACTGAATGGATGACGTCACGCGCTGTCCCAGCGTTCGCCGTCGGATTTGCATAAACAACAATGCAGATCACGTGTGAGTGTTCTCTCGGGAGATATGTAGGCCTCATGCTAACAGCTAGCAACTCAATGTCTTTGCTGCAGTGTCGTTGTTTAACAGTGATATGTCCCGGTCTACACCAGTTGTTGTTAACATACATTATCACTCCACCGCCCCTAGTTTTGCCACTCTCTGGTGTTCGGTCAGCTCGTATCATGTGAAAACCCTCCAGCTCAATGTTAGCATCTGCTGCTAGTTCAGTTAGCCACGTCTCAGTAAACAAAAGGAGAGAGCACTCCCGGTAAGTGCTATCATAACGGGAGATAGCCGCTAGCTCATCTAACTTTCCCAGTATCGACCGTACATTTCCCATGACAACAGATGGAAGGGAGGGTCTGTACCTTATATTTTTTGTCCTCCGCCTTACTCCAGCCCGGCAGCCGCGGCGTTTTCACCTCAGTTCTCTCGGTATGTCGAGTTTTTCCAGTGGGACCGGGTGGCGGTTAAATGCTAGCAGCTCTTCCCTGTTGTATCGTATCCTGCTATAAACAGTGGCTCCTTCCACTGGCTCAGGAGACATTTGGGACGATCTGTGTGTCCGTGATATAAGTGGGGTGAAAAAAAAAGTGATCAAAAGAGAGAGGAAGGGAAAAAAAAACTCGGAATCGAGCCGCTGTTGCAAAAGGCAGCCGACTGGTGTGGCGCCGAGAGGAGAAAAAAAATGTACTGTATGAACTGTATAAAGCTCCTTTTGGCAAAGTAAATCTGTTTGGCACAATAAGGGAAGCAAATTTCTGTTCTGTTAATAATAATAATTTAAAATGGTGAAACACAAACAACAAGGTTCTTTCTCCAGGATTCACGGTCCCTCATTGTTGACAGTAGGTCTGATCTGATGAGTCCAGTATCTTGTTCCAGGAGGCTTTGTAAAGTTGCAAAGGAGCAGCCTAAGCGTCATTGAGCATTAGGTGACCAGAAGAGGAAGCTTTCCAGCAGTTTCATCATAGCAGACAACATGATCCACAAGAACAAGATGGTGGGATCTGATGGCATCAAAGATTTTTGCCAGCAAGTGGTGTGACTACGTCAAGAGATGCTGTGAGCTGCATAGAGCATTTTTGTGTAGGCGCCATCTATTCTTGTGGTGCAAGCAACATTCGGTGTCCAAGAATCAGAGGCATACAGGAGGATGGTTTCAACAGCAGCCTTGAACACTTTAGTCTTTGACTGATTTCTGATAAGTGCTTTCCAGATCTTCTCCCATGTCATGGTCTGCATCAGTCAATTCCCCTAGGTACCTCAACTCTTGAACTAGATCAATCCTGGAGCCGTCTGAAGCAAGAAGTGGACTATCAGAGATAGGGTATGCGGCATGCATTGAAGAGAGAACGAACTCTCTGGACATGTTTTACCTATGTTTCGGTAGGTGGATAACATCTGTGGATCGCTGAGTGCTCTCCAGAGAATGATCTAAAGTATGATTCAAGCCTGTATGAAATTGAAGCACAGAATCGAAGAGAGAGAAATTTTTTATTCTCTGAGTGCACTGTGCAGATTTGACCTTGTGTTTTGGTGCCTTTGTTTACATTCCTCCTCGATGAAGATAACGCTGGGAAGTGGCTTATGTCTACCCATACATCAACAATCAGTTGTTGTCGTCAGCGGATTGGTCTCTCAAGGACATTGCCCATGTGCCTTCTGCAAGGAAGAGGAAAAGAGAGACAGACTCTGATCTTTGACTTGTTTATAAGTCACATGATTATAACATCTATCCACTGCCTGGAGGCGCCCTCTGCTGCTCACTAACAACTGTTACACTCACACTACACAATGACATGCAAATATACACACACTGCTCTCCCTCCCTCTGCTGTGTGATTGTATCTATTGTCTGCTAATGTGCATAGAGGGTTTTTTTCTGTGTAATCAAAATTTGGCTCATGAGCTTATATGAGCTTATACGAGCGTGATTCTGATAACTATGTTTTTTCTCTCTGCCTATTGTGTTTCTCCCCCCCCCCTTCCCCCCTTTACCCCCACTGCAGACAGGCGCCTATGGCTGCCGTGTCATTGGATGCGCCTAATGTGCGCGCCCAATGTCAAGTCAAATTCCTTGTGTGTTTACTTGTAAATATACTTGGCAATAAAGCTGATTCTGATTCTGATTCTGATTCTGAGGGTTCAGGTTCATATATTTGGTCTTCAATGCATTGAGGAATAGGCATACAATTGTTCATGTTTGTAGTTTTTCTAATGGTTGAATAGTGAATGCGGTGTGCCATGCCTACATACATGCATTGCAGTAGTTGAATGAACTATTTGATCCTGGCCGTTGATCCAATAAGATTTTTCTGCCCAGCATTATGGTTAAGTTAACCATGGACAATACAATTCCTTCACCAAACTTAACCATCCACGATGGCTTCACCGTGACCCAGGTGGCTAAACAGGTGTTATGCCTTGCGAAAGGGCAACCCCCAACTATGCAAGGCA
Organism: Pholidichthys leucotaenia; assembly: GCA_020510985.1. Lineage (NCBI taxonomy): Eukaryota > Metazoa > Chordata > Actinopteri > Cichliformes > Pholidichthyidae > Pholidichthys > Pholidichthys leucotaenia. Next base: position 326,838,179 of record CM035844.1, on the reverse strand, counting down.
CAGTTGTCAATCTGTGAGGCTTTTTCCACATAGCAATCCATACAGCCAAGCATGTGCAGTGGAATGAAATTACATTCCTCCTATGAGAAAGGCCACCGCTATGTAAGGTGTCACCACGACTTTCCCTTCCTCCATTCCATTATGCTGAGCGCCAAGCTAGAAGGTGGGAAGTACCATTTTTATTATCTGGTCTTTGGCATGACCTGGCTGGTGCATGAGCCCACGGCCTCCCAGCTTTTTGTCCACATAATTAGTATGACTGCAAAGAAATATTCAATTACATTAGAAATCTTGATTGTCTGTCATGACAGAAAATTGTTTTTGGTGTGTCTCAATATATAATGATAGCACAAGAAATACCAAACCATACAATAGTAGAATAATAAAATACACAGCATACCAACTTATTAACATGATTTTAATGACATGGATTAATGACATGAATTAAAAATTACATGCTGAAGTGAATTCAGAACTCCATATTTTCCTGATGTTTGTTTAAAATCTTTATGGCAATAGGGACAAAAGAGTTCCAATAGAGGTTTTTCTGAACCAAACGGACTTTGTAGCAGCATCCTGATGGTAGTAGTTGAAAGGACTGGTGCAGCGAATGTGTAGAGTCCTTTACAATGAAGTTAGCTCTCTGTTCAACTGCTTGAGTGTGAAGTGCTGACAATTGACTGTGTCTCTCCAGTTATTTTACTCACTTGGTTGATGATTCCAGAAAGCTTCAGTTTGTCGCTCACTGTAGTGAAACTAAACCAGGATATAATATTATAACTGAGTGCACATTAAATAAGTGAGTTACAGTATATACAGATGTTAAAATGTCCTTCCTAACATCAAAACTTCTAAGCTTCCTCAGTGAAAACAGACATTGTTGGGTCTTCTTGCATACTTGGTCTATAATGTTGAGAAAAGGACAGAAGGCTGTCAAAGGGCAAACCCAAACAAAGAGTGGGAAGAATTGACATATATTTGTCTCCGCCCACAACACAGTTCCTTTGTCTTGGAAAAGTTAAGATCCAAAGAACTCTTCATTAGCCAAGTCATTAAAAACTCCTCCTGCCAGTAATATACGGATAAGCATGTCTGGTCCTTCACCTGGGCCACCAGAGACATATCATCTGCATGTTTAAGAAGCAGACTACTATTGCTACTGCAAGTTAGATTGACTGTATAAATTGAAAATATGATGGAGGACAAGACACAACCCGGTGGAACTCCAGTGCTTACAGATGTGTTATTGGATGTGTATCACTCCGTTTCAGTGATGTTCTGGTGAGTGAGTGAGTGAGTGAGTGAGTGAGTGAGTGTGTTTTCTTGTTTAGTACCATGTCAGCATCTAGGGCTATTTCATGGCAAAAAATAGAACTAATAAGAAAAGTGAGTTAAAAAATTATATAGAGATAGGATGCTAAATGAAAGAATAAATAAACAGATGGACAAATAGATAAACACAGATATATACTGTAGATACTGTACATGTAGATACAATAAAATAGAAAAATTAAATAAGATGCTTCAGATGCACATGTGCGAAAAACCCTAAAATTTTCTTTGGTGGTGCCTTATTAAAAATATCTTTCAGTGACTTTTGAGTATAAAAACATGAGTGATGTTCTGGTAATCTATAAATTACAGTGGTGTGAAAAAGTGTTTGCCCCCTTCCTGATTTCTCATTTTTTTGTATGTTTGTCACACTTAAATGTTTCAGATCATCAAACAAATTTATATATTAGACAAAGATAACACAAGTAAACACAAAATGCAGTTTTTAAATGAAGGCATTTATTATTAAGGGTAAAAAAAAATCCAAACCTAAATGGCCCTGCGTGAGAAAGTGATTGCCCCCCTCTGTTAAAACATAAATTAACTGTGGTTTATCACATCTTTGGAAAGCTGAGTTCAATTTCTCTAGCCACACCCAGGCCTGATTACTGCCACACCTGTTCTCAATCAAGAAATCACTTAAATAAGACCTGCCTGACAAAGTGAAGTAGACCAAAAGATCCTCAAAAGCTAGACATCATCAAAGAAATTCAGGAACATATAAGAAAAAGTAATTGAGATCTATCGGTCTGGAAAAGGTTATAAATCCATTTCTAAAGCTTTGGGACTCCAGCAAACCACAGTGAGAGCCATTATCCACAAATGACGAAAACATGGAACAGTGGTGAACCTTCCCAGGAGTGGCCGGCGACCCAAAATTACCCCAAGAGCGCAGCAACAACTCATCCAAGAGGTCACAGAAGACCCCACAACAGCATCATAAAGAACTGCAGGCCTCACTTGCCTCAGTTAAGGTCAGTGTTCATGAATCCACCATAAGAAAGAGACTGGGCAAAAATGGCCTGCATGGCAGAGTTCCAAGACGAAAACCACTGCTGAGCAAAAAGAACATAAAGGCTAGTCTCAGTTTTGCCAGAAAACATCTTGATGATCCCCAGGACTTTTGAGTGAATACTCTGTGGACTGACGAGACAAAAGTTGAACTTTTTGGAAGGTGCGTGTCCCACTGCATCCAGCATAAAAGTAACACAACATTTTAGAGAACGAGCATCATGCCAGCAGTAAAATATGGTGGTGGTAGTGTGATGCTCTGGGGCTGTTTTGCTGCTTCAGGACCTGGAAGACTTGCTGTGGTAAATGGAACCATGAATTCTGCTGTCTACCAAAAAATCCTGAAGGGGAATGTCCGGCCATCTGTTCGTGACCTCAAGCTGAAGCGCACTTGGGTTCTGCAGCAGGATAATGATCCAAAACACACCAGCAAGTCCATCTCTGAATGGCTTAAGAAAAACAAAATTAAGACTTTGGAGTGGACTAGTCAAAGTCCTGATCTGAATCCGAATGAGATGTTGTGGCATGACCTTAAAAAGGTGGTTCATGCTTGAAAACTATCCAATGTGGCTGAATTACAACAATTCTGCAAAGATGAGTGGGCCAAAATTCCTCCACAGTGCTGTAAAAGACTCATTGCCAGTTATCGCAAACACTTGATTGCAGTTGTTGCTGCTAAAGGCCCTTTTCCACTAGTATCGCCTTAGCCTTACTTACTTCTACTCTACTCACTTTCTCGCTTTTTCCACTGTACCCAGCTCTCTTTAACCGACACTATTTTCGTGCCTGTTAAGAGGCAGGGTATAAACGAGCGAAAGTGAGGTGTGATTTGACGTCAATAGACTGCTAGCCGCTGATTGGTCAGGGCGTAATGTCACGAAAGCGGCCATCTTCATTGAAATCTTTACGACCGCCATTTGCAATCACGGACTAACTCGGTCACGGAGTAAATACGATATTAATACAGACAGCGTTGTAGGTTTTGCAGAAATCTACACCGTGGTCCAACGAAGAGGTGCAGGGTTTTCTCTGCTTGCTGGCAGATACACAGTCAGAGGAGTGATTCGGACCCTACAGATGGCTGCGCAGAATAGAACCGTACTACTGACAAGCTGAAGACGAATGTGAGAGAACCATCGATGGTGAGTGATTTGTAATATTGTGCATCTGTTCGCTTATTTATCCTGTTGGTGGTAAGCTCACTTTTTTTGAGCCATACAGCGCCGTTCTGTGCTGGCTAACACGTTTTAGCTAACAAATTTTGGCTAGTAGCTAGCTAGTACCAACTGCTGATTCACGCTTGTTTTCTCCTAAATATTCGCTTGTGAGAGCAAAATGATGAAATATGTTAATCCTGGTTAAAGTCCTGGTTTTTGTTTTGTATTGCACTTTAGTGCTGCGCATTAAATTGTGTGCAATTTAATGCTAGAATGTGTTTCCACATGCCAGGGTTAGCCTCCCTGTTTATAGTGGATACTGGTGAGACGACAGGAGCCGAAATCTCAACAATATAAAAGTGCTTTTTCAAACCAGTGATTTATAAAGTCATTCATATAATTTTCTAAAGCGTCAGAAAGAGAAATCCATATATTATATCGATTCATTACACAGACAGTGATATATTTCAAGCATTTATTTATTTTAATTTGGATGATTATGGCTTAACAGCCCCTGAAAACCCCAAATTCAATTTGGCAAAAAATTAGAATATTACATAAACTTTAAAAAATTGTTTTTAAATAGAAATGTGGGCCGCTGAGGTGTTGGTTAATATGGGCTGTAGCCATAATCATCAATATTAAAATAAACACTTTAAATATATCACTGTCCCTGTAATGAATCTATATATGGGTTTCACTTTCTGAAATGAGTGACAAAAATATTTAACTTTTTCATGATATTCTAATTTTTGAGATGTGCCTGTATAAGTGTTGAACTTGCTTGAAACTAACTACCATCCATTTCTGTCGTTCGTCTAGGGAGGAGGGAATCAGCCGCTCAACAACGGACGTCGCCACTGTGGAAAGTATTGAAATCCTTTGCTTTTATAGGTAGTGTCAAAACCAAAGTAGCACAATTTCCACTTAATATGAAAGGGACTGAACTGAGATTTATTTGATTGTGTGACTATTAATTACAGAATAATTGAAAAAGACTAGCGCATCAACTGTAAAATAAACCACTTTTTAATGTATTTATTTATTTTGTCAGATCACTTGTGTGATCCTTTGTGAGTTATGTTCATAACTGTATCTTTTGGGGAATGGCAGTTGTTCAGTCATCAATATAATTTAATTTATATGTGTAGTTTATATTCTATCATCAATAAACTCATGCAGTAACAGGACACATTACAAATATTTGAGACCCATTGTAGTGCATCCTTTTATATTTTAGCAATAAAAGTACAAAACACCGCCCACACTTGAAGCCAGGGCAAGAAGAGACACTTTTACATTCAAGACAAACTTTTATTGATAAAAACTCCATATTTTGACTGAGCGACTCCATACTCACAGTGATGCACACTTTCAGTTACAGTACTATATTCCATTCAAGTGAATGTATTAATTCATTCTGATTGCTGAGGCCACAGTAAAAGCAGATGATTTTAAATGTAACGCAGCCCTTATAAAATTGACTTTACATCAGTGCAGCTACATGAAAATTGTGGTTAAATACAACAACGAAGTACTTTATTGTCACATTGGAATTGGAATCGCTCCTGTTTTGTTTTTCTTTTGAATTCTTGGATGGAATATGGGTGGGCAATATAAGCTGCAGCTTCAGCCATCACCCATTTCAGATAACCTATGTTGAACTGTATAATCAGAGGAGTTATTGTTTAATTCGACTTTATTAGATTTTTTTCCCCTTTGTTATATTATTCTATTTTCTTTTAATCTATCCGAAATAAAGATTCATTCATTCACATTCCACCACTGGCTTTTAGCAACAAGTGTATTTCCCAAATATGTTTTAAACTTCCTTTATTTAACCACCACCCATTTCTGTCTTTTGTCTAGGCAAGAGGTAAACGATCGATCCACCCCAAACTGGACCTTGTGTCACTATTTACAGAGATGCAGGCCTAAGATCTGCTGATCTGAGACCAGTGTGAGCTGCACATCCCAGCTGCTGAGTGACCCAGTCTTACAGTTTGAGTTTTGCACATTCTGAATAATCTGGAATTTGCTGCTGATTGTAATAAACAATTTAATGACTTATGTGTTTGCATCATGATTTCTATTTTTGTCTGTTAATACACTGGTGGGAAAAGAGTCAATAGTACAAACCATTAATGGGTGACCTTGAAAATAATGGCTCATTTTTAAGAAATTTATGTCACATGGTGGTAACCTTCACATATAAAAAAGAGACATCTGCAAAAACTTCAGAGGTTTATTGTCAGTGCAATACTACATGAATGCATGTATAGTACATTGTTGATGCAGAGAATATATATTTCTACAGTATATGTATCTAGTAAATCAAGCATTTTCCATGTAACCTTGTGACTGCATTATTTTAATTGCTTTTAATCCTAGATCAAGTTTGTTTTGGCCTAAAATGCATCATAACTGTCAAATACATCTTATTATACCGAACTCAGTACTGTTTACTTTTTGAATATACATTTTGTGGCTAATATAGTTATTAACCTGGCGATCAAGTTGTCAGCTGATCATTTTTGGCTATGACAACATCTCAGACTCAATGCAGCTGAAGCAGGTACGTCCATGATGTCTCAACAGTCCATGATTTTCACGCAGATCAGAGCAATTTTTTTTCCCACAATATTTTTATTGAACCTTTTTTTTTTTTTTTACAAACAGCACACACAGTCAGACACTAACACAAAAGTAATTTAAAAACTAAAAAGAACAATAAGAAAATAACAAAAAAAGGGTAATAAAAACAACCATTAACAAAAACAAGTCAACAACAATGCTCCTCTGTTTAGTCTAGGTAATCTATTACATAAGAATACATATTATACATTCACCAACTTGGAATTTGCAAGGTCCACACATATCATTCACCTTCTTCTTCGGAAGTTATGTTTAATTTCTTTACATAATCAATGAAAGGTCTCCATATATTCTCAAACACATTTTCCTTTGATTTCAGTATGTATGTTATTCTTTCTAGTGGAAGGTTGGTAACATCTGTCTTAACCACTGAGTCACATCTGGTCTATGAGTTTTTCCACAGTAGTGCAATACATTTTTTGGCATTAAGCAAACTGAGGTCTATGAATGCTCTTTCACTCTTATTAAAGTTAAGTTTTTCTGGATACAAACCCAGCAAAAACAGTTTAGGGTTCAATGTGATTTGTTTTGAAATTATTTTTTCAATTGTTAACCTCACCTCTTCCCAAAACATTCTGATTTTTCTACATTCCCATAAACAGTGAAATAGGGTTCCTTTACTTAGATCACAGCAATTTTTTGCACAGGAAATAAACCAGACATTCTTAAGCTCTACAACCACTGATCGTTTGTGAAGCTGTGCTGACATCAGTGACAGGCTGTATTGACATCAGTTGACAGGCTGTATTGTATTGCGTGTTTTACGTCACTGGAGTGTGGCACCGCCTTGCTGTAAAAAAAATCCCACCCACCCCAGGCGTACCCAGCTGTAATGGAAACAGAACTGAACCAAGTAGAGTAGAGTAGAGTAAGGCCGACTGGGTACTAGAGGAAAAGGGGCTTTAAGTGTGGCACAACCAGTTATAAGGTTTTGGGGGCAATCACTTTTTCACACAGGGCCATGTAGGTTTGGATTTTCTTTCCCCTTAATAATAAACACCATTTAAAAAAAAACTGCATTTTGCATTTACTTGTGTTATCTTTTTCTAATATTTAAATTTGTTTGATGATGTGAAACATTTAAGTGTGACAACAAAAAAATGAGAAATCAGGAAGGGGCATACACTTTTTCACGCCACTGTATAGTAACTGTCGGTGGCTTCTTACATGTGACAACTGTAATATAGCATTGTGTACCTGAATCTCCACAGTGAGGCACTGTTTGAAAAGAGACCAGACCTCTATGACTCAGATGTGCCCCCCTCCCGCCCCCAGTGCCTTGTAAACTTGCAAGTGAAAAAAGCCAGCATGTCAGCTCCATATTTCCAAATGTTGTGACTGTTTAAAATGAAATAGATGAGCTGGAGTTGGATTTATTGTCTCACTTAGCCAACTGTACAGACGTGGACAAAATTGTTGGTACCCCTCTGTTAATGAAAGAAAAACCCACAATGGTCACAGAAATAACCTGAATCTGACAAAAGTGGTAATAAATAAAAATTCTTTGAAAATTAGCCAATGAAAATCAGACAGTGCTTTTGAATTGTGGTTCAACAGAATTATTTTTAAAAACAAACTCATGAAACAGGCCTGGACAAAAATGATGGTATCCCTAGAAAAGACTGAAAATAATGTGACCATAGGGACATGTTCAACCAAGATGTGTCCTCTAATTAACATCACAGGTGTCTACAAACTTGTAATCAGTCAGTCGGCCTATTTAAAGGGTGACAAGTAGTCACTGTGCTGTTTGTTGACATGATGTGTACCACACTAAACATGGACCAGAGGAAGCAAAGGAGAGAGTTGTCTCAGGAGATTAGAAAGAAAATTATAGATAAGTATGTTAAAGGTAAAGGCTATAAGACCATCTCCAAGCAGCTTGATGTTCCTGTCACTACAGTTGCACATATTATTCAGAAATTTAAGATCCATAGGACTGTAGCCAACTTCCCTGGACGTGGCCGCAGGAGGAGATGGATAATACGAATGGTAGCAAAAGAGCCCAGAACAACCTCTAAACACATTCAAGTTGAACTCCAAGGTCAAGGTACATCAGTGTCAGATCGCACCATCCGTTGTCGTTTGAGCCAAAGTGGACTTCATGGGAGACGATCAAGGAGGACACCACTGTTGAAAACAAATCATAAAAAAGCCAGACTGGAATTTGCCAAACTGCTTGTTGACAAGCCACAAAGCTTCTGGGAGAATGTCCTATGGACAGACGAGACAAAACTGGAACTTTTTGGCAAGGCACATCAGCTCTATGTTCACAGATGCAAAAATGAAGCATACCAAGAAAAGAACACTGTCCCTGCTGTGAAACATGGAGGAGGTTCTGTTATGTTCTGGGGCTGCTTTGCTGCATCTGGCACAGGGTATCTTGAATCTGTGCAGGGTACAATGAAATCTCAAGACTATCAAGGTATTCTAGAGAGAAATGTGCTGCCCAATGTCAGACAGCTTGGTCTCAGTCACAGGTCATGGGTCTTGCAACGGGATAATGACCCAAAACACACAGCTAAAAACACCCAAGAATGGCTAAGAGCAAAACATTGGACTGCTCTAAAGTGGCCTTCTATGAGCCCTGATCTAAATCCTACTGAACATCTGTGGAAGGAGCTGAAACATGCCGTCTAGAGAAGGCACCCTTCAAACCTGAGACAACTGGAGCAGTTTGCTCATGAGGAGTGGGCCAAAACACCTGCTGAGAGGTGCAGAAGTCTCATTGACAGTTACAGAAATGGTTTGATTGCAGTGATTGCCTCAAAAGGTTGTGCAACAAAATATTAAGTTAAGGGTACCATCATTTTTGTCCAGGCCTGTTTCATGAGTTTGTTTTTTAAAATAATTCTGTTGAACCACAATTCAAAAGCACTGTCTGATTTTCATTGGCTAATTTTCATAGAATTTTTATTTATTACTACTTTTGTCAGATTCATGTTATTTATGTGACCATTGTGGGTTTTTCTTTCATTAACAGAGGGGTACCAACAATTTTGTCCACATCTGTAATACCTATGTGGTGATAGAATCTTTGAGTCATCAGTATTTTCGATCAAACTCCCAGTCCAATCTGAAACACCAGAATACAATCCTTGATGATGTCCATGATTAACCAGTCCTAACACAGTTTAAAGACTCCCGTTGGACTGGTTTGAATCTTTTAGTGAGCTGTTCTTGGCCACCATCCACAGTTATGACAACTTGGCAATAATTGTAATGTTCGATGTTTAAAAAAGGAAATCATGTCGAATAACAGAAGCAGGAAAATGTTTTGCCGCGTGAATGAACGCTCATTCAGCATCACTATTCTCAATTTGCTTCTCTGCAGCTGGCACAGGATTTAAAACCAGAGATGAGAGCAACATCCTCCCCTCAAATTATAAAGAGAAAAAAGTTCTTCTCCGGTCTCCTGACAGTAACTCTGCACCTCCTGTTTTCTCATGAGTCACACTCTTCATTAAGAGAATGGATCGATGGCGCGGGGATCCTCCGGCTTGCACACGGCATCATTTTTTGAATTTCATGGACCAAACGAGTGTGTCTGCCTGTGGAGCTTGTTAGTTTGTTTTTGAAGGTCTGCTCAGAGATGTATTATCTCTCAGACTCAGGTCGGTGGAGGATAATACAAACCAGCACAGAGATAATAAGACTGAGGAGCAAAGGGGCTGATGGCTGTGAAAGGGCTGTGAGAAACAAACACAACGTGATTCACAACAGTCGTCGTCTTTGCTTTCTTTTTCTATTTATGTTTTTTTTTATAAAGTATCAGATGTAGCTGTTGCTTTTACCACTACTGCTTGTTTTATAGAAATTATCACATTAACTTTTAATAAAATAACACAATACAAATGTCAAAGGCACGTTTTTCCATAACTTCCAAAACAATAAAACAACAACAACAAAAAAAACTAACGAATTCAGACCGTTTTGAGGAGCTCATTTCCCATCAGTAAAATGGTGCTGCAATAATTAAACCCTGAGTTGTTTTTGACCAAAGCATGTCAGATATTTCAATAATGCCTCTCGAAGCTGTGTGAACATCAATAATTCAGTTCAGTTTGTGGCCAGGTGTCGTCAATCCCTACATTTCTAAAAGCTCCACACTGTACTTTTAGGCTTTCTTTACCTTTTTACTTCAGCATGTTGTTTATTCGCCCTCGTTCTCTCCTCTAAAATGCTCTGGTTTTTTTTTTTATTTCTCCATCAGTGGTGTAAAAAATGACTATAATTTTGGCAAAACAAACAAGCTAAATTGCCCTACATGACTCTTGTCTTCAGACTAAATCTGTGACATTGAAACATCTTTCCATTTTGCTGAGTAATTGGAAGGAGTTCCTCACACACACACACACACACACACACACACACACACACACACACACACACACACACACACACACAGATGGGAGAGACGGTGTATTAGTGAATTATGGGAGACAATTGGATTGCCTTTTTCTTTTTATAATAGTGCTGAGACCAATAAAGAAATCTAATGGATATCTTTAGTGGAACAGTGTGCTAATGTAATAGCCTGATCTCTGTCCCAGTTACAGCTCCTGAGTCTGAGGGAATGCTGATTATTTGCTAATTAGCTGGAAATAAATATGAATAGGAAAACCATTAGCAACCTCTGCTGATAACATCGCATACAAATGCATAAAGTTTCAATAAATCAACAACAAGATTTAAATATGTGATTTAATCAGGATTGTGCCACTAAACTGTTGCATCTGCTGTAATTGTTTAATTACTGTATGCATGGGGGTGGATATTTCATTTCACTGTGGGGGGGGGGGGGCAGACAATAAACACAACATTTTCTCAAGAGTAAAGCTTGAGGGGGACACTGCAGGTGTTACTGTAGTCAGGGCACTATGCAAGATTGTGTTTAGGGAACCCTATGTTTTTAACAGAGAACAGTTCAAACCCTTAAAAACAAAAACATTTTAAAAATTTGAGCCATTGTCTATATATGAACAAAAAAAAATCAATCAGTTACACAGAGTAAAAATTATGTAAACCAGCGTCCATACAAATGTTGCAAATTTAGAAGAAAAGTTTCAAGTTTTCAAGCGAAAAGTTGTAAATTTATGGCAAAAAAAGTAGTCAATTTATTAAGAAAAAAATAGAAAATTTTTGAGGGGAAAAAGTTGCAAATTTACAAGAAAAAAGTTGCAGATTTACCAGAGAAAAGTTGCAAATTTATGAGAAAAAAGCTTTAAATTCATGAGAAAAAATGTGCAAATTCACAATTAAAACACTGCAAAATTATGAAAAAGTTTTAAATGTATGAAAAAGTTTTAAATTTACAAGAAAAAGTTGCAAATTTATGATAAAAAAAGTTGCAGATTTACAAGACAAAAAAGCTGCAAATTCACACTTAAAAAGCTGCAAATTTATGAGAAAATTTTTTTTTAAATGCATGAAAAAAGTTGTAAATTTGTGAGAAAAAGTTTTAAATGTATGAAAAAAGCTGCAAATTTATGACAAAAAAGTTGCAGATTTACAAGAAAGCAGTTGCAGATTTGAAAGAAGCTTCAAAGTTACAAGTTAAAAACTGCAAATTTATGCAAAAAAGTTTTAAATTTGAGGAAAAAAGTTGCAAATTTACAATAATCCTCACTTGCAGTAAAGCAATTTTACCTGATCAATATACTGCATTTGAGCACCAAGCTTTTGTCTTTAGCAGCCCCACAATTTTATGTGTCACAGTTTACAGACCACCCAAATACTGCCCCATTTTTATTAATGAGTTCTCAGAGTTTTTATCAGTAATCCACTCCTCATCTAATTTTATTCTCATTTCCGGTGATTTTAATCTACACACTGATAAGCAGGGTGACCATATGTCAGAAGATTTTAATGACCTGCTCACATCCATGAACTTTATTCAACATGTCATGCAGCCGACTCACAACGGGGGATGTACTCTGGATCTTGTCATTAGCCATGGCCTGCCCACTAGTGTGTCCTTTGTTGTTGACTTAGCTGTATCTGACCATTACTGTGTATTTCTTAACATCACTGGTTTTATGCAACTGGAGACCTCAGTGGGAACTGTGAGGAAGCACCATCTGACACCTGAGGTGTCTGTTGATTTTATCAAACTCTTACACAACACTCCCCCAGTTATTTCATCTGCATTGTGCGATTTTATTGTTGATAATTTTAACAGTAAATTAAGACCAACCATTGACAGAGTTGCCCCAATAATCACAAGGACAGTTAGGAATAAATCAAAGCCTCCATGGAGAAACAACCAAATCCAAAAACTGAAAAAAGAGTGCAGGATGGCTGAGAGGAAATGGATTAAAAACAAATTAACTATCAATTACCAGATACTACAGAATAAATTAAAAATTTACAATAATGCAGTCAAGACATCAAGAACAGAGTATTTTGCCAACATAATCTCAACCCATAACAATAGCCCTAAAGTCCTTTTTGCAACCATTGATCAGTTAATCAACCCTGATTTTAATAAAAACACAAACTTGACATCCAACTCTCTCGGTGAGAGTTTTGCAGACCACTTCAGGTGAAAGGTTGATTCTATTAGATCCAACATTTTATCTGACCAGAAGACTGCTTTTAATGGAATCTTGGACTTTTTTTTTTTTCCATCTTGCCTTGAGAGAGAGCAGTCGCATTTTTCTTCCCTCCTCCCCTGCCTTCCTGATCTCTTCCCAGCTTTTGCAATGTTGTGTTTTTGTCTGTGTTTAGTCGCTCTTCTTCTGCTGAATCTTAATCTAAACGGAAATTATGGATTTGGAAGCAGCTTAAATGTGCTATTGTCACTATTTTTTCAACAAGAATTGGGCCAAGGGGGAGCCCAAGAATTGGAACCTACAAGGAGACTCATGGACATTGGAATTCATGCGTCTATGGAAACATTATTGGTTATGATCTCAGGACTTCTATTTTTGGCTGTGGAGTTCCCTGATGCATCAGAAATTGAAGGAAAGTGAGAGAGCTGATCAAGCGGACCCAGCAGCTCCTTCATCAAATTCGACCAGTTGGGGAGGGCACGAGTAGCGGCAAACGGTGAACTGAATGACAGTGATTCAGTGAAGGAATACATCTGAAGCCCTGTGCTCTCTATGGAAAAACAGTTTAAGCCTGCATATATAATGAAAGCACAGAACTACACGGATGAGGACAAATTCTATTCTCTGAGTGCACTGTGCTGATTTGATTTGATTTGACCTTGTTTGCCCCGTGTTTACATTCCTCCTGACTGAGATAAGTGGAAGGATCGGCTCATGTCTACCCAAACAATCAACAATCAGTTGTTTGTCGTCAGCGGATTGGACCCCCGAGGACAATGCCCATGTGCCTTCTGCAAGCAAGAGAGAGAGAGAGAGAGAGAGAGAGAGAGACTCTGGACTCTGGACTTGTTTATAAGTCACATGATTATAACATCTATCCACTGCCAGGAGGCGCCCTCTGCTGCTCACTAACAACTGTTACATTTACACTACACAATGCATACAACACTACATGCATACGATATACACACACTGCTCTCCTTCTGCGTGTGATTTGTCTACTAAATGTCTGCTAAATATGCATTGAGGGTTTTTTTGCCTGCAATCAAAATTTCGCTTACTCATTAAGCGTCAATTTGATAAAACATGTTTTTTTCTCTCGCCTATTGTGTCATATCCTCTCTTTTCTTTTTTTTCCTTTCTTCTTTATGACTGGCGCCTAGCGGCTGCCCCGGCCTTGGATGTGCTCTGCAGAGCGTGCCCAAATGCCAAGTCACGTTTCGTTACCTCGTATTCATACATGTGTAATGACAATAAAGTTGAATCTCATCTCAATCTCATCTCACCTTTAGCTGAGGAAATGCTGTACTATTTTGCCCTGGTTAATGCTAAGATGCTTGGTAGAGTTTTCTCCGAGGTAAACTTGACCTCCTGCCTTTTAGATCCAATTCCCACATCACTTTTTAAAACATTTTATGGATTCTTTGAACATGAGATTTTGAACATTGTAAACTGCTCTTTTCAGACTGGTGTTTTCCCCACTGCCTTTAAAACAGCTAGGGTGAAGCGCCTTTTGAAGAAGAGTAATTAGGATCCTGATATTCTCAGTAACTATCGACCTGCATCCAACTTGCCATTTTTCAGTAGTTTTAGAAAAAAATTGTATTCTTCCAGTTAAATAATTTTCTTATTGACCACAACATTTTTGAGAAATTTCAATCTGGTTTTAGGACAAACCACAGTACCGAGACAGCCCTTTTAAAAATCATTAACGATATCAGGCGTAACATGGACTCCCACAAACTGTCAGTCCTGGTGCTGCTGGATCTCAGTGCTGCCTTTGATACAGTAGATCACCACATTTTATTAAGCAGACTCAAACACCTGATGGGCCTCTCAGGTACTGTTCTTGAATGGTTTCATTCCTATCTCACAGATCGTCGCTGTTTTGTTAGTATGGATACATGTTCTTTGGCAATTCAGTTCAATTCAACTTTATTTATATAGCGCCACATCACAACAACAGTCATTTCATAGCACTTTCAAATGTACTGTAGGGAAAACCCCACAATTGCAGAAAGACCCCAGCGATCAGATGATCCCCTTTGAGCAAGCACTTAGCGACGGTGGAAAAGAAAAACTCCCATTTAACAGGAAGAAACCTCTAGCAGAACCAAGCTCAGGAAGGGGCAGTCATCTGCTGCAACTGGGTGGGGGGGGGGGGTAAGGGGATAGAGAAGATGAAAAGTACAGACATAAAGAGAGCAAACACAAGAAGCCAAGTACATTATTGGAGGCCACCTGGCAGTCTAAATCTAAATCTATTAACAGCAAAACAAAGGGGGGGGGGTTAAGAGACACAAGATCCCTCCCTAATCGTAGGCTATATTGAAGAGGAAGGTTTTTACCCTCTTCTTAAAAACAGAGATCGAGTCTGACTCCCAAACCCAGATTGGTAACTGGTTCCACAGAAAAGGAGCTTGATAGCAGAAGGATCTGCCTCCCATTGTACTTTTGGAGATTCTAGGTATTACAAGTAATTCATCATTTTGGGAGCGTTGTGCTCTGTTAGGATGATAGGGTAATATCAGATCTTTTATATAAAAGGGGGCCTGATTATTAAGAGCTTTGTAAGTGAGAAGAAGGATTTTAAACTTAACCCTCAAACGACCGAGTGGGGTCATTTACGACCCCAGCCATATAATTTAATGTGCCGTCTCTTTATTTTTTATCCAAATTTTCTTTCCTAGCATGAATTTGTCAGTCTACTAATCCTACACACTTTCATAGTTTTTTGCAGGGATCAACCAATTGGTGTGGCGTAGACATCGCAAACTCTTGTGGGGTCATTTATGACCCCGAAGAGAAGCACTGGTTTTTAAACATTGGTTTTATAAATTTTATTCAAATGCTCCACTTTTAATCAGTACTTTATATTGTATCGCAGTGAACCATGGCTAACAGACCTAGGATAGCAAGATTTACATTTGTCTGTTTTTCTGGATTTGTCTGTTTGTTAGCAAGATAACTCAAAAAGTTATGGACGGATTTTCATGAAATTTTCACAGATTGTCAGAAATCCTACAGATGATTAGATTTTGGTGGTGATCTGGATCACTGTCCACAAGAAAACCGCCATTACGCAAAATGCCATAATAGGTATCATGATCATCATCGTAACTACAATAATAGGTATCATCATCATCGTGATGATGGTATGATGACTATGATGACTATGATGATGATACCTATTATTGTTACTACGATGATGATGATACCTATTATTGTTGTAACGATGATGATGATGATGATGATGATGATACCTATTATTGTTGTAACTATGATGATGATGATGATGATGATGATACCTATTATTGTAACTATGATGATAATAACTATGATGATGATGATGATGTTCCAAGAGTGAACTGACAAGGACTGTCTAAATAAATGTAATGTTGTTCTTACAGTCTGCGTTTTGGTTATTTCTTGCAATAAAAGTATTATTAGCAAACACATTATACATTAGATCATTATAAAATACCTGTCTTAAATACAGGGAGTAGTTTTGGTATGATAAACCTCCAACCAGCCATTTATAATAAGGATCCCTGTACAGAGCACAATGGGGTCATAAATGACCCCACTTGGTCATTTCAGTCCGTAAAATAGCTTGGTCGCTTGAGGGTTAATTCTAAACTCCATGGGAAGCCAATGAAGAGAGGCCAGAACCGGAGAGATATGATCTCTCTTTCTAGAACCAGTTAACCTCTTGCACTCCGGTGTACCGCGGACAGGCACGTCTCTGCTTCCCAGAGTGCACGAGGGCGCTCTCGTGCGCCCTCGTGCGCTCTAGGACGTACGAGGGCGCTGCCTCCAAGTGCGCACTGAAAAAAAAAAAAAGTTCTTCCACTACAGACACAGCCGCGAACAGATCAGATATGATTGACCTCTCATTCGACTAATACGAGCCTTGAATTGGGTTTCTGAAACCTTGAAGAACCAATGACTGAAAACCTAGCAAGAAGGACCTGCCTACCAACGCTGTGAATGCAGCGAGCCAATTGAAGCACAGAAGTTCGGGCTGGGTGAAGAGATACTAACTGCTGCACCAGATGAAAAAAAGGACCCGCAGGAAGAACCTGCTACAGACCCAGCAGCAAGGAGACCACCCACAAGTGTGACCTGCACTCATTCCAGCAGAATAGACGTTTAGGATTCTCTTCCATGGTCATCATAGACCGACGGAGGCCGACGACGAAGGTCGTAAATCATTCGCCAAAACCGCAATAATGGAATTATGTTTTGACCGGGAACCACGAGCGGACCAGCGTCGCGTTCGTCTGACAATGAGGAAGAGAAGTTCGCCAGGACAGTGCTGCTGTGAAGAGGTAAGTGTTATAAGCTAAATTATTCTTTATCCCTGAAAATTGTAATCAAAAAATGACTTTTGACCGATCGGTAAATTACAACTGTGCGGCGCACGAAGTCCGAAGTGCGTGCGCCGCGGTACATGGTTCGTTCGCCGCGTCCGGACTGTGAACGCCCCCCCTCCCACTACTCTTCTGTAGCGAGGGGGGGGGGAAGCCGCGGTGACTGCGCCGCGGTCGCCACATAGCCACGAGTCTATTCCGTCACGTAGCGATGGCTGATGTCCGTCCTCTGTAGCGAGGGAGGAGGGACAACCCCCCCCCACACACACACACACAGCCCTGAGTGTCACCTTTCATTAGAGCCCAAAATGAAGCTTCTATATTGAATCATTCAAAAGTTACAGACGTTTTTCCAAACTGTGCCATTTGGCACAATTTGGCACAGTTCCAAAACGCCTGGGAACAACCTGAGGAAAAAGCTGTGTAATATATTCTTTTTTTGTGGTATTGTTACAAAATTTTGACCTCAGCTGGATAACACTTGGTTCTACATTTCTGTTGCATTTTCCAGCCCGGATCTGAAGCTGTGTGTTATTTGCAAGCATTTGTATCCAAAAAACACCCAGGCCAAATTTATTTTCTTCAAGTTCAGTATGTTTAGATGACTGTAACTCAGTGGCCGGAGAACTTGGAGAGATTATGACTGTTTTGCCAAAAAATTCAAAGTGTTTTCTTTTAAATGAGACCAACCCCATGAAGATGCTGCAAAGGGTTGAAGAACAGCTTTCGATTTACTTTGGGCACGTTATTTTTTGGTGTTTTTAAGGAAATTGACTGGAGTGCAAGGGGTTAAAACTCTTACAGCAGCATTTTGGATCAACTGAAGACTTTTTAAAGATATTTTAGGACAACCTGATAATAACAAGTTACAATAATCTAATCTAGAGCTAACAAAAGCGCAGTTTCTCAGCATCATTCAGAGAGAAGATGCTCCTAATCTTGGCAATATTGCGCAGATGATAGAAGACAGTCTTAGAAACAAATTTAATATGTGAATTAAAAAACAGATCTTGATCAAAAATAACTCCAAAGTTCCTCACAGAACTATTCAGAGTAAGAGTAGTGGCATCCAAATTAAGAATTTGATTTGGAAAGGTATTTCTAAGGTTTTTTGGACCAACAAGAATGACTTCAGTCTTATCTGGGTTTAATAGCAGAAAATTAGAAGTCATCCAAGCTTTGATTTCCTTAAGACAGGCATCTGACTTGGCTAATTGATTACAATCATCGGGTTTCATTGACAGGTATAATTGTGTGTCATCTGCGTTACAATGAA
This sequence comes from Pholidichthys leucotaenia, assembly GCA_020510985.1. Lineage (NCBI taxonomy): Eukaryota > Metazoa > Chordata > Actinopteri > Cichliformes > Pholidichthyidae > Pholidichthys > Pholidichthys leucotaenia. The sequence continues at coordinate 326,819,821 of CM035844.1, read as the reverse complement.
AATGTATACAGTGCTTTCTAATGATGTTGCCAAATGGAAGCATATATAAACTAAAAAGAGTAGGGCCTAACACAGATCCCTGTGGAACTCCATGACTGAGCTCAGAGTTGGAAGAAAACTCATTATTGATATGGACAAACTGAAGTCTATCGGACAAATAAGATCTAAACTACTGCAGTGAAGTCCCATTTAGTCCAACATAGAATTCTAATCTATCAAGTAGAATATCAGGATCGAAAGTATCAAAAGCTGCATTAAGATCTAAAAGGACAGGTACAGAAACAAGTCCATTATCAGATGCGATAAGGAGGTCATTAGTGACCTTCACTAAGGCTGTTTCAGTGCTGTGATGAATTTTGAACCCAGATTGAAATTCTTCAAATAAACCATTTCCCTGCAAGTGGTCAAATAATTGCGTAGCAACAACTCTTTCTAAGATTTTTGAAATGAAAGGCAGATTAGAGATTGGTCGATAGCTAGCCAAAACTCTTGGATCGAGCGTTGGCTTTTTGAGTAAGGGTTTAATTACAGCAATTTTAAAGCCTGCTGTACATGGCCTAAAGTTAAAGAAGAATTGATTATTTGAAGAATATGGCTACCAATAAATGGGAAGACTTTTTTTTAAATAACCTGGTAGGAATATGGTCTAAAAGACAAGTAGAAGGCTTGGATGAGGAGATTATTTTATCTAACTCTAAAAGGTCAGTTGGAGTAAACTTATCTAAACAGATATCAATTGAAGGATTTGTAGTAGTTGCTGTACTTAAGTTTATGGTGGGAAGAATCTGACTGATTTTATCTCTCATAGATAAAATTTTATAATTGAAAAAGTTCAAAAAGTCCTGACTAGAAAGCTCTAGGGGGATGCAAGGATTGACAGAGTCCTGATTCTTTGTCAGCCTGGCTATAGTGTTGAAAAGAAACCTGGGATTATTCTTATTCTCTTCTATTAATGCAGAGTAATAACTTGTTCTAGCTTTTCTAAGAGATTTTTTATATTTTTATATAGGGACTTCAAGACCGTCCTGCGTTTCCTGAGCTTCGCCATCATGGCTCTGCAGGAGACCAGCGAGGCCCACCTGGTGGTCTCTTCTTTGCTAAGGGGGTCACCATCATGCCCAAAGACTTCCAGCTGGACCGCCGCATCCGCGGAGAGAGAGCTTAGACTTTCTGCTGCACATTCACCAACCAACCATAATGCTCTGCACTGTGTGTCTATATATATACATTTATAGTAATATGAACATATGTTTACTAGATGTTGTTTTTTCTTGCCTTCTGATTGTTGCTCTGAGTGTTGCTATCCCTGTGCTGTTGCAATCCTGGAATTTCCCCATTGTGGGACTAATAAAGGCTTATCTTATCTTATCTTATAAATTAGGAAGTGATTTCTCCACGCTAAATAGAATTCATCTAAATTAGTGGAACACCATTTTCTTTCTAATTGACAAGTCTTCTGTTTTAAGCTGAGTTTCTGTGTTAAACCAAGGGGTTAGAAATCTCTGGTTAGACTTTTCTTTTTTAAAGGGGCCACCAAATCTCGAGTCCGATGCAGAGAGGCTGTAACACTATCTATCATGCTGTCAATTACGGAAGGAGCAGGCTCTCCATCTTTTATTTCCATTGTGTTGACCCATGGTATAGAGGAGACAATCTGCAAAAATTTGGTAACAACGTCATCTGAAAGACATCTGCTGTAGTAATATTTTTCTTTAGGAGTCAAATAATCAGAGATTGTGAAATCAAAGATTAACAGACAGTGGTCTGACAGTACAGAATTATGAGGAGACACTACCAGATTTTCTATTTCTATACCATAAGTCAGAACAAGGTCCAGTGTGTGGTGGAGATAATGGGTAGAATTTTCTACTTTCTGGGAAAACCCAACTGAGTCTAATATTGAATTGAAGGCCTTATTAAGACAGTCACTATCTACATCAACTTGTATATTAAAATCCCCTACTATAATTATTCTGATTTCAGCACTAAATCAGCTAAAAATTCGGCAAATTCGGATAAAAACTCTGAGTAGGCTGAGGGAGGACAGTAAACTATGGCAAAGAAAATTGGGTTCAAGCTAAGATTGCTAACATGCCCCATACTGAGGACCAGTCCCTCAAAGGAATTAAAACATGGTTTTTACTTTACATTAACTAGTAATTTAGAATGGAAAATTGCCGCTACTCCACCTCCACGACCAGAACTTCTGGAATTATGATAGTTTAGATAACCAGAGGGAGCTGATTCATTTAAACCAACATAATCATCTTGCCCTAGCAAAGTCTCTGTAAGGGATTTTAAATCAATCTGATGATCAATTAATAGATCATGAACTAGTAGAGACTTGGGAGTTAGAGACCTAATATTTAACAAACCACATTTTTAATTTTTAAATTACAGTATGAGGAGGAACAGAGGCCAAATTATTAAATTTAGAAACTTCATGTTTAATTTGAGTTTTACCAACATTTTGTTTAATCAGTTTGGGATGTTTATACATTATATTTTTATTAACTTTGGGGGGAGTAGACAAAGGTTCTCTAAGGGGGGAAGACGGGCAAAGTTGAGGGGTGGCGGATGAGGAGGAGCTGCAGAAAGGCATGTATTTATCAAGTTATGTTGTATTTGTCTTGGGTAACAATATTTTGGGTAACGGGAGGCAGACACAATCTCTGTGGGGTTATAAGTTGAAGACTGATCTAAACAGTGAGGATTATTTGGATTAATATGAGAAGTGGAAACAGAGAAGGGCTGGTTGGCAGACCCAGGAACTTCGGAGTGACTTAACGCACCAAATTTCAGTCACTGTACTAAAAAACGCTGAATGGAACAGAACAGATTGTCCCTTAAAATGCGTGCACCAAGTCTATTTGGATGGATGTCATCTGGCCTCATAAGTGATGGGCGGTTCCAAAACAGGTGGAAATTGTCTACAAAACCAATGTTAAAAGTAGTACATGTAGAACACAACCAGGTATTAAGGCTGAAAGTTCTGCTAAAATAATTGCAACCTCGTCTGAAAGGTTCCAAGGGCCCAGAGATAAACACACGTCTGCCACAGTTCATAAGAATGGACAGAAGGCTACTGAAGTCACTCTTTAAGATCTCAGACGCTTCATCTGGGATGTTGTTGCATCCAACATGTACAGTTACAGTTTTAGCATGGGGGAATTCATTTAATAGGTCAGGGGTAAGAGCCTCAATGTCAGACACTTTAGCCCCAGGAAAAAATTTAGTGACAGAGTACCTGCTTCTGACGTTCCTCATAATCGAGTCACCAATTACCAACGTCGTCTGGGGGGGCTTTGTTGGTGGTTTCTGAAGTGGAGGATAATTTTGTCAATGTTGTTGTTGTGATGGCGGGGTGATGCGCTCTCTTCTTTTTGGAGCTGGTGTATAATTTTGCACACCTAAAGTAGTCTTAATCCGGGGCTTGCGGGTTTGGTCCGCCACTGAAGGAGGAGGAGGAGGAGGAGGAGGGGCGGCTATGGGCGGATGATCGACGTCCAGATGGGGAAATTCTTCCAGGGAAAGGATGTTGAATCTGTTTTCCAGAAGCAAGGGAAGAGAAGAGGCGCAGCCCTGTCTGGTCAATTGCCGATGTTTGCTAGTTGGCCCAACCAAGGTCCAGGGCGCGCATTGAGGATGAGAAAAACAACCCGGGGCTTTGGGTTTAGCTCCGAGCTGAAGCCAGTGTTTATTGCTGAGGTCCTGGACATTTGAAGAGACCAGAGCAGGGGTGGAAGTGGATGGCGATGTGTTGAATTCATCCAGGTAAGTAGCTGTCTCTGCCAGCTGCGAGTCGGTTGCTGGGGCCGTTGTTCGGCCGAGAATTATAGTATCAAGGTGATCTTCAGCCTCCCGAATCTTATAGAGGTTGGAGAGTCTCACTTCCAACTCAGAAACCTTCCTAAGGAGGGACACACAGCTGACACACGTCGGGGATGGAGCCATGACGTTCCAGGAGAGAGATGGATAGCCAGCCAGCCAAAAACAGCTAAAAACAGGTTGGCCTAGCCAGGTGAACAGCCCCGCTCGGGGTCCGATCCACTCGTGTGTCTGATCAGGCATTCTGCTAGGCCAACACTAAGCTAACACCAAGCAAAAGCTAATATCAGCAAAAAGAGATAAAAAAAAATTAAAAACGAAGTCAATGAAAACAAACAGAAGCGGACAAAATAGTGCTTTGACGCGACGAGGCGTGTCTCTTGATTTCATGAATTCATGAAATCAAGTATGGGGTACCCCAAGGTTCAGTTTTAGGGCCAATACTTTTTAATCTTTACATGAAAAGGATTCAGCAGAAGAAGATGAATGAATGAATGAATGAATGTTACCACTTGGGGATGTTATCAGGAGACATGGCATCAGTTTTCATAGCTATCCTGATAATACACAACTGTGCATTGCTGCGTCTCCTGATGACACAAAGCCAATTAATGCCCTTTTGAACTGTATTTTAGATATAAAGTCATGGATGGCAGAGAACTTCCTACAGCTCAACCAGGACAAAACAGAAGTTTTAATCATTGGTCCTGAAGACAAGAGAGAGAAACTTCTACCAAAATTGCTAGGTCTAAAACCTACACATTGTGTCAAGAACCTGGGCGTTCTTTTAGACTCTGACTTTAATTTAATTTCACACATTAAAAATGTAACAAAAATCGGATTTTACCATTTTAGGAATATAGCCAGAGTCTGCCCTTTTCTCTCTCTTGCCAGCATGGAGGTCTTGATGCATGCTTTTATTACTAGTCGTATAGACTGTTGTAATGCCCTGCTCTCTGGTCTTCCTCAAAAAAGAATATCACATCTCCAACTGCTCCAAAATTCAGTAGCACAAGTGTTGATGAGGACCAAGAGGCGGGTGCATATTACACCAGTTTTAGAATCGCTGCATTGGCTCCCTGTGTATTTTAGGATTGATTGTAAGGTTCTCTTAGTAGTTTTTAAATGCCTCAATGGTCTTGGGCCTTCTTATCCATCTGAGCTGCTTTTATCTTATGAGACCTTGCGGACCCTGAGGTCCTCTGGTACTGGCCTTTTAATGGTTACCAAAGTCATGACCAAGACCTTTGGTGAAGCTTCCTTTCACTATTATGGTCCTCGTCTGTGGAATAGCCTGCCAGAGAGCCTCAGGGCTGCAGAGTCAATAGATGTTTTTAAGAACAGGCTAAAGACCCACCTTTTTAATTTTTGAATGAATGAATCCATCCATCTTCTTCCACTTAATCCTTTTCAGGTTGCGGGGGCAGGGGGGAGTGGAGCCTATCCCAGCATCTTTGGGCGAGAGGCAGGGTACACCCTGGACAGATCGCCAGTCCATTGCAGGGCCAACTCAGAGAGACAGACAACCAGTCACTCTCACAGTCATACCTAAGGACAATTTAGAATCCCCAGTTGATGGCAGTTTAACCTAACTTCTTTATCTTTATTTTGGATAGATTAGATTAAAAAAAAAGAAAGGAACAGAACAATATTCCATGGGGGGAAAATCCAACAAGGTCAAATTAAACAATAACTCCTCGGATTATACAGTTCAACATAAATTATCCAAAAAGGGTGATGGCTGAAGCCGCAGCTTATATTGCCCACCCATGTTCCATCTAAGAAGTCAAAAAAATAAAAGTAATTCCAAAACTTTTTGGCTTTTAAATTAAATTGAAATTAAAATTAATTAAAATGTGGCTTTTAATAAACCTGTTTAACTATTACTGAAGTAGTCATTTATGTTCCATTGTTTTATGTTCTTCTTGGTGCCATTTGTTCTTAGATTTTCTCATTTTCTTATTGATGTGTTTAGTTCAGTTTTTAAGGATGGGGTTTTAGTTCCTGTCTTTATGTGTTCTTAGTTTCTTTTTGTACCTTTTTAAATTCTGGCTAAACAAACCGTTTAACTATTATTGAAGTAGTCATTTATGTTCCATTGTTTTACATTCTTCTTAGCTCCATTTGCTTTTAGATTTTCTTATTTTGATGTGTTCTTAGCTCAGTTTCTAAGTATGGGTCTTTAGTTCTCTTTCTTCTATGCGTTCTTAGTTTTATCTTGTATTTTATGTGTTTTAGCTCCAGTGTTTCCTCAGTGGGGCCCCTCATGCCGGATGCTGCCTGGCCCATCTGCAGGGGTGTTGGTCTCCTGGGTCACTCTAGCTTGGGTGGGTGGGGGCTTTATACCACTGCCTACAGCTGTGGTGTGGGCCCCGGCCTGTCCTGATTGGGGCAGCCTTTGTGGCGCCTTCTGTGGTTACGGGCTGTGTGGTCTCCCAGCATGAGGGGCTCCACAGGATGGTTGCTCCATCACGTTGTGCCTCGGTGCCAAGCAATGTCTCTTTTATTTTATATGTGTGTAAGAGAAGTAGGGGGTGATGTATGTGCCTGTGTGTGTTGTGTTTGTGGATATGTTTATGGGAGGGTTGGAAGTGGTGGGGATGTATCGTGTAAAATATGTAACTAAATGTGTCTACTGTTTTTATCTATGTAAAGCACTTTGCGCAGCATCTAATGTTGAAAAAGTGCTATACAAATAAAGTTTGATTGATTGATAAAAATGCCACAAATATATGAGAAAAAAGTTTTAAAATGTATGAGAAAATGTTGCAAATTTACAAAGCAGTTGCAAATTTAGTAGAAAAAGTTGCAAATTTATGATAAAAAGTTAGCAATCTCCAAGAAAAAAAAAATTGCAGATTTAAAAGAAAAAAGCTGCCAATTTATGAGAAGAAGTTGCAAATTTACAGTAAAAAATGTTGCAGAATTATGTGAAAAAATTTCAGATTTACAAGAAAAAAAGCAAATTTACAAGAAAAAAAGTGGTTCTTCAGAAACATTATATTCTGTCATGTAACATGATATAAAAAAGGTTTATGATGGGGGGCATATTCCCTCCGTCTCCACTTTCATTTACGCCTATGAGTGTACATGAAAGCTCCAATAACACAGAGGCTACTGAGTGTTCCCGCCGAAGCTAAAGTGCTGTGAAAATCTCAGCATTGACATGATGTCTAAGGAGAAAAAACGGGCTGACATGCAGAAGCAATCTCGCTCCAGCCGTGGATAAATCAGTGAAAGCTGAAAGCTATCAGGAGTTAGCGGGCTGCATGATGGGGGTTGGGTGGGGTGATTATGGGATTATCGTTTGTGGAAAGTGTGTTCTTGCACCATCAGTCACGCAGGCGATTAAAGTCACACAAAAACCAACAACGAGAAGTGACACAGGGAGGAAATTAGAAATCCTGCAAGGATGGTGGAGTAATTTAGTGGAAGAATGAACCACCTCATCATCCACCTGGTGCTCTGTCGTCTTCATTTCCGCCCCCCCCCCCCCCCAGACATTTTTGAATTGTCTTTCGGGGAAGAAAAGTTTCAATACCCTAAAGAATTTCTTGACAATTTGTGTCAAGTTTGTGATCTTTGGTATAGAAGCGTTTATTAGAGATGGATTTTATCCTTTGACAAAAACATGTTTGATAGAGGATGTACTGGATTTAACCACATTCTTTTAAACATATTTTTACATGTCAGAGCCTGAAAGAACCCCAAATAAACTTTGAGGTTTCCCCTTTATTTTAGTCTGTTAAGTTTAGGGATGGGAATTGAGAACCCTGGAGCTATCCTCCGTAATCATACGTCGCTGTGATATCAGTTCCTCTTATCGATGTTGTGGGTTTCCACTTCTGTGTTTTTTGCATCATGATGTCACATGCTGCCATTACCAAGCAACGCCATGATGCCATTGCCACTGTGGGATAACTGCAGAAGCGTATGGTAAAACACGAATTGAAACATCTCTTGATGCGGCTGTTACGAAGAGATTTCATAAGAGGAACGACGTGATGGTGTAGCTGGCCGGTGACATCATCACACCGACCTATATAGGGGAGAGTCGGCCATCTCATGGTCTCTTTTCTACAGCTCATCCTCAAGGGCATCTCAGGGAGCTGAGTGCTTGTGTGCAGTGTATCCTATAACCAGTTGTGTAATAAAGTTTGAGTTCTAGTATAGCGTCCTGGTCCATCTTCATTCCTGGTTTGTGGACATAACGTTTGGCAATGAGAATTTACGAACCATGGAGGTGTGTGTGAGGCCACCACAGCTGTTTCAGGAAGACTCTGGTGAGCTATATGTCCCATGGCCCCGCTGGTTTGAGCAGTTCACCAGCTCCGTGGAGGCTGTAAACCTGGAGAAATTCAGAGACCTGTGGATGTGAGCAGTTCTATATGGTCACCTGGGTAAAGAAGGCCAGCAGATAGTTGACAATTTAAAAAAGGGGGCTAAGTACACTGACTATGTGGCGTCGCTGATCAAGCATTTCACTGTTCCATGGACAGTTGCCCCGGTTGCTAAGCCTACCGACCCCACACCCTCTAGGAAGGGCCCCGAGGTGGACACCACAGAACAACAACCCAGCAAAAAACAGGCGGGTGAGTCAACTCAACGTTATGCTACAGAGCTCAGAGTCTTGACGAGCACATGCGCCCTTAGAGGATGAGCTAACCCCTGACCAGCTAGCCGAGGAGCACAGCACAGAGAGTGAACACAGCAAAGCTAGGCTCATCGACCCCACACCCTACAGAGATGGCGTCAACATTATGGGCCCCAAAGGCTGGTCAGGACCACAGTGTGTGGTGAAGCTAGACGGCGTCAGTGTGCCAGTGTTGATGGCCACCGCTGCCTCACAGTCCCTGGTGAACAAGGCCATGGTTAGGAGGCTGACCCCCCGGTGACATGATGCAATGTAGCTGCTGGACAACGGATGCTCCATGACCGGCGGGAGCATCACCTTCGCAGTGCAGTACAGCGAAAGGGAAATTCCAGCGTTCCAGTTCAAGGTGATACACCAGGGTGATAATGTTATGGGGTGGGATTTGTTCTGTGAGCCGGATTTCACCCTCATGGTACCTGGGCAGACTGTCGACGGTCCTGGTCCATTATTCTCAGACTCTGCAGACGTGAGTGCAGCCGAAGAGCACAGCCCAGGAAACAAATGTAGTATAGAGAGTAGCTACAGCACTGTGGGTGAACACGACACGAAAAACAACATGGAGAGAGAACAGCGACCCGACTCGCCTCTGTGCCTCGCCCAGCGAGAGCTGCAGGAGATGGAGCCCGCATTTAGTGGAAATGGTGCCGATGAGAAATCAACCGTAGAATCGTGTGCACAGGAGGAGCGCTTCCCGGAGGGAGGGCAGCGGTGGGACTCGCCTGAGATCCGCGCCCAGCAGGAGTTCACCACTGCGGAGTTGCAGGAGAGGGAGCACACACAAACAGAGAACCCCGAGACATAATGACCCCAACATGGATGTTAAATGTGACAACAGCAACCTAAACCAGCACCAGATGAAAGTGAGAGAGAACCGGGCTGCTTCAGAATCCTCGCTCAGCACCAGTCTTCCGGAGCCATGGCTGAGTCGATGGGTGAAGAGTCCTGGATCCAAGAGGATGTGACAGAACCACCACAGTTTGATGGATGCCCCGCGATAATCATGAGTACCACACCATTATAATTCAATTCAATTCAGCTTTATTTATATAGCGCCATGTCACAACAAAGGACATCTCATAGCGCTACAAAATGCAGAGAAAACCCCACAATTTCAGAAAGACCCAGCAATCAGACGATCGCCTGTGAGCAAGCACTTAGCGATGGTGGAGAGGAAAAACTCCCATTTAACAGGAAGAAACCTCTAGCAGAACCAGGCTCATGGAGGGGCAGTCATCTGCTGCGACTGGCTGGGGGTGAGGGGATAGAGAGGACGAAAAGAACAGACATAAAAAACATGAAAGTGAAAAACCAAGTACATTATTGGCGGTCATCCAGCAGTCTGAATCTATTAACAGCAGAACAGAAGCGGGGTTAAGAGACACAAAATCCCTCCCTAATCGTAGGCTATATTGAAAAGGAAGGATTTTACCCTGTCCTTAAAAACAGAGACCGAGTCTGACTCCCGGACCCCGAGTGGTAACTGGTTCCACAGAAAAGGAGCTTGATAGCAGAAGGCTCTGCCTCCCAGTGTACTTCTGGAGATTCTGGGCACCACAAGCAATCCAGCATTTTGGGAGCATAGAGCTCTAATAGGATGATAGGGTAATATCAGATATTTTATATATAAGGGGGGCTGATTATTAAGAGCTTTGAAAGTGAGAAGAAGGATTCATTCATTCATTTTCTTCCGCTTAATCCTTTTCGGGTCGCGGGGGGGCTGGAGCCTATCCCAGCATCTATGGGCGAGAGGCAGGGTACACCCTGGACAGTTCGCCAGTCCACTGCAGGGCCAACACAGAGAGACAGACAACCATTCGCTCTCACAGTCATACCTAAGGACAATTTAGAATCCCCAGTTTTGATGCCAATTAACCTAACTTGCATGGTTTTTTTGGCATGTGGAAGGGAACCGGAGAAATCCCGGAGTAAACCCACGCAGACACGGGGAGAACATGCAAACTCCACACAGATCACTGTTGGTCGGGGGCTGGGATCGAACCCAGGATCCCCTGGCTAAGGGTGAGTTGCTGTGCTGCTGCAGTGCTAACCACTCCGCCACCGCGCCGCCCTCGAGAAGAAGGATTTTAAACTTAATTCTAAACTCTATGGGAAGCCAATGAAGGGAGGACAAAACCGGAGAGATATGATCTCTCTTTCTAGAACCAGTTAAAACTCTCGCAGCAGCATTTTGGATCAACTGAAGACTTTTTAAGGATATTTTAGGACAACCTGATAATAACGAGTTACAATAATCTAGTCGAGAGCTGACAAAGGCGTGGATCAGTTTCTCAGCATCATTCAGAGACAAGATGTTCCTAATCTTGGCAATATTGCACAGATGATAGAAGGCAGTCTTAGAAACAAATTTAATATGTGAATTAAAGGACAGATCTTGATCAAAAATAACTCCAAGGTTCCTCACAGAACTTTTCAGAGTGAGAGTGGCGGCATCCAAATTAAGAGTATGATTTGGAAAGGAATTTCTAAGGTTTTTTGGGCCAACAAGAATGACTTCAGTCTTATCTGAGTTTAGTAGCAGAAAATTACAAGTCATCCAGGCTTTGATTTCCTTAAGACAGGTATCTAATTTGGCTAATTGATTACAATCATCGGGCTTCATTGACAGGTATAGTTGTGTGCCGTCTGCGTAACAATGAAAATGTATACAGTGCTTTCTAATGATATTGCCTAACGGAAGCATATATAAACTAAAAAGAGTAGGGCCTAACACAGATCCCTGTGGAACTTCATGACTGAGCTTAGAGTTGGAACAAAATTCATCATTGATGTGAACAAACTGAAGTCTATCGGACAAATAACATCTAAACCACTGCAGCGGAGTTCCATTTAGTCCAACATAGTGTTCTAGTCTATCAAGTAGAATGTCATGATCAATATTGTCAAAGGCTGCACTATGATCTAAAAAGATAAGAACAGAAACAAGTCCATTATCAGATGCAATAAGGAGGTCATTAGTGACCTTCACTAAGGCTGTTTCAGTGCTGTGATGAACTCTGAACCCAGATTGAAACTCTTCAAATAAACCAGTTCCCTGCAAGTGGTCAAACAACTGCGCAGCAACAACTCTGATTTTTGAAATGAAGGGCAGATTAGAGATTGGTCGATAGTTAGCCAAAACTCCTAGATCGAGCGTTGGCTTTTTGAGTAAGGGTTTAATAACAGCAATTTTAAAAGCCAGTGGTACATAACCCAGAGTTAAAGAAGCATTAATTATGTGAAGAATACGGATACCAATAATAACCACAACGCAATATGCAGCTGTACAGAGCGCCACTAATGGTGATGAAGTGAGTTCGGGCCCGCGGAACCAAGGAAATGGCGGGATGGTCGTCCGCGGGAGGTGACAGCAGCTGTTGCAGATTGGGATGTGGCGTTGGAGCCGATCCAGCTGGTGCAAAATCCAGGCCAGGACAGTGTTGACGAGCATGCCATGGCTTCAGAGGGATTGCACCCAGGCCTGCTGAAATTGGTGCCGCCAGGGGTGCGTCCACCACAGGCTCGCTACAAAGCCCCTCCAGCAGAACTACCTTCTCCATGGAAGACTGTTAAAAAAAAAAAAAAAAGAAAAGAAAAGATGATTAGGAGCACGGCTGGCAAAGTGGCAGAATAATCCACTTAGCCGTGTTTGGTCCAGCCGCAGTCCACCCGCTAACCCTAGTTCAGGTGTCTATATGTATACCAAATTGGGGAGGTCTAATTGAAAGAGTTCTGTGTTTTGCAAGGGTGGGGGGACTGTTATGAAGGGATTTCATAACAGGAACGGCATGATGACATAGCTGGCCGGTGATGTCATCACGCCGACCTATATAGGGGAGAGTCGGCCATCATATGGGGGTGACGGTGGCGCAGGTGTATTGTGGCCAACTACTGATCGGAGGGTCAGGGGTTCAATTCCTGCTGTGTCTGCAGTCTGCATGTCAAAGTGTCCTTGAGCAAGACACTGAATCCCTAGTTGCTCCTGATGGGTCAGGCCAGCACCTGTGTATGGCCGCTCCACCGCCATCAGTGTGTGAATGTGTGGATAGCAGGATCTGTAAAGTGCTTTGGTCATCTAGAGATGAGAAAAAGCACTATATACAGTGGTGTGAAGAAGTGTTTGCCCCCTTCCTGAGTTCTCATTTTTTGTGTTTGTCACACTTAAATGTTTCAGCTCTTCAAACAAATTTAAATATTAGACAAAGATAACACAAGTAAACACAAAATGCAGTTTTTAAATGAAGGTGTTTACTATTAAAGGTAAAAAAAAATCCAAACCTACATGGCCCTGTGTGAAAAAGTGACCCCCCCCCCCCCCCCCCCGGGTTAAAACATAAATTAACTGTGGTTTACCACATCTTTGGAAAGCCAAGTTCAATTTCTCGACCCACACCCAGGCCTGATTACTGCCACACGTGTTCTCAATCAAGAAATCACTTAAATAGGACCTGCCTGAAAAAGTGAAGTAGATCAAAAGATCCTCAAAAACTAGACATCATGCTACAACCCAAAGAAATTCAGGAACAAATGAGAAACAAAGTAATTGAGATCTATCAGTCTGGAAAAGGTTATAAAGTCATTTCTAAAGCTTTGGAACTCCAGGGAACCACAGTGAGAGCCATTATCCACAAATAGCGAAAACATGGAACAGTGGTGAACCTTCCCAGGAGTGGCCGGCCGACCAAAATTACACCAGGAGCGTAGTGACGACTCATCCAAGAGGTCACAAAAGACCCCACAACAACATCCAAAGAACTGCAGGCCTCACTTGCCTCAGTTAAGGTCAGTGTTCATGACTCCACCATAAGAAAGAGACTGGTCAAAAATGGCCTGCTTGGCAGAGTTCCAAGAGGAAAACCACTGCTGAGCAAAAAGAACATAAAGGCTCGTCTCAGTTTTGCCAGAAAATATCTTGATGATCTCCAAGACTTTTAGGAAAATACTCTGTGGACTGACGAGACAAAAGTTGAACTTTTTGGAAGGTGTGTGTCCCATTACATCCGGCAGGTAGGTAGGTGGGTGGGTAGGTGGATGGATGGATGGATGGATGGATAGATGGATAGATAGATGTGCTTTATTGATCCCAAACTGGGAAATTACAGTGTAACAGCAGCATGACAGTAGACAACCAAACAACAGAAACACACGCATGACAGACAAAGGGATTACCCATGGAAAGTAAAATTAACAGCATTTCAGAAAAGGAACATCATACCAACAGTAAAATATGGTGGTGGTAGCGTGATGGTGTGGGGCTGTTTTGCTGCTTCAGGACCTGGAAGACTTGCTGTGGTAAATGGAACCATGAATTCTGCTGTATACCAAAAAATCCTGAAGGAGAATGTCCGGCCATCTGTTTGTGACTTCAAGCTGAAGTGCACTTGGGTTCAGCAGCAGGACAATGATCCAGAACACAACAGCAAGTCCACCTCTGAATGGCTTAGAAAAACAAAATGAAGACTTTGAAGTGGACTAGTCAAGGTCCTGACCTGAATCCAATTAGGATGCTGTGGCATGACCTTAAGAAGGCGGTTTATGCTCGAAAACCCTCCAATGTGACCGAATTACAACAATTCTGCAAAGATGAGTGGGCCAAAATTCCTCCACAGCGCTGTAAACGACTCATTGCCAGTTATCACAAACACTTGATTGCAGTTGTTGCTGCTAAGAGTGGCCTAACCAGTTATTAAGTTTAGGGGGCAATCACTTTTTCACACAGGGCAATGTAGGTTTAGATTTTTTTTCCCCCTTAATAATAAACACCTTCATTTAAAAACTGCATTTTGTGTTTACTTGTGTTATCTTTGTCTAATATTTAAATTTGCTTGATGATCTGAAACATTTAAGTGTGAAAAAACAAAAAGAGAAATCAGGAAGGGGCCAACGCTTTTTCACACCACTGTATTTACAACTTTAAAACATTAACACAATGAACTGGTTTGAAACTGGAGTTATAAATATATAACAAATGAGAATACATCTGGTAAATTTGTTAAACACTTCAGTTACAAATGTGCATCATAGGTTACTAAGAAAAATGAAAATGTATATTTAAAATATATTTAATGAAAGAACAAATGTGCATGTCTTTGAACCAGTATGTGTGAACTAGTAGTGTTTGTGTAACTGTCCGATGATGGTGGTGAGGCTGTAGAAGGATGTTTTTGGTGCCGATTCATCACCACAGACACCAGGAGCTGGTTAATGTCAGCACCACTCAGTCAGAAGTCAGGATGTGTGTCGTCTCCTCTGAAGAACCTCTGCAGAACTGGTACCACAGAGTTCAGTCAGGAGTAATCATGGCTCTGCACAACAAAGTACAGAACAAGCGGAGATGGATCATCATCTTGTACAGAATTACATCATATAATTACCTCCAAATAATTATTATAAATGAAACACCATTTAAAATGTTATCCTAAAGTCTATTTTCATTTATTTGGTTCTGCCTCAAGTAAATGGGGAGAAAAAAACTGCTTACACTACAGTTATAAATCTCATATGTAAGCCAAAACATTTAGTATATGTAATGTGTGCAATTTTGTTTTATTCAGATTTAAATGTGAAAATGTGAAAATTAAAAAAAAATAGATTTAACTACCCAGTTTAACCCTTCTTACACTATTAATTGTTTACTCCATTTTAAATATATTCTCTGGGAAATTATGCTAGGAAAAATGTGAATATGAAATCCTTTTAAGTGAAATACAGCAGTAATTCAGCAACACGAGGAGATGGCTAAGAGTTTTTTCCACACATTTTAAACAAAGTTCATGCTGTAACAATTTATTTTTTATGCTTTTATCATCTCATCTACTATAATTTATGCCTTGCCAATTGTGTAATATCTGATGTGGTAATATCGCTGACGTGACGTTTCATGGGGTTGACACAATAAGAAGAAATGATTGTGCCGCAACAGGCTTTATTCTTCGCTCACTCACCACACAGAACAGACGGGAGGTCATTCACACAGAACACATGGATAACAGTCTTTGACTCCTCCGCGGCACAAAGTGTGCCAGGAGAATCCCCGCCCCTTCCTCACAGCCCTGACTTTGCACCCCCCGGACTGGTTTCTGTTCCCAGAATAATAAAGTCCAACTCAAAAGTCCAATATGAATAAGCCCAGGCGTCAGGGCGGCCACCGTTGTCGGCGACCAGCACACACGGTCCCGACCAGTGGCTCGCCAGCTTTATTGACAGTCCCTCTTTCCGCTCCGGGCAGAAAAAGTCCAGCAAAGTCCCTCCCCTGGCACTGGGAGTTGTATGCTTGCTTCTGTCAACTCCCCGCCACTACCGGGGTGTCTCGAGCCAGTTCGGATACCGTGTGCAGGCGTCCTCTCAAGTGGAACGAATAATCCAGCCCCGGTTTGCCATCCATCTCATACTGCTGCAGGGGGGCGTGGGATTGCTGCGTCTGTCCTCTCTGAGCTGTGCAGGTAGAACAGTGGTGGACATGGTGCTTCACATTCCGATGGCACCCCGGCCAGTAGAACCGAGCCCCAAGCTGCTGCAGAGTCTTCCTCACTCCGAAGTGGCCCGACCCCACCGACCCATGGACCAGCTGGAGCACCTTGGGGCAGAGCCGTTGGGGGATCAGCAGCTGCCAGACGTGACACTGCCAAGCTGGAGACTGGCACCACCAATAGACAACACACGCTCGTGACAGCGGAGGTTGGACCTCTGGGAATGCAGGGCCCTGGTCTCTGGGTCCAGCTCAGCCACAGCCTTCTGGGTGGACCGCTGGTCCGTGTCCAGCCACTGCCAGACCCGGGAGATGACAGGATCTCTATCCTGATTGCTCCAAAGTTGCTGTGCGCCAAGAGCCTCTGTGATGTCATTGCTGGGGAGAGCTGCTCGATGATGTGAAGAAGCGTTGTGACCCGCTGCGCTATCCCGGGCTGTAGCGTTCTGGAAAGCCCGTGAGACTGCTGGGTCACACTCCTTGGCCTGCGCTGACAGCCCCGGCCTTCTGATTGTGTGGGCCCCCTGGCTCCTTGTCTGGCTGTCGCCACAGAACGTGATGGTCTGAGCCCCCAGCAGGAGAGAAGAGCTGGCGGTGTCGATCTTCACGCCCCATGCTGTGAGCAGATCTAGTCCAATGATGTACGGGTTCTGGATGCCAGCCAACCAACAGATGGTTCATGTTCTGACCAGCCACTCCCACCCCGAGGGCCCCCCCCCCCCCCCCCCCCCCCCCCCCCCCCCAGCCTGGCATGCTCACCGGTGGTGGTGAGGATGCAGCACCGGGTAGGTTCCCACCCTTGCGATCTGAGTCCATCTATATCGGGCAGTGCCCCGGGTCAGACCAGGGAGATGGTGGAACCGGTGTCGATCAGGGCCTGGATTGGTGTGCCATCCAGGCTGCACTGTAGATACAGCCTTGGTGATTGCCCAAGTCGGCCTAACCGTCCGTCGGGAAAAATGTCTGTGGGAGGTAGCAGGTCCACGTCTGTGCTACAATAAGGAGAGATGATTGTGATGCAACAGGCTTTATTCTTCACTCACTGACAACACAGAACGGAGGGGAGGTCATTCACACAGACGCTCCTCTCACTCATGGTGACAGACACATGATTTATCACATACAGGGCAAACAACGCTATTACAACTGGTCTTAATACACAGTTATAATGGCACAGCATAACACTTAGAACACACGAATAATAAGCTTTGAATCAGCGGCGGAAAGCATGCCGGGAGAGTTCACGACCCTTCCTCGCAGCCCTGACGTTACAATAACATAGATCTGCTAATATCAGAATATTTTTCTAACAACAACGGCAATTGTTAGAAATTTTAAAAAGCACACATGATATTAGAGGCTGTAAGATTTTCACAAAAAACCTACAGTGTTTCATAGTTGTTTAGAACAACATTAAGCTGCTGTAGTGATATTTAACAGCCCTCCGGCACCCTACTTAATTACTAATGAGGTAGTTAGCCATTTATACAATATATTTAACTCATCTGACCACATCGGCTGCAGAGGTGCAGCAGTACAGCTACCTCCTCCAAATATCGTGCTGCCTGTTTGTGATGATAATCTGTTTTTATTTTCATGAAGTTGAGGGGAAAAAAGTTGAAAAAGAGCAAAAATTGCTGATAGCCTGAAAGTGGAAGTGATGCAACTCATACACTTGTAAGAGTTGTTCAAGGATTCAAGGGCTTTGTTATCATGTGCACCATTAAGAAATGCAACATTAAGAAATGCAACATTTCCTGAGCAATAAAATTCTTACTCCGCTTTTCAAACAAATGCCAAGGTGTCACGATCTGAGCATGGGGGCTGCACGGGGCTGCACGGTGGCGCAGTGGTTTAGCACTGTGGCAGCACAGTTTTACCCTCGGCCGGGGGATCGCGGGGATCATGAGATCGTGGGTTCGATCCCAGCCCCCGACCAACAGTGAGCTGTGTGGAGTTTGCATGTTCTCCCCGTGTGGCGTGGGTTTACTCCGGGATTTCTCCGGTTTCCTCCCGCATACCAAAAACATGTAGGTTTAGGGTGCTCGTGCACGCAGCGACCGGCAGCCGATGGCTTGTCACCAGACTGCAAATCAAATCTACCTACGGGTACAAATAAGTAACAAAAAAAAAAAATGGGGGGATTCCACCGTGCTCTGTCTCTGCCTTTTTTCCTTATTTGTGTAATGTATTTTTGCGTTCTAATTCCTGTTATTTTATCTTTAGTTGGTTTTCACATATTCTGTATTGCTTCTTAGTATGACTTATTTTCATGTTTATGTTCATTGTAGTTTTGTTATTTACATGTTTGGGGGCATTTGTCTTCATTTATCATCATCACATCATATTCGTATTTTGCCGATTCCTTTGTTCTCTCTCAGGGTTGCAGCTGTCGGAGGCACTTCTAGGTTTTTCCCCAGTTGTGGGTAGTGCTTCTGTCAAGCTGTCAGCCCCGTCTCCTCTCCTCGTGAGTCACAGCTGATTGTCATCATCTTCTTCCTCAGCCCACTCATGTGATTCACACCAGTTATCATTTGTGTTTAACCACTTGCACTCCGTTGTTCCGCGGGCGGGCAAGTCTCTGCGTCCTAGGATGCACTCGTGCGCACTCGGACGCATAGTCCAGATTGTGGTGATGTAGGTGGTGATGGTGATGTAGTGGCGTCCAAGCGCCACTGAAAAAAAAACCTGCAGACACAGCCGCGAACAGATTAGGTCATCTGATTGACCTCTCATTCGACTAATAAGAGCCTTGAATTGGGTTTCTGAAACCATGAAGAGCCAATGAATGAAAACCTAGGAAGGAGAACCCGCCTACTGTGAATGCAGGAGCCAATTGAAGCACAGAAATTCGGGCTGGGTGAAGAGAGATTTACTGTTGCAGCAGATGAAAACAAAGGACGCTGGACGAACCTGCTACAGACCCAGGCTCACCCAGCAGCATGGAGAACACCCACAAGTGGGACCTGCACTCATTCCAGCAGAATAGACGTTTAGGATTCTCTTCCGTCATCATAGACCGACGGAGGCCGACGACAAAGGTCGTAAATCATTCACCAAAACCGCAATATTGGAATTATGTTTTGATCGGGATCCATGAGCGGACCAGCGTCGCGCTCGTCTGACAATGGGGAAGAGAAGTTCGCCAGGACTCTGCTGCTGTGAAGAGTTAAGGTGTTATAAGCTAAATTATTATTTCTCCCTGAAAACTGTAATCCAAAAATGACTTTTGACCGATCGGTAAATTACAACCGTACGGCGCACGAAGTACGAAGTGCATGCGCCGAGATAAACGGTTCATTTGCCGTGTTCGGACCGTGAACGCCCTCCCCCCCCTGCTGCAGAAGAGGAGTGGGGGGGGGGGCGTTCACGGTCCGAACGCCCCCCGGTCTGCGGGGGGAAGCATATGAGTCTATTCCGTCAAGTAGCGATGGCTGTCTTCTGTAGCGAGGGGGGGGGACAACCCCCCCCCCCAACACACACACACAGTAGCGGGGGGGGGGGGGGGGTAGCCGCTGTGAAAACATGCAAGGAGTGTAATCCGTCATGTAGCGAGGGCCGAACTCTGTCTTTTGTAGCGGGGGGGGGGGTTCCCCCCCCACACACACAGCCCTGAATGTGACCTTTCATTAGAGCCTAAAATGAAGATTCTACATTGAATTATTCAAAAGTTATAGACGTTTTTCCAAACTGTGCCATTTGGCACAATTTGGCACAGTTCCAAAACGCCTGGGAACAACCTGAGAACAAAGCTGTGTAATATATTCATTTTTTGTGGTATTGTTACCAAATTTGGATCTCAGCTTGATAACACTTGGTTCTACATTTCTGTTGCATTTTCCAGCCAGATCGGACAGCTGTGTGTTATTTGCAAGCATTTGTATCCAAAAAAACACTGTGTCCAAATTTATTTTCTTCAAGTTCAGTGTGTTTAGATGACTGTAACTCAGTGGCCGGAGCACGTAGAGAGATTATGTTTTTTTTTGCCAAAAAATTCAAAGTGTTTTCTTTTAAATGAGACCAACCCCATGAAGATGCTGCAAAGGGTTGAATAACAGCTTTCGATTTACTTTGGGCACGTTTTTTTTTGGCATTTTTAGGAAAATTGCCCGGAGTGCAAGGGGTTAATTGTTTCTGGCCCTATTTATGGGCGGTTATTTCTTTTCCATGTGCTGGCATCTCAAGATTCATTTATGTCTGAACCCTGTTCCATTCTGACGTTTGTATCCTGTTTTCTTCTGGTTGCTTGTAAGTTTTGCTCTATGCACTTTTGGATCTTTGTGTTAGCACACTGTTTGGACTTTTTTGTTTTTTTTGTTAATAAATTTCGTAAACTGCAGTCCAGCGCATGGGTCTCTGCCCCGAAGGGCAAGTTATGACAGTAGACACCAGCCCGTTAGAGACCCAGTTGCTGCAGTTTGTTGTTGTTTTTGTTTTTTTCACCTGGGGTTTGTCATGTCTGTCATCCCGGATTTTTCGACTCTTGGACTGAGCGAAGTGGAGCGGTGGGCTGTGAGAGTGTTAGAGGACATTCTCTCGTAGGCTTGTGCCTCCCATACTCCTGAGGCAGCCTGAGAGTGTCTGGAGGGCACAGCGCAGGTACTTGAGGCATGCCCCAGCCTGTGGGACCACCCGGAGCTCGCAGACCTACTTTTCTCCATAATGGCCCCACCACCCATGAGTCACGGAGATCACACCAATGTCCGTGCCTGCACCGATGAAGAGCAAGCATCTGTGAACACGGAAGCCTCCAGCCTCTTGCTGCTTGGTGGCAGAGGCTCCACCTCCTCCTCCCGAACACTAGCCGGCTCCATCGGCCGAGGCGCTGGAGGAGTGCAGGCAGCTTATATTAGCAGAGACGGAGCTTTTATTGGAATATAAGCCATGGCTCCTCCCGGATCTTGCCCAGAAGCTGGAGGAGATTTCACCGGGGGGCCCAGAGATTGAGCCGATGAGTGAGCGTCCCCTGAACTCTGGGGCCTCTACCCCCTCACCATGAGCCTACGTCTCCATCTTCCACTTCCCACCGTCGCTTAGGGAAATCCCGCTGGAAGAATGTCTCCACTTCCTCACAGGCAGCCCCTCCTTCACCGAGGCCGAAGACTCCCACAGCAGTCCCCTCATCTTGTTTCTCTTCTCCGGCTGTCCTGCCAGCCTCCTCCTCCATTGCTGCTGCTCCCCTCTTCTCCTCGGCGATTCCTCCCACTGCTGAAGGACCGGTCGCCTCCTTCCCGGCTCCGCCTGTCACCGTGTCTGCAGGGGCGGCTCCTCCACATTCCACTGAGGGGCCCACTATCGCTGAAGTCAGGGAGAGGGCTGATCCCCAACTTGCTGCAGCAGAAGATATCACACCCCAAGAGTTCAGGCACATGGTTTTTCTCTCTTATTCAATTAAGCATAAATTACCTTACCTACTTCAGAATCAGAATCAGATTTATTGCCATTGTTCATGTAGTACACAAACTAGGAATTTGTCTCCTAGTTTGCCCCTAGTTTTCTCCTAGTTAGCCCCCCCCCACTCCTCTTCTGCAGCAGGGGGGGAGGGCGTTCACAGTCCGAACACGGCAAATGAACCGTTTATCTCGGCGCATGCACTTCGTACTTTGTGCGCCGTACGGTTGTAATTTACCGAATTTACTTGCCTGACTCCTAGCAGTGAGCCTCAGATTAAGCAGTCCTCTGAGTCCTCACCATCTGCTGCAGCTATAAACTGTTCCCCTGCTCTCCCTGTGTCTCCTCCTTTTCCCCTCGAGTGTCCGATGGCCCCAGGACTGAGCCGCTGGGCAATGGAGGAGCCTGCGGTTCTGGGAGACCTGGTTCCAGCCCCGCAGCCACGGCCTGGATGGAGGGAGAGGTACCGAGCTGGAGCCTGCACCGATGATGAAGCGTCCCCTGGCTTCAGCAGTACAAGATCCAGTGCCAGCAAGGAGCCAACCTCCTGTCATCACGCCGGGCGAGCCACCTGTGTGGGTCACTTTGCTGGGGGCCGGGTCCGGGACTGCACCTACCACCATGCCTGCTGCAGTGGCTGCCACAGCAGAGCCGGAGTTGGACCTCCAGGGGGCCGGGCCTAAGACATCGCTGCATGGATTGACGGAGTCCTGGACAACGGTGGAGCTCGAGCTTATGCAAGTGCTCTCCTTTGTTTTCATTGCTTCTATGTTGGAGAGGTCTTGTCTGGCTCTTGGTGGGAAAAGCCAGGTGCAGTTGTCAGTTGCACCTGAGCTCACCTTGTCAGGCTCCACTGACGCCGGTGACCCTGACCCAGTTTCTCTTCCTCTCCTGTCTGAACTTTTCCCCAGGGTCACCGAGGATTGTCCAGCTTCGCCAGAGGTCTCTTTTCCCCATTCCCTTTTCCCCATTAGTTGAGGTTGTCGCGGGTGCTCTGTCCCAGCTCGGGGACTCCGTGGGTGCAGCTCTTCCCCAGCCCGGATCCACAGTGGGTGCAGCCTTGGCCCAGTCCGGGCCCTCCATGGGTGCAGTTCCGCTCCAGCCCAGAGCCACCACGGGTGCTGCTTTGCTTCAGCCCGGAGCCGCTGCGGGTGCTAGTTTGCTCCAGTCCGGAGCCACTGTAGGTGCTGCGATGTCCCAGTCCGGGACCACTGAGGGTGCTACAGGCCAGTCCAAGGGCATCGTGTGCCCGCCCCCACCTCAGTGCCACTGCCACACACCCCGGGAATCTCCACACCCCACGCCCAAAGAAAAGGGTAGCAAGGCACAAGGGCCCCACGGGGGGGCCGCCCCCCCACTGAGGGGAGCCCACACAGCCAAGAGGCGGTACCCCCTCAATCCAGCACCTCCCGACCAGCACACACACTGATTCCCACGCACTCACACTCTCATATGCACCCACTTGCACCACATGCACTCACTCCCTGTCGCTCGCCCTCTCCCCCACACAATCACACACTCACACTCCCAGACCCACCCCCTCTCCCCACTCCAGTACCCACTAAATCTTACTCCCACCCACCCTCAGAGTCATCTGCATGCACTCACGTTCATCCATACACACACTGTCACTCACACACCGACCTACTCACATCCACTTGTGCTCTCCCCCACACACTCCCCCACTCTTATTCACCCTTATTACTTATGATGGCCATGGTACGGATGCAATGAGCATGAATGCGCACCAGCACCTGGCAGTGGCCAGGGAGACCACTGGCGAAGCCCAGCAACCTCTCACTCCCTTGCTTGTACCTATTCATTTGGCAGCACCCAGGGATTCTGACATGACGGGCCCCAGGCCTCCTGCTGAGCCCCCAGCAGAAGGAAGGCTACAGGGGTGGGGGAAGACCCCCACCCCCTCCCATGCATGGATCATGATGAGTGTGTGTTAGTTGTGTGATGTGATTATGTGCAGGTGTGTGAGCTACCAGAGTGCAGTTAAAATTGGGGGGATGGTGGCTGAAGCACCACTAACCACTGCAACAAGCAGCGGGGTTCTCATCCCCCCAAGCCCTCAATGTCGAGAGTGCAAAACTGAGGTGAGGGCGGCCCCACTGCGTAGCAGAGGGATCCCCTTCACCGACACAATACGGCACACACCCACCCCAAAACTCTAAGTGTTTTGGGGTGGGGTGTCGAGCAGATGTATTTTCCACCGAGAATCAGGGGAGGGAGGGGGAGAGGTAAGTCTGGGAGGGATTCAGTCCAAAAGGGTGCCTGTCATCCCCTAGAAGCCAGCTCGCAAACTGGTTTAGGAGGCCACCCACTGCCCCCACATCTCAGCATAGGGTGAGGGCCACCAGGCCGAGCAGCCCAGGACCACCAGTGTCGCACCCCAGCACTCCCAGAACCACAGGCATGATGGAGCAGCCACACCCACACATCCTACACACACGAACATACAGAACAACAATAATAATAACAATAATGAACAATGGGCTGGACCCATATGGCACTCCACATGCCACACGACACCCCAGAGCCCCCATGGCAAGCCCACCAACCACCCACCCCAGACGCACACCGACGGCGGCAGGCCACCCCACAGCCACAACCAACCTGAGGCAAACCGACGGCAACACGGCCCCCCCCGGCCACCCCCGAGCAACACACACACCCAGTGCCAAAGACACTGGAGGCAGTGCAGCAACACGCCGCGCCCCGTGACAGGGTCAGGCAGGACGACTGCGAAAAGCAGGCCCCGAACCACCAACCCCCGGCCACCAGCTGGCCTGCCCCACCCCCGCCACCTAAAGAGGTCCCCCTGCCCACAGACACAACCTCCACCCCTGCATGTCCACCCATGGGTACTCACACCCGCACACATACACACCCACCCTCATGTGCACCCACACACACTCACCATCACACATGCCCACCTACACCCACACACAACCCTGCATGCCCACACACAACACACACATGTGCACGCACCTACATCTGCACCCACACACACAAACCCACACTCACTCACACGGACATACACTCACACACATACGCACACACACAGACACTCCCTTAGGCCCCGGAGAATGGCGGGGAACCCCCTGGGATGCAGGTACCAGCCCCCAGAGCACCACCAGGGCCCCAGGGAGGGCACAACCCCACTGCGCAGGGACGCGCTGGGGCCGGCCCGCACCACCGGCGTACGCCTGACCCCGAACCAGAGGGCGAACCCCCCCTCCAGCACCAAGGGCCCAGGGCCAGACCCAGCCCCACCCAGGAGGCAAGGCCAGCTAGCCTGGGGCCACAGTCCGTCCCCCCAGCCCATTCCACAGCCCCCCTTCCCCCCAGGTCAGACCACAGCCACCCTGGAACAGGCTCCCCAGACACCGGCCCCAGCAGGTCACCAAAATCCCTCATGGTCAGGGTGCAGCCAGCCACCAGAGGTGCCAAGGAGAGCGAGCCACCATCTGCCACCCCTCAGGATATAGAATTAATAAGTGGGGACCAGAGAGAATTGAATTCAGCCAATTGTTTTTTAGAGGAGGCAGACATTCTCTCCAGGCTAATATAATCTGATAGTAGGTTATTGTGGTGAGTTGTACATAAATTATTTCTTGATTTCCAATTCATGAGGATAGCTTTCTTTGCAATGTATAAGGCAGTGAGAACCATATGTGACATCCTTACCTCTATATTCATTCCACTTAACTCACCTAGTATGCAAAGTGTGGGAGAGGATGTGATACGATACCCAAGCCATGCCGATAAGTCTTCACATGTCTTCTGCCAGAACTTTTGGACCGGTGCACAGGACCACATAGCATGCATATAACTATCTAGATTGCTGGTGCAGTGGGAGCAGATATTTGTGTGACTCAGGCCCATTTTGAACATCCTTTGTCCTGTGTAATGAATTCTTTGTAGAACTTTGTACTGTATGAGTTGTAAATTAGAGTTTTTGGTCATCTTAAAAGTGTTTAAACATATTTGTGTCCAGAAGCTTTCATCTTTATTGACCGATAGGTCTGTCTCCCATTTTGATTTTGGAAGAGATACTGACTCATCCAGTTTTGATAATAATCCGTGTATTTTCAATATCAGTTTAGGAGAACAAAGATTTAGAAATCTGTCACCTTCACTGGTACCTCTAAATCTGTTTGATAGAGACTGAATCTTACTTTTATTATAGATTTAAACTGTTGGTATTCAAGAAACTTTTTATCACTGATGTCATACTGTGACACCAGTTCCTGAAATTAGATAAAGTTTCCACCTTGAATAAGATGCTCTAATTTTTTTTTTTATTCCTTTCTCATACCATAGTGGAAAATTTAACATCCTCTTTTGTTGCAGGATATCAGGGTTATTCCAAATGAGCATGAGTTTGCAAGGGACAAGTGAAGACCCCGTTATTTTTAAAAATTTCCACCAGGCTGTCAGAGAGGAGCTAATATTAATGCTTTTAAAACAGTCATGGCATTTGATACAGGAACTCATGAAAGGTAGGTCAGAGATATTTAGTGACCCACAGAGAGCCTGTTCAGCATCTAACCATGGGTTTCCTAGTGGGGTTGATTTTGTCCATTTAGAAACAAACTGCAGTCTATTGGCTAAGAAGCAATTTTAAAAATTTGGTAACTAACCTTCCACACTCTTGCTTTTTGAAGAGTTTTTAAACTGATCTGTGATGGTTTATCCTTCTATAAAAATATACTTATATTTGAGTCTAGAGACTTAAACCAGGCCATTGATGGTTGGGTAGGAATCATTGAAAATAAGTAGCTGATTTTAGGAAGTACCATCATTTTAACAGTTGCGACTCTTTCCATTAGTGATATAAGTAATGTCCTCCAACACGTTAAGGTCATCTTGCATTGTTTTTTAGAAGCGGGGTATAATTTAGTCGCAATAACTGAGGGCCTGGGGGAAATATCTCTTCCTAAATATTTAATATTACCTGATTGTATTGGAATAGTGGATAAATTTGAAAAATTACAATTTATAGGTAAGACTGTTGATTTGCCCCAGTTAATAGAGTAATCTGATTGTGATGAAAATTTATCAATGACTGCCACCCTGTGAAGAAGAGATCTTTGTGAGTTTTCAAGGAAAATTTCTACATCATCAGCATAAAGACTTATCTTGTGTTATTTTTCTCTGATTTGGATACCTCTAATATCAACATTTTGTAGTATGGCTGCTGCTAATGGTTCAATAAAGATGGTAAAAAGTGAGGGAGAAAGTGGACAACCCTGCCTGGTGCCTCTCTGGAGGTTAAAGCTTCGAGAACTTTGATCATTTGTTTGGAAAGATGCAGCTGGACAGCTACATAGTGTTTTCATCCAGTTTATAAAAGATGAACCGAACCCAAACTTGTTTACCACCATAAAAAGGAATTTCCAATTAACCCGGTCGAAGGCTTTCCCTGCGTCCAGAGATAATATTGTGGTTTCTAAGTTATTAATCTTACAGTAGTCTATTAAATTAAATAGTCTGCATGTATTATTAGCAGAGTGTCTACCCTTGATGAAACCTGTTTGATCTGGGTGTATAATAAACGGAATTATCCTTTCCAGTCTATTGGCAAGAGATTTGCAAATTATTTTAACATCATCATTAATAAGTGAGATGGGATGGTAGCTGGATGGAAATGTAGGTTCTTTTTGGGGTTTAACCCCTTGCACTCTGGTCAATTTTCCTAAAAACGCCAAAAAAAATGTGCCCAAAGTAAATCGAAAGCTGTTCTTCAACCCTTTGCAGCATCTTCATGGGGTTGGTCTCATTTAAAAGAAAACACTTTGAATTTTTTGGCAAAAAAAAAAACACGATTTCTCTAAGTTCTCCGGCCACTGAGTTACAGTCATCTAAACATAGTGAACTTGAAGAAAATAAATTTGGCTTGGGTGTTTTTTTGGATACAAATGCTTGCAAATAACACACAGCTTCAGATCCGGGCTGGAAAATGCAACAGAAATGTAGAACCAAGTGTTATCCAGCTGAGGTCCAAATTTTGTAACAATACCACAAAAAATGAATATTTTACACAGCTTTGTTCTCAGGTTGTTCCCAGGCGTTTTGGAACTGTGCCAAATTGTGCCAAATGGCACAGTTTGGAAAAACGTCTGTAACTTTTGAATGATTCAACATAGAAGCTTCATCTTGGGCTCAAATGAAAGGTCACATTCCGGGCTGTGTCTGTGTGTGTGTGTGTGTGTGGGGGGGGGGGGTTGTCCCCCCACCCCCCCGCTACAGAGGACGGAGATCGGCCCTCGCTACATGACGGATTACACTCGGATGTGGCATGTTTCCACAGCAACGCTGTCACCGCGGCTCCCCCCACCCCCCCGCTACAAAATCGTAGCGGTGGGGGGGGGGGGGGCGTTCACGGTTCGGAGGCGGCGAAGAACCATGTAACGCGGCGCACGCACTTCGTGCGCCGTACAGTTGTAATTTACCGATCGGTCAAAAGTCATTTTTTGATTACAATTTTCAGGGATAAATAATAATTTAGCTTATAACACCTTACCTCTTCACAGCAGCGTCCTGGCGAACTTCTCTTCCCCATTGTCAGACGAACGCGACGCTGGTCGGCTCGTGGATCCCGGTCAAAACATAATTCCATTATTGCGGTTTTGGCGAATGATTTACGACCTTTGTCGTCGGCCTCCGTCGGTCTATGATGACAGAAGAGAATCCTAAACGTCTATTCTGCTGGAATGAGTGCAGGTCGCACTTGTGGGTGGCCTCCGTGCTGCTGGGTCTGCAGCAGGTTCTTCCTGCATCCTTTTTTTTCCATCTGTGGCAGCAGTAAGTCTCTCTTCACCCAGCCTGAACTTCTGTGCTTCAATTAGCTCCTGCATTCACAGTAGGCGGGTTCTCCTTCCTAGGTTTTCATTCATTGGTTCTTCAAGGTTTCAGAAATCCAATTCAAGGCTCTTATTAGTCGAATGAGAGGTCAATCAGATGAACTAATCTGTTCGCGGCTGTGTCTGCAGCTTTTATTTTCAGTGCGCGCTTGGACGCCATACATCACCTACATCACAATCTCCATGATGCGTCCTAGAGTGCACAAGAGCGCCCTCGTGCGCTCTAGGATGCAGAGACTTGCCCACCCGTGGGACAACGGAGCGCAAGAGGTTAAGGAGCAGGATAATACTAGCCAAGTTCATATTTGGAGGGATTACTTTATCTTCTTTAATTTGGCTCACCATTCTAATGAAGGTAGGTGCCATCACAGGCCAGAATTCTTTATAGAATTCTACTGGAAAACCATCTGGTCCTGGAGCTTTGTTGTTTGGGATGTGCTTAAGTGCCTCCTGGAGTTTGGACATTAGAAGAGGTGCATCCAGAGCTGTAATTTGTTTATTATTTAATCGTGGTAAATTAATATTAACCAGAAATTCATTCATCTCTGAGTCAGATGGCTTAATCTGAGATGAATAGAGGCTTTCATAAAACTTTATGAAGGAGTTATTTCTTCAGGGTTATGGGTGATATTTCCAGTCGTATGCTTAATAGAGTGGATAGTTGTTTTTTTCTTTATTCAGTCTAAGCTGGTTAGAAAGATATCTCCCCAATTTATTACTATATTCAAACTTCTCCAGATGCAGTCTTTGTATTAAAAACTGTACCCTTTTGTTTGTAATTTCTTTTAGTTCCAGCTTTAATTTTCTCAGATTGTTGAGTGCCTGTTCCTGTGGAGAAACGGCACAAGTAATCGCCAGTAATTTAATTTTCTAACTCCAGTGCCAGTGCTTTTGCTTTTTTTATTCTTATTTGAAAAGTAAGAGATTATTTTTTCTCACATGACCACTTTTGCTGCTTCTCATAGAACACTTGGTGATATTCCTGGCACGTCGTTATATTCCAGATATGATTCCCACGCTTTATTAAAATAATTAATAAAATATTTGTCTTTGAGTTGTGATATATTAAATTTCCAGTTCCTAGTTTTCCTTGTAGCTTTTTTATTTACCAGTGTAAGAGATACTGGATGATGATGGTCGCTGATAGCTTGGTTTGAGCAAATTTCAGTGTCTGATACACCTCACAATAGAGTTACTGGCTAAAAAAAAAAGTCTAAACGGGAATATGAACGAATGCACTGGTGAGAAGGTGTATTCCCTAAGAGTTGGGTGAAGAGAACGCCATTCATTGCAAAGACCAGAATCAATCATGTATTGTTTGAGTGTCAGTAGCCTGGCATTTCCGATAATTCCCTGATGTACTGAGCCTGTCAGTTGCAGGGTTTAATACCAGGTTGAAGAGTAACAGCTGCACCTATGACACAGTACAAGGACCGATATTTTTTTCCACACATAAGGAGTTGTTCAGAACTCCTTATACAAAGATGTAGAGTGATGATAATCAAGTCAGTGGCGGTAATGCACCTGTAGGCTGGTTGCCAACCGCCAATCAAATCTAAAAGAAGAAGAAGTCTCCTATTATGAGTGTGCTGTCCAAGTGCTCAGAAAGAGTGAAAATAGGATGGGTTGTCAACATTTGGGCCATAAACACGTGCAATACATAGCTCCAGATTTTGAACTGATATTTTTAATATTATAAATCTACCTTCTGGATCTGCTATGGTGTTATTCACAACAAAGCATATTCTTCTGTTCACCAATATAGCTACCCCCCCCCCCTTTGTTTGGAATTAAAGCAGGTTGAGTACATGTGGGGAAATTTAGGGGAGGTGAATGCATCTACAGATGACTTAGAAGCATGTGCTTCCTGTAATAAGACAAAGTCTGCCTGTAGATCCTTCAGTCGATTAAAAACTTTTAGCCTCTTCTCCCTGGTACCGAGTCCACGTATGTTCCACGTGACAAACATGGACATCTTTTCACTAACTGGTTCTGTGCTAAAGGTGAGCTAAGTGTGCCTGTATGTTTGTATGTCCTGTGTATATTACATGGCTGCGTGTGTGTAGGCATATGTATGTTGTACATATAGTACAGCATATAGTACAGTATAGTTGGCTAGCTGAGGCCCAGCTGGATTCGAGGACGATCGGATCAGATTCTGGCGATATAAGCAGAATTTATTTTACTATCCACAGATTTTCTTTTTCCTTCTTTCCAAGAAAGACTGAAGATGGCTGCCACTGGATTAAAAAGTGGGCTGATGGGCACCACTAATAAGCCTTCTCTACTTATCTGCTTCCTCTTCGTTTTGTCTTTGTGTGTCTGGACCTGCAACAAGAAGGATTTTCCGACAAACTCAACCAAAGGTGAAGTTAAAAAGTTTTATCTGTATGGATTTGGGCTTGGACATCTCACCCTACACTCTATGTGGTCTTTAAAAGCCCTGAGCAAAAACTTCCAAATTAAGGCAAACATGGCTGTTAAGCAAAAATCACAATATGGCAGAGGATATACAATTAAAGTTCTGTTAGTTCTGCTACTTCTGGCAGGAGATATTCACCTTAACCCTGGACCTGCCACTATTAAACAGCAGACCACTGGGTTAGCACAAAACCAAGCTGTACAAAAGCAAAAACAACATTTATTTTTCCAAACTGTTAATCATGCACGAGTTCTTTGGGACACCAAGGCTAAACCAAAGGGGATCCTCGGCGGTCATTTAAACATACGGAGCATAATCCCCAAAAGAGATGAGATTTCGGTGTTGCTGTTGGACTCAAATCTGGACTACCTTTGTCTCTCAGAAAGCTGGCTACACAGGAACATAGACACTAATATGATCGATATTGTGGGCTACCAGTGTTTTAGAAAAGACAGGCAGGTAGGGAGGGGAGGAGGTGTTTTAATTTACATCAAAGAGAAATATAAATGTCAACTGGTTGATTTGAATACTTCACTTGAATGTTTAGCTGTTAATGTATGTCTCTCTCCGGTAATGAATTTCAACATTGCAGTAGTGTGCAACCCACCGTCACACAACTCTTCCTTTTATAATGAATTAAGTGATCTGGTTAAACAACTTGAGAAGAACAGAGAAACAATAATTCATGGTGACTTTAATATCAACTGGTCTGATAAAAAAGACAAACAAAAACTGAAAAGCCTCATGACTAAATTTAATTACCAGCAAATCATCAAAGGACCCACCAGGATAACCAAACAATCCAGAACACTTATTGACATGGTATTTACTAATAAACCAGAACGAATAACCAGAACCTATAATCTTGTAACTGGTCTCTCAGATCATAACATGGTTCTTGCTGTCAGGAAACTTACTAAAAAGCGACTACAGTATTTTGGGGGAGTCGATATTGACAAATCAAATTTTATTATCCCCAAATCAAAAAATGAGGAGTTTGAACATTACTTAGAGAATCAAAATTGGGAGCAGCTCATGTCAACATGTGAAGTAGATGATTGTTGTAATTTTATAACTGCAACAATCACAAAGTCTATAGAAAAATTTTCAAAGCAAATTAAAAGTAGACAACAGAAGACTAGCCTACCATGGTTAAATAATGAAATAAGAAAACTTATGAAGAGGCGAGACTATGCACTGAAAACATCACTAACCTCCAAACTGCAAAATGATCACCTTGTGTACAAAAGTTTAAGAAATAAAGTGGTACAAGAGCTGCGAAAATCAAAAATATCTTATTACAATAAACTGATAGATCATGCAAAGGGTAACAACAGTTCCCTATGGAGGCATTTAAATAACTTAACTAATAAAAAAAACGATCAGAAGGGGGTAAAGGAACTTAGAATCAATGGCAAGACCGTCAGTGACAAGGCTACTTTGGCAAATGAATTTAATTCACACTTTGTGGGCTCTGTGGAAGACTTAACAAAAATTTTTGTGCTGCCAAATGTGCTCAACAACACAAATTCCATACTTCCAACAGATACTTTTCACATCGATGAGGTAAATGAGAAGTTAATTGATGGTATTGTTAAAACACTGTCAAACTCAAAAACTAATGATATCTACAATATGAGCACCTCCTTTCTCAAAATGCACAGCAAAATATTAATCAAACCACTGACCCATCTCATTAATCTCTCCATTAGGTCTAGTACATTTCCATCTGGCTGGAAAAAAGCTGTCGTCATACCAGTTCATAAATCAGGCAGTAAAGACGATATATGCAATTACCGCCCAATCTCTATCTTACCAGTCCTATCTAAGGTTCTTGAAAAAGTTGTAGCTACACAGCTGATAGACTACTTACAAGACAGTCAACTTCTTCATCCACATCAATTTGGTTTTAGACCAGGATACTCAACAGAAACAGCAAATTGTTGCCTTATTGAAAACGTCAAACAGTCCTTGGACAGGGGTAATGTGGTAGGAGCTGTTTTTCTAGATCTCAAAAAGGCTTTCGATACTGTAAACCACAGTTTGCTTTTATCCAAAATGGTATCTTTTAACTTCTCCCCAAATACATTAGAATGGTTTGCATCTTATCTCCAGAATAGAGAACAGTGTGTAAAAGTTCACCAGGATAAATCCTCATTTTTAAACAACCGCATGGGTATCCCACAAGGGTCCATTCTTGGTCCTTTACTTTTCAGCATTTTTATTAATGACTTGCCGTTACACTGCTCAGCTGCAACATGCCAACTTTATGCAGATGATGCAGTTATTTACACAGCTGCCAAGACTCCAGCACAGGCTGCAGATGTACTGTCTACAAGTATGGTTGATGTCCAAGAGTGGCTCCTCAAGAACCATTTATTGCTGAACCTTCAGAAAACAGTCTCAATGTGCTTTTCAATCAAAAAATGTAACCTGCAACATTTTAAAGTTAATATACATGATCATGACATCAGTTTAGCTACAGAATTCAAATACCTTGGCATTGTACTAGATCCTCAACTCAAATTTAATCTTCATATAAAGAAAATTTCAAAAACAGTAAAAAAAAATCTGAACTGCTTTAAATTAATTAGATATTACATACCTTACGAAGCAGCTGCACTGTATATGCATTCTATGGTTTTTTCTCATATATCATACTGTTTGACAGTCTGGGCTCAAGCAGCCCCTTCCACAATAAGACATATACTGTAGGTTCATTATATAATCAAACCCTAAAAATCTTGGACAAAAAGCCCATTAGGTGGCATCACTGTAATGTTTTAAAAAAATACAACCTATTGAGTTTTGAGAGCTTCATTGACCTCTGTCTTCTGAAATTAACGTTCAAATGTTTCCATAAATCAGCACCCGAGCCACTTGCTGGTTTCGTCCAAAGACAGGACAGCAGCAGAGCCACCAGGAGTTCTGTTAACAATAACTGTAAAATATTCCACCGCAGAACCACATTTGGACAAACAGCTTTCTCTATAAAGGGCAGTCACATCTGGAACACAATGCCAAATGAAATTAAAATAATAACGGACTTTAAAACATTCACTAAAAATGTTAAAAACTGGCTGAAAAATAAACAAGAATGTACTCATGTATGAATTAATTGTCTGCAAAGTGAGAGTGAATGAAGGGAAGGAATAAATGTGTTTGTTTATAGTGAGTGACGGAGGGAGGAAGGCCTGAAATAGGCAAATGTGTTATATGTGTTAAATGTGAGTCAGGCTGTTATATTTGTGTATTTATAATATTTATGTTAAATGTGAGTCAGGCTGTTATATTTGTGTATTTATAATATTTATAATATTTATAATTGTGTATTTATAATTTTTCTGCATTGATGTATGTGGTTATTGTGTATATTTTTTATTTTTTTTCCCATCTTTACTTGATTCTTTTTTCTAAAGCCCATCCAGGGACAAGAGTTGCAAATTAGCTAATAGCTATACACTCTATGTGCAACACATCAGATTGATTGTCTTTGATTAATTGTCTATGTTTATTGCACTGTCCCTGTCAAATAAACTAATCTACTACTAGTATATACCTATATGTATATGCATGGGTGTGCATGCATGATGTCTCTGCATTTGCAAGAATGAGTGGGGTGTAGGAACTTAAAGTAATTTCCTATAGACCAAATGTGTGAGAGAGAACAGACATGAAGGTTAATAATTGGTGAGAAGATACCGATAACATCAACAACATCAACAAGATTAGCTACAACAGACAAACAACAACCTCAAAAAACAAACAAAAACCCCCCCCACAGACAGACATTAACGAATTAAACAGGGATCAAATGAGATTTGCACACAAACGCACTCTTTTTTCACATGTAGTGAAGGAAACAAACTAAACTCTAGAATGGCCAGGGGGTTATGGTTTCATCCATGAACAGCTTGCCATCTATAAACAATCTTATCCACAGAGGTAATAGCTCATTTACCTTTTTGGATTTTTTTTGTTTCCTAATGTGAAAAAGCTTCTTTCTTTCCATAATTTCCTGTGGAAATTGATTATTTAGACCATAATTTGTGCCTTTAAGCTGCCTGCCCTGCCTCTGTACCAGAATTTTTTGCTTGGAATGTTCAAATTTGGCAACAATGGGTCTGGGACGTTTGTTTTGGGGATTTTCCTGTCCAGTGCGGTGGGCTCGGTGAAAAGTAACTGATTTCACTGCGTCGGAGGGCATATTCAGCTGTGTAGACATGAATTCACAGATCAGCTGTTCTGGATTTTCACTGGGTTTTTTTCGGCAATTCCGGAGAAAACTAGGTTATCTCTCGTGCTGCGTGATTGCAAATCGAGAATTGCTTCCTTCATTTTCCAGTTTTCTTTTACTATGTTGAGTTGCGTGGTTAACGTGTTTACTGACTTTTTCAAGCTGTTATTTTCTTCTAAGAGAGAGACGAGCTGTGCCTGGCTGAATTCCAAACTCTCGTACACTCTGGAATTCTTTATGGAGCAACTCGACCAACGCAAGTCTAGCATCCATGCTGGTAAGTTTATTTTCAATAGCAAAAAGAATGTCACCAATCTCTGAGCCGTCCCGTGATTTCTCGGGTGTTATTTTCGGTGAATCTGCGGTTCTGGGTCATTTAGACAGGGAAGACGGAACGGGAGCTACGTTCACCTGCTTCACGTCACAGCAGCGGTAATAAAACTTGTCAATATATTTCTCAAGTTCCTCCAGCTCTGTACGGAAAAAGAAAGATAGAAACAGACAGTCAGCTAGTGGATTAATTACAAAAAAAAAGCTACCTGTGGGAAAAGTTTATGCATGTTCAGTCGACGCAAGTTGCCATTTTGGATTATTGTGCAATACTCTCGTATGTCTCACAATCATAGCATCATCAGCCCCTCCGAGAGCAACCAATCCACAGTCAATGAAACACTGCTGTCTTATTTTTTTTTAATCATATTTAGTTATTTTGCACACCTTTAGAATTTTTAGTAGGCTTCTGGTTGGGGGTTGGTTTTCTTTGCAATGATGTTTGGTGTTAATGAAACTTCTCATAAATTTGAGACTTTTTCCTCTGAACTTCTGATTTTTTCCCCCCCAACATATGAAATAAAGTTGCAACTCATTTCCTGAAAACTAAATTATTTTCAGTGTAAATTTGCAACTTTTTTGTCTTTAATTTTCTTAAAAATATACAACTTACGTTACAGAAATTTGCATTTTTTCCTGTTCATTTGCAACTTTTTTGTTGTTGATGTGCAGCTTTTTTCATCATATTAAAAAATTACAACTCTTCAGCTTTTTTTTTTCCTTTACTTTGTAATTTTCTTGCAAATTCACAATTTTGTTCTTTAAAAAGCAACCTATTCTCATAAATTTGTTAGGTTTTTTTTGCTCATATTTTAGACTTCTTTAATTTACAGCTTTTTATTGTACATATGTGAATTTATCGTTACAAATTTGTCAGTTTTTCAGTAAACTTATGAGTTTCTCAAAACCACAGGGAGACACTGGGTCCAACCAGGAACGAGTGGTCCCAAGATCATTAGGGTGGTAGAGGCATAAGAGAGGAAGGCTCCTTCAACTGGGTGTAAAATGGTACCGCAATAATCACGTCTCGTAACATTTTGACCGATGCCCGTCAGATATCTCATTAAAACCTCTGGCAACTGTTTCAACATATAAAAAGGACATGCCATGCAGACTTTAACTCACCACACAGAAGATTTTCATCCAAATATAGAAACCTTTTATTTTACAATTTTCAGCAAAAATATCATACAATTCCAGTTTAATTGTACAGTCTGTTAAATACCTAAATACACTTTTACAGTTGCAATGTCAGTAGAAAAAAATATTGGATATATATATTTTTATCTTTTAGAGATACAAAATGTACACTTGCCCAAACACGGAAACTCACACATGAACACAGCATTGTGTGATGGTCCGACGCTGCCATCAACGTTAAAAACATCCGCTCCTGAAATTATGAGATTCTTGCATAACGTCATGAGAGTGAGTGACAACCTAAAAAATGTATTTGGATATTAAAGAAAATGAGAACAGAGTCGACACAGTTTGTAAATTCAGTTTGATACGTTTGCTTTTTTTCCCCATAAAATTTGACCCCAACTACTGTTTATATAATAAAAAGATAAAGGAATTATACAGGAAAAAACAGTGTACTTTCAAAATTGTTCAGTTCAACTTTCTCTGAAATATACTGGGCTTTAGAAATTAAACCTGTTTAAAGTTACGGTCACAAATATGCCTACATATAAGCCTAGGCTTATATGTAAGCATAGGCTATGTAAGCTATATGTAGGCTATGTAAGCCTAGGCTGCGAACACCGTAAGAACAATTTTTGGACCATTTCGTACGGCCTTCTTAAGTCAGCCGTAGAAGAATCCAGCGTTTGTAGATCGTATGTTCGTGGCCAGGTCGATGGGCTTGCCCAAGATTGCTACAAATGCCCCACAAAAACCCCACATCGGAGGGCGGCCGGACGAATGCCATAGAACAACGTAAGAACTACGCAAGATGTTGGCTGGAAGTATGCTTCAAGAACAGATTAACCCTTTAAGTTGTCAATCTGATTACATGATGCAGCCCTCTTGAGTCCAGTTTCGCAGATACGCACCTGCCACGTGGTAGGTCAAAAAGTATGTAAAAACAACTCCAAAATAATCCCAGATGTACTAACCATTTCAATCACTAGATGGCAGACACATATAGCTTAAATCCTACCATTGCTCTACTCTGGAGGACTGAGATTAGCCTCACAGAACTTCTTCGAACCGGATGTCACTCCCGGAGTGCAGAAGTAGAGATGCACAAATGATTGCGCAACATATATTTCAACAGGGAGGAAGCATTTGCTCTAAATTTTGCCAACTATGAGTCTAAAAGGAATTACTTAGCTTCTGAAGGGTAATATTTAGATTCTGTGACCACACATATGGACCGGAGCATGCTGTATGAATCCCCGATTGTACGGAGATTTGTACAGCATGCGTAAGGCGATAGTGAGGTGCTCATAAGGTGGAGGTACGTCATTCATGCAACATTTTTGCCAACAAAATGTGCCGAAAGCCACAAGATCTTCCTACCAACGATGAGAGTGCCATGAGTTGCAAAAGAATTTTCTTAACATGGGAGTAAGTATGCCATAGAAAGAGCCGAAGGCGCCCTTACAAAGAACGTAAGAACTCTATAAGGCCATCTTTGACAGAAAAGCACCTCATTTCTCAAGAATGCCTCAAGTTGCTCTTACAAATTGAACAGCAGCCATAAAGAAACTATGCCCCCCTCCACGAACGTCTGAACTCCAGAATTCATAGGAACTAGGAGATTCTTACAAACCCATCATTCATAAAAATCTTTGTTACCGTAGCTTAAGGTTATTGTCTTATGTGAAATTTTTATAACAATATTATCACAATACTTGGGCTAGGATGTGACATCTATTGTGATTTTGATCTCAGTAGTCTCTCCTTTGCTGTGCTGACCTAACCAGACAGTGAGCAATTAGCACAATCTAGTGGACTGAAAAGTCAATTGCTTTTTCTTACTCTGGTACCTAAATAGACAAGTTTGCATTTGCAACATTAATAATTTTTAATAATATCATGATACTGGTGTCTCTGAATCGATACAGTATCACCACCACAATTACAATGTGATTTTCCATTTGCATTATATAAAAATGCGGGTGTCATTTTGTTCTCTCCCCTGTCCCATGGAAGTTAATTATTCTTGTCAAATTAGGTGTGAAACAGGACGTCCATAAGGAATTACAAAGAAAAGACATATTAGGTAATTCTGCTGGATTTTAAAATTAACTTCAACTTTTAAAAAAAAATGTGAAGTAAAATATATATATATATATATATATATAAATTTATGGGAAATGTACATTTCAACTGCAAAAAAGAGCAGGAAAAAAATGGCCAATTTAAAACAATAATCTGAAATTTACAGGTAATAGTTGCAAATTCAATGGGGTAAAAATGTTTTTTAAAATTTGCAAGATAAAATTAGAGAAAAAATTGCAAAGTAAAAAAAGTTGCAACTTTATAAGCTGCAACTTAAAAATTTAAATGATTTTTAAAAATGAAAATTTACTGGGAAAAATCAAATATAAAAAGAAAAATCACTTAAAGCAAGTTGAAAATTTACAAGAACAATTTGAAATTTACAAGTAAAACTTACAAATTTGATGGGGCAAAAATATAAAAGAAAATAATGTGAGAAAATTGCAAAGTAAAAAAAAGTTGCAAATTTATGAGGGGTTGTGAATTCGTTCAAAATGTCAAGTAGGATTTTAAAATATGCAAATTTAATGAAGAAAAATATCACAGATTTAAAAGGAAAAAAGCAAATTTACTAGAAAAAAATGTTTAATTATGAGAAAAGAAAATGCAACGTTGCAAGAATCTGAAAATCACATGTAAAAGTTGCACATTTTAGGGGATTAAAAAAATAAATAAAAAAAATTGGGGAAGGATAGAACATGTGACTGATATTTTCATTTTGAGTTTGGCATTATATCCAAGCAGAAAATGGTTACTGAACTAGTCTTGGCTCTAAAATTTTTCTACCAATAGGCACACTAGGGAAGGGTTGATAATTCAGGAGTTGGCAGTAGAAATCCAGGGGGGAAAAACTTCTAGATCTTGCAGAAAAATAATCAGATTTATTATTTGGTCCATTTTGTGAGAGAGAAAAAAACCCTGCTCTGCGGTTAGATGTCTTATGATTAACATGTTACAGACAGCTAAGCACTGGAAATTAACTTCCTAATGAAAATTTCAAAGTTAAGCAAATAAGAAGTGATGTTAAGCGGAAGAAGATGAATGAATGAATGAATGAAGCTGTTCTGCTGGATCGATACACAAAAAACACCAAGAAGACAGGTAGCACAAGAGTTAAAAAAAAAAAAAAAAAGTAAGCGGATGTATTCAAAACCAAAATGTTGCCTTCTGTATTCATCTATCTAAAAAATAACTTTAACCACAGTGATGTGCATTAATCAGCCCATCAGTAAAATAACGAAAGAGCAGTTCAAATTGCATTAATGATCCAAACACCGATTTTTAACACTCTGAAAAAATGATTTGCATCTAAGGACAAAAAAAAAAAAAGAAAAGTTTGTTCTTTTGGTTCATCTGATGTAAACGTTGCTCAACTGTCTGTAGTTTTCACCTTCTAACTAAAAATGCATAAATCAAGCAAGTGTGTAGCTAGAAGTAGTAACTTGACTTTTACCAATTTGTGAAATTTTTCTTAAAAATTGGGAGCCCTCCCCCAAACATTTGTAAGGCATTTCTTGTAACTTTAGACATCATTTTTGTACATTTGCTACCCTTTCCCCACATAAATTTGTCTCTTTTTTCCCCACAAACTTGCTACTTTTCTGCAATGAACTAGTGATTTTTTTTCTCTTTAAGATCTGCAATGTTTATCTCGTGATTATTTTTGTACATTTACATTGTTGGGGTAAGCCTCATCCTGGCCGGCTCGCCAAGATGTTAGCAGGCTGCTGTTTTATCCTAAATATGTGAAAATAAGCCAGAATGATGCAACACATACTATCTATCAAATGTTAATCAGTGAACCAGGTGGGATCAGGACTGTCTAGTGGGGGACTAAAATTTAAAGCTAATTAAGACTAAAGGCTAACTAAGCTAGCACCCATAATATACTGTAGTATAGCATAATTCTGCGTAATCTTCGTTCTTTAAACATTTTATTTTTTAAACAGAAATGGAATGGCCATTATTTTGTTTCCATTTCATCACACAAAAATTGGATTTCTGAAAGGATTTAAATTCATCTTTCTTTTTGGTCGACCACTGACTTGCCGCCTCACACAGCACCAGCCAGGTGTGGCGAATGAAACTGAACAACTACACAATGTTATGCTTCACAAAATTTACGGATTGGAGGGAATGGGGGAAGGGCAGACCAGAACACTGACATCAAAATGGGCAGTGGGTGATTAGATGAGGGGGATGCCATCCCCCTTGTTAAAAAGATTACCAAACCCATCCCCCCATAAAGAAGCTGTACAAGAAATTAAGAACTTTTTTTGGTAGATTTGGGACTTATGGTAAAATTGTGATCTTTTCAATTGCAAATCATCTTTTATCATATTTTTGCACCTTAATTTGGGGAAATTTGTACATTTGCAATTTAGATTCATAAATCTGCAACTTTTTGATTTGATTTTTAATTTTGTATACTTTATTGATTCCCAGAGGGAAATTCAGGGCATCCACCTGGATGGATGAGGCAGCCATGGTGTGACGCCAATCCCTTCACCATTCACGCACACATTCACACCTAGGGCCACTTTAGAGTCTCTAATTAACCTAACTTGCATGTTTTTGGACTGTGGGAGGAAACCCAAGTACCTGGGGAACTTGTGCTGAATTTGTGAATACCGCCCTCACCATCATACCGAGTGGGCAACATTTTTTTTTTTTAAACAGGGGGGATGGGATATATTACCAAATTTAGCATAAGGTACAAATGAATAAAACTGGGTGCAATTTTCCAAGAATAAAGGTACAAAAATATGATACAAACTTAAAAATTCCAAGTCACAAATTACAATTACATAGAATAAAAATTTAACGAGCATCCAGATGAGTGCTGCAATTTTATGAGAAAAAAAAAAGCTGAAAATTTACAGAAAAATTGGAAATCTATGAGAAAAAAATGCAAATCTACGAGAAAAAAGTTGCTAATTTACAGGGAAAAAAGTTGCCAATTTTTGGGAAAAAGATGGAAATTTTTGAGGAAAAAATATGGAAATTATGATAAAAAGCTGAAAATTTACAGGAAAAATTTTAGGAAATTTTTCAAAAAGTTGCAAATGTATGAGAAAAAAGTTGCTAATTTACAGGAAAAAGTAGCAAAATTTTGAGAAAAAAGTTGAAAATCTACAGGAAAAAAATTTGCAGATTAATGAAAAAAATTGCAGATCTATGAGAAAAAGGTTGCTAATTTACAAGAAAAAAGTTGAAAATTTGAGAAAAAAGTTGGTGATTTATGAGAAAAAAAAGCTGAAAATCTGAGGAAAAAAAAGTTGAAAATTGACAGGAAAAAAGTTGCATATCTGCAAGGAAAAAAAGGTGCAAATTCATGAGATTTTTTATTTTTTTTTTTGCAATTTTACTCAGAATTGGTGCTTCAAAGTCATTTCATTCAGTCCTGAAACATGATAAAGTCTTATGACATTGGAGATGGGGGGTGGGGGTAGCAGGTGGATGGTATCCCTTCTCAGACCCCTTCAAATCACCTACTGACCATACCCCATGTTAAAAACTATTAAAAAAAAAAAAACATCTATTGAAAACAGGGACTTGTACTAGATCACCATCAGCTGAACAACAGGATTAAAAAAGAAAGATAAGAGAAATTATTACACAAAGGAGAGAAAAAGGAATTCTGATTCAGGAAACTTCAAAATCTGTTAAAGATAATTCAGAGTACAGCATTTCCCTTTTGTGTTGAAGTACTTTGGAACACATGTGAGGAAGAAAACTAGAAACAGCATCATAATCATGATTCAAATCCAACAAAAGGAAATCTCAGGGTTTGAGTTAACCAATGCAGGAGTGACTGTTTAAAAAAAAAAAATACAATAAAATAAAGTGTCTTTGTTCACAGTCAGCAGCGGTTTCAACATGTGGATTCATTGAACAAGGGTCACACGGTCAGTGGTGCATTCCAAGTCCCGCACTACTGACTGATTCGTGTTTGACTTCAGGAGAATGGAAGGAGAAGCAAAAACCTTTTTTTTTTCTTAAATTATTTCAGCAAAAAAGAATTGTTCCCTTCATACAGGCGCACGCACACACACACACACTCCAGCATTGAGTCCACCACCAACAAGGCACTAAGTTTTCATTCAAGTTTATCCTTCTGTAAGTGCTTTATGCATTTTAGACCCACCACATCCGTCTCAACCCCAGAGCCACCTACACAGACGTTCCCCCTCCTGTGAGCTCGAGCGGTGACATAAAAGGAAAAAAATGCCTTGGCTGCAGGGCAGTCAGCCAATCAGGCGGCTCTACAGTGAATCAGGCAGCCTGTCAATCATCTGGGCCGACTGCAGCACCGGGAGACGAGACGAGAGTCCCGCTCGCTCGGCTCGGTTATTTTGGTGACTGACTGGGGACCAGGAAAGGGTGAAAACATGGTGAGCAAAGCAGAGTATGCAAATGCTATGGGTTCCCTCAGCCATTAGGGGACAATTAAAACAATCTGAAAATTTTTTTTTTGCATAAATTGGTGAAATTTTTTACCTAAAATTGCAACTTTTTTCTCATAAAACGGTGAGATTTTTTTTTCTTGTAAACTACA
Organism: Pholidichthys leucotaenia; assembly: GCA_020510985.1. Lineage (NCBI taxonomy): Eukaryota > Metazoa > Chordata > Actinopteri > Cichliformes > Pholidichthyidae > Pholidichthys > Pholidichthys leucotaenia. The sequence continues at coordinate 326,776,833 of CM035844.1, read as the reverse complement.
ATTTGTTTTTCATGTAAATTTGCAACTTGCTGAAAAATGTGTGACTTGACTTCACCTGTAAATTTGAATTTTTTCTCAGATTTTCATTTCAAGTAAATTTGGTACTTTTTTTCTTGTAAATTTGCAACTTCTTTGCATAAATTTTCTTTTAAAAATTGCACTTTTTCACAAAGCTGACATTTTTGTAAATTTACAATCCACTTTTTGTAAATTTTAAATTTGTGCTGTTTTTTTAAAGTTGGATTTTAGATTAGATTAGATTCAACTTTATTGTCATTACACATGTATGAATACAAGGTAAGGAAACACAGTTTAGCATCCAATCAGAAGTGCAAAGTGCACATTTTCCTCAGACTTGAGAAACTTTTTCCTCATAAATTTACTATTTTTTTCTTGCAGATTTGCAACTTTTCCTCTACTAATTTTGCACAAATTTGCACCTTTTTATCTAGTAAATTCACTTTTTTCCCATAAGTTTGAAACTTTTCCCAAAATGTACTTTTATTTTGGCAAATTTGCTGATTTTCTTAAAAATTTCTTTAAATTGGCAACTTTTCCACATAAATTGTTTTTCTCCTAATCTTGCAACATTTTTCTTATAAATATGCAACACCTTTTAGATAAGTTTGCAACTTTTCTTGTAAATTTACAATTTATTTCTTGGAAAATTTCTGACTTCACTTGCAAATTTGAAACTTCTTTACAATAAATTTGCAACTTTTTAAAATTTGAGGTTATTCTTCTAAATGCAATTTTTTGTCTTGTAATTTTGCAGTTTCTCATAAATTTGCAATTTTTTCCCCATAAACTTGCATCGCTATTTTCTTGTAAATTTGCAACTTTTTTTAATAAATTTAAACTTTTCTCATAAAATTAATTTCTCAAATGTGACTTTTTCCCAAATTTGCAACTTTTTTCTGTAAATTTGTAAATCTGTAAACTCATGAATTTGACTTCTTTACTCATATATTTGCAACTTTTTAAAATGAGTTTTTTCTTGTAACTGCAATTTTTTGTAAATATGCAAGTGTTCCTTAGAAATTTGCATTTTTTCATAAATTTGTGCTGTTTTTGTAAATTTCCAACTTATTTCTTGAAAAAGTTGAAACTTTTTTCTAGTGAATTTGCTACCGTTTTCTCATAGGCTTGCAACTTTTCCTCTCCTAATTTTCCACATTTTTTCCTCAAATTTTTTGCATAAATTTGCAACTTTTTACTTGTCAACTTGCAACGTTTTTCTCATAAATTCACAGCTTTTTTTCTTTTGTAAGTTTGCAACTTCTTTCCCATTTAAAATTTGATTTTTCTTTCTTTTAACTGCAATTTTTTCCTGTAAATTTGTAGTTTCTTATAAATTTGGAAAAAAATTTTCCCCATAAACCTCCATTGCTTTTTCTTGTAAATTTGCAATTTCTTTCTCAAATGTGACTTTTTGCAGATTTGCAACCTCACTCATAAACTTGCCATTTCTAAAAATTTGAGTTTTTTTCTTGTACCTGCAAATTTTTTTTTGTGAATTTGCTGTTTCTCATAAATTTGCAAATTTTTCTCCATAAACTTGCACAGCTATTTTCTTGTAAATTTGCGACTTCTTTCTCATAAATTTTGACCAAAGTGATCAACCTATGAATAACACAAATGGATAAATATGGCGAGTAGCATGAGCGAGGCCCCTCTGCTGAAGGCTCCGAACAAAGCAGCTCAGGACTTTTGTGAGGGAGCAGAAGGTTGTTAAAGGAGAATCAGTTCAGCAGGTGACTTTTTTTTTTTTTTGAGTGGTTCTGCCTGGCTTCACCCAGGTGTCAGTACAACTTTGGCTCAGCAGGAGACATCTTTACCCCCCCCCCCCCCCCGGGAGGTTGTCAGAGCCGGAGAGGCGTGAGGGTTTCTCTGAGAAGGAGAGTGGAAATGGTGGGCAAAGGTGCAGTCATGCAGGCTTAATGGAGATGGACACTCTGGGGGGAGAAAATCCATGAAGAACATCGGGAGGAGGGGGGAAGATTAACAGTAATCGTGCACAGACGAGGGTGAAGGAGCAGGAAATCATACTCAAGTAAGAGTAGAGCTACCTTAGGATATGAGTTACTCAAGTACAAGTCAGAGCAGTCACCAAAAATGACTTGACTAAGAGTAAGAAAGTATCTACTGATATGAGTTACTCAAGTAGCACTTCACTTGCCAGTTTGTGAGGTTTTTCTTCTGAAAATTGTGGTCATCTTCTTGAAAAATTACTCTTTGCTTGTAAAACTGAAACTGTTCCCCCCACATAAATTAGTTTTTTTCTTGTAATTTTTCTTATACATTAGGTATACTATAAATTTGTGTCGCCTTCTCTTAAACAACACCTTGCCTGCTGATTTTAATTAAATAAATATAAAAATAAAAACTAAAATTACTCAAGATGCGGTAATTTCTGGTACAAATAAATTAATATCAGGACATTTGTTTTAAAATCAAAACTTGTGCTTGAGTAAAAGAAATTAGCGCCTATCCACCTCTGAGCGGACGAAAAACTGAACGAAGGAAAGAAGAAAGTGGGAATGTCACATAATCAGGAACAGACCCACAGCACCGGCGTGACAGAAAAAGCTCAACCCCATCAGTCACCTTCAGCTTGGCCCCTCCTCTATGATTGATGTGTTTACCCAACACCCAGCAACCGCCCCCGCCTCACCCCCAGCACCCTGAACACAATCAGCCGTCACCTCGGCGCCACGTAAACGGGGAACGCCCTAAATCAGCAGCGGAGTAAAAAAAAAAAAAAAAAAAATCCTCCACGTCCGCATTAGTCTGTTTTCTCTGCTGGAGGCTCCAGGGGCTTCAGTTCGTTCCCTGGTTGTTATTAAACTGTTCCAGCACGGTGGCGTTGGTTCTCTCAAAGAGCCACTGCTGGCTAGGTGATGACGGGTCGCATGTGTTCATGAAGATCCGCCGCTCATTGGGGTTGCAGTCGACACAGCTGTTGCTGACGGGGTGGTAGAGGCTCTTATCCTGGAGGAGAAGAGAAAAGAAGAGAAACGCTGGTCAGGAGATGAAAAGTGAAGGGTGTAAGCCAGGGGTGTTAATTTCAGCTTTAATTAAAGCTGCAAGCAGCTGTAAAACACCCTCGCCCACCAGCAGGCCCTACTGCCCATCGGTCCTAACATTTGGCCCCAACTGCCATTTGATCAGAGCATGTGGCCTTTCAGACAATTTTCCATCGTTTTCTATGTAAAACCCGATTTTACAATGGTATCAATGGAAAATCCTTTTTTGTTACAATGGTGAAAAAAAATTGCTTTTTTTTTTCTGCAAAAATTCAGAACCCCCCAAAAAGGTAACTGCGCTGTCCGATCAGTATCCATCATAAAAATTTTCGTGCAAATCGGAAATTCCACATCTGAGATATAGCTGTCACGTGTAAAATGGCGAAGGATCAAAATTAGGCCATTGCCATGGAAACGGCTACACATTAGATATGTCTTCCAGACCCATATAGGACTAGACATGACAGTCAACTTGACTTGTGTTCCAGATTTTGTGAGTCTAGCACTTTCATAACCCTCCAAACAAAAACACAAATTGGATGGTGAGGAGGGCGTTACCATGCCAACAGCAGTGAAGGAATTGACTTCACTTAAGACTTGAGGACTTTAGGATCACCCACGTGCTCTGATAAATCTCATAAAATTTCAAGTCATTCTGGCAACCAGTACTTGAATAAAAAATAAAACAATTTGGCACAATACTTCCTTTAACCACTAGGTGACGCTATAACTTTTAGTAATTATTTTTATGTAGGAACATTCAGGGTTGGACTAATAACCAGTGTAGAAGATTTCACGAAAATCAGACGTTTGAGTTACAACTGCCCAATGTTTTATGGCGAGGAGTCAAATTTCAGCATGTTGCCGTGGCAACACCTTTGAGCTTTTGTTAGACATTTATACAACGTTTAATGCCCCATGCCTACAGATGCTGCGATGCAAAAATGAGCTCAATTGGACTAGTCCCCTAGGGAGAGTTAGTTAAAATGTGAGCGGTGGAATCTGACAAAATTCTTGGCGGCACAGCTTTGAGCCAAGATGGTGGACTTCCTGTTGGGCATGTAAGAATTTGTAAGATTTGATATAAAAACCTCATAAAAACCCTGAGACTTTCTCCACGGTACCTTTCTGTAGCGCCACAGCTGGTTCCCCTTCATGCCGTGGCAGTCGTACAGGGTGACGGGGCTGTTGTGGGAGATGGCGTCGAAGCAGACTTTTTTGGTGTGCATGGGGTCACCCACCCGGATATCCTCTCTCCAGCCGAACGTGAAAACCTGCAGGAGTAAAAATGTAATGTCATGATGTGTTAAAAACTTAACATTTTAAAGGAAGAACAAGTCGATGGGGAAGAAGAGATTAATTCAAAGTTAGAAAATGAGAGCTTCAATAACAGGTGACAAACCATGACATTAAAGCAATATCATGCAACAGGGAGTGCACCATCAGTAAATATATTGCTGCAGTGATTCGGTTATATTCATGATGCCGTATGACCTTGAGTGTAATACTGCTATAGGACAAAATATGATTTTTGCTTAACCAGATATTTTGCTCCGCTGAGAAAAATAGCCCCTTCCAAATGTACCCAGTTAACTGTTGCTAAGCACCTCAATGAACAAAATATAGAAAAGAATAGGTCTACAGTCATTTCACACACCGCGGATAGTTAGCTTGTTAGCTAGCGCTGAGTAATGATTATGTTATGACCACATAGGAATTACGAGTTTCTGATCAGGATAGTAAATACAACCTCAGCTTGTCCATTCTGTCATGCATTCCTCCACTGCAAACGTCTGAGGTGACACAGACAGCAGTGAGAGGCTAACAGCGATTTAGCTTTAGTGCATTTCCATGTTAGCTTCTGCACATTTTGCTCACTTTGTCTTTTCAGATGAAACAAAGAGTCCATCACTACAAAGGTCTTATGGTTGCCTAGTTGAGACAATAAATCCAACTCTAGCTTGTCTAAAACAGATGTGAAATATCTAACCAAATGTTTACAGGGGTGGCATGTCTGGGTCACGCAGGTCTGGATTTTTAGGACCATCTCTTTTCAAAGAAGAAGAAGGAGAACTTTTTTTGTATAGCACTTTTCACAGATAAAGACCACAAAGTGCTTTAACAATAAAAATGCAGCATAATACAAATCAGGAAAATTAAAATAACACAATAATTACAGGGGTCACTGTAATTATTAACTGAAAAATGGTGTGTTTGTAGGTTTTAACTGTTTCAAATGTGTTGACTGGTCACATAATTAGCCCAAAATTTTCCAAACAGTCAACAATCTGAAAATGTAAGAAAGACCCACTCATTGCTCTATTACTGGCCCGCCTAGCTGTCCGTCATGTAGATCCAAGTGGTAGCTATTAGCCCATGAGCTAACACTGGTACCAGGACACTCGCTGTAAGCGTGGCTTATATTGTTATTCTTCAGCTCTTAGTCACCATAATAGCCATCCTTGTTATCACCTGGTTCACTCCAGCCATTCTGCGAGTGGTTTCATCGTGATTCCGCGGAGGGCACATCGGTCACTTTTATGGCCCGGGACCAGGGCTACTGGCTGGTGTTATGCCGAGAACCCCCACGGATTGGCAGGGGAGTTATCGGCCTAACACCGGTATGTGCGATCCACCGCAGAATCACGACGAATCCGCAGAAATGGGCCGCAGTGACGCAAAGCACACCGCCAAACCAGGTGATAACATGGATGGCGGCAGTGGCTCAGGAGGTAGAGCAGGTTGTCCAATAACCGGATGGTTGGCAGATTGAATCCCACTCTCCCCAGATATCCTGCCGTTGTGTTCCTGGGCAAGACACTTTACCCACCTTGCCTCCAGTGTCCATAACACTGGGTATGAATGTGTATAAATGTTTGGTGGTGGCTGGAGAGGCCGTTGGCACGGATTGGCAGCCGTGTTCCTGTCAGCCTGCCCCAGGGCAGCGGTGGCTACAGTAGTAGCTTGTGACTACCACTGTCTGTCTGGAGTGAATGAATAATGTATCTATGAACTATTATTATTATTAGGGTGACTAAGATCTGAAGAAAATAACAATCTGCACTTACAGCCAGTGTATTGGTAACAGTGGTAGCTCATGGGCTAATAGCTCATGGGCTAATAGCTCATGGGCTAATAGGCTACCTTTAGCAGGCCGTGCAAGCCAGAAGCCCAAGATACAGGCGATTGGCCGTGGAATCAGGACAAAGCCTCTGGCTCCCTACAATCAAAATGTCCCGGGACCAAATGCTGTTGGCTCTCACACCCAGCAACCCCACCGTCCTCCGTGGATCCACTCTGCTCTCGCGGGCAGCGTAGATGCTCCAGCTTTCAGCTGGCTGTGAAAGTAGAGCAGAGCCCACAGAGCCACACTGCCCTTTGAGATCCCTTGGCTCAGTAGCTCACCTCGGGTTGCGACGATCATCCAGCGCGCCGTGCTGGCGATTTGTTGTGGAATCACGGCAAAATTTATTGGGAGATAGACCGGATTGATGTGAGATACACCACTGACTGTGGATCAGTGAACCACAGCGCTGCTCAACCGAGCTGGGAGGCTGGAAGCTAGTCAGCTATAATGGCTAACTGACGTAAGGGGGAGGGCGGAGTCGAAACAGCAAAGGGTGGTTCTTAAAGTGACAGGCCTTAAATCAGATTGTTTAAAGAAAGCCAGGAAAAATAAAAAACAAATTTGCTTCAATAATTAAAAAGATTACAGAAAATATGAACAAAAATGTCACAGACATTTCATTAAGGCATGTGTGAGCAATTAAAATGTGGAAAAAGTGCAGTCAGTGACCCCTTTAAAATACCTAAGAAGAGCGTAAAAGAAATGTAAAAACATACTATTAAAATAATAAAATAATAGAATAAAACCAGGCCACCAGTCAACTAAAAGAGAACTTCATTGTGGAAATTAAGGTATCCAAACACAGTATTATAATTCTCACATATTGTTATATGAAGCTACTGACACTGACTATAACTTAAAGATTATTAAAACACAGCTGAAATGGAGTGATATTTGGTGAAACATGCAAATGTGATTATTGAGATATATAGTAACTCCTAGAATCACTATCATCCATTCAGAATGCTCGGTCAAAACTGTTGCATAAATTAGTCATAACCAGGACCGTTTCTGGCTATAAAGCAGAGTACACAAACTCTACGGGCCACCTCAGCCACCAGGGGGTGCCCCAAAATACAAGTTAACTCTCAACATTTTTTTTTCTTTTAAATTTGAAACTTTTTTCCTTATTAATTTATGACTTTTCTGCAATTTTTTTCTTCTTGTAAATTCCTGACTTTTTTAATCATGAACTTGCTACGTTTAATCTTTAATTTTCAACTCTTTGTTGAAAAGTTGTGAGATTCTTTTCTTGCAATTTTTTTCAACTTTTTCCTTATAAATCTGCAACCTTCAAATGAATGTTGGTTACATTTTGGAATGAACAGACTGATGCATTTGTGCAATGTACAACTGTGACATTTAAAAAAAAAGGTTGTACTTTCTATGATAAAATCAGGCAAGTAAAAAATAAAGGTAAAAATCAATACTTGCAGGACTTGTCAGAAAACAACTTTATATTTGTTCAAAGGTTTAAACACATTAAAAACATGCAAAGACGATATTTTAAATATCAATCAGTGTCACGGCTCAGAAACACTAACCGATCTCTTCCTCCCTCACACTGAATTAAAAAAATAAAATAAAATCTGTCCTGACAAGGACAGCTGCCACAGTGCCTCTCCTCTCCTGTGATTTGCAGTGGATCCATTTCTCTCTGGCTCCGAATACAGATTCACAACTGTGACTCAAATTAAATGACAATGCATCTTCAGATTAAAGCAATTAAAGTGTCAGGGCGGGGAGGCTCGGTGTGTCAGCTGCAGAAATTAAAGGGGATGCTCTGTCCATCAGGATGGTGTTAGGAGGGTGGCTGAAGCAACATGTGAGCAGGAACAACACCAACATGAGGGAAATCAATACGGATTAGGGTTGGGAAAAATGTGTAATATACTGGTGGTGATACTGTATCGATTCAGAGACACTGTTATCGTGATACTTTATTAAAAATTATTAATAAATGTTGCAAATACAAACTTATCTCTTTAGGTACCAGAGTAATAATAAATAATTGACTTTCCAGTCCACTAGATGGTGCTAAATGCTCACTGTCTGGTTAGGCCAGCACAGCAAAGGAGTGACTCCTGAAATCTAGCTGGGAATATAACAAGACAAAGACTGGGATGAAATCGTATTGAGGGGTCTCTGTTGATCCTTACCCCAAATAGGTACTGTTGCATTCCAAATAACCGTACATGTACGGGTATTTATTTCGCCCAGAAATACAGCCCTATACGGTCTTATTTGGGTCTATACGCTTATTGGGATATGCCCTATGTCACCCTATACGGTTTTATTTGGGTCTATACGCTTTGACATGAAGGACATTTTTTCGAGATTTATTCAAAGCTTTACCGATTGAAGTGTGGCACTCGTATGTATATATTTTTTCAAGTGTGTGTGTACTAAGCAGCAGGCCCGCAGCCACTAAATCACTCCTCGTAATCGGCTGAAAAAGCTGTCGGAGGCACTTCCTTTATTTCCGTATTGTCTCGGCTGTGTTCGGGATACACGTGCCGGTTGTTTACAAAACAGTCTACATGTCGTCATGCCATGTGGCCGGGGCCATGCGCGGAGCAGCAGACGATGGCTTCTGAAGTGTCTGACCCGGTGTCTGACGCTTTTGATTTAAAGTTGAAGAAATACTCTATGAAACAGAAAGAGGAGTTGGGAAAGCAAATTGAACTGTTTAAAGGTAGGTTCATGTTAATGTTTAGCTTAGATTTGAACCAAAACAACTTGAACATCTGTGGATGTGTTTGTGTATGTGGGCTTTGCAAGGCACCACCCCACGATGCTTGTACTGCATACTGCATTAGTGCAAAGATGTATCTTCATCTACCATTACTGATACATTCACTGGTAACATTTACTGGTAACATACATGTATCTGAACTAGAAGTACAATAAGGAAACAAAGTTTAATAATATGTCTGTATGTGAACCCTACTACCCTATTAATCAACAATAAAATCATTATATGCTATATTGTTTAATTATAAAGTAAATATATATATTTGTAAACTAAATCCTCATATTTTTGGCAGGTAGCAAGTATTAGTAAGCTGATTTGCAATATTATGAATATACCGGTACATTTGTTGTATTATTTTTTTTTTCAAATGTTTAAACTTGACCATTAAATTTGGTAAATTTTAAATTGCTATTAATGTTCCTCTGATAAATTGTTCATACAATATTTTCAAAAGAAATAAAACCAATTCAGAAGGTGGTTTCTTTTAATTTTGTAGATATTTCAATATCTCAGGCATAATTATGAACATTATTTAACTTTGTATGTATTGTGCATCCCTATACTATTATTGCACACTTATACTTTTATTGAAATTTTAACAAATTTCCAGCCTATACTATTATTACGCCCTATACTCTTATTAAAATTTTCAGTTTTTTCCACCCTATACTATTATTTCGACCTATACTCTTATTTGGAATGCAACTGTACAGGGTTTCTGTAGCTAAAAGGAAGTTAAATTTAAGACACTCATAAATTTGTGAATTTCTTTTTGTAAAATTGCAACTTTTTTCCTCAAAGATTTACAATTTTTTTTTTCCTGTAAATTTACACGTTCAACTGGATGCTGGTTACATTTTTATTCAATGTATTTTATTCTACATTATAATTGTCATCTTTTTTCTCATAAATTTGCAATTTTTTTTTTCATAAATTTTCAACTTTTTTCTTGTAAATTTACACATTCATCTGGATGCTGGTTAAATTTTTAATTATTCTATGTAATTATATTACAATTTTAATCTTTCTCATAAATTTGGAACTTTTTTTCTCAATTTTTTTCCATAAATTTTTTAACTTTTCTTTTTAACTTTTAAATTTACCTGTTCATCTGAATGCTGGTTAAATTTCTATTTTATGAAAGTACATTATAATTGTTGTCTTTTTCCTCATAAATTTGAATTTTTTTTCATAAAACTGCAACTTTTTCTCATAAATTTACAACTGTTTTCACTGTAAAATTACAACTTTTTTTTATCATAAATTTGCAATTGTTTTTCCTTGTAAATTTGCAAATTTTCTCTCGTAAATCTGGATTCTTTTTGCAATTTTTCTCCCGTAAATTTTTAATTTTTTTCTTGTAAATTTACCCGTTCATTTGAATGCTGGGTAAATTTCTATTTTATGTAATTACATTATAATTTTTGTCTTTTTTTCATAAATTGAAACTTTTTTCATAAAATTGCGACTTTTTCTCAAAAATTGGCAGCTGTTTTTTTCTGGCAAAACAGACACTTTTTTTTTAAACCTTACTTGATCAAATGTAAAGTCTTTTTTTTAAATTTACAAGTTTTTCTAATTTATGAGAACATTTGTTCTTTTTTTTGGTGCAAATTTTCAAGAAAAAATGAGCAAATTTACAAGGAAATAACATTCTCATTTATTATGAGGAAATTTTTGCATATTTATACTGCAGTCACAAATTTATGGCGAAACCAGACCATCAATGATGGCTCATTCCAGCCTGATGAAATCACCCAAGAGTGCTCAGATCCCCTGACCTTGGACTCTGAACAAAATTTTGATAAGGACGCACCTGAGGATTGTTGTGAGTGAGATTGGTAAGCATCAAGGCAATGGCCTAGAAGGAGTAGAGAGTAGAGGATTCCCATTAAATCTGGATGGACGGACGCTGAGCCGTTGCATTAGCTCCTTTTGGCTTTGTCAGAATGAGCTAAAAATTGCAAATTTATGAGAAAAGTCAAACTTGTGAGAAAAATGTCGCAAATTTATAATTCAGTTGCAAATTAATGAGGAAAAAAAACCTGTTAATTTATGAGAAGGTCCCAACTTCGTAACAAATGATTGCTATTCATTCCACTAATTTGTCGATATACTATAATGTAAAAACAGTAGCTACAAATTCACCAAATTTGAGGATATCACCCGATAAACATAATTCATCATCAGTATAATGGTTATCATACAGTATCTGTGATAATACTGACTTCTAAAATGTAGATTCAAAGATTAATAGTAAAATTTCTATCCATCCATCTTCTACCACTTTTCCGGGTCGCGGAGGCAGCAGTTCAAGCAGAGAAGCCCAAACTTCCCTCTCCCCAGCCACCTGCTCCAGCTCTTCAGAGAGGATACCAAGGCGTTCCCAAACCAACTGGGAGACGTAGTCACCCCAGCGAGTCCTGGGTCCCTCCCAGAGGGACGTGCTCAAACCACCTCAATTGGCTCCTTTCAATGTGGAGGAGCAGCGGTTCGACTGAGCCTCTCCCGGATGACTGAGCTCCTCACCCCATCTCTGAGGGTGAGTCCAGCAATCCTACAAAGAAAGCTCATTTCAGCCGCTTGTAGCCGCGATCTCATTCTTTTGGTCATTACCCAAAGCTCGTGACCATAGGTGAGGGTAGGAACGTAGACTGACCGGTAAATTGACAGCTTTGCCTTAGAACTCAGCTCCCTCTTCACCACAACGGACTGGTACAATGTCAGCATCACTGCAGATGCTGCTCCGATCCGTCTGTCAATCTCTCGCTCCATTCTCCCCTCACTTGTGAATAAGACCCCAAGATACTTAAACTCCCCCACTTGGGGCAGGACCTTGTCCCCAACCCGGAGAGGACAATCCACCTTTATCCGGCTCAGGATCATGGACTCGGACTTGGAAGTGCTGATTCTCATCCCAGCCGCTTCACACTCAGCGGCAAACCATCCCAGCAAGAACTGTAGGTCATTGCTGGATGAAGACAACAGGATATCATCTGCAAACAACAGAGATGAGATCCTGTGGTCATCAAGCATGACACCTTCCATTCCCTGGCTGCGCCTAGAAATCCTATCCATAAAAATTATGAACAGGATCGATGACAAAGGGCAGCCCTGGCGGAGTCCAACTCTCACTGGGAATGAGTACAACCGAGTGTTGGCAATACGAATCAAACTCTCACAACAGTCGTATAGAGACCGGATAGCTCGTAACAACAAGCCCAATACCCCATACTCCCAAAGCACCCCCCACAAAAAAACACAAGGGACACGGTTGAATGCCTTCTCCAAGTCCACAAAACACATGTAAACTGGTTGGGCAAACTCCCATGAACCCTCAAGGTTTCTCGAGAGGGTAAAGAGTTGGTCCGATGTACCGCAGCCAGGATGAAAACCACATTGCTCCTCCTGAATCTGAGGTTCCATCAACAGCCAGACTCTCCTCTCCAGTACCTTGGCATAGACCTTCCCAGGAAGGCTGAGGAGTGTGATGCCTCTAAAGTTGAAGCATACCCTGTGGTCCCCTTTCTTGAAGAGAGGAACCACCACCCCAGGTTTGCCATGCCAAAGGTATTGTTCCCGACCTCCACGCAGTGTTGCAGAGGCGTGTCAACCATGATAGCCCTACAACATCCAGGGCCTTGAGGTACTCAGGGCGAATCTTGCCCACCTCTGGGGCACAGCCACCAAGGAGCTTTTAAACCACCTTGGCAACCTCAGCCCCCGTGATGGGCGAGTCGTCCCCCTCGTCCACAAGCCATGCTTCCTCTGTGGAAGGCGTGTCAGTGGGATTGAGGAGATACTTGAAGTATTCCTTCCACCACCTGATGATATCCCCAGTCGAAGTCAACAGCACCCCATCCGCATCATACACAGTGTGGACAGGGAGCTGCTTCCCCCTCCTGAGCCACCGGACAGTTTGCCAGAATCTCTTCGAGGCCAACCAAAAGTCTTGTTCGATGGCCTCACCAAACTCCTCCCACACCCGAGTTTCTGCTTCAGCAACTTCCTAAGCTACACTCCGCTTGGCCTGCCGGTACACCTCAGCTGCTTCGGGAGTCCCACAAGCCAACCAAGCTTGATAGGACTCCTTCATCAGCTTAACTGGTGCCAACTGGTGTCCACCACTTGGTTTGGGGGTTGCCACCACGAGATGCACCGACGACCTTGTGGCCACAGCTCTGGGCAGCCGCTTCAACAATAGAGGTGGAGAACATGGCCCATTCAGACTCCATATCTCCAGACTCCCTCGGAATGTGGTCGAAGTTCTTCCGGAGGTGGGAGATGAAGACCTTCCAGACGTTCCCAACACACCCTCACTATACGTTTGGGTCTACCAGGTTTGAATGGCATCCTTCCCTATCATCGGATCCAACTCACCACCAGGTGGTGATCAGTTGACAGCTCTGCACCTCTCTTTACCCGAGTGTCCAAGACGTACGGTCGCAGGTCTGATGGCACAATAACAAAATCGATCATTGACCTGCGACCTTGGGTGTCCTGGTATTAGGTGCACATATGGACACCCTTATGCTTGAACATGGTGTTCGTTATGGACAGACTGTGGTTAGCACAGAAGTCCAATAACTGAACACCACTCAGGTTCAGATAGGGCAGGCTGCTCCTCCCAATCACCCCCTCCAGGTTTTACTGTCATTGCCCACGTGCGCATTGAAGTCCCCCAGTAGGACAATGGAGTTTCTAAGAGGGGCGCCCTCCAGCACCCCAGTTAGAGACTCCAAAAAAGCTGGGTACTCTGAGCCATCACCTGGTGCACAGGCACACATGATGGTCAGGACCCGTCTCCCAACCCGGAGGTGCAGGGAAACAACCTTTTCATCCACCCAGATAAACTCCAATATAGAGGCTGCAAGGTGGGGGGATGCAAGAATACCCACTCCTGCTCATCGCCTCTCACCCGGGGCAACTCCAGAGTAGGCCAAGCTTCAGCCCCTCTCCAGGAGACTGGTTCCAGAACCAGAGCTGTGTGTTGAGATGAGGCCAACTATGTCTAGCTGGTATTGCTCAACCTCATGTACCAGCTCAGGCTCCTTCCCTACCAGAGAGGTGACATTCCACGTCCCAAAAGTCAGTTTAGGAAGCCTGGGATCAGACCACCAATGTCTCTGCCTTTGACTGCCACCTGATCCACATAGCACCGGACCCCCATGGTCCCTCCTGCAGGTGGTGAGCCCACTGGAGGGTGGACCCATGTAACTGCTTCAGGCTGAGCCCAGCCAGGTCCCATGGGCAGAAACCTGGCCATCAGGCACTAGCCACTGAGCCCCTCTCCTAGGCCTGGCTCAAGGGTGGGGCCCCGGTAACCCCATACTGGGCGGGGTACACTGAATCCTTGTTCGAGCATTCATCATGAGAGTCTGTTGAAATTCTTTTTAGTCTGGCCCTTCACCCAGGACCAGTTTACTATGTTGGGTAAGAATAAAATTTAATTGAAAAAAAAAACCCCAAAACAAAACAATTGAGGCCTAAATTTTGAATGAACAATTTCAAGACATTGTAATGATTCACAAACACTCCGTTGGTGAAGTTTTGTGAAGAAACACTAAAATCTATGGGGAAAAAAAAGTGTATCTGAAGTTGGAAAATCTGCCGATCAGGTAAAATTAACCTCTTTTTTTCCTTCAGTGGATGTTTAATCATAAATCTTTCAGAAGGCCCAGTGAAAGATGACAGTTATTACATTATTTAATAAACCCTTAAATAACTTGCTGAGCAGCTACCTTCACCCACCCAGGTTATTTTCCTTACTGATTATCCAGCTCAGAGTCATGGGGTAACTGCAGACTATTCTACTCCATATGGGGGCAAAGGTTACCATGGTGATATAAAAAGAAAACCCAGAATTAACCCTCACGTTACCCAGATAAGTCCTGATCCCGATTTAATTAAAATAAAAACGGGTTATATATGCCATTTTTTTATTTATTCATGCTGACCTGTCCATGACCCCAGCTCACGTCAACACGACTCTTCACGCAGGTCTCTAGCCGGATCGGACTGCCGGACACAAAGTGTTTGGTCTCCATGCACATGCTGCTGGCCACATTACGGATCTACAAACACACACACAAACAGACACAAAGGACAGAAGGGGATTTTAGACACTGATCAGAAACACAGTTAAAGTGGCTACATTGCTACAGATATGGCACGTAATGCACAACACGGTCCGCAAGCGCACACGCGAACAACGTGCGTGACCGTCATCTGCGCGGAGTTCAGAAGCGCCGTGCCTGAATGACCACTCCAGTCGCCAGGCAGAGTGTCTCGCTTGCGTCACTGTCCGAGAGAAACATGTGCTTATTACACGCGTGGCGCAGTGACCACAAGCTGGCAGTTGCGCTGTCCTCGTAATCCTGCAGTGTGCGTGCGGGGCTTCTGTGTGCAGGGAGTTTAGTCAGAGTCGGGGAGCTCGGTGGAAATCAACGCAGACGGCGTTGATGATTGTCCCCATTCAGGCCGCTTCCTTCGTTTCACTCATGTTGCCATTCATGGTGCGTGTCGGTCCAAGCGCTGCCCACTCCGGGGAGCGCGCTCCGGTGAGGATGAAGAGGTTGCAGGCGTTCTCTGGTCCTCTGGGGTCCACAGCGCGGTGAGAGGGAGCAGACGGTCATTCTCTCTTGTCAGGTCACCAGTGTGGAGGGAAAAGATCAGGTGAGGGGTGCACCATGACACATCGGGTCACCAGTGTGGAAGAATAAGTTCAAGCGAGATATGACGAGCTGGAAGGTTGCAGAGTTTTATTTCCTCCATCAAAATGAGATGCACTTGTAGCGCTATGCGCTACAGTGGTCTACTGTGCTGTGCTGTCTGTGCTGTGTCGTGTTGCTGAGGCATGTATCGTCAGCTCTTTTATATGTTATACAAACAGAGAGAATGCATGGCACATTAGCATATCGATATACATATCAGTCAATACATATGATTAGCCTGACCAACTGGTGCCTGGACGTCTTCTCCTTAATCCAGGGATGTATAAACAATAGTCCATTATTCTGGTTGTCCCCCCAGGGGCTCTCTGTCCGTATGTGAATGGTCCTCTGCTTCTTCCGGACCTTCTGAGTGTGAGGATGAATGTCCCTGTAGATTGTGGCGGGTCACCACAACAGCACAATTTTGCAAAACCTGCAAATTTCTTCCAAAAACGTCACATATGTACAACACAAACCATCTTAAATTTAAAGGAAAATTCTCAAATTTACAAGTACAAAAGTAGTACATAATTGAGAAAAAAAGTCAGATTTGTGAAAAACTTTGCAAATTTACAAGGAAAAAAAACTTGCTAATTTCTGTGAGGAAAAAAAAAATTACAAATTTACAAGAAAAAGTTGCTAAATTACCAAAAAGTGCTTAAATGGCAAATTTAAGTACTAAAAAGTCATGTGGAAAAAAGCAAGAAAAAACTTAAAATATACTTAAAATATACAGGAAAGGTCAACAATTTACAACACTGAAATTTCTCACAAAGGTCCATATAAGAGAGTAAACTCTTATTACTAATGCCTCAGACCAGTTCGGCCTTCATTCTGATAGTTCATGCAGACATTTTGGACAACTGATAAAAATGCCTTTTTCCACACTGAACATTGCTAATCAGTTGTGCATGATTAAATCTAAAGGCCCTACACACCTTGATGATTTAGGCACCGTATGCTGACATTTAAAAAAAATTGGCTGACATACGCTGCCATACGTCAAATAAGTTGAGGGTAAGTTTTGTATATGTTAAGAGCACGTTGAAGCACGCTGGTATACATCATAGTATGGCAAGGTTGTCTAAAAATTTTGTGCATGCACATATTTTGCATGTTAGCGTTTTAGAGAAATTTTGATACACTGGCAAATGCTGCCTAACTCGTCAAGGTGTGACAGGGCCTTAAGAGCCTTGTTATCATCAATCATATCTTAGATCTCATCTGCTTCTCTCTTTGGTCAAATATTGTGTCATTTAAGGGAAAAGCCGACTATACCTCCCCCCATGCGGCAGCGGGAGGCTCCACTGGTGGGTAGTGTTTGGGCAGATCCCAGGCCACCTCGCTCATGAACCACTTGAAGTTTTTGCAGTTGAGTCGAGTCCTCAGGTCCTTCTGCATCGTCATGTCTCCTGCTGAGAGGTGGCGGTACTCGGGCCGCCGCTGGTACATGTACTCAGCATACTCGTCCATCCACACCTCGGCCACGCGCTTCAGGTTCTGAAATCAGAAAGATATCAGGGTTTTTACGACGTGATGTTGATAAAACTAGGAGACCTTTTAATATACAGGACCGTACACACGTTCTGGAAAGCAGAGCTGTACTGTGTGGAGCTTTTGGAAAGTCTTAGTTTTACGGACACTTTGTGGCTGCTCCTACAAAGGCAACACACGGTAACTTCACATTTTATTAAAGTTAAGACTAGACTGTTTTCTCATCTGACATAAGTGTCTGACACCATTTTCTTCCCAAGAAGACTTTACATTAATGCATAATTACTAAGCTAGCTACTTTTACAACATACAGTAGATGCCACTTTACAAATGAGAGAAACTATGATTGGCTAGTTCTGAAGAGAAGAAACAAATGAAGTCCTGTCATTTGTTTCGATACAAACTGTATATTTTTGGTTTAGCTCAGTATAAATGCTAGCATAGTCAGTGAGAATTTGCAAGCTGTATTATGAGTTGCACAAGTCAAAAAGTGTGGTAGAACTTTTTCCAAACTCAGGTTTTGATGACATCTTGTGGCTGATATGTGAACTGCAGCCTCATTCAATCCATTTATTTATATCATAATAAGATAAGCCTTTATTAGTCCCACAATGGGGAAATTCCAGATAATGATGATAATAATGATGATGATGATGATACAATATTACATTTTACCGGATGATAAATTGCCCAAGAATAAATGATATGAAGACAGTGAAGGCATTTTATTCCACAGTCAATGCTAATAATTAATGTAGATCCTGTCAAAGAGCACTGACCTTTTATTTATCAACAATATTCAATATTTACTGTTCGTCTGTCCACACAAACTAAACGCCCAGAATCAAACTATATGAAGAAGAACATGAAGGCAGCTCATTTCAGTATAAACCACAACAATTATATATACTAATAAGCAAAGAAATGAACTTGATAAATCATTTTTATATGATAAACTGATACAGTAATTGTTGTGACAGGCCTCACTTCAGCACGTGCAGTCCAGTTTTAATTTCCTCAACAAACTATTTAGTCAACAAAGTTAGACTAAACAAAATTAGGTGTCAAAAGTAGCAAGTAAGAATGGTAATTTTAGTTTAATTTCTTGCTTTAGTTGATAAAATCATTTTAGTCAGTTTTAGTTGACGTAATTAACACTGGTGCAGTCCTCATTAAAGGCTCTTTTTAGGTTGTTTTCACACCTAACTTGACAAAAAAAAAAAAAAAAAAGAAAAAGGTTTGTTTAGAGTGTGAAAGCCTTTTCAGAAAAGTTCAGTTTTTTGCTTTTAACCCGTCCTGTCCAGAAGTTGGCAAACAGAACAGATACCTGCTTGCCAAACAGATTTACTTTGCCAAAGGAAGCTTTACTCATATTTGATATATGCTGTATATACATCGTATTTATAGACTCCTCTTGTGATATAACAACTTTAATACTTTATTTAAATGGTCTTACTTATGCTGGACCTGACGGGGGGGGGGGGGGGATGGGGGAAGGAACTGAAGTGGTTGGAAGGGGTCCCAGCCCCCCATCCCACCATGCATACAGAGGGGTGTCTGGTAGCCTCGTGGTTGTGATGCATATTATGGGAGTTTTGCATGAGTCTGAAGATCTATGGATACGGATCGAGGGTAGCAGTACCAACAAAAACGTTAAAGTAGAAAACTATAAAAAACTGCAGGAATGGTCTGTATAGAAGTTGCGCTAGTTGGCACGAAATTTCATATTTATGATGCTCACTTAATAAATACATTCTCAATATGTTCTCCACTCATTTTTGCAGTAACTTTTAGTACCCTTTCGTGAATTTACTGCTCAACACACACCAATGTAGAATAATCCAGTTTTTATATTATTTAGAATATATTCATCTATTTTTGTATGTAATAGAACTGCAGTTCAATTAGCAACCACAGGGTGTCATTGAAGCTCTACTTTCACAAATCTCCATAGAGACCTTTAATGGTTTAAACTGCAGGACATTTAAAAAAAAACCCCAAAACATTATGTCAGCCATGTGATGCCCCATTTTGCATTAATTATTCCTCATTTTCCTTGTTGCATTTCTACTATCTGTTAAGCCTCACTCCAGAAGATAAAATGGCTGGTTTGTTAGCAGATATGGTGAGTGGCCTTTCTGGGCATAGCATCTTCACCAAGACAAACAAAGCTGTCATTTGTACATCCTGCCATCCTTGAAGTTTTGATTGATTTGATATGACAAAATGATCAAAGCTGCTCAGCAGAAAGGAGGCCAGCCATCACACAGGACCTGTCATTGTGCATCAAGAGGTGAGTGATGGGGGAAAAAATAGAAGTACCTTGTTTCTAGTCATGAAGGCAGATGCACCATTGAACTGGATTAAGTACAGTCCTACAAGGTGGCTTTATGAACGGTGGAAATGTCTGTGTGCTTGTCTTTTAGATTTTTGCTATCAGGAGGCTCAGATCCCTAATTAGGTCTCTTAAGACATTATGCGGTTCAGAAATATTCTTTGTGGCATACAGTATGTGATCCATGGCATTTAAAAATAAAAAACAAGTGGCTGCTGTCTTCTGTGAGGTTATCACGTCATTACTTAACAGTGTTTTCACCCTGGGAGAGGCAGGGTTGCCTTCTTAACTTCTGCAGCTGCTTTGTAGGTTCCATGGAAATACCCAAAAAACGCCACCATGTGTGAATTCACAACATTATCCGGAGGGGCAAAATGTCACTACCTCTTCCAGAAACTGCATCTTGATGTGGGCTGTTTTCAGCACTAAACAAGTGGTGGATAAAAACTGTCATGAAGCTCGCACCGGTCCATCGGTCTCAGATAAGTCTCATTTTCAAACTAATTTATTCTCCTGGTAACAATATCAACACTGATTTCAGGTTCAGGTTACTTTATTTGTACCCGTAGGTAGATTTGTTTTGCAGTCGGGTAACATCCATATTTACAAACCACAATTACATTCAACATAAACACAAACACAGGCACACATGAAGCTGACTATAAACATGATAAAAATACTCAAGGCTCCACCAATCAGGACATAGGACAAAGAGATAAGAGAAAAAACAAAGAGATAAGAGAGAAGGGTCATATTAAAAAGTTAAAGACTAGTCAAAGAGGTTAAAAACTCAAAAGTCTAAAACCCAATAAAAGATTTAGAACCCAAATAAAAAAACCTACAAAAATAAGTAAATATAAAATAAAATTAATAAATAGGTAACTAAATTATGTGCAATATATTGTTACATCTTGTTCAACTCTTTAACAGCAGCAGGAACAAAGCTGCTTTTGTAGTGCTGGGTTTTACTTTTTGGGACAGCAAACCTCCGTCTGGAGGGAAGAAGCTGAAAGTGGCAGTGCAAAGGGTGGGGGGAGTCATTTAAAATGGAGGTAGCAATCTTCTGTATCTGTCTGGTGTACAGGGATGTCAGGCTCAGCTGTGACTCACCAAGCAAACGACTGGACCATCTAACTGCCTGATCCAAGGATTTCCTCTGTTTCAGTTTTATCTGACCAAACCATGACACTAAAGAAAAGGATAAAACAGATTCAATAAAAGCCCGATAAAACATTGTCATTATGGTTCGGTCAATTTGGAAGCGTGCAAGTTTCCTTAAACAATGCAAATGTTGCTGACCCTTTTTGCACACCCTTTCACAGTTCTCTTCAAAGTTTAAATTACTATCAATAATCGTCCCAAGATATTTGTAGGATTGTACACATTCAGTGGTCTGGCCTTTTAGTACAGTGACTTCGTGCCTGGGAGTTTTCCTCCTAAAGTCAATAATCATATCTTTAGTTTTTGTCGTATTCAGCTGCTGGTAGGAATCCTCACACCAGTGAACAAAATCATCAACTACTGGGCCGTGGACACTCTCACCATCCTGGAGAAGACTGACAACAACTGAATCATCAGCATACTTTATAATGTGTCTGTTGTCATGTCTGCTCCGACACCTGTTTGTGTACAGGATGAAGAGTAGTGGTGACAACACACACCCCTGCAGAGAGCCAGTAGAAGAACACTTTAGGTCAGACAATGTACCATTGACCCTTACTCTCTGTGTCCTGTTGGTTAAAAAATCCAGAATCCAACCCACCAGATTATTACTCAAATCAAATTGTTGCAGGAGCCTTTCAACTAAAATATGAGGTTGGATTGTATTAAAGGCGGAAGAAAAGTCCACAAATAAAAGCCTGGCGTGTGTCCCATTAAAATCCAGATGTTCAAAAAGCATGTTAAGCAGAGTGACAGTGGCATCCTCAACTCCTCTGTGGGGCCTATAGACAAACTGCAAAGGATCCAATGCATGCTCAGTCTGCTTTAGAACCTCAGATCTGACCAGTTTTTCAAAAATTTTCATTAAAATTGAAGTCAAAGCAACTGGTCTAAAGTCATTTACCGTTTTAGGACAGCTGGATTTTGGAACGGGACAACCACAGCATCTTTCCAGATCTTAGGCACATGTTGTGTCTGTAAGGACTTACTGAAAATGTAGTGAAACACAGGACTCAATTCATGTGCACAGGACTTTACCAAGCACCCACATATATTATCAGGGCCCTGACTTTTGTTCACTTTTACAGCACAGAACGCCCTTTTAATATCCTGCACCTCAATATTAAAGTGCTGATTGTATTCGAGTTTCTGTTTCAAACCTTGGGTTTCTGTGCTAAAATCAAAGGAGTCAAAATGACCATAAAAACAATTAAGAGCATTAGCCAGAATCAGAATCAGGTTTATTGCCATTGTTCATGTAGTACACAAACTAGGAATTTGTCTCGGTACAATGCTGCAACATTAAACATAATAAGATAAGAGAAATAAACTATACATGTAATAAAGTGTAGGATAAGATTAAGTGATACTGGTCAACAGTTAAAATATATATTAGCCAGCAGCAGATACTGTGGAGAACTATATAGTGCAGTCGGTAATGCAGGAAGAAAACAGTGATGATTGACATGAGTCTGGTTGAGCTGCTGTACATGGTGCACGAGAGTCACTTAGTGTTCAGCAGTCTAATGGCAGAGGGGAAGAAGCTGTTCATGTGACGGGAGGTTTTAGTCTGGATGGACCGAAGTCTTCTACCAGAGGGGAGGGGGGCAAACAGTACATGACCAGGGTGTGAGGGATCGGCTATGATCCGGCCAGCACGCCTCCGGGTCCTGGAGATGTACAGATCCTGGAGAGATGGGAGCTTGCAGCCGATCACCTTCTCAGCAGTGCGCACGACGCGCTGCAGCCTTAGTCTGTCCCTGGCAGTGGCTCCTGCGTACCACACGGTTATGGAGGTGGTGAGGATGGACTCGATGATGGCTGTGTAGAACTGCACTAACATCTTGGTGGGTAGCTTGAGCTTCCTCAGCTGCCGCAGGAAGAACATCCTCTGCTGGGCTTTTTTGATGAGTGAGCTGATGGTCAGCTCCCATTTGAGGTCCCTGGTGATGGTAGTGCCTAGGAAGCGGAAGGAATCAGCAGTGGTGATGGGAGAGCCTGAGAGGGTGAGGGGGGGCAGAGGAGTAGTGACTTTCCTGAAGTCTACAATCATCTCCACTGTCTTCAGAGCGTTCAGCTGCAGGTTGTTATTGCTGCACCAGGACGCCAGCTGGGCCACCTCTCTCCTGTAGGCGGACTCGTCGCCGTTGGAGATGAGCCCGATGAGGGTGGTGTCGTCCGCAAACTTGATCAACTTGACAGACTGGTGGCTGGAGGTGCAGGAGTTGGTGTAAAGGGAGAAGAGTAGGGGGGAAAGTACACAGCCCTGGGGTGATCCGGTGCTGATGCTAGTATAGTCTGAGACAGTCTTTCCCAGCCGCACATGCTGCCTCCGGTCCGTCAGGAAGTCGATGATCCACCTGCAGAGGGAGTCAGGCACGTTGAGCAGGGACACAGCCAGCTCTGTGTCTGAATTAAAACCCATCTAAAAACACACGATTACTGCGCTCTGTAGGCCTGCAATAGTTTTCATACTGGCCCAGGCTGAACCAAGTCTCATTGTTGCCATCTTACTTTCCAACTCTGATTTATAATTCTGTTTTGCTCTTAAAATTTCGGCCTTCAGCTCTTTTGTGGCAACCTGCAGCTCAGAAACAACCCCGTTTAAAGGCAAGTGCTTTCCTCTGTAAGCAGGATTTAACTGATTTTGTAACCCATGGCTTGTTGTTGGGATATATTTTGACATATTTACGTGGAACGATCATGTCTCTACAGAAAGCCATGTATGAGCATGCCACGTCCACTAAAGAGTCCAAATCATCTCTGCAGGCCAGCGTGAACACCTCCCAGTCCAGACAGTTAAAGCATTCCTGGAGGCAGTGCACTGAATCCTCTGTCCACATGTTTATGTCTCTGGTCTTCACCTTGTCTCTTCTGAGAGCAGTTTTATATGTGGGCAGCAAATGTACACAGTTGTGATCTGAGGATCCTAAAGGGGGAAGGGGAATAGATTTATAGGCCCTCTCTATGGATCCATAGCACAGGTCCAATGTTTTTTTTTTTCGCCTGGTTGGGCAGGAGACATACTGATAAAAGTTTTTAAGTGTCTTCTTTAAAGAAACGTGGTTAAAATCCCCAAGGATAAAATTTGGAGCCTCTGGGGAAATTGACTGCAACCGCTGGACCACATCAAAGATGGTGCTGGAGGCGGAGTCAGCATTTGCCCTCGGGTGAATGTACACAGTCGTTATGAAAAGTTGGGGGAACTCGCGGGGCAGATAAAAGGGGTGTAGTGACACGGACAGAAGCTCCACATCTGGTGTACAGATGCGCTCTCTGACCGTGACAGATGCACAGTACTGTTTATTAATATATAAACATACCCCCCCCCCCCAACATTTCCCCCGTTATCTCTTCCTGCCGATCCGAGCGAGGTGGGGCTCCAAAGCCGTCAATACACAGGTCCGCATCCCGGTCATGCGCCGTAAGCCACGTCTCCGTGTAAGCCATGACACAGCAGTTCTTGAAGTCCTTCTGATATCGTACATTCCCTTGAATTTCATCCACTTTATTTCTCAGGGATTGTATGTTCCCCATAATAATGGAAGGAAGAGGAATGCGATTAAGCTGACGCCTCCTCAGGCTTAGTCTTACACCTCCACGCTTTCCATGTTTCCTCCTCTTGTCTCTCTTTTCATCGCTGTGTCCATGAAAATCTCTTAAAATAAAGTCCGGCAGTTGCGGCACGGACTCAAACACAGATGCTGCATTATCCATGTTTAAATGCAGTAACATTTCTCTGGAATACGGCGTTCTTCCCCGCGTGACCACGATCACACTTACCTCCAAGACAAAGAGCCGGTAGGAAAGAAACCACACATCATACTGATGGAACAAGGGAGCTCTTTGTTATATAGTCCACAAACATTCAAAGACAAAAACGACACAGAGAATTCCGTTTAAACACATTAAAGTGCATAAAAACAAAGACACAGAAGTCAAACTTTTTTCACCTGCTGCCGGTCGCTGCGTGCGCATGCGCCCTTTTGATTTGTATGTAATCGTGCTGTTTCACACTGAGTATAAGCAAATTACAACAAGAGTACATGAGGACCACCTGTGGCTGAGTCTCCTGATAGCTCCACAATTCCTGACAGTTTGGAAGAAGAAATAGAAAACTGAATTCCAAAGCTCTGGTGTGGGAGCATTTTGGACCGAAGCCAAATAACTGAGGAGAGGCTAGTAATGTCAACAAGTCGGTATGTGGCCTATATTTGAAAACAACTGTAACAAAAACTGAAAAAAAGCATGAAAAACAACCATCCAACTTAAGTTTTCCAAGTGGGAACAAAACTGCGGTTAGACATGCAGAGCCCCCCCATTTCCCCAGTCTGGTTTAAAGGAGTCTTTGACCAACAATGCAGATACAAACATGATAATAGGTTACAGCAGGCCTATTCAAGATGCAAAGATTTTATTGTCAATACAGTGATCCCTCACTTATCGCGGTTAATGGGTTCCAGAACCGACCGCGAAAAGTGAAAAACCGCGAAGTAGCGTCACCCCTAATGACGTCACCCATAAATAATACGTACGTTCATTCTCTCACTCTCTCTCTCATATGATACGTGTGTGTGTGTGTGTGTGTGTGTGTGTAAGTGTACATACATACGTAGATGTAAATAAAGTGTACATAAATATGTTTTTAGAACTCTTTTATTCTTATAACATGATATGTAACTGAAGATGAAGATGATTTACTGCACAGGTTAATGAGAGCTTTACTGCTCCTCAGGTGACGCCTCATCGTGAGGTGCTAGAGGCGCAGCATCGTCGAGGGCAGCTTTCAATAGAGCTGGAGAAGCTGCAGGAGGCGGCGTAGTGGCTCGACGGGAAGACTATTTCACACAAAATGGCACAAGAGAACAGCAAAAAGTTCCACGCGGCGAGACTAAGCAACACGAGCGATAAAGAGCAATGAATGCGGTCTTCCTTCACTGCATGGGCGTTCGGCAGGGAGAGAAGGTGGGTGAAACGTCTCGGCCAATCAGCTTGCGGGGTGAAACGTCTCGGCCAATCAGCTTGCGAGATTTCCGAGCCGAGCCAACACGAGAACAGCGAACAGAGAGGTGGATTTTTGAGTCGTGCGGCTCTCCGTGTTGATACCTGATGTTCTAATGTAGTCTACCTGCCTTCTGCTAGCGCCCGCCCATTATTTCTCAATTTTGAATTTTTGATGAATATTTTTGAAAAATCCGCGATGCACTGAGGGCGCGAAAGGTGAAGCGCGAAGTAGCGAGGGATCACTGTACTACTATACGTGCAGGACATACAGGAGAATTGGAATGGCGTTTCTCTCTCTCTTCATTGGTGTACATTTTATTAAAAGAAAAGGAAAAAGGCTGGATAAAAAAAGAAAAACAAGAACAAACAGCAACAGCAGCAGTCTATGCACAGTCTATATACAGTGATGCAACCCGTGGTGCCAATGACAGCCAGAAGGACTCTGACCTCCATAGAGGTAAATGATTAGTTTCCGTAAACGATTAGTGGTAATAAACCCAGCAATCCAATATTCAGACAGCTAGAGATGAATACCCGTAGTTGCATTTCAATGCGGTAGTGTAGGTGCTGATAGTGACAGATGACTGCACATGACCTGTACTGTAGTGACATACAGACAGCAGCAGATATGGCATTTGTGCAAAAGGTTGTGGTTCAATTAGCGGCCCAGAAGCAACCTCCGAGTGGCCCGCGGGCCCAGGCCACACCAAGGAAATATAAATTTAAGAAAAAATATTAAGGAATGACTGTCCGCAAGCACGCACATGAATAACGCACGTGACCGTCATCTGCACGGAGCTCAGAAGCGCCCTGCCCGCGTGACAGTTCCAGTCAGAGGCAGAGCAGACCTTCCAGGCAGAGCATCTCGCAAGCATCACTGTCCGAGAGAAGCATGAGCTTATTAAAGTACTTTAAATGTGGGAAAAAAATCAGAAGAGGTATGTAAGCAGTGGAAGCATTTATGGTGGCTTTAACCCGCTGGTAACGGGAACATAGTTAGACTTCATATGCAGGGAAAGAGGCAAGAATGACTGAATCGCTGAGGATTGACTTCACCAGCCATTACAATAATTTGTTCATTATTATATACTGTACCTGGCAAGTCAAGATGAAAGAAATTCACAAAGTCAATGACTTTAATCCGTCCACAGCCTTTGGACAAACTAAATGTGTCAACATTTGGATTTTTAAAGTAAGGGAGGCTTTTCCTGCTGTCTGGGTGGTGAGGAGAGTTCTAAAAAACTATAAATATATAGAAATATTTTAACAGAAATAATGGAATCTTTGGTCATTTAAGTTAATTTATTTCATTAAATGTAATTTTATAAAAAAAAAAATTCTTTGAAATCAGAGTTAAATTATTGTTCTGTTCTTGTTCTGCAAAATTATGGTCAATAGAGTAAATTGTAAAAGGAAAAAAAGTCAAATTTTTACCACAATCTGTTTCAAAACCAGTAATTTTATTAAAAAAGTTGACAAAAATTAGTGATAAAATAATCCACAAATGTATAATAAAGTCTCAAATGTACACGAAAAATCAGTTTTACAAGAGGAAATTACAAATTTGAGGAAAATGGTTTCGAATTTAGATAAATTTACAGAAAAAATAGAAAACTAAGAAAATTGTTATAAATTTTGGAGAAAACCCTCAAACCTTCAAGACTGAAGTCATTACTCAAGTTTTTAAGTGGGTGCTTTTTGCATTCTTAACTCTACTAGAAATTTTTGGTTGACTGATATGTGTGTGTGTAATGGAGTGTGTAGTTATAAAAGAGGTTTCTACTCACACATGTGGTAGTTTAAAACAAAACAAACCACAATAGTGGATGTGCAATGTTTGTCAATGTTATCAATCTTTTCTTGGGGGGTTTGTGCACTTAAGTGTTTGACAGTTCATTTTTTATTCAGCTAAATACACTTTGTGATGTGCCAAGGTCAGTTATGATCAGGATGTAGTGTATTTTATTTCAAAAGGGAAACAAATGTCAATGCTATTAACAGTGCACATTGAGTTTTTATGCACTTTGAGATATGCCTGAGTAAGATGTGACCAAAATGGTTATTTACAGAATTTTATTTTTTTCCATTCTATTTATTTGTTGTTCAAGACAAAAACTATTTCTACTACTTCAAGTTCTGCTCAACCCCAGCACTGTTATTGTTTTTATGCACGTTTGATGTGCCTAGACGATGAACAAAAAGTACATATTTTTCGTCACACTGATCTGTGTTGGTTTGAAATTTGCCATATTCAATGGATCGTTGAACATGTGTGGCCCAGTTACATGTCTTGATTTCAAATTGTGGCCCAACTGATTTTTAATTGAATAGCCCTGGGTTACAGTGCGTCATTTTATCACATATTGGGTTGGTGGGGTGCCACAGAATTTTTTTTTTTTCAATGAAAGAAGGGTGCCATGCCTCAGAAAAGGTTCGAAAACACAGACTTAAACCACACACCCCTGTCTCTGATAATGCTTTATTTGGACTTTTATACTCTAACATTCAGTATTTGCTCATATGTTACCTAGTTTGACAACCAAAGCTAAAGGCTAACATTAGCCTCAAACATGGCATCAAAGTCAAAACACAAAAGTCCCAAAGAAATGACAAAAGAGGGAGGGTGGGCTGAGCTTCAGCTCATTAGCTTTCAAAATAATAGGCCATAAAACGGCCTGTTCTGAGGACAGCTCCTTCTGCATGTGTAAAATGACACCGCAGTAATTAAACCCCGAGTTATTTTGACCAAAGTATGTCATAGACATGTACTAACACCTCTGGGAGCTGCGTCAACATATAGGAAAAGAGCATGATAGGAACTCTTTAATCTAAGAGTAATAGAGGCAATGGAGACTGTGTGTCTTTATTTGCCTTGGTGGTATGTTTTTTTAATATACACTCCACAGTTTTTACTAGAAAAAGTAAAAACTAAACTAAACTGGTGAGTAAGAGCCTCACCATCACAACCACAACGCCGTGTACAGCTGAACAGGATTCCGCTTGCAGTGATGGACTGGATTCAGGTCCACAGAACCAAACAACCAGACCCACAGCTGGCCTTGACACAGCCTCCACCACTGCCGGCGCCCATCAGGATCACCATGCAGCTGGGCCCAGCAACCTTCTAGCTGGCAGATGGTTCAGTGTGGCAAGTCAACCGTCGCCGCTGGGTTAATCTCTGGAGACATGGCCTGTGGTCTGATGAAACTAAAATTGAACTGTTTGGCTATAATGACCATTGACACATTTGGAGGAGAAAGGGAGAAGCTTGCAGGCCTGAGAACACCATCCTAAATGTGAAGTATGGGGGTGGCAGCATCATGTTGTGGTGGCGTTTTGCTGCGGGGGGACTGGTGCACTTCACAAAATAGATGTCATCACGAGGATAGAACATTATGTGGAAATATTGAGGCAACATCTAAATACATCAATCAGGAAGTTCAAGCTTGGACACAAATGGGCCTTCCAGATGGACAATGACCCCAAGCACATCACCAAATTAGTTATAAAGTGGCTTAAGGACAACAAAGTGTTGAAGTGGCCATCAAAAAGCCCTGATCTCAATCCCATACAAAATTTGTGGGCCACCCACACACAGAAGCTATGATGTGATCCTTTATTTATGATGGTTGCTGGTTGATTGATGCTTCCTTAACCCAACTCCTGAGTCCTGAGTGAACTTGATGACGGATAAAGGCAGTATACAATGATTGGTGGTGATCAAATGTCTAGTATTGCCACTCTCCCAATCAAGACATGGCAAGAATTTATCTCAGTCATCTGACCTGGTGATGTTGTAAAAGCCAGAAAAATTGTACAATCAAAATCATTCAACCCCCACTGCAAATTAGGTTTATTGGCAAAATATACAAACTTGCAGCTGTTTGCAATAAACAGTGTTGGGCAAGTTACTAAAAAATAGTAATTAATTACAGTTACTAGTTACTTTTTTCAATTACTGCATGATTAAAGTAACTAGTTACTTGGAAAACTAACTTTCATGTTTCTTTTAAATGCATACTTAAATCATCTTGCACACATAGCAAGATAATTTAATTAATGGATTACATTACGGGCTTATTATTGTCAGGCTGAAAACAGACTATTTCAGACAGCTTTTAGAATATGTTTAGTCTGCTTTATCCTGCCTTGAGAGCTCTTATTGTGGGAAGAATCTGAAGACAATCAATATGAAATTGCCAGTAATTTCCTCATTTTGGAGTGAGAAATTGGGTTTGTGGAGTGAGAGAGAGGGAAAAAGAGTTGAGAATCACTCCTTTGGGCTGCACGGTGGCGCAGTGGTTTAGCACTGTGGCAGCACAGTTTTACCCTCGGCCGGGGGACCGCGGGGATCATGAGATCGTGGGTTCGATCCCAGCCCCCGACCAACAGTGAGCTGTGTGGAGTTTGCATGTTCTCCCCGTGTTGCGCGGGTTTACTCCGGGATTTCTCCGATTTCCTCCCGCACACCAAAAAAAACATGTAGGTTTAGGGCGCTCGCGCACGCAGCGACCAGTAGCCGGTGGCTTGTCACCAGACTGCAAACCAAGTCTACCTACGGGTACAAATAAGTAACAAAAAAAAAAAAAAAAAAAAAAAAAAAAAAACTGTCCAATAATAAGACAACACATTTGCCTAATGTGCATTCTTGGCTTTGTACAAGATCGCCACACAATTATACATTGTGTGGGGGGAAAACAATAACCATCGGCGCATATTTTTTTTTTTACTACAAAGGCATCCAATATTCCACAATGAGAGGCATAAAAAAGGCGACATAAGAGACAAAACTGATACCAACTTGGAGCGAAAAATAACTGCAGCACTGACTTCAAACTTCTTCCACAGGTTCTTCAAGGATCCTTTCAATTGCCGACATGAAAGCCCGAGCTCTGGGAAATCCGTTAGCACACGGCCTTTGAGGCATCGCCCTCCGGGGGTGCGTACACATGCCTGGGAGTTACGGATGGCAGCAGCCTCGGAGGCACGGGTGGTGGAATGGATGAGAATGCAGCCTTGGCAATCCTCCCACAGGAAAGAAGAAATACAAATCCTGCAACCCTTGGAGGCACAGATGTAGTGGAAGAAACAGATCTTAGCCTGCAGCTAAACTCGACTCCATGCTCTCCAGGTGAAGTGTAGTTCAGAGCTTCTGTCTTCTTGTGTGTCGACTGGACTTGGACTGTGTGTTGGAGGGATTCACTGATGCACTCGCAAGAATTTATCCCACGATCCTAGTTTCTCAGTTGATTTTTTTTCTTCCCAACAATAGTTTGGTACTGAAACAGCCACAGAGGGAATTAGACACTTTAAAAGTTTAGTTTTCACCTCGGGCAAAAGTCTTAGTGAGGCCCAGCATGAAGCAGAGAGGAAGGGCTAGCTTTGGTTACTGTTGTGGTTTTTATAGGAAACAAAAATACACCATGCATGCATTTATAGGGTTTTTTTTTTCTCCCCATGTTTGTTGGTAGTTCTGAGCAGCAGGTTTTACAGTAAAATAGCCTTTTAACAAACCACTAGGCCTGGGTGATACAACCTCAAATCAGCATCATGATTACTGAACCATTTACTTCGGTTTTGGTTTTAGAAATTGTTTCTTTTTTTTTTCTCCCCACAATATTTTTTATTGAACCTTTTTTACAAACATGGCACAAACAGTCAGACACTAACATTAAAGTAATTTAAAAATTAAAAAGAACACTAACAACAACAACAACAAAAAATGTAATAAAAACAACAACAACCATTAACAAAAACAAGTCAACAACAATGCTCCTCTGTTTAGTCTAGGTAATCTATTACATAAGAATACATAATATACATTCACCAGCTTGGAATTTGCAAGGTCCACACATATCATTCACCTTCTTCTTCAGAAGTTATGTTTAAATTCTTTACATAATCAATGAAAGGTCTCCATATATTCTCAAACACATTTTCCTTTGATTTCAGTATATATGCTATTCTTTCTAGTGGAAGGTTTGTTAACATCTGTCTTAACTAACACTGAGTCACATTTGGTCTATGAGTCTTTTTCCACAGTAGTGCAATACATTTTTTGGCATTAAGCAAACCGAGGTCTATGAATGTTCTTTCACTCTTATTAAAGTTATGTTTTTCTGGATACAGACCCAACAAAAACAGTTTAGGGTTCAATGTGAATTGTTTTGAAATTATTTTTTCAATTGTTACCCTCACCTCTTCCCAAAACATTCTGATTTTTCTACATTCCCATAAACATTGAAATAGGGTTCCTTTACTTTCCATACATTTTGTGCATGTATCTGGTATGTTTTTGTTATATCTATTTAACTCCACTGGTGTAACATACATCCGCATTAACCATTTAAAATGTATCAGTTTAAGACGTACATTTATTGATTTGGTTTGAGCTCCTGCACAAGCCATTCCCCATTGTTCCTCTGAAATTTCAATTTGCAGGTCTTCTTTCCAATAATTCAGTCTTTTCTGTGAGTTTTCACATGAGAATAGTGTCAATGAGTTATAAAACTCTGAAATAATACCCTTTCTCTTACTATCTTTCGTCAAAATTTTTTCCAAGGATGAATAAGTAGGTCGGGTGAGAGCATTATTTTGATTTGATCGAATAAAATTTCTAAGCTGAAGATATTTAAAAAAATGTGTTCTATTAAGATTGAATTTAATCCTCAGTTCTTCAAAATACATTATGTTATCTGAGTGTGACAAATATAAGTCTTGAATCTTTTGAATCCCTTTTAAATTCCATACTTTAAATACAGCATCCGCTCTCCCTGGTGTAAAATATTGATTACCCCATATTGGGCTAAATTGTGACAGTAAGTGTGGTTCTTTTAAATATTTTTTGATTTCACACCATATTTTGATCATGTGCTTTACAATTGGATTTTTAACTTGTTTCTGTAATTTTTTAGCCGAGTCTGAGTATATGAATAAGGGAAGAGGTAAAGGTAAATTGTATGATTCCATTTCAGTCCAGTGAGGAAGATCATTTGATGAAAAATAATATGTCATAGACCTCAGTTGTGCTGACCAGTAATACAACATAAAGTTTGGACATTTCAGACCTCCACAATCAAATGGTAAATATAGTAAGGACAAACGTAATCTAGCCTTCCCATTGTTCCATATAAATTCCACTAACTTTTTTTTAATTCTTGAGAATAGATCTGAAGGTGGTGGTAAAGGAATGTTTTGAAATAAATAAAGTATTTTTGGTAAGATATTACTTTTAAGTATATTAATTCTCCCGATCATCGACATTGGTAGTGACAGCCATCTCTGAAGTAACTCATTAATATCTGTCATTAAGGCTTCATAGTTGGCACTGGCGACTGATTCTAGCTTAGGCAAAATTTGAATTCCTAAATATTTAAACTGATTTACAACATTGAATTGGTTTACCTCAGGAGCTGGGTGATTTCTCTGGGTCTCATTTAGCATTAATATTGAAGATTTTGTTTTGTTTATTTTATATCCTGAATATATCCCCAAAGTTCTTTATTAAATTTAGCAAGGTCGGAATTGATTTTTTAAAATTCGACATAAACAAAATTATGTCATCGGCATACAGGGAGATTTTATGTTCTGTTGGTCCTACTTTAATTCCATATATTTGTGGATGTAAACGTACTGCCATCGCTAAAGGTTCAATTGCCATAGTAAACCGTAAAGGTGAAAGTGGACAGCCTTGTCGACATCCTCTATTGATTTTTATTGATTTTGAGATATTGCTGTTTGTTAGGATTTCTGCTGTAGCATTATTGTATATTATCTGAACCCATTTTATGAAATTATTTCCAAGTCCAAACCTTTGTAGGACTTCAAAAAGATAGGGCCATTCGACCCTATCAAAGGCCTTTTCGGCATCCAATGATAGGAAAGCTGTATCCGGTGCTTCTTTATTGGAATAAATAATATTAAATAGTCTTCTTACATTATGGAAGCCTTGTCTTCCCATTATAAAGCCATTCTGATCTCGGTTAATAATATTTGGTAATATTTCTTGTAGTCGTTTTGCTAAAATTTTACAGATTATTTTAAGATCAGCATTTAATAGGCTTATTGGCCTCATGTTTTCACATTTATTAGGGGGTTTACCTGGTTTGGGCAACAGTATAATTAAGGCATTATTCATGTATGGTGGTAAATTACCATTTTGAAATGCTTCTAAAACCATTTCCAAAAGTGGTTTTATTAATTTATTCTTAATTTTTTTTATAGAGGTCAACTGGAAGACCATCTGGTCCTGCTCTTTTTCCTGATTTCATATTATCAATGGCTTGCCCAACTTCTTCTTGACTAATTTTAGACTCCAGTATCTCCCTGTTTTCATTTGGAATACATGGTATAGATAATCCACCCAAAAACCCATTTAGTTTTGTTAAGTCAGTTTCATTTTTTGTATCATATAGTTTTTCATAATAATCTCTAAAGGCACTATTAATTTCTAAAGGATCTATAACTGCCTGTCCGTTACTTATAATACTGGTAATTGGTGTTTTAGATTCTAATTGTTTAATCTGCCTTGCCAATAATTTTCCTGATTTTTCACCTTGTTCATAAAAAGTTAGCTTCAATCTTAGAAGGCTCGAGGCAGCTCTATTCGCTGATTTTTTGTCATATTCAGCTCTCAGACTCAGTAATTCGTTCTCCAACTGTGGGTTACTTCCTGCATACACCTTTTCTTGAAGAATTTTTATTTTACGTTCCAATTGGACTCTCTCCTCTTGGGTCTTCTTAGATTTTGAACCTGTATAACTAATAATATGCCCCCTAATAAAAGCTTTGAAAGCCTCCCACTTTATACATGCCGTTGTTTGTGTAGTATTAATATCAAAGAACTCATCTGTTTGTCTATGTACTTAACAAATTCCTCATCCTGAAGCCATTTATGCTGAAAATGCCACCTACCTGGGTCCTTTGTCAATTTCTTATCTACGTATACTAAACAGCAGGGTGCATGATCAGAGATCACAATGTTATCATAGAAACAGTTTTGAATCTTGGACCTTAATTCTGTAGAGATCAAAAAGTAGTCAATACGTGATAATGTCTTATAGGTATTAGAATAACAAGAATAGGCTTTGACTTGTGGTTTCATTTCTCTCCATATATCTAGCAATCTCAATTCTTTCATAAAATGATTAATGGTCATCCTACATCCATTGTGCATACAGTCCAGTCCTGTTGCTCTATCTATACTGGGATTCAATGTACAATTAAAATCCCCCGCTATTATATGGTGCCCTGCAAGTGATGATAAAGTAAGGAATAAATTAACATAGAAGTTTTGATCATCAATATTGGGGCCATATAAGTTCACCAGATTTATATTTTCTAATAGCAAAGATCCTTGGATGATTAGATATCTTCCACATTTGTCTCCAATTACATTTTTCACTTGAAATGGGATTGTTTTGTGTATGAGAGTCATAACTCTCCTAGCTCGGGATGAAAATGATGAGGTGAACACATTACCTTGCCATCTTCTCCTAATTCTTTTTACATCCTCCTCTACTAGATGAGTTTCTTGTAAAAATACAATTTTTGAATCTATGTCTTTTATTTTATTCATAACTTGTTTAAGTTTTTTAAGATTTTGTAGACCTCTGCAATTCCATGAAGTTAAATTAAGATTAACGCTTTGATCTATGATCAATAAGGAGTTTGAGATTACCTTGCAATATGAACATACTCTTACAGAGAAGCAAAAACATGGATGATAGAACATTCATCCTACAAACTAAACAAAAACAGATTCCCTTTCCCCACATTCGTGGTGATCCCCCCAAAATCAAAATATTCCGTCTCCCATTATAGCTAGTGACTGTTCCACACCTGCGAGGATCAGTCAACCCACTCTCTCTTTCTCCTCTCAATCACCCTGACTCTACTACTATTCTTATGACATGACATTAACTCTCTTCTGTAGTTTTTTCAACATAACTTCAAAGTTTTATAGCAACGTTGCACATCATAGCTTCTTTTTTTTTTTTAAATACAGTCTGTATTTTGTAGACTTATTATATGTTTCAGATCAATCAGATGTCCGTACATATGCTTAAAAGTTCTACCTTTGTCATGTTCATGCTTAGCTCCCACCAGTTTCCTTTTGGATCTGCTTGATGAGCTCCTGCGCCTCCTGAGGGGTCTTGAAGGTGTGGGTTCTCACCTTATATGTGACCAGCAGTCTTGCCGGATGAATCACTCCGTGACGAATCCCGAGGTTGCGCAGCTCTTTGCGGGCCGGGTCGAACTGCCTCCTTAATTGTTGAATTCCTGTGGCCAAATCTGGATAGAACCGCACCTGTTGATCCTGGTATTTAATTTCCCCTTTAGCTCGCGCCGCATTGGTGACTGTCATCTTGTCTCTGTAGTTGAGGAACTTCATAATCAGCGTCCTCGGTGGTGTCTTATTATCTCTCGGTGGGCCGATTCGGTGAGCTCTCTCTAAAACGACCGATGACTGCAGATCCGCGTTGCTCAGCGCTTCTGGAATCCACTTTTCCAAAAAGGAACATGAGTCCCGTCCCTCCGCTCCCTCCGGGAGGCCCACCAGCCTCAAATTATTCCGTCGCGAGCGGGATTCCAAGTCTAGAACGTTATCTTCCAGATGTTTGCATTTTAATTCCAGTGTTTGAAATTTAGTTTGCAGGCTGGTGACGTCATCCTCAGCGCTTGAAATTTGGAGCTCCGCCTGCGATACTCGCTCCATACAGTCATTTATTTCTTTTCTCATATCTTCTATCGCTGCTATAATCCCATCAAATTTAGACGAAAACTCTGTTCTCATGGAGTTGATGGCAGCGAGCACTACGCTTGTCCCCTCCCCAGCAGTTCCCGCTCCGCCGCTGGCTCCATCCTCCGCCATTGCCTCTGGAGTTTTCCCTGCCTCGCCTCGAGCGTGGAAGTCTGTTAGCTTGGGTTGTTTTGTCGAGTTGCCTTTTCCTCCAGCTAATTTTCCAACCTTGGTCTTTACCATATCCACGCCAAGATGCTGGGATGGGTTTTTGTTCCAATTGAGAGTTTTAGTAAAATTTTTAGTTTTATGAACAGAGCAGTGTGAAACACGTCTTCCTACGTGGCCACCATAACCGAAGTCCAGAAATTGTTTCTTTTTAATTAAATAATTTATTTAGGGTGTATACAGAAGTATACCAATAAATAACTTCATTAATCAGTAGAAAACAAATATTTTTATTTCAGTTTTATTTTCCTTTTTTCCATCCATCAGAGAGAAAGTGACAAATTTATGACTGAACATCTTGCTTTTATTGTGGAGGCTCGGCTTTTACTTTTGAAAGCTTCTGCTGCTAGAGTCAGCTCAGTAGAGCAACTTTAGTTTCACTTTTTAACTGGGCATTCAGTTTGTGATGTTTTTAGTCATTTTTAGCAGGATAAAGTCAAAGGAAAAGAGCGGTGAGCTAACAGAGCTGCTGCTGCACTTTGCATGGAGAGACTCATTAAATACATTAAAGGTGCCTTCAGACCAAATGCGAACAGGTGAATTTTTTGCATCGTGTGATTACATTTTAACTCCATGTCAAGACGTAAATAGACATGAATTCACCATCTGAGTGAGTTGCAGACAGGCGAAGTTACCTTTGTAACTTCTGCAGTTGTGTTCAATCTGCTGAGGAAATTCCCAAAGCACCATCATGCTTAGGTTTACATTATCCAACATGGTCTCACTCGAAAAAATTGTCCCTGCCTTTAAAACTTCACCTGCATGATGGGTTATTTACACTGCTAGCCTTGTTAGCAACATCTGTGGGTAAAAAAAAACTCTGACACTTCAATTCAGCTGCAGAGCTCCTGGTCCTGCTGTCTCCAGGTCAGTGTCAGTCTCATTTTTCAAACTAGTTTACTCTCCATTGTTGATACTTTTACTCCGGTGACTGCAGAATCTCAAGGGTAGTACTATCCCTTGGATGTGAGATTCGCATGTGCTCGCCTCTTTCCATTGAGTTTGTACAGTGGGGCAAAAAAGTATTTAGTCAGCCACCAATTGTGCAAGTTCTCCCACTTAAAAGATGAGAGAGGTCTCCAATTTTCATCATAGGTATACCTCAACTATGAGAGACAAAATGAGAAAAAAAATCCAGAAAATCACATTGAAGGATTTTTAATGAATTAATTGGTAAATTCCTCGGTAAAATAAGTATTTGGTCACCTACAAACAAGCAAGATTTCTGGCTCTCACAGACCTGTAACTTCTTCTTTAAGAGGCTCCAATGTCCTCCACTCGTTACCTGTATTAATGGCACCTGTTTGAACTCGTTATCAGTATAAAAGACACCTGTCCACAACCTTAAACAGTCAGACTCCAAACTCCACTATGGCCAAGACCAGAGAGCTGTCAAAGGACACCAGAAACAAAATTGTAGACCTGCACCAGGCTGGGAAGACTGAATCTGCAATAGGTAAGCAGCTTGGTGTGAAGAAATCAACTGTGGGAGCAATTATTAGAAAATGGAAGACATACAAGACCACTGATAACCTCCCTCGATCTGGGGCTCCACGCAAGATCTCACCCCGTGGGGTCAAAATGATCACGAGAACGCTGAGCAAAAATTCCAGAACTACACGGGGGGACCTAGTGAATGACCTGCAGAGAGCTGGGATCAAAGTAACAAAGGCTACCATCAGTAACACACTACGCCGCCAGGGACTCAAATCCTGCAGTGCCAGACGTGTCCCCCTGCTTAAGCCAGTACATGTCCAGGCCCATCTGAAGTTTGCTAGAGAGCATTTGGATGATCCAGAAGAGGACTGGGAGAATGTCATATGGTCAGATGAAACCAAAATAGAACTTTATTGTAAAAACTCAACTTGTCGTGTTTGGAGGAGAAAGAACACCATACCTACTGTGAAGCATGGGGGTGGAAACATCATGCTTTGGGGCTGTTTTTCTGCAAAGGGACCAGGACGACTGATCCATGTAAAGGAAAGAATGAATGGGGCCATGCATCGTGAGATTTTGAGTTAAAACCTCCTTCCATCAGCAAGGGCATTGAAGATGAAACGTGGCTGGGTCTTTCAGCATGACAATGATCCCAAACACACCGCCCGGGCAACGAAGGAGTGGCTTCGTAAGAAGCATTTCAAGGTCCTGGAGTGGCATAGCCAGTCTCCAGATCTCAACCCCATAGAAAATCTTTGGAGGGAGTCGAAAGTCTGTGTTGCCCAGCGACAGCCCCAAAACATCACTGCTCTAGAGGAGATCTGCATGGAGGAATGGGCCATAATACCAGCAACAGTGTGTGAAAACTTTGTGAAGACTTACAGAAAACGTTTGACCTCTGTCATTGCCAACAAAAGGTATATGACAAAGTACTGAGATGAACTTTTGTTATTGACCAAATACTTATTTTACCGAGGAATTTACCAATTAATTCATTAAAAATCCTTCAATGTGATTTTCTGGATTTTTTTTTCTCATTTTGTCTCTCATAGTTGAGGTATAGCTACCTATGATGAAAACTGGAGACCTTTCATCTTTTAAGTGGGAGAACTTGCACAATTGGTGGCTGACTAAATACTTTTTTGCCCCACTGTATGTATTTGCGCCACCCATTCGAGTTTGGTCTGAAAGCACCTTAAGAGCCCTATTTTGACGGTTACCAGCAGACTTTTCTGCCAGACTTCCCACTGTATGCCAGTACTTTTGTTAGTTTCTGTCAGTGCATTGTCTGTTTTTTACGGTTTGCATCACGCCATACAGTTACCAGTAGACAGTGCGCCTTCTTTGAAAAAGGAGGTCTGTTTTCAGAAGCACATTGTTAAATAATGATATTTCAGTGGCGTGTTTTGAAATTGTACAGCTCTGGACCTCATGAGGAAACAGCAGTGCTGGAATTTTCTGCTATTTTAATGGATAGAGTTGGAACAGTCATAATATAATCACCCATCATTTTATTTATAATATGATCACACACTAAATAGTTTTTTTTTTATTCCACCACATTCTCATTTTAATTGCGGACTTACCATTGGGGTCTATAAATTAGGCATTAATGTGTTTATTTTTAGGGGAATAAATGAATGAACAAGCAGTGTGCAGCACTTTACTTTTCCACTGTAACTCTCCAGAGAGACAGGAGATGCGTCCACATCTGCCTCGACCGCGCGCCCCTGGGTTTCCAGGAGGGCCGAGGCCTCCCGCACCTCACCTAAAGTCGTGGTTCTCCCCCATCAAGCCCCTCGACTGCTACCCATCAGCCCCGAGCAGGGGCCATCAAGAGTGGGCTCGCTTCATGGTGGTGGTCAGCGGCAGACAGGAACCCGCACCAGATCTCTTCCTTACCTCATGCCCTAGAGGGACTGGGATAGAGAGCTGCAGACCATGGCAGATCCCTGCACAAGATGGGGGAGACCCTCAGTCGGCAAAGCAACAGGAGAGGGAGCACTCCATCTCCCCACAGGACGGGAGCAGACTTCGGCGCCATTGTTAATGAAAGTTTA
Source organism: Pholidichthys leucotaenia (assembly GCA_020510985.1). Taxonomy (NCBI): domain Eukaryota; kingdom Metazoa; phylum Chordata; class Actinopteri; order Cichliformes; family Pholidichthyidae; genus Pholidichthys; species Pholidichthys leucotaenia. The sequence goes on along the minus strand of CM035844.1, from coordinate 326,736,752 downwards.
TGAAAGTCTGCACAGGCATCATCCCCTCTTCCTGAAGTTTCAAACTGTTTCATGTCTGTGTGTTGCATTCGTGTGCACTACATTAAACCATTCAGCCGATTTTCACCTCAGCATTCTTACCCGTTTGTTCTCTCGACTGAGCATCAACTGTGATTGATGTCTTCCTTATTACCAAGCAGTGTTACTATCACGTACAATTTTGCTCACACACACTGGCTTTGGTCAGCGAAAAACCTTAAGCTTTCATGATCAGAGTTCACTTTAGATAATGTGTCTCTTTGAATTAAAGGGATGGACAGGAATGCATCGGCCTCTTCGCACCATGCGTCCAGCGGAAAATTCGTATCTACGCTGGTATGATAAGGAAATGAACTTGGAAACACCCATAAACACATTCTGCGTCAGTGACAACTGATGGCTGACCTACCGCATCCCTGTAATATGGCCCTAAATGTCAGCTTGTACCAGATCAACGCTCCATCATTCACCGTCAGACAGCGCTACTGTGTCACACTGAGTTTCATAAAGCATTTATACTAGGTGTGCACAATAGTAGAATTTTTGCCAATAGTCAATATGCCGATAGTTTGAAAGTAGTTTTTGCCAATTACTGATACCAATATACGTACTATGCACATATTTTTCCCACCTGTTTAAATCTCCTTTGAATTACAGTGATGATTAACTGGCATAAAAAGACACATTCCCAAAGGAAAATAAGACAACTACCGCAACTTACTATGAAAATAACAGCATGTTATTCATTTTTAGTAACAAGTTCAATAGAACTGCAAACTTCCTCCTTTTAATAGGCTTGGAGGATATTACAACAGCTACAATCAGGGCAAGAGGAAACATGTAAATAAATGCAGCCTGTCCACAGGCATCGTGTGAAAATAATGTGCATTCACTGTATAACTGTCAGTGAACTGGCAGTATAATACTGAACAAAGAAGCACAAATAAGACTGCATGAGTTTTACAGACTTACTTAAACTCAACATCATATAAACTGCATCAAATGAATCGCTTCAAAATATGAACACACTAAACAGCGTCTTTTTCAAACAGTAACATCAGAACTGTCTTTAGGAGGAAAGCGAAAAAATGCTTTACAGTGGCATGAAAAAGCGTTCGCCCCCTTCCTGATTTCTCATTTTTTTGTATGTTTCTGATTGTTGCTCTGAGTGTTGCTATCCCTGTGCTGTTGCAATCCTGGAATTTCCCCATTGTGGGACTAATAAAGGCTTATCTTATCTTATGTTTGTCACACTTAAATGTTTCAGATCATCACACAAATTTAAATATTAGACAAAGATAACACAAGTAAACACAAAATGCAGTTTTTATATGAAGGTGTTTATTATTGGGGGGGCGGGGGGAATGGAAGCCTACATGGCCCTGTGTGAAAAAGTGATTGCTCCCTAAACCTAATAACTGGCTGGGCCACCCTTAGCAGCAACAACTGCAATTAAGCATTTGTGAAAACTGACAATGATTCTTTTACAGCGCTGTAGAGGAATTTTGGACCACTCATCGTTGCAGAATTGTTGTAATTAAGACACATTGGAGGGTTTTCGAGCGTGAACCGCCTTTTTAAGGTCATGCCACAGAATCTCAGTTGGATTCAGGCCAGGACTTTGACTAGGCCACTCCAAAGTCTTCATTTTGTTTTTCTTAAGCCACTCAGAGGTGGACTTGCTGGTGTGTTTTGGATCATTGTCCTGCTGCAGAACCCAAGTGCACTTCAGCTTGAGGTCACGAACAGATGGCCGGACATTCTTCTTCAGGATTTTTTTGGTAGACAGCAGAATTCATGGTTCCATTTACCACAGCAAGTCTTCCAGGTCCTGAAGCAGCAAAACAGCCCCAGCCCACCACACTACCACCAGAATATTTTACTGTTGGTATGATGTTCCTTTTCTGAAATGCTGTGTTACTTTTATGCCGGATGTAATGGGACACACACCTTCCAAAAAGTTCAACTTTTGTCTCATCAGTCCACAGAGTATTTTCACAAAAGTCTTGGGGATCATCAAGATGTTTTCTGGCAAAACTGAGATGAGCCTTTATGTTCTTTTTGCTCAGCAGTGGTTTTCGTGTTGGAGCTCTGCCATGTAGGCTATTTTTGCCCAGTCTCTTTCTTATGGTGGAGTCATGAACACTGACCTTAACTGAGGCAAGTGAGGTTTGCAGTTCTTTGGATGTTGTTGTGGGGTCTTTTGTGACCTCTTGGAGCTCTTGGGGTAATTTTGGTCGACTGGCCACTCCTGGGAAGGTTCACCACCATTCCATGTTTTCGCCATTTGTGGATAATGGCTCTCACTGTGGTTTGCTGGAGTCCCAAAGCTTTAGAAATGGCTTTATAACCTTTTCCAGAATGATGGATCTCAATTACTTTGTTTCTCATTTGTTCCTGAATTTCTTTGGCTCACAGCATGATGTCTAGCTTTTGAGGATCTTTTGGTCTACTTCACTTTGTCAGGCAGGTCCTATTTAAGTGATTTTTTGATTAAGAACAGGTGTGGCAGTAATCAGGAATGAGTGTGGCTAGAGAAATTGAACTCAGCTTTCCAAAGATGTGATAAACCACAGTTAATTTATGTTTTAACGGGGGGGGGGGGCAATCACTTTTTCACATAGGGCCATGTAGGTTTGGATTTTTTTTAACCCTTAATAATAAATACCTTCACTTAAAAACTGCATTTTGTGTTTACTTGTGGTATCTTTGTCTAATATTTAAATTTGTTTGATGAGCTGAAACATTTAAGTGTGACAAACACAAAAAATGAGAAATCAGGAAGGGGGCAAACACTTTTTCACACCACTGTATGTCCAAATCTTCATTTTTTTTTAAAGATGTTTTCATGAACTTTTTCATCCACTCTAGCATCATAAATTAAAATATTTAAATAAAAACAAAGTCTCTAAAGTCCATTGACATCATCTTCCTCCTCTTTTATATGACTTTTTTTTTTTTTTAAAGCTCTCCTTTGACACACTTTCAAATTCTTTTCAATAAACCTCTTTTCACAAGAGTTCTCTATTCTGCGCTGAATGTCAGGTCTGTTGTGCGTCTTCTTTTCAGCTGACAGTCTTTAGGAAACTATGAACAAAAAGTTCAAATAGACTTGGATTCTACATCTTTGTGAAAAAATGGCGGGGGAGAGAAAGAAAACATTTAAATGAGATGAACCCAACGGCAGGATATGTTTATTTTTTCAAACTTCACCATCATCAAAACTAAAACTGAGATTTAACAGCAGGTCGGAGAATTCAGACTTTACTCGGTGGAGCAGATGGAGAAACAAGATGTTGGACAGATGGGAAAAAATTACTTCGACCATGGAAAGTCTCTCTCCAAGCAACTTTTGGCCCCAAAAATCTGGATGAAGCTGCCAAACACTTGTGCCTTTTACAATGAAGGTGAACAATTATTCACAATTATTAGCATAAGTAGTAAAAGAGTATTTTTTGCTCTTAAATATACAAGCCCGCCCCCCATAAAGTGGTACATTTTCTTTTAAAATTGTGACTTTAGTTCCCAACCTTCATGTAAATAAAATTATTTTCATTTAAATTTGCAAATTTTCTTCATGGAACTGTGCACTATTTGTAACTCACAAGTTTGTGACCTTTCTGTTTTAATTTTTCATCAACTTTTTTTTTTTTAAACAAAAACTTTTGATTTGTAAACTTGTGACTTTTTAATAATAAATCTGCATAAACTTTGTCTCATAACAGATTTTCTGCAGAAATTTGCATTTTTGGCAGCAAACTCATAGCTTATTTCATTCAACTTTTCTCAAGATTTGTTTCTCTTCATCAAGAATTTATTGGGGTTTTTTTTCCCAAGTAAATATGACAATTTTCATTTCTTTTTTTCATTTTTTGGCAAATGAATTTAATTCACACTTTGTGGGCTCTGTGGAAGACTTAACAAAAATTTTTGTGCTGCCAAATGTGCTCAACAACACAAATTCCATACTTCCAACAGACACTTTTCACATCGATGAGGTAAATGAGAAGTTATTGCTGGTATTGTTAAAACACTGTCAAACTCAAAAACTAATGATATCTACAATATGAGCACCTCCTTTCTCAAAATGCACAGCAAAATATTAATCAAACCACTGACTCATCTCATTAATCTCTCCATTAGGTCTAGTACATTTCCATCTGGCTGGAAAAAAGCTGTCGTCATACCAGTTCATAAATCAGGCAGTAAAGACGATATATGCAATTACCGCCCAATCTCTATCTTACCAGTCCTATCTAAGGTTCTTGAAAAAGTTGTAGCTACACAGCTGATAGACTACTTACAAGACAGTCAACTTCTTCATCCACATCAATTTGGTTTTAGACCAGGATACTCAACAGAAACAGCAAATTGTTGCCTTATTGAAAACGTTCAAACAGTCCTTGGACAGGGGGTAATGTGGTAGGAGCTGTTTTTCTAGATCTCAAAAAGGCTTTCGATACTGTAAACCACAGTTTGCTTTTATCCAAAATGGTATCTTTTAACTTCTCCCCAAATACATTAGAATGGTTTGCATCTTATCTCCAGAATAGAGAACAGTGTGTAAAAGTTCACCAGGATAAATCTCATTTTTAAAACAACCCGCATGGGTATCCCACAAGGGTCCATTTCTTGGTCCTTTACTTTTCAGCATTTTTATTAATGATCTGCCGTTACACTGCTCAGGCTGCAACATGCCAACTTTATGCAGATGATGCAGTTATTAACACAGCTGCCAAGACTCCAGCACAGGCTGCAGATGTACTGTCTACAAGTATGGTTGATGTCCAAGAGTGGCTCCTCAAGAACCATCTATTGCTGAACCTTCAGAAAACAGTCTCAATGTGGCTTTTTCAATCAAAAAATGTAACCTGCAACATTTTTAAAGTTAATATACATGATCATGACATCAGTTTAGCTACAGAATTCAAATACCTTGGCATTGTACTAGATCCTCAACTCAAATTTAATCTTCATATAAAGAAAATTTCAAAAACAGTAAAAAAAAATCTGAACTGCTTTAAATTATTAGATATTACATACCTTACGAAGCAGCTGCACTGTATATGCATTCTATGGTTTTTTCTCATATATCATACTGTTTGACAGTCTGGGCTCAAGCAGCCCTTCCACAATAAGACATATAGGTTCATTATATAATCAAACCCTAAAAATCTTGGACAAAAGCCCATTAGGTGGCATCACTGTAATGTTTTAAAAAAATACAAACCTATTGAGTTTTGAGAGCTTCATGACCTCTGTCTTCTGAAATTAACGTTCAAATGTTTCCATAAATCAGCCACCCGAGCCACTTGCTGGTTTCGTCCAAAGACAGGACAGCAGCAGAGCCACCAGGAGTTCTGTAACAATAACTGTAAAATATTCACCGCAGGAACCACATTTGGACAAACAGCTTCTCTATAAAGGGCAGTCACATCTGGAACACAATGCAAATGAAATTAAAATAATAACGGACTTTAAAAACATTCACTAAAAATGTTAAAAACTGGCTGAAAACTAAACAAGAATGTACTCATGTATGAATTAATTGTCTGCAAAGTGAGAGTGAATGAAGGGAAGAATAAATGTGTTTGTTTATAGTGAGTGACGGAGGGAGGAAGGCCTGAAATAGGCAAATGTGAGTTTATGTTAATATGTGTTAAATGTGAAGTCAGGCTGTTATATTGTGTATTTATAATATCTTATAATATTTAATGTTAAATGTGAGTCAGGCTGTTATATTTGTGTATTATAATATTTATAATATTTATAATTGTGTATTTTATAATTTTTCTGCATTGATGTATGTGGTTATTGTGTATATTTTTTATCTTGATTCTTTTTTCTAAAGCCCATCCAGGGACAAGAGTTGCAAATTAGCTAATAGCTATACACTCTATGTGCAACACATCAGATTGATTGTCTTTGATTAATTGTCTATGTTTATTGCACTGTCCCTGTCAAATAAACTAATCTACTACTATATAAATTTGCAACTTTTTTTTAAAATTTGGGACTTTGTTCAGGAAAAAAACAAGTTTCTCCCATAAACCTGTGATTTAAAAAAAAAAAAAAATCAAATCTACATGAATTTTCAAACTATTCGTTAAAAATTTGTAACTTTTTTTTATACAGTGGGGCAAATAAGTATTGAACAGGTCAACTTTTTATCATTAAACATATTTCCGATGGAGCCACTGGCCTGAAATTTTCACCAGATATCAGTAACAACCCAAGAAATTCATACATACAAAGAAATCAAGGCAACTATGTTCACAAAACAAGTTATATTTAATAAAGTGGAATGACATGGAATAAGACATGAAGAAAGAGGTGCAAAAAGGCATAGAAAGCCATGAAACCAACTGAAATCCATTAGAATTTAGGAAGTCATCCCATCCCCCATCAGTGCAAATTAATTTCAGTTGGTTAAGTCCTGAATCATAGCCTTTAAAAAAGGTCTGTGAATATCAGATTGTCACACCACAAAGAACTCATGATGGGTAGAAGCAAAGAGTTCTCTCTATACCTTTGCAACCTTATTGTTGCAAAACATAATGATGGAAATGGTTACAGCCGCATTTCTAAACTGCTGAATGTTCCAGTGAGCACTGTTGGCGCCATCATTCGGGAGTAGAAAGAACATCATTCTACCATAAACCGGCCACGACCAGGAGCTCCTCGCAAGATTTCTGACAGAGGAGTCAAAATAATTATCAGAAGAGATATCCAACAGCCAAAGACCACTCGTGGAGAGCTCCAGAAAGACCTGGAGTTAGCAGGTACTGCTGTTTCAAAAAACCCCCCCAAAAACAAACAAGTAATGCACTCAAATGATATGGGCTCTATGCCCGCTCACCTCGCAAGACTCCATTGCTGAAGAAAAAGCATGCTGAAGCTCATTTAAAGTTTGCTGCACAACATTTGGGCAAGCCAGAAAAAACACTGGGAGAATATAGTCTGGTCAGATGAGACCAAAATTGAACTTTTTGGATGCCACAACATACAGCATGTTTGGAGGAGAAATGGCATTGCACATCCCCTCATGGTGTGTGTGTGTGTGGGGGGGGGGGGTCGGCACATGGTACAGGCAGACTTCATGTAACTGAAGGAAAGATGAATCGACAAATGTACAGAGACATCAAGCTGCTAGAATGACCCAGTGAGTCACCTGACCTGAATCCAACTGAAAATCTATGGAACAAAGAAAATCAGAGTTCACAGAAGACACCTATGGAATCTTCAAGATTTGAAGACAGTTTTGTGGAAGAAATGGGCCTAAAATCACTCCTGAGCAATGCCTGCACCCTAGTTTTCTCCATACAGGAGGTGTCTGGAAGCTGTTATTACCAAACAAAGGCTTTTCTACTAAATACTAAATGAATTTCACCAAGCGTGTTCAATACTTATTCCCTGTGTCATCCCCCTTTATTAAATAGAACTTGTTTTGTTTACAAAGTTGCCTTGATTTCTTTGTATGCATGGGCTGCACGGTGGCGCAGTGGTTAGCACTGCGGCAGCACAGTTTACCCTTGGCCGGGGGATTGTGGGGATCGTGGGATCGTGGGTTCGATCCCAGCCCCCGACCAACAGTGATCTGTGTGGAGTTTGCATGTTCTCCCCGTGTTGCGTGGGTTTACTCCGGGATTTCTCCGGTTTCCTCCCACATGCCAAAAACATGCATGCTAGGTTAATTGGCTGTTCTAAATTGTCCCTAGATATCCGTTTCCTATAGTCCCTTAGAATAGAGGGTTAGTATTAATGAAAGCGCTTTGAGTGGTCTTTGTGACTAGAAAAGCGCTATATAAGTGCAGGTTAGTTAGTTAGTTAGTTAATTACTTGGGTTGTTACCGATATCTGGTGAAAATCTCATGTCAATGGCTCTATCAGAAATATGTTTAACTAGAAAAGCACTCAGAGCGCATACCTCCGCCAAGGCTCCTTCCATTTCTCATGGATCACCTCCAGAATGTAATGGGTTTGTGTGTAGGCCTATAGTCACTTGTGAAAATTGCATCAAAGTCTGTCCATCAGTTTTGGAGTATTGTTGCTAACACACTGTGAGAAGATAAGAGCCTTGGCTGAGGTATCCATTCTCAAATCATCACCAAAATATAATGGGTTCCTCTCTCGGCCAAGAACCACCTGTGGTGAAAATTTCATCCAAATTCATCCAGTAGTTTTTGTGTAATCCTGCTGCACAAATACAAACAAAGCCCTTGGTGGAGGTATGCACTCTCAGATCATCACCAAAATGTAATCATCTGTTCCCCGTGCCATTACACACTTTTCCTGAAAATTTCATCAAAATCCGTTCATAACTTTTTGAGTTATGTTGGTAACAGACAGACAAACAGACAAACCCCGGTAAAAACCTTCTTGGAGGAGGTGATAAGAAAAATGTTGATGTGTTCAATACTTATTTTCCCCGCTGTATATATTTATTAGGGATGTAATGGTACATGTATTTGTATTTTCCAGTACGGTACAGAGGAATACCGAGTTTCCACACAGACCATATCGAGTTACAAACAGGAAGTGTAACTGTCTCATGCTATTGGCCGCACATGTCTACTCCATGAACAAATACAGTGCAACCCAGGTTCTGGCTAGCAACTGTCATGGCTAGTGATAGTGCTTAGGAGAAACCAGAGTTTGAAGACCCTCTTCCATCGTTTTAAGTCTCCCGTCTGGGAACACTTCAGCTTTCCGGTGAAATATATAAACAGACAAAGGCAAGTGGATAAGACGAAAGCAGTGTGCCAGGATTGTTTAGTAGAGATACAGTGGGGCAAAAAAGGATTTAGTCAGCCACCAATTGTGCAAGTTCTCCCACTTAAAAGATGAGAGAGGTCTCCAATTTTCATCATAGGTATACCTCAACTATGAGAGACAAAATGAGAAAAAAAAAATCCAGAAAATCACATTGAAGGATTTTTTAATGAATTAATTGGTAAATTCCTCAGTAAATAAGTATTTGGTTACCTACAAACAAGCCAAGATTTCTGGCTCTCACAGACCTGTAACTTCTTCTTTAAGAGGCTCCTCTGTCCTCCACTCGTTACCTGTATTAAAGGCACCTGTTTGAACTCGTTATCAGTATAAAGTCCACCTGTCCATAACCATCAAACAGTCAGACTCTCCTAACTCCACTATGGCCAAGACCAAAGAGCTGTCAAGGACACAAGAAACAAAATTGTAGACCTGCAGCCAGGCCTTGGGAAGACCTGAATCTGCAATAGGTAAGCAGCTTGGTGTGAAGAAATCAACTGTAGGGAGACATTATTAGAAATGGAAGACATACAAGACCACTGATAACCTCCCTCGATCTGTGGGCTCCACGCAAGGATCTCACCCCGTGGCGGTCAAAATGATCACGAGAACGCTGAGTCAAATAATCCAGAACTACAACGGGGGGGGACCTAGTGATGGCCTGCAGAGAGCTGGGCCCAAAGTAACAAAGGCTACCATCAGTAACACACTACGCCGCCAGGGACTCAAATCACTGCAGGTGCCAGACGTGTCCACCGGCTTAAGCCAGTACATGTCCAGGCCGCTGAAGTTTGCTATAGAGCATTTGGATGATCCAGAAGAGGACTGGAGAATTCACATACGGTCAGATGAAACCAAAAATAGAACTTTTTGGTAAAAAACTCAACTTGTCGTGTTTGGAGGAGAAAGAAGCACCATACCTACTGTGGAAGCATGGGGGTGGAAACATCATACTTTGGGGCTGTTTTTTTTCCGCAAAGGACAAGGACGACTGATCCATGTAAAGGAAAGAAATGAATGGGCCATGTATCATTGAGATTTGAGTGAAAATCTCCTTCCACCAGCAAGGGCATTGAAGATGAAAACGTGGACTGGGTACTTTCAGAATGACAATCATCCCAAACACACCGCCTGGGCAATGAAGGAGTGGCTTCGTAAGAAGCATTTCACGGTCTCTGGAGTGGCCTAGCCAGTCTCCAGATCTCAACCCCATAGAAAATCTTTGGAGGGAGTTGAAAGTCTGTGTTGCCCAGCGACAGCCAACAAAACATCACTGCTCTAGAGGAGATCTGCATGGAGGAAGGGCCAAAAATACCAGCAACAGTGTGTGAAAACCTTGTGAAAACTTACAGAAAACGTTTGACCTCTGTTATTGCCAACAAAGGGTATATAACAAAGTATTGAGATGAACTTTTGTTATTGACCAAATACTTATTTTACCGAGGAATTTACCAATTAATTCATTAAAAATCCTTCAATGTGATTTTCTGGATTTTTTTTTTCTTATTTTGTCTCTCATAGTTGAGGTATAGCTACCTATGATGAAAACTGGAGGCCCCTCTCATCTTTTAAGTGGGAGAACTTGCACAATTGGTGGCTGACTAAATACTTTTTTACCCCACTGTATGTTAACTCATTAGAAATGGCACCACACAAACGTGATTATCAGTGCAGCACGAAAAAAAAAGCGTGATGCAACGGCAGCTTCCCGCAGCATTTAGACAGCCTCTCCCGGGCTCTTCAGATCAAGCCAAAGCAATAACAAATGCCATTAGTGTTTTTACAGCAGCGGATCTAAAGCCATATTCAGTTGCTGAGAACACTGGGTTTAAACATACGCTGAAGGTAATTGAACAAAACAAAAAACCAAATGTACACAAATATCTCGTCTCAGTCACAGATTAATACACCAAGAAAAACATAGCAATTTTCTGAGGGAAAAAAGCTGCATATATACAAGGAAAGTTGTAAACTTAAGAGGAAGAAACTAATTTCTACTTAAAACATGTTCAAATAGAGAACAAAGTTACAGAAATTAAGAGGAAAAAATTCTCACCGAAAAAAACTCAAACTTTAGAAGAATGTTGTAGATTTACAAGAAAAAAGTTGCTTTTTTATTAGGGAAAATATCACAAAATTTCCACCAAATATCCATATATTTTTGAGGATAAAAAAAAACATCACAAACTTACATGAAAAAAGTCACAAAATTATCAGGGGAATAAAAAAAAAAATCCCACAATAATAAGACTAAATATTGTTCAAAACTGCTTGTCCAATGATTGAAAAAAAAAAATAATTGGAGGTATAAAATAGCTGAAGCCCTCCTTTTTTTTTTTTTTTTTTTTTTTTTTTTTTAAGGTAAAGCTGCATTGGGCCCTGGAGCCATAGCTGGAGACCCCCCCCCCCCCCCCCAGACTTAACTGAAGAAATTCTTCAGCAGAGGTTAGTTCCATGTTCCCCTGATTTCTAATTCTTGATAAATTTACTTTACAGAGAAGGACACGAGGGACACAACGATAAGCATTTCTACGTGGTTAAACTCGGCATCCACCTGTTTGTTATCAGTATTCAATCCGGCCTCACCTGCGGGGAACGGTCAGACTGAGAAGGCAAAAACAGAGGCCAGAGGGATTAATTACATATTGAGCCAAGCCAAACAGAGGCAGGTGTCAGACTGAGGCCGGGCCATGCATAATGAACAGTGTGTGGCCGAGGGCCAGATGAACATTTTTCAGCACGTCTCGCGTTGGTGTCAAAGTGCTAAAGCTGCAGCGGAATAAAGAAATTGGAGATAATTATTGGGAAGGCGTGGGCTGAGAGTACAGGTGTCCGACACCTTTTAGAGCTGCGAGGTAAACAACAGAAGAGGCCATGAGAGCGAGAGAGAGCGTGATGTCACAGCAGCACAGTCCTGAGGTGGTTTAGCTGCTTTTTTTTCCCCCTGGTCCTTCTGTCCAGGAAGGATTTATTTTTTCCTGACATCAGTTTCATATATAATACTAGTTTGGGATGAGAATCAGCACCTCCGAGTCCGAGTCCATGGTCCTCAGCCGAAAAAAGGTGGATCATCCTCTCCGGGTTGGAGACAAGCTCTTGCCCCAAGTGGAGGAATTTAAAGTATGCCTGGGTCTTATTCACGAGTGAAGGGAGAATGAGGTGAAAGATTGACAGACGGATCAGAGCAGCATCTGCAGTGATGCAGACATTGTACTGGCCTGTTGTGGTGAAGAGGGAGCTGAGTTCTAAAGCAAAGCTGTTGATTTACCGGTCAATCTATGTTCCCACCCTCACCTATAGTCATGAGCTTTGGGTAATGACAAAGAATGAGATTGCGGACACAAGCGGCAGAAATGAGCGTCCTCCGTAGGATTGCTGGACTCACCTTTAGAAATAGGGTGAGAGGCTCAGAGTACAGCCGCTGCTCCTCCACATCGAAAGGAGCCAGTTCAGGTGGTTTGGGTATCTGATCAGGATGCCTCCTGGACGCCTCCCACTTGAGGTGTTTCAGGCATGTCCCACTGGGAGGAGATCCCGGGACAGACCCGGGACACGTTGGAGAGACTATGTCTCCCAGCTGGTCTGGGAACGCTTTGGTATCCTCTCTGAAGAGCTGCAGCAGGTGGCCGAGGAGAGGGAAGTTTGGGCTTCTCTGCTTGAGCTGCTGCCTCTGCGACCCGGACCTCCGGAAAAGTATTAGAAAATGGATAGATGGATGGATGGATGGATGGATGGATACTTCGTTCTAGTACAGTATATCCTTACCTTTGTAATTACCTCCACCAAGGAGGTTATGATTTTGCCAGCGTTAGTTTATTTGTTTGTCTGTCTGTTAACAAAATAACTACAATGGATTTTGATGAATTTTTCAGGAAAGGTGTGTAATGGCATGGGGGACAGATGATTAGATTTTGGTGATGATCTGAGAGTGCATACCTCCACCAAAGGCTTTGTATTTGTGCAGCAGGATTACACAAAAACTGCTGGATGGATTTGGATCACATTTTCACGAGAGGTGGTTCTTGGCTACAGACAAACCCATTACACTTTGGTGATGAGCTGAGATTGCATACCTCAGCCAAGGCTCTTATCTTCTCACAGTGTGTTAGCAAAAATTCTCCAAAACTGATGGACAGACTTTGGTGCAATTTTCAGCAGAAGTGGCTCTAGGCCTACACACAAACAGATTACATTTTGGAGGTGATCCATGAGAGACGGAAGGAGCCTTGGCAGAGGTATGCGCTCTCTGAGTGCTTTTCTAGTTGCTACTGTCTTACATGTTTATGTTTTTGTTGTCCTATGTTTGTCCATTAGAGGCCTGGGCGATGCCAAAACCATTTTTAAAGAGCCCCTATTCAGCTCTTTTTCCACATATTGACACAGCTCCCAGATGTGTTAAAGAAATGTCCATGACATGGTTTGGAAAACCTCAGGGTTTTAATTAATGCAGTACCATTTTACACATGGGAAAGGAACTCTCTTCTCTTAGTCCACCCTTCATTTCCAGATTTCTGTTTTGATGGTGACACCATGTTTGAGGCTAATATTAGTGTTCAGCTTCAGCTGTTGGATGAAGTCACATAAATAACAATCTTGGCAGAATATTAGAGTTTAAAAGAAAGAGGGCAGCCCCTGTGGTGTAATAAGCACAGAAACAACCCTGAATAAGTGAATGGCTAACTCTGTTAAGAGCAGCTAACCACTGCTAAAAGTTAAAAACAAACATCTGTGAATTAAATATATGATCAGGGTTGGTACATGTCCTGGCTGGAAAAATGGGTGGCTAGTGAGGATGGATAGAATATATAGAAAATAGATATATAGGTTATGGGAATCAGACTTTGAAGAATACTCAGGACAGATAACATTAGCAGCTAAAGCTGCCTGGTTATTAAGGCGAAAATACAACAATAATCCAGAAAGGTGTGAGATACAGTATTTGTCCCTTCCTGATTTCTTACACTTTTGCATATCTGTCAAACTTAAAGGTTTCAGATCAAACTAATTTTAATATCGGGCAGGTAACTCGAGTTAATACAAAATGCGGTTTTTAAATGATGGTTTCATTTATTAAGGGAAAAAAGTTATCCAAACTTACCTGTCCCTATGTGAAAAAGTAACTGCCCCCTCAAACTAGTATCAACTGGTTGTGCCACACCTGGCGGCAACAACTGCAGTCAAGCATTTGCAATAACTGGCAATGAGTCTTTTGCATCGCTGTTGAGGAATTTTGGCCCACTCTTCTTTGCAGAGCTGTTTAAATTCTGCCACATTGGAGGTTTGAGCTTGAGGTCACGAACTGATGGTCAGACATTGTCCTTCAGGATTTTCTGATAGAGAGCAAAATTCATGGATCCATCAATTACGGTGAGTTGTCTAGATCATGAAGCAGCAAAACAGCCCCAGACCATGACACTACTATCACCATGTTTAACTGCTGGTATGATGTCCTTTTTATGAAATGCTGTGTTAGTCATCCTTCAACCATGCTCGTCATCCTTCAACCGCTGGCTGTCTGTGTCATCGTCGTCGGCCTCCGTCGGTCTATGATGACCATGGAAGAGAATCCTAAATGTCTACTCTGCTGGAACAGCACCGCCTGTGGCTGAACAGGCCGATGCGCACCTGTGTTCTACCTTACAGCATTGGGCGTTGGTAGGATTCAAGCCTGGGCAGGAAGATATGGAGGACAAGATGTTACCCATGCAGCATGTCCCCCCTCTCCACGTCACTGATGAATCCAAAGGAACAGCAGGGCTGCTATAGTTTGGCACCAGCGCCGTCGCAGGAGCTGCCAGAACGATGTTGAGCACAACAGAGAACTGCCTTAGGGGCTCCGACTCTGGATTTTTCCTCAGGGTTGACTCCCGAAGCCTTTTCCGTGACTGGGTGTGCCGCAAGGCAGTGGAGGTTTGAAGTCAGGGTTTACCTTTCCCTAGATGGGCTACCTTCCCAGGTTGACGAGCCACCATCTACCCTAAGCATCTGGTTTTAAGGCGCCAGAGATCAGCCCTCGCCCCTTCTCCTATTAGTAAAAGCAGTTCCGCCGGGCTTAGAGACTAAATCACACGGGCAGGCTAGGAGTTGGACTTAGTTGTCAGAGGCTTTTCGAGACGCACGCCGTAAGGAGCATTTTATGAGCACTGGGAGCTTAACCCCAGTGCCGCTCCTGGCTATGACAACCTTGGAACCAAGCTGTCTGTGTGGTGTCCTGCAAACAATGTGGGCTACATTAACAATTGGAGCTCATTTTGGGGAAAACCTGGTCTTTTGAGACGAGACAGCATCCATCCCACTGTGGATGGTGCGTCTCATTTATCTAACAATCTGGCATCTTTTTAATCCAAATTTCCAAAATCTTGACAACTCAGAGTTGGGACCAGGGAGCAGAGTCGCAGTCTTACACACCTCTGCAGCTCCTCTTCATCCGCCACCCCTCAACTTAGCCCCTGTCTTCCCCATCAGAGAATCATTGTCTGCTCCCTCCAAAGCAAATAAAAATATAATATATAAGCATCCCAAAGTGATTAAGCAAAAAGTTGGTAAAACTCAAATTAAACATGAAGCTTCTAAATTGAATGATTTGGCCTCTGTTCCTCCTCATAATTTAAAAATTAAATGCGGTTTGTTAAATATTAGGTCTCTAACTCCCAAGTCTCTTTAAGTCCATGATCTGTTAATTGATCATCAGATTGATTTAATATCCCTTACAGAGACTTGGTTAGGACAAGAGGATTATGTTGGTTTAAATGAATCAACTCCCTCTGGTTATTTAAACTGTCAAAATCCCAGAAGTTCTGGTCATGGAGGAGGAGTAGCAACAATTTGCCATTCCAAATTACTAGTTTTTTTTTTTTCCACAATATCTTTATTGAACCTTTTTTTTTTTTTTTAACAAACATGATACAAACAATCAAACACTAACACTAAAGTACTACAAAAAAAAAAAAATGCACTAAAAACACCAACAACCACCAACAAAATCAAGTCTTCAACAATGCTCCTCTGTTTAGTCTAGACAATCCAATACATTAGTATACATATTATGTTCACCAGTTTGGAATTTACAAGGTCCACACACATCATTCACCTTCTTCTTCAAGAGTTATGTTTAAATTTTTTACATAATCAATAAAAGGTCTCCATATATTCTCAAACACAATTTCCTTTGATTTTAGTATATATGTTATTCTTTCTAATGGAAGGTTTGTTAACATCTGTCTTAACCACTGAGTCACATCTGGTCTATGAGTCTTTTTCCATAATAGTGCAATACATTTTTTGGCATTAAGCAAACTGAGGTCTATGAATGTTCTTTCACTTTTATTAAAATTATGCTTTTCTGGGTACAGACCCAACAAAAACAGTTTAGGATTCAATATGATTTGTTTTGAGATTATTTTTTCAATTGTTACCCTCACCTCTTCCCAAAACATTCTTATTAATCTACATTCCCATAAACAATGAAATAGGGTTCCTTTACTTTCCATGCATTTTGTGCATGTATCTGGTATATTTTTGTTATATCTATTTAACTCCTCCGGTGTAACATACATCCGCATTAACCATTTGAAATGTATCAATTTAAGGCGTGCATTTATTGATTTGGTTTGAGCTTCTGTACAAGCCAATTCCCATTGTTCCTCTGAAATTTCAATTTGCAGATCTTCTTTCCAGTAGTTTAATCTTTTCAGTGAATTTTCACTTGAAGATAGTGTCAATGAGTTATAAAACTCTGAAATAATACCCTTTCTTTTACTATCTTTCATCATC
Organism: Pholidichthys leucotaenia; assembly: GCA_020510985.1. Taxonomy (NCBI): domain Eukaryota; kingdom Metazoa; phylum Chordata; class Actinopteri; order Cichliformes; family Pholidichthyidae; genus Pholidichthys; species Pholidichthys leucotaenia. Next base: position 326,720,189 of record CM035844.1, on the reverse strand, counting down.
ATTTTTTCCAAGGATGAATAAATAGGTCGAGTGAGAGCTTTATTTTGATTTGATCGAATAAAGTTTCTAAGTTGAAGATATTTAAAAAAATGTGTTCTATTGAGATTAAATTTGATCCTCAGCTCTTCAAAAGACATTATGTTGTCTGCACCTGGCAAATATAAATCCTGAATCTTTTGTATCCCTTTTAAATTCCATACTTTAAATACAGCGTCCGCTCTCCCTGGTTTAAAATATTGATTACCCCATATTGGACTAAATTGTGACAATAACTGTGGTTCTTTTAAATAGTTTTTAGCTTCACACCATATTTTGATCATATGCTTTACAAATGGATTTTTAACTTGTTTTTGTAATTTTTTTGCCGAATCTGAGTATATGAATAAGGGAAGAGGTAAAGGTAAATTGTATGATTCCATTTCAGTCCAGTGAGGGAGATCATTTGATGAAAAATAATATGTCATAGACCTCAGTTGTGCCGACCAATAATACAACATAAAATTTGGACATTTCAGACCTCCACGATCAAATGGTAAATATAATAAAGACAAACGTAATCTAGCCCTCCTGTTGTTCCATATAAATTCCACTAACTTTTTTTTTATTCTTGAGAATAGATCTAAAGGTGGTGATAAGGGAATGTATTGAAATAAATAAAGTATTTTAGGTAAAATATTACTTTTAAGTATATTGATTCTCCCGATCATCGACATTGGTAGTGACATCCATCTCTGAGTTAACTCACTGATATCTGACATTAAGGCTTCATAGTTGACACTGGCGACTGATTCTAGCTTAGGCATAATTTGGATTCCTAAATATTTAAACTGATTTACAACATTGAATTGATTTACCTCAGGGGCTGGGTAATTTCTCTGGGTCTCATTTAGCATTAATATTGAAGATTTAGTTTTATTTATTTTATATCCTGATATTTCCCCAAAATTCTTTATTAAATTCAACAAGGTTGGAATTGATTTTTTTAGATTCGACATAAACAAAATTATATCATCGGCGTACAGGGAGATTTTATGTTCTGTTGGTCCAACTTTAATTCCATATATTTGTGAATGTAAACGTATCGCTATCGCTAAAGGTTCAATTGCCATAGTAAACAGTAAAGGTGAAAGTGGACAGCCTTGTCGACATCCTCTATTGATTTTTATTGGTTTTGAAATATTGTTATTTGTTAGGATTTCTGCTGTAGCATTATTGTATATTATTTGAACCCATTTTATGAAATTATTTCCAAGTCCAAACCTTTGTAGGACTTCAAAAAGAAAGGGCCATTCAACTCTATCAAAGGCCTTTTCGGCGTCCAATGATAGGAGAGCTGTATCCGGTGCTTCTTTATTAAAATAAATAATATTAAATAGTCTTCTTACATTATGGAAGCCTTGTCTACCCTTTATAAAGCCATTCTGATCTCGATTAATAATATTTGGTAAAATTTCTTGTATTCGTCTTGCTAAAATTTTACAGATTATCTTAAGGTCGGCGTTTAATAGGCTTATTGGTCTCATATTTTCACATTTATTAGAGGGCTTACCTGGTTTTGGCAGCAGTATAATTAAGGCATTATTTATGTATGATGGTAAATTATTATTTTGAAATGCTTCTAAAACCATTTCCAAAAAAGGTTTTATTAATTTATTCTTAAATTTTTTATAAAGGTCAACTGGAAGACCATCTGGTCCTGCACTTTTTCCTGATTTCATATTATCAATGGCTAGCCCAACTTCTTCTTGACTAATTTTAGACTCCAATATCTCCCTGTTTTCATTTGGAATACACGGTATAGATAGTTCGTTCAAAAACCCATTTAGTTTTGTTAAATCAGGTTCATTTTTGGTATCATATAATTTTTCATAGTAATCTCTAAAGGCTCTATTAATTTCTAAAGGATCTATAACTACCTGTCCATTACTTATAATACTGGTAATTGATGTTTTAATTTCCAATTGTTTAATCTGCCATGCTAATAATTTTCCTGATTTTTCACCTTGTTCATAAAAAGATTGTTTCAATCTTAGAAGACTCGAGGCAGCTCTATTCGCTGATTTTTTGTCGTATTCAGCTCTCAAAATCAGTAATTCATTCTCCAACCTTGGGTCACTTCCTGCATACACTTTTTCCTGAAGATTTTTATTTTATGTTCCAATTTAGCTCTCTCCTCTCGAGTCTTCTTAGATTTTGATCCTGTATAACTAATAATATGTCCCCTAATAAAAGCTTTGAAAGCCTCCCACTTTACACATGCTGATGTTTGTGTAGTATTGATGTCAAAGAACTCGTCTATCTGTTTTTCTATATACTTGACAAATTCCTCATCCTGAAGCCATTTATGCTGAAATTGCCATCTACCTGATTCCTTTGTCAATTTTTTATCTACATATATTAGACAACAGGGTGCATGATCAGAGATCACGATGTTATCATAAAAGCAGTTTTGAATCTTGGACCTTAATTCTGTGGAAATCAAAAAATAATCAATACGTGAGAATGTCTTGTAGGTACTGGAATAACAAGAATAGGCTTTAACTTGTGGTTTCATTTCTCTCCATATATCTAACAATCTCAATTCTTTCATAAAATGATTAATAGTCATCCTACATCCAATGTGCGTACAATCCAGTCCTGTTGATCTATCCACACCTGGATTCAATGTACAATTAAAATCCCCTGCTATTATATGTTGCCCTGTAAGTGATGATAAGATGAGAAATAAATTAGCAAAGAACTTCTGATCATCTATATTGGGACCATATAAGTTCACAAGATTTATATTTTCTAATAGCAAAGAACCTTGAATGATTACATATCTTCCAAATTTGTCTCCAATTACATTTTTCACTTGAAAAGGAACTGATTTATGTATGAGAGTCATAACTCCCCTGGCTCGGGATGAAAATGAAGAGGTGAATACACTTCCCTGCCATCTACTCCTAATTCTTTTAACATCCTCCTCTATCAGATGAGTTTCTTGTAAAAACACAATTCTTGAACCCATGTCCTTTATTTTATTCATAACTTGTTTAAGTTTTTTTAAATTTTGTAGACCTCTGCAATTCCATGAAGTTAAATTAAGATTAACACTTTGGTCCATGATCAATAGAGAGTTTGGGATTACCTTGCAGTGTAAACATGCTCATACAGAGAAGCAAAAACATGAGTGGTTGAACATTCATCCTACAAACTACACACAAACAAATTTCCCCTTCCCACACTTGTGGCAAACCCCCCAAAATCAAAAGAAAAATTCTGTCTCCCGATATAGCCATCGACCGTTCCACACCCACGGGGAACAGCCTAAGCCACTCCTTCTTCATCCTCCCAATCACCCTAACTCTACTGCTTTTAATGACGTAACATTAACTCTCCTCTGTAGTTTTCCAACTTAACTCCAAAATTTTTAACAACTTTGTACATCATAGTTTTTTTTTTTTTTTGTTTGTTTTGTTTTTGTTTTGTTTTTTTAATATATAATACAATCTATATTTTGTAAACTTACTATTTACTTCAAGTCAGTCAGATGCCTGTGCAAATGCTTAATTATTCTACCTTATATTTTGTTCATGCTTAGCTCCCACCAGTCTCTTCTTCTTCTTTGATCTTCTTGATGAACTCCTGCGCCTCCTCTGGGGTCTTGAAGATGTGGGTTCTGCCCTCATACGTGGTCAGCAGTCTCGCAGGATAGATTACACCATGACGAATCCCAAGGTTGCGCAGCTCCTTACGTACGGGATCAAACTGCTTCCTCAATTGTTGGATTCCTGTGGCCAAATCTGGGTAGAACCGCACCTGCTGGTCCTGGTGTTTAATCTCTCCTTTAGCACGTGCAGCGTTGAAGATCTTCATCCTGTCTCTGTTGCTAAGAAACTTCATAATTAAGGTCCTCGGCGGTCCCTTATCTCTCCGTGGGCCAATACGATGTGCTTTTTCCAGAGCCACTGCTGATTGCAACTCCTCGCTGCCCAGCACCTCCGGAATCCACTTTTCCAGAAAGGAACATACGTCCCGACCTTCTGATTCCTCTGGAAGACCCACCAGCCTCAAATTATTCTGTCTCGACCGAGATTCCAAATCCAAAATATTATCTTCCAGAGATTTATTTTTTTTTTCCAAAGTGCGCACCTTTAATTGAAGACGGGTGACGTCATCTTCAGCACTAGCGAGACGGAGCTCCATCTGCGCCGTTCGTTCTACACAGTCACCCAATTCCTTTCTTATTCCTTCCAACGCTGTCATAATCCCATCAAATCTAGAGGAAAAGTCCGCTCTCATTGAACTCATGGCAGCCATCAGCGCATCTGCGCCATTCCCCGCAGAAATCGCACCGCCGCCAGCCTCCTCCGCCATATATGGAGCCTTGTTTGCTGCGTCACAGACCTGAAAGTCCGTTAATTTGGACTGTTTCGGCGGCTCGCTTTTTCCTTTTCCTGGTTTTCCAGCCTTAGGCTTCGCCGACATATCCTCGCTCAAATGCTGGGATACGTTCTGTCCCAAATGAGAGAGTTATTTGCCGATTTTTTTCTCCAGGAGCAGAGCAGAGCGAGACACGTCCGTCCTACGTGGCAGCCATAACCGGAAGTCCCCAAATTACTAGTTAATGTAAAGCAAAAAACATGTTATAATTCCTTTGAGGGCCTGGTCCTCAGTATTGGGCACTTTAGCAATTTTAGGCTAAACCCAATTTTATTTGCCATAGTTTATTGTCCTCCATCAACCTACTCAGAATTTTTATCCGAATTTGCTGATTTCTTAGCTGATTTAGTGCTGAAATCTGATAGAATAATAATAGTAGGGGACTTGAATATACATGTGGATGTAGATAGTGACTGCCTTAATGTGGCATTCAATTCAATATTAGATTCGATTGGGTTTTCTCAGAAAGTAGGAAATTCTACTCATTATCTCCACCATACGTTGGACCTTGTTCTGACATATGGCATAGAAATAGAAAATCTGGTAGTGTCTCTTCATAACCCTGTACTGTCAGACCATTATCTATTAACCTTTGATTTTACTATTTCTGACTATTTGGCTCCTAAAGAAAAATATTACTACAGTAGATGCCTCTCAGATGATGCTGTTACCAAATTTATGCAGATTGTTTCCTCTATGCCATGTGTCAACACAATGGAAATAAGCTATAGACAGCTTGCTCCTTCTGTAATTGATAGCATGGTGGATAGTGTTACAGCTTCTCTGCATCAGACTCTAGACTTGATGGCCCCCTTAAAAAAGAAAAAGAAAAAGTCTAATCAGAGATTTCTAACTCCTTGGTTCAACACAGAAACTCGTAGCTTAAAACAGAAGACTTGTCAATTAGAAAGAAAATGGCGCTCCACTAATTTAGATGAAATCTATTTAGCTTGGAGAAATCATCTTTTAATTTATAAAAAATCTCTTAGAAAAGCTAGAACGAGTTATTATTCTGCATTAATAGAAGAGAACAAGAATAATCCACAGGTTTCTTTTCAGCACTGTAGCCAGGTTGACAAAGAGTCAGGACTCTGTCAATCCTAGCATTCCCTTAGCGCTTACTAGTCAGGACTTTATGAACTTTTTCAATAATAAAATTTCATCCATCAGAGATAAAATCAATCAGATTCTTCCCACAGTTAACTTAAATACAGTAACTACTACAACTCCTTCAACTGATATCTGCTTGGATGAGTTTACTCCAATTGACCTTTTAGAGTTAGACAAAATAATTTCCTCATCCAAGCCTTCAACTTGTCTTTTAGACCCTATTCCTACCAGGTTATTTAAAGAAGTCTTCCCACTTATTGGTAGCTTTATTCTTCATATAATCAATTCTTCATTAACTTTAGGCCATGTACCGCAGGCTTTTAAAACGGCTGTAATTAAACCGTTACTCAAAAAGCCAAAGCTAGATCCAGGAGCTTTAGCTAACTATAGACCAATCTCTAATCTCCCTTTCATTTCAAAAATCTTAGAAAGAATTGTTGCTACGCAATTATTTGACCACCTGCAGGGAAATGGTTTACTTGAAGAGTTTCAGTCTGGGTTTAGAATCCATCATAGTACTGAAACAGCCTTAGCGAAGGTCACTAACGACCTCCTCATCGCATCTGATAATGAACTGGTTTCTGTACTTGTCCTTTTAGACCTTAGTGCAGCTTTTGATACTATCGATCATAATATTCTACTTGATGGATTAGAACACTATGTTGGACTTAATGGGACTTCGTTACAGTGGTTTAGATCTTATTTATCTGATAGGTTCCAGTTTGTTCATGTCAATAATGAGCTTTCTTTCAACTCAAAGCTTAGTCATGGAGTTCCACAGGGATCTGTGCTAGGCCCTACTCTTTTTAGTTTATATATGCTTCCGTTAGGCAACATTATTAGAAAGCACTTTATACATATTCATTGTTATGCAGATGGTACACAATGATACCTGTCAATGAAGCCAGATGATAGTAATCAACTAGCCAAGTTGGAAGCCTGTCTTAAGGAAATCAAGGCTTGGATGACTTGTAATTTCCTGCTATTAAATTCTGATAAGACTGAAGTCATTCTTGTTGGTCCAAAAAACCTTAGAAATACCTTTCCAAATCAAACTTTCAGCTTAGATGCTGTTACTCTTTCTCTTAATAGCTCTGTGAGGAACCTTGGAATTATTTTTGATCGTCGTCGGCCTCCGTCGGTCTATGATGACCATGGAAGAGAATCCTGAACGTCTACTCTGCTGGAACAGCACCGCCTGTGGCTGAACAGGCCGATGCGCACCGGTGTTCTACCTTCCAGCGTTGGGCGTTGGTAGGATTCAAGCCTGGGCAGGAAGATATGGAGGACAAGATGTTACCCATGCAGCATGTCCCCCCTCTCCACGTCACTGATGAATCCAAAGGAACAGCAGGGCTGCTATAGTTTGGCACCAGCGCCGTCGCAGGAGCTGCCAGAACGATGTTGAGCACAACAGAGAACTGCCTTAGGGACTCCGACTCCGGATTTTTCCTAAGGGTTGACTCCCGAAGCCTTTCCCGTGACCGGGTGTGCCGCAAGGCAGCGGAGGTTTGAAATCAGGGTTTACCTTCCCCTAGATGGGCTACCTTCCCAGGTTGACGAGCCACCATCTACCCGAAGCATCTGGTTTTAAGGCGCCAGAGATCCGCCCTCGCCCCTTCTCCTATTAGTAAAAGCAGTTCCGCCGGGCTTAGAGACTAAACCACACGGGCAGGCTAGGAGTTGGACTTAGTTGTCAGAGGCTTTTCGAGACGCATGCCATAAGGAGCATTTTATGAGCACTGGGAGCTTAACCCCAGTACCGCTCCTGGCTATGACAACCTTGGAACCAAGGTTGAACCTTTTTGATCAAGATCTGTCCTTCAATTCACATATTAAATTTGTTTCTAAGACTGCCTTCTATCATTTGCGTAATATTGCCAAGATTAGGAGCATCTTGTCTCAGAGTGATGCTGAGAAACTGATCCACGCTTTTGTTAGCTCGAGATTAGATTATTGTAATTCCTTATTATCAGGTTGTCCTAAAACATCTTTAAAAAGTCTTCAGCTGATCCAAAATGCTGCAGCAAGAGTTTTAACAGGTACTAGAAAGAGAGATCATATCTCTCCGGTTCTGGCCTCCCTTCACTGGCTTCCCATAGAGTTTAGAATTAAGTTTAAAATCCTTCTTCTTACTTACAAAACTCTAAACAATCAGGCTCCTTTTTATTTAAAAGATCTGATTCTACCGTATTATCCTAACAGAGCACTATGCTCCCAAAATGCAGGATTACTTGTAATACCTAGAATCTCCAAAAGTACAATGGGAGGCAGAGCCTTCAGTTATCAAGCTCCTCTCCTGTGGAACCAGCTGCAATTTGGATTCGGGAGTCAGACTCGATCTCTGTTTTTAAGAATAGTGTTAAAACCTACCTTTTTGATATAGCCTACAATTAGGGAGGGATCATGTGTTTCTGAACCCTCCCTTAGTTATGCTGCTAATAGGTTTAGTCAGCCGGGGGACCTCCGATAATGCACTGGGCCTCACTCCTTTCTTCACTCTCAATGAAATATTTTTTTTTTGCTGGTCATTAACATCTGTTTGTTCTCTCCCATAGATTGAGTCCCCATCGTGCTGTTTGCTCTCTACATGTCTGTTCTTTTCATCTTCTCTGTCCCCTCACCCCCCAGCCAGTCGTAGCAGATGACTGCCCCTCCCTGAGCATGGTTCTGCTGGAGGTTTCTTCCTGTTAAAAGGGAGTTTTTCCTCTCCACCGTCACCAAGTGCTTGCTCACAGGGGATCGCCTGATTGCTGGGGTCTTTCTGCAACTGTGGGGGTCCCCCCTACAGTTGAAAGTGCTATGAGATGACTGTTGTTGTGAAATGGCGCTATATAAATAAAGCTGAATTGAACTGAATCAATTACGGTGAGTCGTCTAGATCCTGAAGCAGCAAAACAGCCCCAGACCATGACACTACTACCACCATGTTTAACTGCTGGTATGATGTCCTTTTTATGAAATGCTGTGTTAGTTTTATACCAGATGTAACTAAAAGTTCAACTTTTGTCTCGTCAGTCCACAGAATGTTTTCCCAAAAGTCTTGGGGATCATCAAGATGTTTTTTGACAAATGTGAAACAAATCTGTGTTATTTTTGGTCAGCAGTGGTTTTTGCTTTGGAACGCTCTCATGGATGCTATTTTTGCTTTGTCTCTTTGTTACTGTAGAATCATGGACCAGTGTCCAAACTGAGACAAGTAAGGCCTGCAGTTCTTTAGATGTTCTTCTGGGTTTTTGTTTCTCATCTCTTCTTCAATTTCTTTAGATTGTGGCATGATGTGTTGCTTTTTGAGATCTTTTAGCCAACTTGACTTTGTCAGACAGGTTCTATTTAAATGATTTCTTGATTCAGCCTGGCAGTAATCAGGTCTGGGTGTGGCTAGTGAAACTGAATGCAGCTTTCCAAAAAAATGTGATTAATCACAGTTAATTCATGATGTAACATACAGTGACCACAAATTACAAAGAATAGCCGTAACACCCCCTAGTCGCACTTATTCACATTGCTAAGCTAGCCATGCTAACAGTTCCGATACTGGAAAAAAAATAGCAAAACTCGGCCAGAATAACATGAGATTAAATTATTGGCTGCCTTTTAGTGTTGTAGCCAAAATTAAACCTGTATTAACATTTGAAAGATATAATTTCCAAGACATATGAACAATTTTCCCTAAATTTTAACCTGCAGATGGACATATAAAATCATTGCAGTAAAAAATAAAAGCATTATACTTCAGCACAAGGTTGCAGATTCAGATACACCAATGTGGCTGTAGAGGACATGAGACTCACTCTGGCCAGGCTGACTCCACCGGGGACCTTGTAGGGGACGTACTTCCTGTAGATGTGTCCCACCCTGGAGCAAGGGATGTCCTCCATCCGTCCACCGCACATCCACACCTACAGAGACAGGGACGGGGGGGAGGGGGGAGTAAGCAGTGATAACAGTCATGTCAGACAGAAACACAGAGGAGGAGGTGCTGTTTGTGTAACTGGACAGAGAGAAAATCTGAGCTGCTGGATGTCAGAGATGGTTCACCTCAGTGAAATGATAATTCTGTTGTCTCAGAATAGGTCAGGGCTCTGAAAATTTCACTATGGAAAGAGACATTCTGAATTATTTTTGTCAAACTAATCTGCATGAAGCTATGGAACATATTTGAGCCTTGGAATAAAAGGCTAAAATAGCCAAATTATGGAAATAAACTGGCCTGTCAACGTCAATAAATATAGAACTTGTCTCCTGTAAATTTCTGACTTTTCATATAACCAAGGCAATTTAACATTTTTCATTCTCATAAATATTACTTCATGTAAATTTGCCACTTCTCTATCTCTGCTAACTGACGACACTGTTCTCCTGGCCTAATCCGCTGAGAATCTCCAAAAGCTTTTTGACACTGTTGTGGCAGCCAGCGATAAGTTTGGTGTCCACATGAATAGTAAGATAACAAAATGCACGGTTACTTCGAAATTGGAGGTCATCCCAACCTGTCAACTTAAACAAGGAGACGTGGTCATCGATCAGGTCACCACCTTTAACTACCTAGGAGCACTTGTCACCTCTGATGCTCATTGCAAAAGTGAAATCAGAAGAAGGATTGGACTCACAAAAGATGTATTCACAAGGCTTCAAAACATTCTCAAAGATCACAAGCTCTCTGTATGAATCCAGATATGTCTCCTGAAAGCCTTTGCCTCTCACCTCTCTACTGTGGCTGTGAGTCATGGACATTCACAATATAAAGTTGAAGAAACATGGAGGCCGCAGAGATGTTGTCATATTGTTGGATGCTGTGCATCTCCTACGTTGATCGAATAACATTTTGTTCTTTAACAGAAAGAAAATAAACTAAACTAATAACCAATGAAGAAGTCCCAAGATGGGTCAGACAGGGATGCAAACTCCTATAGACAATCATAAAGCGGCAGCTCGAATTTCTTGACCATGCAATCCGCAAAGCCTCACTTGAAGACCTCAGCCTGGACGAAAGTCTGAAGGGAAACGAGCTTGAGGTGGACAAAGGAGGAACTTCCTGGACAAGTTCAACACTGGATCCTCGCAGCATTTGGAATAACACGTGGTGCCATGTAGTTCATTAAACATCGAATTGATGACAGCACAAAGAGACAGAGAGCCACTTCTCTTGTAGAGTTGCACAGTTGTCCCATGAATTTTGCAACTTTTTCCTTTTCAAGTTATTAGGATGAGTGTTTTCCTGTTTTTTTTGTTTTTTTTTTGGGGGGGGGGGCTTTTTTCCTATAAAACACATGACTTCTTATTTATAAATTAACCCCTTTATAACAAGGAGGTGAGGAGTCAAGGTGAGAGGGAGGAGAAATGGACCGAGGGACATGATATAAGAGGAAATGTGGAGAACAGAGGAGATAAGATGAGAAAGAAGGAAATTATTGGAGGACAAAGGTGACGCTAAGGGAAGAAGAAGAAGAGAGGAGGGGTGAAGGAGAGAGACGCCTCCTCTTCACTGAAGCTCATTTTTCTTTTAAGAGAACCCTCTGTGTGACAAATGGTGGAAAGAGAAGTTAATCACCTGAACTCTTGAATTAATGACTCACGAAGCATGGCTGTATCGTCACCAAACGTGCTCAGTGCAGTCAGGCTATCGTGTTTGATAATGACTTCTTCAAAAGCTCCTTAAAATCAGGTGTTCTGATAAAGGAGATGAGATAAGCCTGGTGCAAAAGTGAATACTGCATATTCTGCATAGCCACTCTACTGCTGGAGTTACCTAAAAATGGGTATTTTGGTGGAAATATTTTGGTTTTACAGCTGTTTCACACTGCTGCAATGTGGAAATCAAGAGCTGCGGAGTGGAAAATCTAAGCATGAATTCTTCTGCATGTAAACAACATTGATCCAGTGTGAAGTAGCCGTTCGTCCTGTTTCAGCTGCTTCAGGTTGAATTAAAAAAAAAAAAATGTTCAGTGTGACGAGAGACACAGAGTCAGAGGAGAGGTCTTCTAACGCAGGTAAAATAATTCAGCATATTAAGATGTGATGTTTTATCTTGTTTTCTTGTAATATTTGCTATAGAATTTAAAAATATATTTGAAACTCAAACTGAGCAACTGTATATGAACTGGAGAAATCAGAGTTTTTGTTATGTCAATAGGGCTGTACGATATGACAACTGGATAACGTGAACAAACGTGAAGAGTTTGAAGCTTCAGGAAAACAGGACGCTGTTGTTTTTCTGTTAGATGTATTAATCCAGGGACAGTTATATACAAACAATCCACCTACAGCCTGTAATTTAGACTATTCCAGATCATTTGAAGAAACAGCAGTTTTTCACTGCACAGAGGAAAAAAAAATGGGGCATGAGTTTGCGAATGCAAAATACACTGTTTACGGCAGCATCTTTACGTCATTTTGGTGACTGTTTGCAGTCTGCACACGTGCAGACGGAATGGAACGTGTCCTGGCATAATCTAACATGGCGACCTCCGTAAGAAGCAAGCATGTGAAAGACAACAAGAGAGCGTTTAGCAATTAGAGGCACAAAAGACTTATCAGCTGTTAAAAAATAATGACGGAACGCCATATAATAAAGACTTGCAAAGATGGAAAAGGATAATAGCGGCCATTTCAACTGTCTTCATCTAGCCATCAGTGAACGTCTAAGTCTTTATAAATGTACTTAAAGGCCAAATGTCACGTAATTTTTTTTTCTAAATGACAACCAATTTAGATAAAATACACATAGCTTAAACCAAATATTCATACCGGAGACCATATCACCCACCTGTATTTACATAATTGCACAAAATACACCAGGTGAAGGCCCCACCTTGCTTGCTGGCTTGTGACAGCCAGTCCAGACCACGCCCATGTTTTTGACATCACCAGTTGTACCCTGGCTGCCCTGCCTATCCACATTCACACTTATCAACATTGGACAATCATGACGGAAAGTGACAGCGATTGTGAACAAATTAGTTTAGTTTTGTCTTTTTTTTTGTCAGTGGTTCAGACAGTGACACAGGCATAGAACCTTACAGGTTCGAGCCGTCCGAGACGGAATCAGATGCTTTGTCTGATGACAACAGTTCCACCGATGACCAGAGAGCAGAACCAGTGGAAAATGTCATTGAACTGGACATTAATCGCCTCCAGAATTGCGAAGCCGAAGGGGGTCTGTCGAGGGTGCCCCATAAATATTGATTTTTCGGAAGCCATTATTATTACAGTGGAGGAGAGCCGCTGCTGTCAAGAAATTGACCAGATCAATATGAAAATGGAGGCGCATACCTGTCAAGGGAGACGTTTTCGCCGTATTTTGGTGGGCGGAGTGGTGGTGGACACTTTTCTGGGAAATGTTTTAAATGTAGTTCGTGTTGTTATTGTCAAATATTTTAAGGAAAATACGGGGAAAATGCAATTTTAGCAAAAACGGGCGTATTGCCATTTCTGTACGCCCAAAAGGAAAAATATACTGGAAAAAAAATTGAGTGTTTTGCGGAGCACTCCTGTGTGTGATCAGCCACAGCTGGTGCTGGCAGATCGCTCAGCGTCAGCTATTCGCACTACCATGAGAAGTGTGGAGTCACTCATTAGTTTAATTGTCTGGGCGGGCTGATCGCTCAGCTTGAGCTGTTCTCACTACAATGAGAAGTCATTAGGACAATGGTTTAACACGTTGAGCTGTGCAGCGGTTGCGGAACAGACAGAGATCCCAGAGAGGTGTCCCTTGTTGCTCCGCCGTTCCTTATAGCCGCTTTTTACGGTGTTGAAGTACGGTGAAAACGTCTCACTTGACAGGTATGAAAACATTTCCCAGAGAAGTGTCCCTTATTACCCAGCTGTCCCTGATAGTCCCGTTTTAAGGTATGGGTGAAATATCCAATTTTTTCTTTCTTGTTGCTCACTTCAACCTTCCAGTCTCCATATAAACAATCAAATGAAATACCCCAAGCATCAAACTAGGGTACAATCGATTTCGTCACTTCCGCCTTCTTCCCCAGGCGATTCCTGGGGCCGTGTCAGGCCAAGCGCGGCAGTTTTAAATTAACGAATATTCCGTTGTTACTGAAGCATATGCACCAAGACCCGAACGGATCGGTTCCCTTTTATATCTAGTTTCAAGATATTTAAAGTACCCTGTTACGTGACATTTGGCCTTTAACTAATAATAAAAGGAGAAAATTAATGACAGATGAATGTGTACAATAGATTTTTTTTTTCAGTATGTAATTTAAAATGTTAAAGAAATAGTCCTATGTGGTCAATACATATAAATTACAGAATTTATAGAAAATGTAGTGTATCGGGATATACGGTGCATCCGAAAAGTATTCACAGCACTTCACTTTTTCCACATTTTGTTATGTTACAGCCTGATTCCCAAATGGATTACATTCATTTTTTTCCTCAAAATTCTACACACAATACCCCAAAATCACAACATCAAAAAAGTTTTTTTGAGATTTTTGCAAATTTATTAAAAATAAAGAACTAAGAAATCACATGTACATAAGTATTCACAGCCTTTGCCATAAAGCTCAAAATTGAGCTCAGGTGTTTCCTGTTTCCACTGATCATCCTTGAGATGTTTCTACAGCTTAACTGGAGTCCACCTGTGGTAAATTCAGTTGATTGGACATGACTTGGAAAGGCACACACCTGTCTATATAAGGTCCCACAGTTGACAGTGCATGTCAGAGGACAAACCAAGCATGAAGTCAAAGGAATTGTCTGTAGACCTCCGAGATAGGATTGTCTCGAGGCACAAATCTGGGGAAGGGTACAGAAAAATTTCTGCTGCTTTGAAGGTCCCAATGACCACAGTGGCCTCTATCATCCATAAATGGAAGAAGTTCGGAACCACCAGATCTTTGTGGAGTTTGCATGTTCTCCCTGTGTCTGCGTGGGTTTACTCCGGGATTTCTCCAGTTTCCTCCCACCTGCCAAAAACATGCAAGTGAGGTTAATTGGAGACTCTAAAGGGCCTTTTCCACTAGCACGCTTTAGCGCGACACGGGACGGCTCAGCACGCTTTGTACGCTTTTCCACAAGCCCCAACATGGTTTAACAGCCGTGATTCTCAGCCCCGCTGAAGGGCAGGGTACAGCAGTGCTGAGCTGTGCCGTGTTGTGACGTTAACAGACTGGTCACCGCTGATTGGTCAGGTCGTAACCGGCGCTGATTGGTCAGGTTGTAACCGCCCCTCTCCTCCTCCTCTTCTACCAAATCTTCACGACCTTCTCAATAAAGTTTTTGAAAAAAAAAAAAAAAAAAAAGAATCTTCACGACCTACTCAGCACGCAACCACTGTTGGCGGTTCCTTTTCAGTGTATTGCTGTGCTATTTTTCATTTATTCTCTATCAAAAATGGCTTCGCATAATAAGGGTGTTCCATGGAGCAGTAAGGAGGTGCAGTGTCTGCTGACTGCATTGTCAGACGAACGTATTCAGCGCGAGTTAGACGGAGCCGCCCGGAATGAAAAAATATACCGGGAGGTCTCGACATCGGAGTCCTTTAACGGTGAGTTTTAATTTTTTTTTATTGTGCGTTTTTTCGCAAATATATTCGGTAAGACGCTCAGTTTATTTATGCAATAAAAAAGCTGTTCATTTGTGGATGGATCGCTGCTTTATTGCAGCACAATGCGGACTAAAGCTTTTATTGTAATTATTCATGTGAACAATACGCTGAAATAAGCTTATGTATTCTTGTTAAAAACTATTGTCTTTTCTGTATATATTTCGTGCTGTATTTTATTGTGTGCATTTTCCTTGTAGAATCATCCCACGCGTCCGCCGCGACAGCCCGTCCGGATTATTCAACCGAGCCTTCCTGACCCACAGCTGGCAGAGACGGATTAATTCTACCGAGCCTCAGCACTCAGTGGTCGGCGTGTATAAAATGTCGATTAACCTTCATGTTGTGTTGCAAAGTTTTTTTTTATTTTAATATTTTGTATATAATAAAATGGAATTGTTTTGGAAAGTGTGGTTTGTCTGTTATAACACTGAATTATAAAACAGTATAATTACATAGAAATTCCATTGCCTAGTCTGATCAAAATGATGCTGATGGTCAGCCATTGTAAAGGTAATGTAATTTTTAACTAGACCAAAAAAGAAATCTTTTTGTACGCTTTCTATTCTTTTTATTGAAATATCATAAAAAATTAGCACCAAGTCAAAGGTACAAGTATATGTAAATTGAATGTTCTATCGGCATTCCAAATTCAGAGATTTACAATACTTTAGAAGGAGTGTAGCATCATCTAAATGGAAAATAATAATACTGTTGTTCCAAACGTTGACCTGAAGGTGAAAAACATGAATTTTTTTTATTCAGTACATCCAAAATGCCCTAGGATGTGGTGTAGTCCAGTGTGCCACCGTCTCATTATTTAAAACGAATAAAAACAAGTTTCAGCTCATTATTTCTAGGTCATTTGGCAGTTAATTCAAAACAAAAGTGACTTGTGTTGTTGCAGCTTAATTATGAGATAAAATTAATTGTGAGATAAAACCACAGAGCGTGCAAGGCAATAATCCTTGGATCCTCCATTTTTTGTCTGGTGTAAATAAGGACTCAGTCCGGTGCATAACATCACGGGAGTGTGGCCCCGCCTCGCTGAGAATCTGCTGCTGCCCCGCAACACTGTGCTAATGGAGACAGAAGCATTCCAAGCCGTACTGAAGTGAATCGAGCCGTACCGAGGTGTGCTGGGCTAGTGGAAAACAGGCTTAAGGTGGCCCCAGGTGTGAATGTGTGTGTGAATGGTGAAAGGGTTGGGCACCGTACTAGTGGCTGCCTCATCCACTCATGTGGATGCACTGTAATTTCCCCATTGTGGGACTAATAAAGGACACTAAATCTAAAAAAAAAAATCAGGACTCTTCCTACAGCTGGCCGGCCATCTAAACTGAGCAATCGGAGGAGAAGACCCTTAGTTAGGGAGGTGACCAAGAACCCGATGGTCACTCTGTCAGAGCTCCAGCGTTCCTCTGCGGAGAGAGGAGAACCTTCCAGAAGGACAATCATCTCTGTAGCAATCCACCAATCACCAGGCCAATACCATCCCTATAGTGAAGCATGGTGATGGCAGCATCATGCTGTGGGGATGTTTTTCTGCGACAGGAACTGGGAGACTAGTAAGGATAGAGGGAAAGATGAATGCAGCAATGTACAGAGACATCCTTGATGAAAACCTGCTCCAGAGCGCTTGACCTCAGACTGGGGCGATGGTTCATCTTTCAGCAGGACAACAACCCTAAGTACACTGCCAAAATATCAAAGGAGTGGCTTCAGGACAGCTCTGTGAATGTCCTTGAGTGGCTCAGCCAGAGCCCAGACTTGAATTAAATTGAACATCTCTGGAGAGATCTGAAAATGGCTGTGCACCGACGCTTCTCATCCAACCTGATGGAGCTTGAGAGGTGCTGCAAAGAGGAATGGGTGAAACTGCTCAAAGATAGTTGTGCCAAGCTTGTGGCATCATATTCAAAAAGACTTGAGGCTGTAACTGCTGCCAAAGATGCATCAACAAAGTACTGAGCAAAGGCTGTAAATACTTACGTACATGTGATTTCTTAGTTTTTTATCCATCCATCTTCTTCCGCTTAATCCTTTTCGGGTCGCGGGGGGCTGGAGCCTATCCCAGCATCGTTGGGCAAGAGGCAGGGTACACCCAACAGATCGCCAGTCCATCACAGGGCCAATACAGAGAGAGAGAAAACCATTCACTCTCACAGTCATACCTAAGGACAATTTAGAATCCCCAGTTTGATGCCAATTGACCTAACTTGCATGTTTTTGGCATGTGGGAGGAAACCGGAGAAATCCCAGAGTAAACCCACGCAGACACGGGAAGAACATGCAAACTCCACACAGATCACTGTTGGTCGGGGGCTGGGATCGAACCCAGGATCCCCTGGCCAAGGGTGAGTCGCTGTACCGGTATTGTGTGTCGAATTTGGAGGGAAAAAAAATGAATTTATTCCATTTTGGAATAAGGCTGTAACATAACAAAATGTAGAAAAAGTGAAGCACTGTGAATATTTTCTGGATGCACTGTATATTGTTCTTGGGATATAAGATTACTTATATCGGGATATAAAATTTTGGCCACATTGCACAGCCCTATATGTCAGTAGCAGTCTGTGATATCGGCTGGAATATCGTTAACATGAAAATTCACAGATATATTGTGACATCATGTTTTGGCCATACCACCTAGTACGGAGTAATTTTTTAATTCAACTTCATTTTGATTTTTTTCAGCCACCTGAAAAAGCCAGAGGGCGGGTCTCAGCAACAAGGACTTACAAGGTAAATAAACTGGTTCCAACCACCAGATCTAAAGGTGTGGGGGTTTATATTATTTTTTGTTGTAATATTTGATATAGATTCTGAAACTCACTGAGCTACCGTTTATGAAATGGAAAAATAAGGTTTTATTTTGTTTGTACTGAATATGCTGAAGGTAAATATCACTGGCTTATTTAAAATCTTAAAAAAAATGAATATTTGATATCAATAATAAGGTCAGATATTGGTGAAAATAACTGCTCGATGAAAGTAAAATATAATAATGTGTTTTTTATAGCGACCTTATGTAAAGCACATTTTTGTGCTTAGAGGTATGAGTGCGACTTATATTTGAAGGGTCCCTGAGGATTAAATGAATTAAAAAGAAGAAAAAGCAGTATTTTATGCTAGTGATTGTGAATTAATAAAAATATTGTGATAGTTTGTAGTAGTAAGCAGCAGTTTTGAGCTGAGTTATGACAGTATAAACTAGCCTGTTAACAGTAGTAATAGGAGAGCTTGGTCTTCTTAAACATGCCACATTTTCTTTTAAATTTGCCTCTGCGTGTCCAGAACCCTGCCTGATGATGACGGAGAACTAAAGGCCACATTGTGAAGCAGAAAACATTAACATTCAGACCCAAATGTTCGAATCCAGTTGGCGTGTAGACATTCCGCCTCACTCCTCCTCCAAACTCCGGTTCTCCTGAACAGACATCAGCTGGCTCAATTTCACTTCAATTACTCCTCGTCAGGTCTGTTGCACCACTCCAGGTTGGACAAACAGAATCCGAGGGGAGATAACAGATTGAATCCACCCTCCCCAGTGCCGGAGGGAAGGCCTGACCCGCCGCACCGATCCCTGCGCCGAAACACTTGAGCTTAATAACAGAGGGGCGACCAGCCGCAGGAGGGATCAAGAGCTCCAGTTCAGCACCAGTCGGATTAAATTAAAAGTCTTATCACTCACCTCTAACACACACACACTCCCCCTCAGAAAACTCCAGGGCATTCTCACCATGTCCTTACCTGAAGCTAAGGATTTGTAAATATATCTTTTCTCTTTTATATAAACAAATTACAGTAAACAATTAAGCTGTTCCACGTGAAGGCCACACCATCAATTCAATCACATGGATGAAATTAATGTGACTGGAGGTGACTTTTGGCAGCAACCAATTTAGGGAAATCAAGTGAAGAATGGTGTTAGCTTTAATGAGGTTAGCAAATAAAGCAGCCTGTTTAATATATGAATGGGTTACCTAGAAAACAACAACATATATATAGATATTTACTGTGGGCTCCCAGTGGACACGTTGAGCGCTGCTGCTGCTGCAGAGCGTCATTTTTTTTAAAAAGAGGAAAGCAGCAAAACAGGCAATGGGAACAGGATGGCAGCAAAGTCAACAGGGATGAAAGCAATGTAGCTCCTAAATTATTTTAACAAATCAGCATTGCAAATGTTTTACTGAGGAGCTTTGAAGTCGTTCCATTTAGGAGGACAAGGAGAACATGGAGGGGAACGCTGTGGAAGCAACACAATAAAATAGAAGATGGCTATTTTTTTCTAACTTAAAATGAAGGCAGACGGAGAGGAAAATGTGGCCGAATAAGAACCCTTGGCTAAAGCAGAGAGGCACGAACATGGTATACAAAGTCACAAATTTACATGAAAAATCAAAATTACAAGGAAAACAGAACAAATTTTTTGTAAAAAAGTTAGACATTTAAATGGGAAAAAAAAGGGACAAATTTAGTGGAACGTAAGTTGCCAAATTTACATGAAAACCACAAATCTACACAAAGTCACAATCTTTTTGGGGAAAAAAGTAGCAAATTTTATATGAAAAAGTTGCACATTTATGTGGAAATGTTCCACATATGTTTAGAACTACAAATGAACTGTCAATTCTTGTTTTTTTTATTGTTACAATTTCAACCCTCCTCCTTTATCCATCATAGTTGTCAAATCCACTTATTATAAGCGACTTTGGGCTCGTTTTTCTCTAAAGTCGCTTGCAAATCTCACCAGTCACAGGTTGCGGGTTTTGGGGCTTGTTTTTTAACGTGCAGTTGCTGATTTGGGCTTGCTTTGCTGTCTGTGTGACAGCTCTCCCAGCTGCCCACAAAACACGAGTGCGATAGTTTGTTTACAGGACCCATCCACACCCCCGTTTCCTGGTTACCGCGCCCGCCCCACTGATCTCTTTAGAAAAACTAGATGGATCATCAGAAGTGAAGCCACCTGGTCACGAGTACATCCAAATCGACAGCCGCTAAGCACAATGACAACTCGATTTCTGTAGTTCACCGGTTGCGCAAGATTATAAGCCATGTCTCCATACCAAAGAAGCTCAACATCTGTTTATTTTTGGGGAAGTTACTGAGGTAAAAGTGGCCGGCCAGGGGCTTCACTTCTGGAGGCCAATGATCCATCCAGTTTTTCTATAGAGATCAGTGGCCCGCCCGACTCCACTCAGCTCTGTACTCGCTAATGGGGAGTTTTGTTTTTTTTTAAAATACAAATCAATGCATTTGGGACCTTAAATCGAAAAAAAATTCTCCATTGAAATACATGGCAAGAGCAAAATTATCTTTTGAACCCAATCAAATTTTTCCACGAGTTACACACATGATGTTTGCCAATTTAAAAGACAATTTTCCACGTAATTAAAGTTGTCAGCTGTTGTATAATAACAGAGTAATATTTAGTTTTTGTTTAAACGACTAGTGGACAATAACTCCCATCATCCCACATCACTAAACTGTAATTGTGTTTAGTGCCGATACTTCTGCAGAATGCACGTCTTTTCTTTTGATCAGAGCTTAAAAATGGAATTTATTCAAAGTTTTTATGTTGACTGTGTTCACTATAAATTTGCTGTTGCTTATGCAGAATCCAATGTGCAGTAGTGTGAAAAAGTCTTTGCCCCTTTCCTGATTTCTCATTTTTTCTGTTTGTCACACTTAAATGTTTCAGGTCATCAAACAAATTTAAATATTAGTCAAAGGTAACACAAGTAAACATAAAATACAATTTTTAAATGAAGGTGTTTATTATTAGGGGAAAAACAATTCAAACCTACATGGCCCTGTGTGAAAAACTGAAAAAAGCTCCCTAAACCTAATAACTGGTTGGGCCACCCTTAGCAGCAACAACTGCAATCAAGCATTTGCGATAACTGGCAATGAGTCTTTTACAGCACTGTGAAGGAATTTTGTCCCACTCATCTCTGCAGAATTGTTGAATTCAGCCACACTGGAGGGTTTTCGAGCATGAACCGCCTTTTTAAGGTCATGGCACAGCATCTCAATCGGATTCAGGGAAGGCTGACCAAAATTACCCCAAGAGCGCAGTAACGACTCGTCCAAGAGGTCACAAAAGACGCCACAACAACAGCCAAAGAACTGCAGGCCTCACTTGCCTGAGTTAAGGTCAGTGTTCATGACTCCACCATAATAAAGAGATGGCCTGCATGGCAGAGTTCCACGACGAAAACCACTGCTGAGCAAAAAGAACATAAAGGCTCGTCTCAGTTTTGCCAGAAAACATCTTGATGATCCCCAAGACTTTTGGAAAAATACTCTGTGGACTGACGAGACAAAAGTTGAACATTTTGGAAGGTGTGTGTCCCGTTACATCTGACTTTGGAGTGGCCTAGTCAAAGTCCTGACCTGAATCCGATTGAGATGCTGTGGCATCACCTTAAAAAGGCGGTTCATGCTCGAAAACCCTCCAGCAGTGTGGCTGAATTCCAACAATTCTGCAAAGATGAGTGGGACAAAATTCAGTTCTGGAGAACCAGTGGAGAACCTGGGAAGGTTCACCACTGTTCCATGTTTTCGCCATTTGTGGATAATGGCTCTCACCGTGGTTCACTGGAGTCCCAAAGCTTTAGAAATGGCTTTATAACCTTTTCCAGACTGATAGATCTCAATCACTTTGTTTCTCATTTGTTCCTGAATTTCTTTGGATCACAGCATGATGTCTAGCTTTTGAGGATCTTTTGGTCTACTTCACTTTGTCAGGCAGGTCCTATTTAAATGATTTCTTGATTGAGAACAGTTGTGGCAGTAATCAGGCCTGGGTGTGGCTAGAGAAATTGAACTCAGCTTTCCAAAGATATGATTTTAACGTGGGGGGGGGGGGGGGTCACTTTGTAGCTATGGATTTTTTTTACCCTTAATAATAAATACCTTCATTTAAAAACGGCATTTTGTGTTTACTTGTGTTATCTTTGTCTAATATTTAAATTTGTTTAATGATCTGAAACATTTAAATGCGACAAACACACAAAAAACGAGAAATCAGGAAGGGCGCAAATACTTTTTCACACCACTGTATTTTCCCTTCATTAGAGTTTATAAAATTGTGTTATTCAATGCTGACTGTGTTTACAGTCAATTCACTGCGAACAAAAATAAATCTATATATCAATATACGTTATCAAGCAGCCTCTCTCTTTCATAATGTGGTAGGTTACCTGTTGGGCTTTTGTTGGGCTTGTTTCCATAGAGCTGGTTGGTTGGTTCTCTCATGAAACCTGGCAACACTGTTATCCATTCTTGGGACTGGCAAAAGTGACCAAAACAAGAGGTACTCTGGTGGAGTGGGGTTTTTAAAGAAAATTTTACAACATTCATGACCAGCCAGTTGCAGCTTTGCGCATGTGCCACTGATACGCAGTCTGGATGCAGATGGGCGAAGACCTCCTGCTCCAACTGCAGCTGAGAGACACTGCTGCTTGAGGACTGGGCCACCCATGAGTGCTTTGGGACAGGGGAGGGGCCCACAGCAGCACTCACCACTCGTTGAGAAGCGTAAGAACGGTATGTATGCACTTTCATGTCAGAGTCTCCAAGTGTCTCCAGTTACACCAGAAAAAGTTGCTAGATTTGTTGCTGGCATGCACTAGTCGCTTTTGACAAAAAAAAGTCACCAAGAGAATTTGAAAAATCGCCAGATTTAGCGAGAAAGTCGCCAAGCTGGCAACACTGGGAAAAACAGCAGACTTTATGTGAAGAGTTGTATATTTGCAGATGTGCCCACATTTCTTGGTACCCTTCCACAAAAACAAAAAACACTACCATCTCTGAAATAATTTGAAAACTGACAAAAGTTAAATGATTAACAAATCACACTTTGTTTTTGATTATCAATTCAGCTGAATATTGTCATGTAATTAAAACAATTAAAATAGCATGGACAGAAAAGATGGTACCCTTAATTTAATATTTTGTGGCACCATTTTTTTTTTTTTTTTTGCAGCAATCACTGCCAACAAGCGATCGCTGTACTTCACAATGAGACTCTTCCTATGCAAACTGCTCAAACTGTCTCAGGGTTGAAGGGTGGCGTCTCCACACTGCAATTTTCATCTTTCCATAGATGTTCAATCGGATTAAGATCTGGACTCTCAGCCCTGCACCAATTCAAGGTTCCCAGCGCCAGATGCAGCAAAGCAGCCCCAAAACAGAACCAAGACCCCTCCACGATTCACAGTAGGTGTGGTGTTCTTTTCTTTTAAAGCTTCGTTTTTCCTTCTGTAAACATAGAGCTGATGCGACTGGCCAAAAAGCTCTCATTTTGTCTCATCAGTCCAAAGGACAGAAACTTTGAGGCTGGCTTTTTTGTAGTTTTCTGTCAATAGTGGTCTTCAGTGTAGTGCACACAATAATATCAAACTGCAAAGTAGCATACCCCCCCCCCCATTAAATAGGCTGAATGGCTGATAAAAAGCTTGAAGGCACCTATGACTCTAATTTAAGGTTAAACACTTAGTTTGAAACATGCAAGGATTAAGTCTCTTTAGGGGTACCAACAAATCTGTCTATACCATTTTAGCACATCTTTGTAAAATAAACAAATCATTTCACAATTTTACTGGTTTACTCTATCACACACTAAGGGTGGAGTCACACTACAACGTTTGGAGCGATGTTTACCGACATTTTGAAAAATCAGAGAAATGAGTCTTAACGTCATTTGCGAGCAGGATTTTTTTTTTAATCCAGCGCAAACCAACTTTTATGAACGTCTGCAAGCGTTTGCCAGTGTTGGATTCATTTTTCTATTAGTGGAAGCAAATTTGTCTGTTATTATTCCTGCTTGGACTGAAGTTAAATGAAGACTGACTGCTTGGACTTTTTTTTTTTTGAGAGACAGAGACTGAACAGGCTATATGGGGCAAGTCCTACATTTTCACTGAAGCAAGAAGAAGTTTATACAAAGCAATGCCTCAAGGAAATATAACATGAAACACAATGTTTTGTTTTGTTTTTTAATTGTGTTAAATGTCCTTTACGTTTTGGCATCACATCAGTGCTTTTTGATCCCCACAATAAAAAAGTCAAACCAATAAATCCTGGAGGATTACGCACAAAGCAGAAAATGAAAATAGTAAATTTTGCAATCAGGGGATTTTTTTTTTTCATTTGGACTGTCAAATTTTAGGGGGATTCTATATATTTTTTCTTTTTTTGTAGTCTCCCTTTTGCTCGTCTGGGCTTTTGGCATTCCAGCACCATGGACAGCGACACTGCTTCAGCATTCATCACGATCCCATATATTTCAAATTTTTTCACCTTATTCAACCTCAAATCCTGTCCCAAAGTAAAACTTTTGACATCTCTTTCATATAATACAGTATTCTCGGGGGCTTCATTTTCCGTGGAGACACGTCTCTGCACACAGGGAGGGCGGTGGACGGTGCTGCTTGGAACCGGCTCCCACTCCAGATACGTTCAGCTGACTCTGTGGACTCTTTTAAAAAGAAGCGGAAAACTTTTTTGTTTAATGAGGATTTCCGTTGCGATTCAACTGCTTTTTAATGGCAAGTTTGATATTTTAACATTATTTTAATCTTGTGTTTTAACTTGTTTTTGTATTTTTTAAATTATTTTTATCAATTTCCTTTTATTTCATTTTATTGTACAGCGCTTTGCGACTATGTCTGTGAGAAGCGCTTCATAAATAAACCTTACTTACTTGGTGATCAGAGAAAAAGCTCCATGCCAGGGTCTCTTTAGCTTAGTCGTTACTAATTCTGCTCCGAGACGTGTGTGCCCTGCTGTGTTCTGAGTGTGTTTTTCTTTTTTTTGTGCAGCGCTTCTTGCAGGTTGTGTGTCATGTCAAGGTCTTTCCTTCCATCTTTGTTACAAAATCCAACAAAGGCCTGACATTTGAGCTAACTTTAAGCTAAGTGCTTCCTAACTTTCAAAGCTGGCTGCAAGTCTCCGAGACAAGCTATGACTTCACTTGACTGGGTGCTTGCTTTGCGCCATCTAGTGGACTGAAAATGCCACTGATTAACTGATCACCTAAAAGTATATGTGTGCGCATTTTTTTTTTTTAAATAAAAGATCGATCCGTGCATTTATGGATTGATGCACTGTCGCCAGTGCCAAGTAATGCGATCCATCACTGAATCAATCTGTCAAAAACATTGTCTAAAAACATCTGCTTCTGCCAGCGTTTCAGTCAGCTTCGCCAATGGAGCCCAACTTAAGCCGACTTAGGCTAGCTCCGCACAACTTTGCTCAGTGCTCAGGAACTTTTACAAACCAAGTACGACTTTCACTGTTTATTTCCAAATGTTGGTAAATTTTCAGCATGTTGAAAATTTTCAATGAAAATGACATTCGCCAGCCAGCCTTGGCCAACGAACACCAACTATCATTAACTTTTACCTTTTTTTTTGCCAGCAGAGCCAGACATTTGCCAAAACGTCAGTAAACCTCGGTCCAAACGCTGTAGTGTGAATCCAGCTTAAAGGCATACAGGTATGCATGAGACAATTGCTTCTAACCAAATCACTTTTCAGTGAGGTGCAACAAATTTGAGCATATCTGCACGTAGAAAAACCCCACACAAATTTATGACAAAAAAGTTGCAAAATTCACATGAAAAGGTTGCAGATTTATTAGACAAAGTTACCAAATTTCACGTGGAAGGAAAACTGAAAAAAATCAAAAAATTTATGAGAAGTACATGTTTACATACTGTATCTTCAACGCTATATTCAACAACAATATCGAATATCACGCTTTCCTAATATCATGCAGCTCTACTTTTGGACGGAAAAACAGCCGTACTACTATAGTGACGAAATGGTGGTCAAGGTATATGAAAACATGGAGGGACCCGATCACGTCTTTGTTTACGCAGGCCAGAGTGGGTTCTTCAGCATGCACACAGAAAACAAAACATGTCCACGTAGGACATTTACATTAAACTGCTCTTATTTATTAACTATGAGCCGCCATGTAACAAAAGCCTGTGCATTAATATTAATCAACTTTATTTATAAAGCACTTTAAAAAGCAACACTCACTACACAAAGTGCTGTACAAGAAGAACACACATAAAAACATACTGTAAAAGCAAGGAGCAGGACACTAACACAAAAATAATATAAAACCAACAAGACAATATAAAACCCAGATGAGTAGAAACCACAGTCAATAGAATCAATAAAATAATAAATAAAAATCCATTTCCTTCAATCAAATCAACGTCTTACACCAAGTCGAAGGCCAGGGAGTAAAAGTGTGTTTTAAGACGGATTTTAAAGATGGACAGAGAAGGTGCTTGTCTAATGTTCAGAGGTAAATCGCTCTATAACCTGGGTGCCGTGATTGAAGAGGCAGTATGAAGAAGCAGTAGAAAGTTAAACAATTTTGATGGTGAATTGGATTTACGTGTTCAATTATAATAAACAACAGAGCTACAGTGCTGGAAATTTCACTCGTAGGAACGATCACGGTGGTATCACGCTGCAGCACACATCCAATCAAATCAAACCACCCAGCAGTGGCCTTTGTGCTTAATTGAGTGAGACGACAAAAGTCCTTACTCATTCAAACTAGAATTCAATTATGGTGACGGGCGGTTTTGTCCATCCAGAGCTCACGGGGAGAGGCAGCGGAGAGGAGGTAGAGGGGGAGAACGGGTAGGAGGAGGAGGAGCACTTCTTAACATATCGGCCAAGTCGCAAGCAGTTATGGCTGGGCTGCAGCATAATTCATGCTGAAGCAGCAGACAAAAACATAATCCAATACGGAATTCTGAGTATGATTAATGTGGAGAGTAGTCGATGCAACAGATTGCATTTGGCTCTCCAGCAGAAACCGCAATGAGGGCTCCCCATGTTGCTCAACAAGTATTTTAGCCATTTACTCACAGAGACGCGGACGGGCCAAACGCTGATGGAAGCATATGGGACCAAATTCTCTAAGAGCAATTTTGACGTCAAATACAGATGAATAGTTTTGGGCTGCTTGGGAATCTAACCAGAAGGAGCTCAGAGAGAAACTTCAAAACAATCATGTGCAATACATTACCAGCATGAGGCAAATTAAACACTACTTTATACTGTTGTCTGTGGAGAGTGGTGAGATTTCTGTTGCTCAGAATAAAGCTACTATTAAATATACAGTATAAGACAATATTTTTATTACAGGGACACTGGTATTTTGAGGATCAATTCCAATTCATGCATATCTTTAAAGCTCAATTCCAATTCCTACAATTCCTAATGCTCCAATTCCAATTCCTCGACTACTGATCAACTCTCTGTGACACCTGAGAACTGTAATGAGCGATGTGGCAAAACCCAGTGGCTACATACGTATCAACATGTCGACCTGCTCAAAAGATTTGCTCACGTTTTCAAAGGGTGGCTGGCCAGTGTGAGGGCCACCTAGATGCATGCGACAATAATCCCACAAAGTCTTGAAGGTGTGACTGCTTCAAAGCTTTCGCCTTTCAAGCTCACGTAGCTGATTCAAACAACAACTATTGGGTTAGTCTGATGAGAATTTTTGTTTAGGGAGGGTTAACAGAATGCATCTTTAGGGATCATTTGCCCTAAAATTAGGTTCAGTTTCTCAGCTTATAAACCCTTTCTCATAACACCCTAGTAGCCGAAAGTAGTGCAGTTATATTGTGTATAAAGACTTTTTCCACGTAACTTGCTTTCTAGCTTCTCAAAGCTGTTTTTATCCAGGCATTGTACTAAGCCAGCTGTGCTTAATAATGCTGCGGCTGTGCATGGGGTGTTGCTATGACAGAGGTCACATGACTGTAAGGGGTCTAAACATTTCCATAACCACAGGCACCAGCATCAGCAAGAAACAAGACACCGAGATCACTGAAACTGAAAACGGCATCGATCAGTTCCACCCTATTCATGACTCAATTCTAATTTTGACATTTAAAAAAAAAATGTCAATACCAGCTCCAGGTCCACTCAGAAATGACCCAACCCTGTGAAGTACAGCACATTCTCCACCTAGTTTAAACACCTCCTCTTCACAGCAACCTATTTCTTTGCATGTTTCCTTTTAAATGCCAAAAGAACTACAGTTTACCCAACCATATTTTATAGACCAAACTGATTAGTAAATGAAAAATAATCGATAGGTTGCAGCGCTACTCTGGACCTAAACTTAAATAGAGTGTAGCTCAAGGTAACAAATGTGCAACAATTCTGCAGAAATTTCCATCTTGTTTCTTAGAAATCTGCATATTTTTCCACATAAATTTGTGAGTCGTTTTAGGGTTATTGTTTTGGTTTTTGTCAAAGCCACGGTGGGCCCTGAAAAACGTCACTTATGAGAGGCAGGGGAAAAAAGTCGTAAATTACTTTAGACTGGGTGAAAAAAATTTTCACAGATTTACAAACTGAAAAAGGTGAACATTTACACACGAACATGAGGCTGGCAAATCAAAATCACAAATTAACAAGACTGAAAAGAAAAGTTTCAAAATTACTAAACTGGTGAAAAAAGTCGTAAAATAACTAGACTGAGGGGATAAAGTTGCAAATTCATGAGTGTGGGGGAAAACGTTGTAAATTTACAAGACAGAGAAAAAGTCGGAATTAAACATGGTGGAAGAAGTCGCAGATTAAGAAACTGGGTAAAAACAAGTCGGAAATTTATGGGAGGAAAAAGCAGGTGAAAAAGTTACAAATTAACTGAGGGAGAAGTTGCACATTTATGAGACTGGTGATAAAAGTCAAAGTCATAAGACTGGGAGGAAATGTCAAATTAACAAGACAATGGGAATAGTCACATTTACAAAACTGCCTTAAAAATTAACTACACTCCGGGGGGGGGGGGTCCACAAATTGATGAGACTTGTTAGAAAATGTCAGATTTTACAAGAATGAAAAATAGATGCAGATTTATGAGGCTAGTGGTGGAAAAAAGTTGCAAAAGTGGGCCAGACAGAATATTCCGAAGGGCTGTATCTGGCCCCCAGGCACCGATATTGGCACCTGTACTCTGGAGCCACAGGTTGAAGACCCGTGACTCAGCGCTACATGAAACACAGAAGGACCCAGCTTGGTTGGATTTAGCATTTTTTACTGAAATGCCGTTGAAGTTGCTGATTATTTACCTTGAAGGAGATCTCGTACTGCTCGCCTCCCCAAATCTCCAGACCTGTGTCATATCCTCCCAGCTCCCAAAACCACTTCCTGTCCACAGCGAACAGTCCACCCGCCATCACCGGAGACCTGCAGGACAACAAACACACACAGTTAGACCCAATTGAGGATTAAAAAAAGAGCGAAAACAATGATGGAATTAGACGTCTGTGCAGCTCAGATTTGACTACAAAAATCCTGTGAGGGGGTCTCGGGTCCCGTTCCGACACACTGCTGTACGTTTCATGTTCCCGAGCGTGTTTAGCAGCCCGGTGACACTCTGCTGCACACCACAAAACCAATTAACCCATCTGAACCTCCCGAGGATTCGGACTGGTATGACAAGCCCAGTAGTGCCAGACAACATAATGGTGCTCAGCTCAAGGTGCAGTGGGAGCGTCTCCCCGTGGTGCAGCCCGACGGAAAAAAATGCTGAGCAGCTCCTCATCGGGACGCCGCCAACAACTGGCAGACAACATGCGGGGGGGGGGGGCAGCAGAGAGGGAGACAAACAATCGTCCAGAGGGGGTTTGAAGTATTCAGCAATGAAAGGAAAGGAGGAGGCTGGATTATACCGAGACAGTTTAGAGTCTGAATCAAAGTCTGGTGAAGGATGTGTAGATATACTGGTGCATCTGAAAAAATATGAACAGCAAATAATGCAGTAATTTAAAGAGTAAAGGAGCCTAAACCAAGTACTGAATATACAAATGGACAATTTTCAGTTCTTTTTGTTATTCTTAGGTTTTTTTTTTAATAATTGGAGGCACAGATTTTCATGAGCTATAAACCATAATCACCACAGTTAAAACAAGAAAACAGCTTGTAATATTTTGCCTTATTTGTTAATTAATAGTCCTGAGCAGATTGCCGTGCTATCATGTGATAATGCAACGCCCCATTAAACGGCAACAATTTGGGGGGGGGGGATTGCGATTATTCGCGCAACTCTTGAAATGCAGGTGCCGTTTCCGGTCGGACAGTCTACGGTGACATTCAGAATAGAGAGTGAAGCCCGATTCACGGCACAAACTCCTCACTTTATTTAATTTAATTCTGTTCAAATCAGTTTGCTGGAGTATGGCTGTCATACTACGTGAACATATGGCCCGTATCAATCTTGACCTGGTCGCTGGAGAGAAAAAGAAGAGGCTTACACCACTAACAATGACGGCTAACGGGTAATTTGAGACGTTTTTACATGTCTTGTAAATTTTTAAGAGTTAAAGGACTGAATGACTCCAGAGGAGTCATTCTCTGGATCTTTTGGACCGGGTTTCTTGAGTTGTTTGATCAATCAAAGCTTTATTTATATAGCACCTTTCATACAAAAAGATGTAACACAAAGTTGTGTTGTCATTTTGACATGTTTGACTTTCACTTGAAAGCTTAAATAAACCTGCAGCTGCAGACAGCAAACACGTTTGTCCACTCCCATGCTAATAAGAGTATGAAAAACATGAAAAATAACAAGTTCAGGGTACATTACATAGACACCCCTCAAGCTTTTAATCGCGATTAATCACAAACACTCTGTTTTGGAAGATTCACTGTGATTTTTACTGTGTACGTTTTTACTGGGACGACTGCAACCGTAATTTCGTTCTACACCACTCTTCTGATGTAGCGCTGAATGACAAAGTAATCTTGAATCTTGATTAAAAATTTTAATCATTGCCCAGCACTATTCATTAACAATACAAAAGTTATGCGCAATTAAATAATTAAATTTCAAAATAAATTGCAATCATATTTTTATCCTGTAGTTTTTTCTATTTCAGCATGACAGGAGTTTTTTGGTTGCATACTGAAGATTTGCAAAAGAGCCCATATGGCAAGCTCTTCTGTGAGAAAAATAAGCACTTTTGTAAAAAAAAAAAAAAAACTGCTTGGAGACACATTATATAGATCAAGAGTAAAAAAATACTGGTGTCTACCAGTGGTGCCCATCAGCCTCTTTCTTTGCTGTTTCTTTGTTGTTCAGGTAAAGTTTATAGGGCATTTTGACACTGTGATCCCAAAACGGTGGCAGTTCATTGTCACAGGGCGGACAGGCCAAGGTCAACAATTTTGGCGAGCTTTTCTTGCTGTATGGTAATAGGGCATAGGGAACACTGACCTTCACCTCTGACCCCAAAGCCACAGTCAGAGGTCACGGTGTCATTGTGAAGCTGTGCACCAAGTTTGGTGACCCTAGCTTTACGTGCAAAGGAAATATTAGCCTTGACCTCCAGGGGTAAAAAGTTGAATTGTAGGATTAAACTGGGATGTAAATATTAGCAACAAGCATGTTTTTCCCTCTTAAAGGTAGAATATAGAATAGAATAGGCTTTATTGTCATTGCACAGTTACAAAGTACAATGAAACTGTGGGTGCTCCACCAGGCTACTGCACAGTAAGTATGAAAAAAAGAAGATATAATTAAAACACAGAGTTGCAAAACACACATTTGAATAAGATAGCCCAGGACTATAAAAATATACACAGATTAGGTAGTGACTTCACAGATGGATCAATGTGCATGAAAAGTGCAGAGTGCAAAGACCGGTGAGATTTTGTGTTTTTATGACAATTAAAGTTCCTCAGTTCTGTGCATGTGAGCGTTCGGCGGGAGGGGGGGTGGGCCTCTGACTGTTTGCAGTTTGGATGGCCCAGGGGAAGAAACTGTTTGTCAGTCTAGAGGTGTGGGACCTGATTGATCTGAACCGTCGTCCAGAGGGACGCAGGTCAAACAGGTGGTGGGTGGGATGTGAGGGGTCTCCTGTGATGGCCTTGATCTTTGTGAGACAGGAGGATCTGGAGATGTCCTCCAGGGGGGGGGCAGAGGGCCACAGATGATTTTTTGGGCGGTGTTGATGACCCTTTGCACAGCCTTCCCATTCTCAGTAGTGGAGCTGGCGTGCCACACTCCCAGACAGTAAGTGAACACACTCTCCACTGAGCAGCGGTAGAAGGCCAGCAGGATCTTCTGATCCAGGTTGCTCTTCCTCAGGACACGGAGGAAGTGCAGCCACTGCTGGGCTTTCTTCACAGGGCCTTGGTGTTGAGAGCCCAGGAGAGATCAGAAGAGATGTGGGTGCCCAGGAACCTGAAGGTGGGGGCGGTTTCCACGCGGTCTCCATTTATGAGGAGGGGGGTGCGGTCCTATCTGTTCTTCCTGAAGTCCATAATAACTTCTTTGGTTTGTGGACATTCAGTTTCAGGTTGTTTGCTTGGCACCACAACAGCAGATTCTCTACCTCCACCCTGTATGCCTTCTCGGCATCATCAGTGATGAGCCAAGGTTGTGTCAGCCGCACACTTCATGACGGTGGTGGTCGGAATACAGTCAAAGGTGTACAGGGAGTACAGTAGAGGGATTAGCACGCAGCCCTGGGGGGAGCCAGTGCTGAGTGACAGTGAGGAGAAGTGGTGAGGGCCAAGTCTGACTTTTTGTGGGTGCTTGGCGAAGAAGTTTTTATCCAGTAGTAAGTGTGGGGGGAGGGGGGGACTGGAGGTGGTGCAGTTTGTTGATCAGAATGTCCAGGATGATGGTGCTGAAAGCTGAGCTGTAGTCCACAAAGAGCATCCTCACGTAGCTCCTTGTGTGCTCCAGGCGGCTCAGCACTCTGTGGACTGTGGTGGCAATGGCATCTTCTATGGACCGGTTTGCCCTGTAGGCAGTTCCCCCCCCCCCTTTCTTTCTTGTAAATTTGTAAGGATTATTTTGTTAAAATTGTATTTCTCTCATAATTTTGCCATTTTTTTTTCTGCAGATTTGAGTTTTTTCTTGGTCAAAATCGCATGGAGCCACAGTCACTGGTTATGGGAAAAAAAAAAAAAAAAAAAGAGCTGTCTGTAGTTCTGCAGCCGCAGGTTTAAGACCCCCTTGGGGTGACTGTATGCTTGAGTGGTTCGCTGCAACCATGCCTGGAGGGGGAGGGGAAGAATGAAGCGTGTGCACACAAAGGCATAAAATCGTGGTGCAGTGCTGACTGAAATGCAGTGGGCAGACCTCCGTCAGAAGACAAAGCAGAAACAATGGTGGCTGCAGGGTGGCACGGCAGCAGTGTGGGTTCTCCATGAGTGTGAGTCTGAGTGTGTGTGGACTGTGGTCAGTGGAGTGTGTGAGCTTAGCAAAGAGAGTGTGGGCGCTGATTTATGGGGTGGCGATTGTTAGCTCTTGTTCACCGGAGGGAGAAAACACAAACGCTCACGCACACACACGCACGGACACACACATATACACAAAGAGAGAGTCCCCGGAGTGGAAAGAAACTCAACAGATTTTTTTTTTTTTTTGGGGGGGAGGGGGACAGTCAGCAGTGAAAAGTCACAAACCAGTAAACAGGAAGAAATGTTGCTGCCAGTTAACGTTGATTTAGCAGAATAATAGCAGTGTGTTCAGCTACAAGGCAAATTCGTACGAGTTCACAATTTTTTGCATTACCCTCTGAGACCAGATGTAATTCACTACAGTTTACCTTATTTGGGACCTGTGGTGAATTTTTACCAATCCTTGTTTCTTATCTGCTATTTCACAGCAGCTCCCAACCAGTTAGCCAGATTAGCTAGCACCGTCTCCTTAAAACCTGTTTTGAAATAATATGCTGTACAGAAAGTGTCGCAGCCAGTAGGTGATTCGAGGGACGGAGCCATTGCCCTTCCCAAACAACATTTCCTCTTGCCATACAGTGCTGATATGCAGACTCAGGCGACCGCCCTATAGCCACGCTTCAACTCCACTGACGTGGCCAATTAGACTTGTGGAGCTATATGTGATGGCCTCAGCACTCTGCTTCAACCTCAGGCTTACAGAGCATCACCGCCGTGCTGATGTCCCAGTATGACGTCACTCCTCATGTGGAATACTGCATACTTACACAGCCCTTAGTTACAACTGTAAACCTTTCCCGACTGTCATAGGGTGAGGGGTCAGCATGTCATCCCAGGATAATATCAGATTTTTTACTCGTATCAGCATCAAACTTAGACGGCTGCAATGATAACATCAGAGCAGTGCATCACTCACACACACGACTGCTTCTTTTTTGAGGTCAGCCGGAGCAAACACAAAACCCTTCACGTTGACTTAGGCTGTATTCATGGGAAAGTACTGTAGTCATGTGGCTGTAGTCATGGGAAATGTACGGTCGATACTGGGAAAGTTAGATGAGCTAGCGGCTATCTCCCGTTATGATAGCACATACCGGGAGTGCTCTCTCCTTTTGTTTACTGAGACGTGGCTAACTGAACTAGCAGCAGATGCTAACATTGAGCTGGAGGGTTTTCACATGATACGAGCTGACCGAACACCAGACAGTGGCAAGGCTAGGGGCGGTGGAGTGATAATGTATGTTAACAACAACTGGTGCAGACCGGGACATATCACTGTTAAACAACGACACTGCAGCAAAGACATTGAGTTGCTAGCTGTTAGCATGAGGCCTACATATCTCCCGAGAGAACACTCACACGTGATCTGCATTGTTGTTTATGCAAATCCGACGGCGAACGCTGGGACAGCACGTGACGTCATCCATTCAGTAACCAGCAGGCTGCAGACAGAACACCCAGATGCTCTTCTCCTCATCTCAGGCGATTTCAACCATGTTTCACTGTCTCCCATTCTACCCACGTTCACCCAGTATGTCACATGCCACACTAGAGACAATAAAACACTGGATTTATTCTACGCAAACACTAAGGAGGCGTACACCTCTTCACAACTCCCCCCACTCGGGAGATCGGATCACAACTTGGTTCATCTCCGGCCGGTGTACAAACCCCTAGTGCACAGACAACCTCCGGCCATGCACACTGTGGAGTTATGGTCTGAGGAGACAATGGACACCCTAAAGGGCTGTTTTGAAGCCACCGCCTGGAAGCAGCTCTGCGATCCACATGGTGAGGACATCGATGGCCTCATTCACACCTTCACGGGCTACCTCAGCTTCTGTGTGGACAAATCCGTTCCCACCAAGACCATACGGCGTCACTCAAACAACAAACCCTGGATCAACCCTGAGATAAAAACACTTCTGAGAGAGAAGAAGAGGATCTTCAGGTCAGGGAACAGGGAGATGCTGAAGTCCGTACAGAGGGAGCTGAGGAGAAAGATCAGAGAAGGCAAGGACAGCTTCAGGAAGAAGATGGAGGACAAGCTGCAACAGAGCGACATCAGCGGGGTCTGGAGAAACCTCAAAACCATCTCGGGGCTCCAGAATACCTCCCCCCAGGCCACAGGGGGCAGGGAGTGGGCGAACAACCTGAATCTGTTTTTCAATAGATTTGACCAACCGCCCTCCCCCCTGACTGCACAACAACCACTGCTGCCTCTAAAGAAATCAAGTCCTGCTGCCCACTCCCCACTCCACCAACACCCCCCCCACTCCCAACACACAGCCCCCCATCCTGACCCTGACCAGGACCCAGGTGAGGACGGAGCTGAGGAAGATCAAGGCGAGGAAGGCGCCGGGACCGGACGGCATCAGCGCAAAGCTCCTCAAGTCCTGTGCAGACCAGCTGTGTGGGATTGTGACGTATATCTTCAACATGAGCCTGAAACTGGGGAGGGTACCACAGCTGTGGAAAACATCTTGTGTGGTACCTGTACCAAAAACTTCCCACCCCAAAGACCTGAACAGCTACAGACCGGTGGCCTTGACGTCCCACTTGATGAAGACCCTGGAGAGACTGCTCCTTGCTCACCTCCGCCCCCTGGTGGAACCAGCGATGGATCCACTCCAGTTCGCCTACCAGCATGGCATTGGGGTGGAGGATGCGGTGATCTTCCTCCTTCACCGTTCTCTGTCCCACCTGGAGAAGCCCGGGAATATGGTGAGGATCATGTTCTTTGACTTCTCCAGTGCTTTCAACACCATCCAACCGATGATCCTGAAGGACAAGCTGCTGCGCGCAGGGGTGGACCAGCACCTGTCATCATGGATCCTGGACTACCTCACGAACCGGCCTCAGTTTGTGAGAACCCGGGACTGTGTGTCCGACACGATCATCAGTAGCACGGGGGCCCCCCAGGGAACGGTGCTGGCTCCCTTCCTGTTCACTCTTTATACTGCGGACTTCTCACACAACACAACACACTGCCATCTACAGAAGTTCTCTGATGACTCTGCGATCGTTGGCCTCATCTCCAATGGAGATGAAGCTGAGTACAGAGGGCTTATCCAGGACTTCGTGGACTGGTGCCATCGGAACTGCCTCCAGATCAACGCGAGGAAAACTAAGGAGCTGGTGGTGGACTGCCGCAGGCATGGGCAGCCCCTCACAGTACCAGTAAATATACAGGGAACAGACATCGAGATGGTGACATCCTATAAGTACCTGGGTATTCATCTGAACAATAAACTAGACTGGTCACACAATACTGATGCACTCTACAAGAAGGGACAGCGCAGGCTGTTCCTGCTGAGGAGACTCAGGTCTTTTGGTGTACAAGGGGCGCTGCTGAAGTCATTCTATGACACGGTGGTGGCATCAGCCATCACTTTTGGAGTGGTCTGCTGGGGCAGTGGCATTACTGCAGCCGATAGGAAGAGACTGAACAAACTGATTAAGAAAGCTAGCTCTGTCCTGGGGCAGCGCCTTGATCCGGTGGAGGAGATAGGAGAGAGAAGGACGGTGGCTAAACTGTCATCTCTGCTGGAGTCCGAGTTCCACCCTATGCAGGACATACTGAATGCACTGAGGAGCTCATTTAGCAGCAGACTACATCATCCCAGGTGCACAACCGAGAGGTTTCGTAGGTCCTTCCTACCAACGGCTGTCAGACTGTACAACCTAAGCAGGGCTGCTCGCAGAGATAGCAAAAAGACGTAACAAACTAATAGTTTTTTGAATGCAAAAGATGCAATAGACTTACACAATGGTCCCCTCCGGCATACAACTAGGAACATACCGGTCGCTATGGAGGGTGAGAATATGTATGGGCACATAGTCATACCATGTAGGATAACTAAGTAGACGGTTATGCTGTTTCATTCCATCTAGCAACAATGCTCTGCACTGTGTGTGTTTATATATTTACATATTTATTCCATCTAGCTACAATGCTCAGCACTGGGTGTGTTTATATATTTATATATCTACATATTATTCCATCTAGCTACATTGCTCCGCACTGTGTGTGTTTATATACTTGTATATTTATTCCACCTAGCTGCAATGCTCCGTACTGTGGGTGTTTATATATTTACATATTTATTCCATCTAGCTACAATGCTCTGCACTGTGTGTTCATATATTCATATATTTATTCCATCCAGCTACAATGCTCTGCACTGTGTGTCTGTGTGTGTGTGTATATATATATATATATTTTATAGTAATACGTACATTTGTATATTAGCTGCTCTTGCTTGCTTGTTTTTTTCTTGCCTTCTGATTGTTGCTCTGAGTGTTGCTATCCCTGTGCTGTTGCAATCCTGGAATTTCCCCGTTGTGGGACTAATAAAGGCTTATCTTATCTTATCTTATCTTATCTTATTCACACCAGGATAGTCCGGGAGTCTCGGTTCAACTCGGCGGGGGATGGCGAGAATTTTCACACCTTCGTCTGGTTCGGTTTGCATTCTCACAGCACTTCACTCAAGTGGACCAAACTGCTTGGACAACGTCACGCAGTTAAAACAGCTGTTCGTTTGTGGCGCTGTAGCCAAAGCCACCACTGACCAGGAAGGAAAAAATCTCGGTGAAGAAGAGAAATCCGGCTCATCCATTGGCCAGGACCGGTGTTATGCCGAGAATTGCTCACTTGCCAAGAAATGCATCCCATGCACCAAACCTATAAAATGTAACACTACAGCCAGGCTTGTAACCATTTGTGCATTTTTAGAAGTAAAAATTGTTATTACCTCTTGTAAATTATCTTTAAATTATGTTCATTCGACGATGGAATGCAATTCTCGGCAAGCGAGCAATTCTCAGCATAACACCGTTCCCTTCAGTAAGGTGTTTATGCGCCACAACCTAATAAAAATGAAAAGCTCCGCTGTCAGTATAACCTCCCCGTGTCGCCATCATGTCGCTAAATGTTTTAAAAACATCGGTATTCTTGTGTGTAGCCACAAGCAGCTAAGAAATCTGGTTCTCAGACCAAATATCTATCACAGCCTGCATCTCACTCTTCACTACTCAAAGTCCAAGAAACTTTTCTCCTCGGTTTTCTCCGGTAAAAGTATTTCTTGGATACGCGCGATTGACTTTATTGTTATTTTCTACCTAAAATGGAGGCTGTAGAACCAGGAGCGCTTCAGCTGAATCAGGGTGTTGGATTTATTTACCCACGGATTCCTACCACAGACGTGCTGCCAGGAAACAGGGGCAACGTTTTCAGGCGAGTGGGAATTAATGTCTTTTCATGTATTTACATTGAGTTATAATGTAATGGTGCTGCGCGAAAAATTTGCCCGTTCACGTATGATGTGAAGGCACCTTTACAGTAAACAGTAAAGTAAATCTCTCTTCTCACTGTGTGTTGCTGTGGTTACACAAACGCAGAGGGGCACGTCCGCCCTTTGGTCCACTGGATACTCCGTTTGCATTCACACAGAAAGCGAAGCGCACCAGACTGCGTTTGCAAGCAAACCGAGACCCCCCCCCCTTTTCAGGGGGAGCAGAGTTCGCTTGTTTGGTGCTGCATCAGAGTTCCAGGCGCATTCAGACGGCGCCGAATGAATTTAACTATCCACGGAATACACACTTTGGTCCTGTAGTCCGGACCAATCAGTGGCCGTGTGAATGCGCCATTATTGAATGACAAACTGCAACACAACAAACTCCCCCTCTTTTTCCCTCCACTGACGAGGCACCAGACAAAAGCCCTGCTGGTGTGCAACACTTAATTTAAAATGATAATGAGTTGACCCAATCTCTCCTCACACTGCTGCTCCCGTGTTGCTAAGCAACTACTTTGTTTTGCTGCTGTATGGGAAGAGGGTTTTTTTGGGGGTGGGTGGGTGGGGGGTGTTGGCAGATAATATTTGATTGTTTTGTGAATATGAAACCTTTTTTGGCTAAAAATTCCCACCTTGGCAGTGTGTCTGTGGTATGTTTACAGTAGTTTAAGTCCACCACTAAGCTGCTGCCACTGACTTTTATAAGGAGATCAGTTTCCCTTTGGTTTCCTAAAGCTCCGACTGTATGCCGACATTCACAAACCAAGCGAACAGGGACAGCTTTTACAGATGTATCGTTTCCAGATATTCACGTCATCCACTGGTTGAAGCTGAGCATTTCCTTCTTGGCCATGGTGGTGTTTTGAAACTGGACATTACGGTGACCACCAAAAATCAAGTTTTGTTTTTCTTGTTAACATGTCTGTAACATGTGTTTATGACTTACAAGACATATCAAGAGTGAAATCACTCATATTTGTCATGTTTCTGTTTTGTTTTTTTTGCTGTGAAATTTCGGTTAAACCCCACCCCCTGAAAAAAGGCAAGTTTAGACGTAGCGTTTCTGGTGAAGTAACTAAAGCGGGTCCGTACTGTTGAGCCAATCAGAACTCTCTGGACCAAGTGAAGTTAGCTTTCAGGGCCAGTAAGCATTTTTGGACTGCTGCTTTAAAAACTTGACTCAAATTAAGATGGGTTTTACCATTAAACTGCTTTAAAGAAACCGATGCAGTTTCAGTCATTATCCCGGGCCACTGCGTAGACAACTGGGCATGTCCTTCAACTGGTAAGTCTTTTTTATTACCGGATTTATTCTGTTTAATATAGCGCTAGCAACTATTAGCCTTGTGGGATGTGGGTGGGCCTACTCACAGATCCTGGTGTGTGAAGGAGGAGGAAAAGTGAAAAGATTTTGATGCCAAACTGTAAGACAATGAACAGACTTTTTGTAGAAAAAGGTCATAAAATACTATTTTAGACAATGTAGATTTTATATAGGGGATTTCTACCTACCAGAGTGCATCTTTAAGAATAAAGGAGTAAAGTCAAGATGACGCTCGTAACAGTCAAACTAACATCAGGGCCAATCAGAAATTTGGACTCAAGTGGACTCCATCAGAGACCATGATTGCCTATGCCTTAAAATAACTTTTAAATCAGTTTTTGCAGCCTGATTGTGATGTCACCCGAGGCCACTACAGATCACCCGGCACTGTCACGAATAGGAAAATATAAGTCTGTGTTCATATGATCACTGAGACCAGGAGCAGAGGAGGATTAGGAGAAATAACGACCAACAGAACCACACAGCTGTTATGGTGATCTGTTCAGTTTATGATTATTGCAGACCTATATGAGTTAATACTGTGAAAAATCCTGTTAAATTTATTTAAAGGCTGACTCAAAAATTGTGGTGCGCTTTAATCTGAAGTCAGTTTAGCCCCTTATAACACGATCCTGGTGATTATCAGTCATTAGCATCAGGTAAGGAACAGACAGGCCATTAGCCAGACTAGGTTTCAGGAACTTTTAAGGATTCTTTTTAAGGCCGCCTGTTCAAATACACTGTATAACTTATGTATATATTTTATTTTTTGGGGGGAAGCACAGCATGT
This sequence comes from Pholidichthys leucotaenia, assembly GCA_020510985.1. Classification (NCBI taxonomy): domain Eukaryota; kingdom Metazoa; phylum Chordata; class Actinopteri; order Cichliformes; family Pholidichthyidae; genus Pholidichthys; species Pholidichthys leucotaenia. The sequence continues at coordinate 326,679,424 of CM035844.1, read as the reverse complement.
GAGACCACGTCTTGTTTCTTGGTTTGAGTTGTTTGGCTGAGGAGTTCATGAAACATCAAAATAAATCTGCTGACAACAATGATTTTCTAAAAAAAGCCGAGAGAAAAATTGCACACACAGACACATATACACTCACTCCGGATGGAAGAGACAAATTGGATTTCCAGAGTCCGACTGCAGACTTCAAGCCAGCGTGTGGCTCCACTGAATTAATATTGACCGGCATTGACTAAACTGACCCCAAACGTTCAAAAACCAGCCAGAAAAAAATGCAACGCGGTGAGTAAAATCCTGGGCTTATTATTTACCTCTGTATGGATAGGAAACGTCTGTAAATATTGACACCTGTGGGGAGTCATTTTCTCACAGTAATGCATCGAGGAGTGACACTGAACCAACCAATAACTGTCTGAAAACTGACAATCGTTAGTTTTGTTCCAATTATAATGATCTTCTCTTATTCTTTAACCAACTGACAGAAACTTTCAGTAACATATAATCTTTGTGTCCAATAGAGCAGGATGCAAAACCCCTTCAGGCACACACCATGCTACCATATTTGCCCTGAATGGTGAATGGGGCCTTTATTTAATCCAAATGCAAATGTTCGGTTTTCTATTCTCATCGTTTCATTGAGAAAATGGTTCCTATTTAACTTTTCTCTGGTGGAGGGTTTAAGACTTACCTTCCATTAAAATGTATTTTTAGCGTATACTGTATATCTTAATATATGTAAGATGAATCCTGTTGAGCCTTATAAAACTTTAAAAGAGAAAAATAAGTATATAGGCTTCCTCACACAGACATAGATAAAGTGGATTTAAAATTATGCCTCTTTGCACAGCGGACTTCTGTCAATATTCATTATTTTTGAGGTAAGGTTACTTGTTTTTTTTGTTGTTGTTGTTTTTGTTTTGTTTTTGTTTTTAACTTTGAGGGATATTTTGTTACGCATTTGTTTGTTATATAATTTGTCAGGTTGCATACCTTAAAACAAATGTGGTATAAGTGTGGTCTTAAATGTGGTATAAGAGGAGGTTACATGGAGAATCCTGTTTACCGGTAAAGACATGGGGCCGAGTCCGAGCGTCTGACAGTTGGTCGGTCTTGCAACTTTTAAAAGAAAGAAGCTTAAATAACTCTTAACATGCTGTAAAACAAATGACCAAACTCCTCTGGCTCCAATACCTTTTAAAGGATGATCAGAGTTGTTTAAAAAACTATAAACAGCTTAAAAAGATGTGAGCCTCTGATTGGAGTTGCTACATGAGCTTCAAAGATGGAACTGCCGTCACACTTCTGTAACATGTGGTCAACTTGTTTTTCCGGCCACCTTCAAAACGGGTTTGGATTATCCATTATGGACAGAAATGTGTCCCCAATGAATTCTGAGTGTATTCAGTATCTCAGTACTTTGCCATCCCCAATAGTAGAGCTGGGCTAAATGACCTCAAATCAACATCACGATCAAATGAACGATTTACTTCAGTTTTCAGATCGACTGATAGACAGTAATATTCTACATGAATAACTTAATTTATCAGTAGATTATTGAAGTTATTTATAAGTATTATTTAACCCCTTGCACTCTGGTCAATTTCCCTAAAAACGCCAAAAAATAACGTACCCAAAGTAAATCAAAAGCTGTTCTTCAACCCTTTGCAGCATCTTCATGGGATTGGTCTCATTTAAAAGAAAACACTTTGAATTTTTTGGCAAAACAGTCAATCTCTCTAAGTGCTCCTGCCACCGAGTAACAGTCATCTAAACATACTGAACTTGAAGAAAATAAAGTTCGCCTGGGTGTTTTTTTTTTAGATACAAATGCTTGCAAATAAAACACAGCTTCAGATCCAGGCTGGAAAATGCAAAAGAAATGTAGAACCAAGTGTTATCCAGCTGAGGTCAAAATTTTGTAACAATACCACAAAAAATGAATATATTACACAGCTTTTTTCTCAGGTTGTTCCCAGGAGTTTTTGAACTGTGCCAAATTGTGCCAAATGGCACAGTTTGGAAAAATGTCTGTAACTTTTGAATGATTCAATATAGAAGCTTGATCTTGGGCTCTAATGAAAGGTGACACTCAGGGCTGTGTGTGTGTGGGGGTTGTTTATTCATTCATTCATGAATGAATGAACAAACAAGCCCCACACACACAAAGAAGCATGCCACGTAAAAAATGTGTGGCTTTTTTTTACAAGAAAAAATAACCTACAGTGCAATAAAAATTATACTAAAATATCTGCAATGTAGAGGATAACAACCCCCCCCCCCCCCCCCCCCCCCCGCTGGTGAACATCTGTTCCTCATTGTCAGACGAACATGACGCTGGTCCGCTTGTTACGACTCGTGGTTCTGGTCACGCGACCTGGTCAAACCATGATTCCATGATTGCGGTTTTGCGCTTCCATGACTGCGGTTTTGGTGAACGATTTTTCAAAACAAATAACAGTAGTAATAAAAAAAGACTGGCGAACGCTACCGTTACACACAGCGGCTTACACAAAACAGGTTTTATGCACGTGACGCACGCTTTCAATCGTCGAACTTCTCTGCTTCAATTGGCTCGTTGTATTCGCAGTCGTTGGTAGGCGGGTCCTTCTTGCTAGGTTTTCAGTCATTGGTTCTTCAACGTTTCAGAAACCCAATTCAAGGCTCTTATTAGTCGAATGAGCGGTCAATCAAATCTAAACCAATCAAAGCACTCCTTTGGCTTTCTGTTCGTGGCTGTGTCTGTAGTGGAAGAACGGAAATGCAGCTTTTTTTTTTTTCCTGTGCACTCTGAGACGCACAGTGTGCACTCGGACGCAGAGACGTGACCGCCCGCGGTATCCCGGAGTGCAAGAGGTTAAGCTTTACTAATTTTCATCCAACAGAGAAAGAGAGATTAAACTTATTGTTAAAAATCTCCTCACTTGATTTTTTTTTTACTAAAACTCTCAACTCGCAGCACTTAGTTCATGATTTTTTTTTTCCATATAGTAATAGGACACTGAAGCAGCTAGTGCTAACAGTGCAGCTCTACACAACCTCAACTGATCTACTAGTCTAGCATTAGCAGGTTTGTTTTTAGCAGGATTAATCCGACGAAAGAGAGAAGTGAACCAAACAGGAAGTGCTGTGACCCCTCTTCTCTTTCCATGCTATTGCCATCCATGCTATTGGATAGGACTGAGTGACTGACCGAGAATTAAGCATGGGTGGTTTTGCTTAATTCTCGGTTAATCACTCAGTCTTATCCAATAGCAATCCAGTCACAAAAAATAAACTTCAATGTCAGGTGGAAATGTGTGAAAGGTCGAAAAACCATGTGAAGATTCACTTTGAAAGTGATATTGATGAAGGTTATTTATACAAACGTTTCCTTGATGCAACAAGGAGCCACTGCAGACGGGCAAAAGAGCCAGGTGCAGCACCGCAGCTGCAAGTTGAAGACCCTTAGTCTAGAATCATTTAGAACTAGCAGCCTTTCAAACTCCTTTTGTGTTTCCAACGCTCTGTATCAATGACATTCATCCCTCCCCTCCACTTCGCCCATTTCCCAGTAATTACAGGCGAATATTTGGAGATCTAAAAATGGCATCCGGGATGGCCCAGCCGACCGGTGTCAGCTTAACTAAATGGTCTGCGAATATCCCAATTCAGATTTAACTGGAAACGCTCAAACTGACTTTCTCCATTTCAGCTGGCTGACCTTGAGTGGAAAAAAAGCCAGAGTTTGCTGCTAAATGAATCGGAGAAGGGATGAAGAGCGAGACAGAAGAAGTTAAGAGAGAGGTGATGGCACTGACAAAAGACACGGTGACGGAGGCATGAGGACGGGGAGAAACTCACACTCCACTGTGCGCGCGCACGCGCACACACACACACACACACACACACACACACACCCCTCAGAGATGGATTTTCGCCGTCCCACCGCGCCTCGTTCTCCGCTGCGGCAATGTCAATCAGAATGAGAATGAAAATCTTTGAGACTCAAATTGGATTTGCACTGATGAAGGTCATTTCATTGGCCAAGAAGAGTAGGCTAATTCACCAAATGAGGATTGATTCCGACTGTTCCGCAGCTCATTTTTTCCCTTCTGCTTCAGTTTCTTATCCTCCTGCCTGACAGTACGAGACGTTTTTTCCCCCTCCCAGGACAGACAAATAGTTTTTGGCATCCAAACACAGACAAATATCATCCAACTCATCCCTCAGGCTCAAAAATGATGTCTAGTAAATAGTCTGTCCTTTATACTTTGATGTCCTAAAAAAAAAAAATCCCTCTTTCGGTGAAATAGGTTCATACAGAGGAGAAATGAGAACGTGTCAGTTCATACAAACTAGTATAACTGGGGTCTGAAATCTGTGGCTCATTAAAAACAATAAAAGCCTGACAAATTTGCAAAAAAAATGCACATTTATTAGGAAAAAAATGTGCAAATTCCTCCGTCCCCAAAATTAAAATATAAGTAAATATGTTTATTAAAAAGAAACAATACAGATTTATAACATCAAAGTTGCAAACTGATAGGAAAAGGTTATAAATTGATGGGGGGGAAAGCACATTTACAAATAAAAGTTGCAAATTTATGATCAAAGGCAGAAATTAAGGAGAGAAGTTTTAAATTTATGACAAAAGAAAGATTTGAGTGAGGATGCTATTCCCCCTTGTTGGCAAAATGACCCCAAAAGCGCCCTCCCCCCCGTTCACCTGCCGTCCACATCCCTAGGTATAAATCGAGGGGGGGACAAGGGGGACATTGTCTCCCAACCTGGAAAAAAATACCCCCCCATACCATTCTATATCATGTTACAGAACTGAATGAAATGACTTTAAATCACCACTTCTAAGCAGAAAAGCCAAAAACTTTCACCTTTTTCCTCACAGACTTACAACTTTTTCTGATAAATTTGTAACACTCCATCCATCCATCTTCTACCGCTTTTCCGGAGGTCTGGGTCACAGAGGCAGCAGTTCAAGCAGTGAAGCCCAGACTTCCCTCTCCCCCGCCACCTGCTCCAGCTCTTCAGAGAGGAGACCAAGGCGTTCCCAGACCAGTTGGGAGACATAGTCTCTCCACCGAGTCCTGGGTCTGCCCCGGGGTCTCCTCCCAGTGGGACGTGTCCAGAACACCTCAAATGGGAGGCGTCCAGGAGGCATCCTGATCAGATGCCCAAACCACCTCAACTTTATTTTTTTTTTGTGACACTCCTCACAAATTTGCAATTTTTTTGTGGGAATTTGCAACTTTTTTCTGTAAGTTTTCAACTTTTCTTTATCATAAATCTGCAACTTTTCTCAGAAATTTGTGATTTTTCTTCTCAAAATTTACAACTTTTCATAAATTTGCATTTTTTTTTTGTAAATTTTCCTTTTTTGTAAATTGTCAACTTTTTTCTCAGATTGTAAACTCTTCTCAAGAATTTGACTTTTTTCCTCAGAAATGTGCTATGTTTTCTGTAAAATTTCATTTTTTAATCATTAATCTACAATTTCCTACAAATTTTAAACTTCTCATAAATTTGTAAGTTTGTTTTCCTAAATTTGCTATTTTTTTCTTGTAAACTTTCAACTTTTCCCTGTATATTTTCAAATTTTTTCTCAGATTTGCAACTTTCTCAAAAAATTGTGACTTTTTTCATGAGTTTGCAACATTTTCCTGTAAATTTTCATTTTTTAATCATAAATCTACAATGTTTTTCCTGTAAATTTTCACATTTTTTTGTCATAGATTTGCAACTTTTTTTTCTCAAAAATTTGTGACTTTTTTCTTCATAAATTAAAAACGTTTTCCTTGTCAATTTTCCATTTTTACCTCCGCCAAGCGAGGACGGAGGTAATGTTTTTAGTGGCGTTGGTTTGTCCATTGGTTGGTTGGACTGTTAGCAGCATGACTCAAAAAGTTATGAACGGATTTTGATGAAATTTTCAGGAAAGGTGTGAAATGGCACGGGGTACAGATGATTAGATTTTGGTGGTGATTTGGATCACGATATGGATGCAGGAATTTTTTGTATTTTATATATTAATATAGCGCTTCTCATGTACTGCCCCTTTAAGACGTGTCCACTGAGTTATGTGTGTGGCCACACCATAGGGCCACGCACCTCAGCAATCCGGAAGCCAAACACTGCAGAAAAAGTATTAGGGGGCGTGTCCAACAAACTCATTTTTTCTGCTGTGGGCAACCATTTTCTATTCATTCTCTATGTAGTCCAGCGTTTACAGTGCTGAGTGCCCTCAGCGCTGTAACACTTTGTGTGGTGGCCGCGTTTTGTCGCGGTGCTCAGGGCTGAAAAAAGTTCAACTTGTCAGACTACTGTACAGCTGCGCTCGTCAATGTCAGACCTTTCTAAGAAGCCAATCAGAATTAAGGAAGGGTGGGACACAGGACAGCAGTACAGGAAGACGACAATGGTAGGTGACAGTGGAAAGGCTGAACTTTGCTGCATTAAACAACCCGATACCCTTTGATCTGACACAAAGGATATCATAATCATTTAGCAGCAGACTACATCATCCCAGGTGCACAACCGAGAGGTTTCGTAGGTCCTTCCTACCAACGGCTGTCAGACTGTACAACCTAAGCAGGGCTGCTCGCAGAGATAGCAAAAAGACGTCACAGACTAATAGTTTTTTGAATGCAAAAGATGCAATAGACTTACACAATGGTCCCCTCCGGCATACAACTAGGAAAATACCGGTCGCTATGGAGGGTGAGAATATGTATGGGCACATAATCATACCATGTAGGATAACTAAGTAGACAGTTATGCTGTTTCATCCCATCTAGCTACAATGCTCAGCACTGGGTGTGTTTATATTTATATATCTATATATTTATTCCATCTAGCTACAATGCTCCGCACTGTGTTTTTACATATCTACATATTATTCCATCTAGCTACATTGCTCCGCACTGTGTGTTTATATACTTGCATATTTATTCCACCTAGCTGCAATGCTCCGTACTGTGGGTGTTTATATATTTACATATTTATTCCATCTAGCTACAATGCTCTGCACTGTGTGTCTGTGTGTGTGAGTGTATATATATATTTTATAGTAATATGTACATATGTATATTAGCTGCTCTTGCTTGCTTGTTTTTTTTTTGCCTTCTGATTGTTGCTCTGAGTGTTGCTATCCCTGTGCTGTTGCAATCCTGGAATTTCCCCGTTGTGGGACTAATAAAGGCTTATCTTATTTATCTTATCTTATCTTATAATCAAGATTTGAAAGCAAATGCTTGGAGGAACATGCCCGCACTTGTTGGCGTGCCAAGTGAGCATTTGTGCCTTTGTCATGGTCATATTTCTTACAAGTTTGTTGTGGTAGAAAACACAGATACTATGTGAATTTGTAGTTGATAATTGCAAAAAAAATGGTGTGATACTGTACTGTTGTGTAATATTGCTAAATAATTATGAACCTTGTCAGTAAACTAATGGAGAAAAGAGGAGGGAAAAAAACAAAACTGACCTTAAAGAGTTAATAAACCATGTTGATTTAAGGTGGAATTGCACAGCCCCAATGTATGGTCAATACAATTATGACAGTTTTGTTACCTCCGCCAAGGAGGTTATGTTTTCATCGGCGTTGGTTTGTCTGTCTGTCTGTCGGTTTGTTTGTTAGCATGATAACTCAAAAAGTTATGGACGGATTTTCATGAAATTTTCACAGATTGTCAGAAATGGGGTATCCTACAGATGATTAGATTTTGGTGGTGATCCGGATCACTGTCCAGAAGAAAACCGCCATTACGGAAAATGCCATTTTCGTCAATAACTACTGAACCACTAATCCTATCATTGTGAATCCAATTGCTAGTCATATGTTTTCATGGTCAAGGAATCTGAAAATGTACACACAAACACTGTATGGGGGGAACTGTGGCGCTTGGCGGAGGTCTGCGCTCTCTGAGTGCTTTTCTAGTTATTATTATAACTAGTACATACCCGTCCATGCCCGTGGAAACCAACTATAAGCAAGCTGAAGGGTCTCTTCCTGTCTCAGATGGCTGTGTTGTTCACAGTCATGCCTGCGGCGTATTGCTGGAACCTGAGGTGTTTCATGTTCACGGCATCTTTTCTGATGTGCAGCAGTTCTCCTCATTCTATTGCTCTCCATCTGGTGGGTCTTCTTCTTCGTTCAGACCACTGGTTTGAGGGATAGGTGCGTCATAATTCCAGTTCATGGGCAGGATCATGAAAATAGGTCTGAGCAAAAACTGGCTTTCGACCCTGTTCAGGAAGGCCCGTGCATGCCCATAGAAACCAAGAAACTGGAGCACCTGGAGAAAATCAGCACTTTGCTTGGCATTTTACACATTTGTAGTGTAGACTGGCATTCTTCAAGGTTACACATTTTAACTGTGTCAGCGCCTCTTTAAAAACAACATTGCTGAGAAAGCGACGCTTTTGCTTAGTTTCTTCATCTTGAGCAAGAATACGAAGACGGCTTGATCTGGCAACTCTGCTCGTGGCAACGTAGAATTGGCCATAGCTGCAGAAATCTGTTGTGCAGAAAACACGAACGCGCTGTAAAGACTGGCCCTGTGACTTATTCACCTTGCCAATTTTGAGCCATATGACATCATAAAGACGCATTAGTCTATGAGCCATATGACATCATAAAGACACATTAGTCTAGGCATCGTGACTGATGGTCTATACGACATCATAAAGACACATTTGTCTATATGACGGCATCGTGAGTCCTATGTTGCCTGATATCATCAGATCATCATAGGACATCATGCAGACATCATAAGGCGTTGTATGATGTGCTATGTCTATATGACGTCATACTTTTAGGGTCATCGTAGGACATCATGCATCATAGGACATCATGCAGACATCATAGGACATCAGGCAGACATCATAGGCCGTCCTATGATGTCCTATAAATGTGACAGACACACACATAGACACACAGATTTCTTGAATTTATAGAGTGATGTAATGTCGTGACTACATTATGTGACTATGTAGTGACAAATGTGACAAAAACATGTAGTCATATTGTTTTTGCTGCAGTTTCTCTGTCTATTAATAATAACAATAATAATAATGAATTGCATTTATACAGTATATGTTGGCCTTTCATTCAAATTTTCAGGAAAAGTGTGTAATGGCACACTGGACAGATGATTAGATTTTGATGATGATCTCAAAATGCATACCTCTGCCAAGGCTCTTATCTTCTCACAGAGCGTTAGCAACAATACTCCAAAACTACTGGACGGATTTGGATGCAATTTTTACCAGAGGTGGCCCTTGGGCTACAGACAAATCCAATACATTTTGGTGATGATCTGAGAATGCATACTTCAGCCAAGGCTCTTACCTTTGACAGTGTGTTAGTAACAATACTCCAAAACTGATGGACAGACTTTGATGCAATTTTCAACAGAAGTGGTTCTAGGCTTACACACAAAGCCATTACAGTTTGGAGGTGATCCATGAGGGACAGAAGGAGCCTTGGCAGAGGTCTGTGCTCTCTGAGTGCTTTCTAGTTTAATCATAAATCTGCAACTTTTTTCATAGATTTGCAACTTTTTTCCCTGTAAAAAAGGCCAGTAAACTAGGCCACTGGAGTGGTGGCCTAGTTGATACAGCATCCGCCCCACAACTGGGAAGCCATGGGTTCAAGTCCCGGCCAGGTCATACCAAAGACCATATATAAAAAAAAAAAAAAAAAAAGGTACTTCCCGCCTTCTAGCTTGGTGCTCAGCATAATAGAATGGGGGAAGGAGAAGTTGTATGTGGCGGCGCCTTGCATGGCAGTGACCCCTCTGATTCTACATATGATTAACACTGTAGATAGGAGAAACGTAATTTCGTTCTACTGTACACGATTGGCTGTATGGACTGAATGACAACAGAGATGGCGTCTTCTAAATTTTCACCTTTTTCTTCACAATTTTGAAACTTTGTTCTTATAAATTTACAAGATTGTTTTGTAGATTTGTCACTTTTTACCTCCGCCAAGGAGGTTATGTTTTCATTGGCGTTGGTTTGTCTGTCTGTCTGTCTGTTTGCTAGCACGATAACTCAAAAAGTTATGGACGGATTTTCATGAAATTTTCACAGATTGTCAGAAATGGGGTATCCTACAGATGATTAGATTTTGGTGGTGATCCGGATCACTGTCCAGAAGAAAACCGCCATTACGGAAAACGCGATTTTCGTGAATAACTACTGAACCACTAATCCTATCATTACCTCCGCCAAGGAGGTTATGTGATCATCGGCGTTGGTTTGTTTGTCTGTCTGTCTGTTTGTTTGTTAGCAAGATAACTCAAAAAGTTATGGACAGATTTTCATGAAATTTTCAGAGATTGTCAGAAATGGGGTATCCTACAGATGATTACATTTTGGTGGTGGTTTATTTTTCTATATAGCAGCAGAACACTTTTAAGAGTTTGTCGTTGTCAAACTTCACGCTGCCGCCCCCTCCCCCCAGCCTATAAACCTAGGGGAAACATTGCATGTCTTTGCATCTTTATTCTTGGAAATTTGTACAAACTTTACATTTGTACATTTGTACCTTATTGTGAACTGGTGAATAACACTGTTCATCCTTGTAAAAAAAATAAATTGCCTACTGCTTATGAAGGAAAAAAAATGTCTATTACTAATGTAACTAGAAAAGCACTCGGAGAGCGCAGATTTCCGCCAAGCGCCACAGTTCCCCTGGTGATCCGGATCACCACCAAAATCTAATCATCTGTAGGATACCCCATTTCTGACAATCTCTGAAAATTTCATGAAAATCCGTCCATAACTTTTTGAGTTATCTTGCTAACAAACAGACAGACAGACAGACAAACCAACGCTGATGAAAACATAACCTCCTTGGCGGAGGTAATTAGACCAGTTAAGTTTTTATATTTTGACTGATTTACCTTCATTTTGAGGCTCATATACTTGAGGAAAAAGTAGCTGTAAATTTAAAAAAAAATTCAATTTATATAAAAAACCAAAGTTTATTAAAAGAAAAGCTGCACATTTATATAACTTTAAGGTTGCTAATTAATAGGAAAGTTATAAATAAGATAAGCCTTTATTAGTCCCACAATGGGGAAATTCCAGGATTGCAACAGCACAGGGATAGCAACACTCAGAGCAATAATTAAGAAGATAAGAAAAATAAAAATAAGAGCAGTGGATATACATACGTACACATGGGCTGCACGGTGGCGCAGTGGTTTAGCACTGTGGCAGCACAGTTTTACCCTCGGCCGGGGGATCGCGGGGATCATGAGATCGTGGGTTCGATCCCAGCCCCCGACCAACGGTGAGCTGTGTGGAGTTTGCATGTTCTCCCCGTGTTGTGTGGGTTTACTCCGGGATTTCTCCGGTTTCCTCGCGCATACCAAAAACATGTAGGTTTAGGGCGCTCGCGCACGCAGCGACCGGCAGATCGGTGGCTTGTCACCAGACTGCAAACCAAATCTACCTACGGGTACAAATAAGTAACAAAAATAAATAAATAAATAAATAAATAAATAAATATACTAGAAAAGCACTCAGAGCGCATACCTCCGCCAAGGCTCCTTCCGTTTGTCATGGATCACCTTCAAAGTGTAATGGGTTTGTGTGTAGGCCTATAGCCACTTGTGGTGAAAACTGCATCAAAGTCTGTTCATCCGTTTTGGAGTATTGTTGCTAACACACTGTGAGAAGATAAGAGCCTTGCTGAGGTATGCATTCTCAGATCATCACCAAAATATAATGGGCTCCTCTCCAGCCCAAGAACCACCTCTGGTAAAAATTTCATCCAAATCCATGCAATAGATTTTGTGTAATCCAGCTGCACAAATACAAACAAAGCCCTTGGTGGAGGTATGCACTCTCAGATCACCACCAAAATCTAATCATCTGTAGGATACCCCATTTCTGACAATCTCTGAAAATTTCATGAAAATCCGTCCATAACTTTTTGAGTTATCTTGCTAAATCTCAAACAAACAGACAAACCAACGCCGATGAAAACATAACCTCCTTGGCGGAGGTAATAAATATATATACATACACAGTGTGGAGCATTGTAGCAAGATGGAATAAACAGCATAACCGTCTACTTAGTTATCCTACATAGTATGAATATGTACCCATACATATCGTCACCCTCCGTAGCGACTGATATTGTCCTAGTTGTATATACTGGAGGGGACCACTTGTGTAAGTCTGTTGCGTCTTTTGCATTCAATACTATTAGGTTGTCACATTTTTTTTTTTGCTCTCTCTGCGAGCAGCCCTGCTTAGGTTATACAGTCTGACAGCCGTAGGTAGGACCTGCGAAACCTCTCAGTTGCGCACCTAGGATGATGTAGTCTACTGCTAAATGAGCTCCTCAGTGCGTTCAGTATGTCCTGTATAGGGTGGGACTCGGACTCCAGCAGAGATGACAGTTTAGCCACCATCCTTCTCTCTCCTATCTCCTCCACTGGGTCAAGGTGTTGCCCCAGGACAGATCTAGCTTCTTGATCAGTTTGTTCAGTCTCTTCCTATCGGCTGCTGTAATGCCGTTGCCCCAGCAGACCACTCCAAAAGTGATGGCTGATGCCACCACCGTGTTGTAGAATGTCTTCAGCAGCGCCCCTTGTACACCAAAAGACCTGAGCCTCCTCAGTAGGAACAGCCTGCACTGTCCCTTCTTGTAGAGTGCGTCTGTATTGTGTGACCAGTCTAGTTTATTGTTCAGATGAACACCCAGGTACTTGTAGGATGTCACCATCTCAATGTCTGTTCCCTGGATGTTTACTGGTGCTGTGAGGGGTTGTCCTTGCCTGCGGCAGTCCACCACCAGCTCCTTAGTTTTCCTCACGTTGATCTGGAGGCAGTTCCGATGGCACCAGTCCAGGAAGTCCTGAATAAGTCCTCTGTACTCAGAGGCCGATGATCACATGGCATCATGGCAGTGTGTTGTATTGTGTGAGAAGTCCGCAGTATAAAGGGCGAACAGGAAGGGAGCCAAAACCATTGGGCCACTGATCTGTAGCTGTTCAGATCTTTGGGGTGGGAAGTCTTTGGTAGGGGTACCACACAAGATGTTTTCCACAACTGTGGTACCCTCCCCAGCTTCAGGCTCAGGTTGAAGATGTGCTCCACAATCCCACACAGCTGGTCTGCACAGGACTTGAGGAGCTTCGCGCTGATGCCGTCCGGTCCCGAGGCCTTCCTCGCCTTGATCTTCCTCAGCTCCGTCCTCACCTGGGTCTTAATGAGGGTCAGGTTGGGGGGCTGTGTGCTAGGAGTGGAGGGGTGTTGGTGGAGTGGGGTGTGAACAGCAGGTCTTGATGACTTTAGAGGCAGTAGTGGTTGTTGTGCAGTCGGCGGGGAGGGTGGTTGGTCAAACCTATTAAAAAACAGGTTCAGATTGTTCGCCCACTCCCTGCTCCCCATGGCCTGGGGGGAGGTATTCTGGAGCCCAGACATGGTTTTGAGGTTTCTCCAGACCCCGCCAATGTTGCTCTGTTGCAGCTTGTCCTCCATCTTCTTCCTGAAGCTGGCCTTGCCTTCTCTAATCTTCCTCCTCAGCTCCCTCTGTACGGACTTCAGCATCTCCCTGTTCCCCGACCTGAAGATCCTCTTCTTCTCTCTCAGAAGTGTTTTTATCTCAGGGTTGATCCAGGGTTTGTTGTTCGAGCAACACCATATGGTCTTGGTGGGTACGGTGTTGTCCACACAGAAGCTGATGTAGTCCGTGATGGTGTGAGTGAGGCCATCGATGTCCTCACCATGTGGATCGCAGAGCTGCTCCCAGGCAGTGGTTTCAAAACAGTCCTTTAGAGCGTCCATTGCCTCCTCAGACCATAACTTCACTGTGTGCATGGCCAGAGGTTGTCTGTGTACTATGGGTTTGTACACCGGCAGGAGATGAACCAAGTTGTGATCCGATCTCCCGAGTGGGGGGAGTGGTGATGAGGTGTACGCCTCCTTAGTATTTTCATAGAATAAGTCCAATGTTTTATTGTCTCTAGTGTGGCATGTGACATACTGGGTGAGCGTGGGTAGAATGGGGGATAGTGAAATATGGTTGAAATCACATGCGATGAGGAGAAGAGCATCTGGGTGTTCTGTCAGCAGCCTTTCAGTTACTGAGTGGATGACGTCACGCGCTGTCCCAGCGTTCACCATCGGATTTGCATAAATACCAATGCAGATCATGTGTGAGTATTTCCTCGGGAGATAGGTAGGCCGCATGCTAACAGCTAGCAACTCGATGTCTTTGCTGCAGTGCTGTTCCTTAACCGTGATATGTCCCGGTCTGCACCAGTTGTTATTGACATACATTATCACTCCCCCACCTCTTGCCTTCCCACTGTCTGGTGTCCGGTCTGCCCGTATTGCGTGGAAACCCTCCAGTTCGATGTTAGCATCTGTTGCTAGTTCTGTTAGCCACGTCTCGGTAAACAACATCAAGCTACTCTCTCTGTACACGCTCTCGTAGCGGGAGATAGCCGCTAGCTCGTCAGTCTTATTGAGTAGCGATCGTACGTTCCCCATAATAACGGATGGGAGGACGGGTCTGTACCTTATATTCCTCACCCACCGTCTTACTCCAGCTCGACATCCACGCCGTTTCCGTCTTATTTCTCCCGGTATGTCGAGTTTTTGCGTTAGCGTCGTGGGCCGGTTAAGTGCTAACAGCTGGTCTCTAAATCTATGGTGAAAAAACATTTTACTAGCAAAAGTTAGAAATTTATAAAAGAAGCCAGAAATTTATGAGAAAGACGTGTCAAATTTTCTAGAAAAGTTGGAAATATACAAGAAAAAAAAAAAAAAAAAAAAAAAAAAAGAAAGCACAAAACAAATTTATGGAAAAGGGCAGCGAAATGAGAAAAAAAATTTTTTTGAGAAATATTTTGCTAATTTATAATCCTATAATGACAATAGGTAAGGTTATCCTCATAATTTGTCTGATTTACCTTAAGTCTAAGGTTAATGTCTCCACACAAATTTTTTTTGGCTGAAATTTGCTCAAAACTGCTCTTTTTGTAGTAGAAGATACCGACCCATTCTACATACAAACTTCTTATGAAACCACACAAGTCACCACCTGCTGGCCAATAATCAGAATGCAGGTTTAAGGCATTCCCACATTATCTTCCCTTTCTAGATCCTGGGGTGTACAGTCGATGATTTAGGGTGCTTTCACACCTAACCTGTTAAATCTGGACTTTCAGACTTCTCAGTTTGGTTCAGACCAAAAATGAAAGTGTGAAACCTCACCCGAAATATGGTCCGGACCAAAGAGCTGAAATCTGGTCCAGCTCAAACTGAACCTTGATCCGGTTTGTTTGGAGTGTGAAAGCACTTTTCAGAAGGTTTCAGACTTTTGGACAAATACAGGTAGTTGAGGCAGTTATGGTCACAAAGATTCTTAAGAACGATGGGTTCAAAAGAATCTCCTAGTTCCTCAAATTCTGGAGTTCGCAGACAACCATTGAGGGGGGCATAGTTTCTTACAACTGCCGTTCAATTCACAAGAGGAACTTGAAGCATTCTTGAGAAATTAGGTGCTTTTCTGTCGTCCGATGGCGTACGATGTCGTACGATGGCTATGGTATACTTATTGCCATCTTAGGAAAAAATTTTTGCAACTCACAGCACTCTCAAGTAATTGGTATGAAGAGCTTACAGCTTTTTGCTCATTTTGTTGGCATAAATGTCGCACAAATGATGTACTTCTGCCTTATGAGCGCCTCACTACCACCTTAAGCATGCTGTACAACTCTCCGTACAAACAGGGATTTGTACAGTGTTTTCCTATAACTGCTGTAAGGGGCCCTCAAGAAACTTAAGATGTTCTTGAGGCATACTTGCGGCCAACATCTTGCGTAGTTCTTATGTTGTTCCTATGGGATTCGTACGGCCACCCTACCATGAGGGGTTTTCGTGGGGCGTTCGTAGAAATCATGGACAAGACCATCGACTTGACCACAAACTCACGGTCTATGAACGCTGGATTCTCCTACGGCCACCTTAAGAAGGTCATACAAGAAAGGGTATTATTTCAGAGTTTTATAACTCATTGACACTATCTTCAAGTGAAAATTCACTGAAAAGATTAAACTACTGGAAAGAAGATCTGCAAATTGAAATTTCAGAGGAACAATGGGAATTGGCTTGTACAGAAGCTCAAACCAAATCAATAAATGCACGCCTTAAATTGATACATTTCAAATGGTTAATGCGGATGTATGTTACACCGGAGGAGTTAAATAGATATAACAAAAATATACCAGATACATGCACAAAATGCATGGAAAGTAAAGGAACCCTATTTCATTGTTTATGGGAATGTAGATTAATAAGAATGTTTTGGGAAGAGGTGAGGGTAACAATTGAAAAAATAATCTCAAAACAAATCATATTGAATCCTAAACTGGTTTTGTTGGGTCTGTACCCAGAAAAGCATAATTTCAATAAAAGTGAAAGAACATTCATAGACCTCAGTTTGCTTAATGCCAAAAAATGTATTGCACTATTATGGAAAAAGACTCATAGACCAGATGTGACTCAGTGGTTAAGACAGATGTTAACAAACCTTCCATTAGAAAGAATAACATATATACTGAAATCAAAGGAAATTGTGTTTGAGAATATATGGAGACCTTTTATTGATTATGTAAAAAATTTAAACATAACTCTTGAAGAAGAAGGTGAATGATGTGTGTGGACCTTGTAAATTCCAAACTGGTGAACATAATATGTATACTTATGTATTGGATTGTCTAGACTAAACAGAGGAGCATTGTTGAAGACTTGATTTTGTTGGTGGTTGTTGGTGTTTTTAGTGCATTTTTTTTTTTTTGTAGTACTTTAGTGTTAGTGTTTGATTGTTTGTATCATGTTTGTTAAAAAAAAAAAAAAAAAGGTTCAATAAAGAGATTGTGGAAAAAAAAAAGAAGGTCATACAAAATGATCCAAAAAGCATTCGTACAGTGTTCGCAGCCATTTGTAAGGGTATTTGTGACCATAGCTTTAGTTAAGGCTTCGTGTCCAGAGCTGCAGAGCACACCTTGGAAGGTGAGTAGCATGTTTGCTAACTAACGGTTTGTGCAAACACCACAAACGTCATCATGACAAAAAGAGAGACGGATCATGTAAAGTGTAAAGTTGTTCAGTTCACTTGGAAAAGGAGCAGCATGAAACCAAACCTAATCAGACCAAATGTAGACAATGTAACAAAATATGATCCTTGGTGTGGACTTTTAGGTGTTAAAACGCCCTTAAAACAAAAATGGTAAATGGCGTTCACTTATATTGCGCTTTTTCTCATCTCCAGATGACCAAAGCTCTTTACAGATCCTGCTATCTACCCATTCACACACACATTCACACACTGATGGCGGCAGAGCGGCCATACACAGGCGCTGGCCTGACCCACCAGGAGCAACTGGGGGTTCAGTGTCTTGCTTAAGGACACTTCAACATGCACACTGTGTGGGACAGAGTGGGAATCAAACCACTGACCCTACGATCAGTAGTCGGCCACACTACACCTGTGCCACAGCTGCAAACAAAACAAAAATGTAAACTCACTCAAAGGGTTCACTGGGGTCGTCCTTCTGTAGCTCGGTGGGGATGGGGATCCGTTTGTAGTACATCTCCCAGTCAAAAGCCCCCCGCATGGCGTCGCCCGCCTGCATTTCATAGCCGAAGTTGTCATGGTCGATGACGTCAATCATCGGACACACAATGGTCTTCCTGTTTTGGGCGATTCGGTCTAGGAGACACAAAATGGAGGCAAAGTGGTTGGTGAGTAGATGATGAGAATACACAGCATCGCAAAATAGTATTGAAATTATTCTGTAGCTCAACAATTTTGACCCCAGATTCTTACCAGTCTTCTCCAACGTGGGTCAGCAAACTGTTTTTCCTCTCATAATTTCTCAGTTCTTTTCTTCTAATTTATTATTTTGGGGGTGAAATTAAGACACCTCATGGTTTCAAAATCAGAAACAACTTTACCCATTTTTATCTTAAGTGTATCATCAGTTAATCCACCCCTGCCAAGTGCATAGATTTAACAAAAGTCAAAGATTCAGTAGGGACGATAAAACAGGCTTTATATCTCTTTCCTCCTCTGCCATCTTCCTGAACTGCATTCATTTTTGGATAATGTTCATTAGTTTTAAAACCTGAAGATTTTGGGCCCTTGCCTGCAGTCTGTGACAATATCCATCAACTGTGACTCATCTGCTCTGTATTTGATTCTTTTTTTTAATTTCTGGCTTTAATAAACCACTGACAGCAATAATTTGATTGATGGATGATAATGGAGATGCCAGTTTTAAATGTGTTTCTGTAATAATATTAGGAGTCTGATCTATTCCCACAGTTTCAGCAGGTCACACAGAGAGGTATAAACACTTTACTTTTAATGAAAACTGTTTATTGCCTTTATGAGTTTGAGGCCTAATTTTCCTTTTAATCAAGTAAATTAGATAGTGGCTTGCTCTCACAGCTTCACATTAATAAAGTGCCTTCACTGCACTTCAGCTAAAAGACCAGATAGTCGTTGATTAACAGGAGAGACTTGAGTTAAAAAGCTGAAAGAAATCATTACATCTGCTAAGAGAATACAAATCCCAAATATCATTTGGTCTTTACAAACATCCTTTTTTAAAATCTAACAGTGATTCACATTCTTGTAGCTACAAAATGTTGAGCTCATGATATGTTCACAACACACAGCTGTGATATTTACATAACAGCTGCAAAAACAGATATGACGAATCACAGCCGTGCTGATATCCTGTAAGAGGTCTTGCATGATTATTACCTAATGATTTTCTGCTGGCAGTTACTGTAGATTAGGGAAGGGCAACTGGCGGCCCGCCAGTCTATTTCCAAAAATCAATTATTTATTTATATCACGTTTGGAACAGCATTCCTAAATGCAATTATACAGTCCACCAGCAGAGGGAGCTCTAATCGAAACCTAGGTGCCGCTCTGTGCGAGTGGTCAAGGCGAGCATGAGAATGATGGCGCCACAGAGATGCAGAGGGAGCAGTGTGCACCAGAAAATGTGTTGCAAGGTATGTATTGTACGCCTATTGCATTAATAGGCTGTAAACAGCAGTAAATGTACAAAGTAGGCTGCTTTTAAACAAGAATAAATGCTACAGCTTAGGAGCTGTGGCATTTATTCTTGTTTGGCAGGTGAAGCCTCATGGAGCTCAGAGGCTTTCCTTCCAATTGTGCAGAAAAAGATTCAAAGCTTTAAGGTGTCTTTCTAAAGAGCGCAAATGAAGCACCGACACTGTTTCAATCCCATGTCAGCAATAAAGGTTCAGAGACTGTGGTTGTTGTAATCTACTGATTTTTTCGTTCATTTATACCAGCAGCTCGAAGACTTTTTTTTTTTTATATTCCCCATTTTGGGAAGCCAGACAATTACAACTTCCAGCGCCACACGAGTAGGGTGCCTTTTGCAACAGCGGATCAATTTCTGCCTATTTCTATTACTATCTGGCTCTCTTGCCAATCTTTATGATCCAGTGTCACCTTTATTCCATCCAAACACGTAGATCGCCCAAATGTCTCCTGAGTCAGCGGACGGAGCCACTGTTTCTGGCAGGAGGCAGTATAACAGGGACCAACTGTTAGCACTCAACCGGCCCATGATGCTAACGAAAAAACTCGACATACCGGGAGAATTAAGACGAAAACGACGTGGGTGTCGTGTTGGAGTAAGACGGCAGGCAAGGAGTATAAGGTACAGACCCGCCCTCCCATCTGTCATTATGGGGAATGTACGATCGATACTCGGAAAAACAGATGAGCTAGCGGCTATCTCCCGCTACGATAGCATATACCAGGAGTGTAGTCTGATGCTATTCACAGAGATGTGGCTAACAGAACTAGCAGCAGATGCAAACATTGAACTGGAGGGTTTCCACGCAATACGGCCAGACCGAACACCAGACAGTGGGAAGGCAAGGGGCAGTGGAGTGATGATGTACGTCAATAACAACTGGTGCAGACCGGGACATATCACGGTTAAACAACAACACTGCAACAAAGACATTGAGTTGCTAGCTGTTAGCATGCAGCCTACCTACCTCCCGAGGAAATACTCACACGTGATCTGCATTGTTATTTATGCAAATCCGACGGCGAACGCTGGGACAGTGCGTGACATCATCCACTCAGTAACTGGCAGGCTGCAGACAGAACACCCAGATGCTCTTCTCCTCATCTCAGGCGATTTCAACCATATTTCAGTGTCTCCCATTTTACCCACGTTCACCCAGTATGTCACATGCCACACTAGAGACAATAAAACACTGGACTTATTCTACGCAAACACTAAGGAGGCGTACACCTCATCACCACTCCCCCCACTCGGGAGATCAGCTCACAACTTGGTTCATCTCCGGCCGGTGTACAAACCCCTAGTGCACAGACAACCTCCGGTCATGCGCACAGTGAAGTTATGGTCTGAGGAGGCAATGGACGCTCTAAAGGACTGCTTTAAAACCACTGCCTGGGAGCAGCTCTGCGATCCACATGGTGAGGACATCGATGGCCTCACTCACACCATCACGGGCTACATCAGCTTCTGTGTGGACAACACCGTACCCACCAAGACCATACGGTGTTGCTCGAACAACAAACCCTGGATCAACCCTGAGATAAACACACTTCTGAGAGAGAAGAAGAGGATCTTCAGGTCGGGGAACAGGGAGATGCTGAAGTCCGTACAGAGGAAGCTGAGGAGGAAGATCAGAGAAGGCAAGGACAGCTTCAGGAAGAGGATGGAGGACAAGATGCAACAGAGCAACATCGGTGGGGTCTGGAGAAACCTTAAAACCATCTCTGGGCTCCAGAATACCTCCTCCCAGGCCACAGGAGGCAGGGAGTGGGCGAACAATCTGAACCTGTTTTTTAATAGGTTTGACCAACTGCCCCCCCCCCAACTGCACAACAACCACTGCTGCCTCTAAAGACATTGAGTCCTGCTGCCCACACCCCACTCCACCAACACCCCCCCACTCCTAGCACACAGCCCCCCAACATGACCCTCACTAAGACCCAGGTGAGGACGGAGCTGAGGAAGATCAAGGCGAGGAAGGCGTCGGGACCGGACGGCATCAGCGCAAAGCTCCTCAAGTCCTGTGCAGATCAGCTGTGTGGGATTGTGGAGCTCATCTTCAACCTGAGCCTGAAGCTGGGGAGGGTACCACAGTTGTGGAAAACATCTTGTGTGGTACCTGTACCAAAGACTTCCCGCCCCAAAGACCTGAACAGCTACAGACCAGTGGCCCTGACGTCCCACATGATGAAGACCCTAGAGAGACTGCTCCTTGCTCACCTCCACCCCCTGGTGGGACCAGCGATGGATCCACTCCAGTTCGCCTACCAGCATGGCATTGGGGTGGAGGATGCAGTGATCTTCCTCCTTCACCGTTCTCTGTCCCACCTGGAGAAGCCCGGGAATGTGGTGAGGATCATGTTCTTTGACTTCTCCAGTGCTTTCAACACCATCCAACCGATGATCCTGAAGGACAAGCTGCTGTGCGCAGGGGTGGACCAGCACCTGTCATCATGGATCCTGGACTACCTCACTAACCAGCCACAGTTTGTGAGAACCCGGGACTGTGTGTCCGACATGATCATCGGTAGCACAGGGGCCCCTCAGGGAATGGTTTTGGCTCCCTTCCTGTTCACCCTTTATACTGCGGACTTCTCACACAATACAACACATTGCCATCTACAGAAGTTCTCTGACGACCCTACGATCGTCGGCCTCATCTCCAACGGAGATGAAGCTGAGTACAGAGGACTTATCCAGGACTTCGTGGACTGGTGCCCTCGGAACTGCCTCAAGATCAACGCGAGGAAAACTAAGGAGCTGGTGGTGGACTGCCGCAGACAAGGACAACCCCTCACAGCACCAGTAAACATCCAGGGAACAGACATTGAGATGATGACATCCTACAAGTACCTGGGTGTTCATCTGAACAATAAACTAGACTGGTCACACAATACAGACGCACTCTACAAGAAGGGACAGTGCAGGCTGTTCCTACTGAGGAGACTCAGGTCTTTTGGTGTACAAGGGGCGCTGCTGAAGACATTCTACGACACGGTGGTGGCATCAGCCATCACTTTTGGAGTGGTCTGCTGGGGCAGTGGCATTACAGCAGCCGATAGGAAGAGACTGAACAAACTGATCAAGAAAGTTAGCTCTGTCCTGGGGCAGCGCCCTGACCCAGTGGAGGAGATAGGAGAGAGAAGGATGGTGGCTAAACTGTCATCTCTGCTGGAGTCCAAGTCCCACCCTATGCAGGACATACTGAACGCACTGAGGAGCTCATTTACCAGCAGACTACATCATCCTAGGTGCGCAACCGAGAGGTTTCGCAGGTTCTTCCTACCTACGGCTGTCAGACTGTATAACCTAAGCAGGGCTGCTCGCAGAGATAGCAAAAAAACGTGACGACCTAATAGCAGGGATGGCAACAGGAAATTCTGATTTCAGCTGAAATCTAATTTGGTCGATTGACTGATGGGAGGGCCGGGGGGGCGCAGCCCCCCTGAAGCTGAAACGTTTTCAGTAAAACAAGTAATTTAGACTGAAAAAAAAATGATAAAAAAAATGAAATACTAGACTTAGATAAATCATTAAATTTAATGAAAACTTACTTTTTCTTCAATGTTGTCTCACTGTCTTTAGTCCAACATATTTAACAGTTCTATAAGAGTTTATTACACTATTTACACTGGTCACCAAGTCACTTCTAATGTGAAACTTTCTTCCTTTTGGCAGCAAGCTGTGTCAGTCTCTGAACTTTGAACTTCATCTCCTTTTCTGGTTTCTTCAGAAATTGTCCGAGTGTTTGTGTTACCTCGTCAAACTTTGAGCCAATTTTCACCTTTACCGTCACTTTTCTCTCAAGCCAATTCCATCAGAACTTATTTTTGACACTTTTGTCTATTTCTAGCACTGGTGACTCCTGATCCTTCGATAAAAATCTCATAATTCCGCTGAAAACAATACCGAAAGCTCAGAATTCCAACATGAACCAGGGATGTGATTTGGGGTTGGGGAAATTATCTGAAAATTTAACAGGGGGTCTGGTGGACACAGTCCCCCAGCGGGGTCCGGGGCAGAGCCCCAGTGGGGGGGGCAAGGGGGGCAAAGCCCCCTGAAGCTCCTGGATTTTTATGATTTTTAAGTACCAGAACTATGCTTAAATGACATAAAACAAACAGCTGAATGCCACTTATTACTGTATAATATTGACTTATGTTCCAAGAAGATAGCATTCCTAAAATATTCCAACAAGCATTATCCATCACATGCTTTAACACTTGATCAAATCAAAATCAGTTAATTTTATCTATTCCATAATAGAAATAAAATTCCAACATACCATTACGTTTTATAATTTCAGCATTCATTTCAGATCACCAGTTTCAATCTCCATTGAGTCTTGAGCAGTTCATTTTGCACAATCACTGATGTAGCCAAGTCTTAGAAATATTCAAAAGTTATGAGTCAATGTCCACTGTGCACTGTCAATTTCAAACTGTTTGGAATCATAAAAGTAATGTAACTAAATTGTTTTGCTATTTTTTTCTCCTCAACATCAATGTCAGGGCGCTGCAGGAGTTTTGGGGATGGTTAACTTTTATAACCGTTTCCTCCCCCGCGCAGCCCAGCTCATACAGGCGGACAGAGTCGACTGGACTTCTCAACGGGAGCAGGCGTTCTGAGGTTAAAACAGTGCTCACTACCGATGCCTCGGACACGGGCATAGCGGCCGTCGTGGAGCAATGCGTTGCCGGTTCTTGGCAGCCGCTCACCTTTTTTTTTTTTTAGCAGGTCTTTGCACGACAGTGAGCGTAAATACAGCGTGTTCGACAGAGAGTTAATGGCTCTCCACCTGGCCATACGCCACTTCCAGTTCTGCCTGAAAAGGCGCACCTTCACTGCGTTCGTGGACCACAAGCCGCTAACGTACTTAACGTACTTTATCTTCCTGGAAGATAAAATTAAGCAGAATTCGGTGAATTACCGGAAAAATCACATCCCTGAGAACAAGCCGCCATGAATTTTTGACAAAGCATACAACGAGCCATTTGATTGGTCCAATCGTTTGCAACTATCCAATCGCAGGGCTGTTTACAATACAGCAGTAGCTTGAGTACATAACATCTGGGTTATCGCAGGAGACTTGACCCGGGGAAGCGCTGAGCGCTTATGTAATCGTGTTGATTTTCGCTAAAATCAGTAACAATAAGGTATCTTACCCCCCCTAAAATTTTCTCAACGGATTTAGACGATTCACAGAAATGATCAATTTGAAAATAAATCGGCGGTAATCCGCGGATCGGTGGAAAATTGCCATCCCTGTAATAGTATTGAATGCAAAAGACGCAATAAACTTACACAATGGTCCCCTCCAGTATATACAACTAGGACAATATCGGTCGCTACAGAGGGTGACAATATGTATGGGTACATATTCATACTATGTAGGATAACTAAGACGGTTATGCTGTTTATTCCATCTTGCTACAATGTGCCGCACTTTGTATATATATTTATATATTTATGTGTATGTATGTATATCCACTGCTCTTATTTATATCTTCCGTATCTTCTTAATTATTGCTCTGAGTGTTGCTATCCCTGTGCTGTTGCAATCCTGGAATTTCCCCATTGTGGGACTAATAAAAGCTTATCTTATCTTAATTACCAAGCCCACCTAAATACAACTATTTCTCAGCCCCTCCAAACCCACAATGAATCCAACAGCAAGCTAAGCCTCATCATATTTCCCTTTCTTCCTGGATTTTTTTGTTAATTATCGTCCAGAATTTCTCTTTGCTCATCATTTTGAAGGAGAGAGTTTTCAAAGTTAAGTCATGATATAATTTTATCCATCCATCTTCTAGTGCTTAATCCTTTTCGGGTCACGTTTGGGGGTGGGGTGGGGGGGCTGTCATCTGCTGGTGTTGGTCTGTCTTTTATCAAGTTAAAAGTCAGCACAGCCATCTACCATAAAATTTTAGAGCACTTCATGCTTTCCTGTGCTGATAAGCTTTATGGAGATGCGGATTTCATTTTCCAGCAAGACTTTTGACACCTGCCCACACTGTCAAAGGTACCAAAACCTGGTTTAATGACCCTGGTATCACTGTGCTTGATTGCCCAGTAAACTCTCTTGACCTAAAACCCATAGAAAATCTGTGGGGTACTGTCAAGAGAAAGATGAGAAACACCAGACCAAACAATGCAGATGAGCTGAAGGCCGCTATCAAAGCAGCCTGGGCCTCCATAACACCTCAGCAGTACCACAGGCTGATCACCTCCATGCCACGCTGTATTGATGCAGTAATTCATGCAAAAGGAGCCCCAACCAAGTATTGAGTGTGCACATGGACATACTTTTCAGTCGGCCAACATTTCTATTAAAAATCTATTTTTTCTTATTGGTCTTGCATTGCATTCTAATAATCTGAGATACTGAATTTTGAAATCATCAAAATTAAAAGAAACAAATGCTTGAAATATATCACTCTGTGGGTAATGAATCTATATATGAGTTTCACTTCTTGAATTACTGAAATAAATTAGCTTTTCAATGATATTCTAATTTTCTGAGATGCACCTGCATACTGTATCTGTACTCGACAGTAAGCACAACTTAGTATTGCAAGGGAATCCAAAATATTTTGCAAGGCAACACAAAAGTAACCACCCAAAAACAATCTCATGCTGACCCTTAGGGGGTGCCGTAAGACACCCAATTAATGCACAAAAGCATTGAAAAGGGGACATTGTCATTATAAGCCTACCTTCAAGGTGTACAAATAGAATTTTTTTTATTTTTTGCTTTTAAATAGAAAAAGAAATGGTTTTTGAATTTTTTTTTTTTTTTTGTAAAATTCAGCTAAATGCTACAAAAAACACTCTTACAGCAGAACTGAACCAGAAACATACAGAACCATGGGACTGCTAAATCGTTGCATCCTTACTAAAAAGAATGGTGTGTGTATCCATCCATGACATGCTCATTCACATCACAGCAACATCCTCCATGTCTACATAGGAGATGATCCTAAAAGCGTTTTCCTCACCCAGCAGTGGGGGCAGCCAGTTGACGTTGGCCTCACAGTGAGAGTCCAGGAAGGTGATGACCTCTCCTTTGGCAGCAGAGGCTCCCAGCAGGCGAGTCCTGATCAGACCCTCCCTCCTCTTGGTCCTTAGGATGCGGACCTTCGGGAACCGTACCATGTACTCCTCTAAAGCCACCTTAAGGTGCTCTGTAAAAAAACAAAGGAGTAAAATATGTAAATCAGGACCTGCTGGCATTAAAAACAAAAGTTCTCCACTGATTTCAGACCCTCCCTCGTAGGCTCTTACAAAGAAAACTGAACCATTAGTTGCTTCCATCAAATGCGACATCTGCGGCGGCCACATGTTCGGGACCAAAATGTTCCCCTTCAGGCCTCTACATCATAACACACACTCACCCAAAAAGTTTCTATTACTTACTTTCTCTGTACTTGTCCCTCTTTTTTCCCCCCATATCTTTACTGCAGTCATTAGACAGAATGTTACCCTCAAGAGGAAGAACCCAACTGTGAGGAATGAAAACCAAATTAGATCAGCCCCTCCCTCACATGTGCTGTCATAAAGCCTTTTGGCAAAAGAAACACAGAGATTCCTCATCATTTTACCAAAAAACTCATGATGCCCCATGGAGTGTTGATGGTGGTGGTGGTGGGGGGCCTTGCCTCCAGTGAGCCCTTCACTTTATTTCTATGGAGAGTGTATTATCGTTTTAGGGGTTTATTTTAGTGTTTTGGGGTTTTTTTAGGATTTTTGAGACATTAGATGGTCTACAAAGTCAAACAGCCCGAAGTCCTGAATAGGAGTTCTCCTCTCTCACAGAAAATGGTGCCGTGTTTGAAATGTCCACTTGATCACTACAGAATGCAGAAATTGCCTGAAATGTTTTGTCTGGATCTGTTGCTCCCTTCTGTGACCATCCCGTCATTGCTTAACAGACCTGATGCAAACCTGTCTCCTGGATAGTCTGGCATGCCCTCTCCTGGGAGGAGAAAGTTTCCCACCGATTCTCACAGTTGACAAGCTGTAGTCACCATAAGCGTAAATCATAAACTTTTAATATCAATCTACGTAAGACTTTGAAGCACCAATGCTAAATGCAAAAAAAAAAAAAAGCTTCCAACTGTGGAACATTTCTTGTAAATCAGCATTTTTTTCTTCTAAATCTGCAACTTTTCCTCATAAATTTTCAACTTTTTTTCCCTCATAAATTTTCAACTTTTTTCTGTAAATATATTTTTTTTAAATCTACAACTTTTTGCTCAAATTTGCAATTTTTTTCTTTTAAATTCACATCTTTTTCTTTTAAATTTGCAGTTTTTTCTCAAATTTGCAATGTCTTCTCATAAATTTGCAATGTTTTTCCTCATAAATTTGCTTTTTTTTAATATAAATCTGCAACTTTTTCCACATAAATTTGCTACTTTTTCTCATAAATGTGTAACTGTTTTCTTTTAAAATTGCTACTTTTTAAATCAAGTTATGACTTTCTTGTAAATTTGCTACTTTTCATAAATTTGTACTTTTCTTCTCATAAACTGAAAATTTTGTCATGTAAACATGCAATTTTCTCCTAATGAATTTGCTACTTTTTCTTGTAAATTTAATACCTTTTTTTAAATCATAAATGTGCAACTTTTTTGTTGTAAATTTGTGACTTTAATAACATTTTTGTTTTAAAGGGTTTGAACTCTTCCCGATAACGAAAATCGGGGCCCTTAAACGCAATACTGCATCGGGTCCTGACTACCTATACTGTCTCCGTCATCTTTAAGCTGGAGAAAATGTTCTGTTTATTGCGCCCCCCCCCCCCCCCCCCAATGGTGGCATGAAATATCCACAGTTGATAATACATCTCACGTCATTTAGACCTCTTTTGTTATTTATTCCTGTGACAACTCGGGTACTGGAACTGACAACATGGCTGGGCTTGAGACATGAAAAGGCACGACCATGAGGTTTATGGCTCTTCTCCGTTCTAGACCACCTTGTTCATTTCCACAGTTGATGATACATCTTGCACCATTCTGGTGTATATTGTTATATTTTAGCCGAAATATCCAGGTAAATTTATTGGCCACAGCTAAGATTTCTGACTGATTTTGAGATTGACCTACTGGATACAAAGAGAGAGCAATCTTCTAGCCAAGCCTCTACAATGGTCATTTGTCAATATTCGATGTAGTCTATCAATCCTTCATCATCATCATCATCATCATAGCAGTCTGTCGGGGGTGACAATGACTTTTTCCATTTAGGTCTTGATAGACACCCATTTTCCCAGCTGGATCACCTGCCAACCCTGATCATATATTTTAGTCATTCATGCTACTTTAGCTTAGTTAACTATAGTTTAATTGTACTCTGGGCAGCATAGCACCTCAATTAGCAGAGTCAGCCATTCATTCATTCATATAACGCTTTATTTGAGCTTTTAAATGCCAACGTTCAGCCAGTATTTATTAGTATGTTACCTAGTCTAACAACTGAGGCTAAAAGCTAATATTCACCCTAAAACAGCATCACCATCAAAACAAAATCTCAGAGAAATGCCACAAGAGGAATGGTGTGGTGAATTGGGGCTTAACATTTACAGCCATGGACAAAATTGTTGGTACCCCTCTGTTAATGAAAGAAAAACCCACAATGGTCACAGAAATAACCTGAATCTGACAAAAGTGGTAATAAATAAAAATTCTATGAAAATTAACCAATGAAAATCAGACAATGCTTTTGAATTGTGGTTCAACAGAATTATTTTGAAAAACAAACTCATGAAACAGGCCTGACAAAAATGATGGTACCCCTAGAAAAAGATTGAAAATAATGTGACCATAGGGACATGTTCAACCAAGATGTGTCCTCTAATTAACATCACAGGTGTCTACAAACTTGTAATCAGTCAGTCGGCCTATTTAAAGGGTGACAAGTAGTCACTGTGCTGTTTGTTGACATGGTGTGTACCACACTAAACATGGACCAGAGGAAGCAAAGGAGAAAGTTGTCTCAGGAGATTAGAAAGAAAATTATAGACAAGCATGTTAAAGGTAAAGGCTATAAGACCATCTCCAAGCAGCTTGATGTTCCTGTGACTACAGTTGCACATATTATTCAGAAATTTAAGATCCACGGGACTGTAGCCAACCTCCCTGGACGTGGCCACAGGAGGAGTCGGATAATATAAATGGTAACAAAAGAGCCCAGAACAACCTCTAAACACATTCATAGTGAACTCCAAGGTCAAGGTACATCAGTGTCAGAACGCACCATCCGTCATTTGAGCCAAAGAGGACTTCATAGGAGACGACCAAGGAGGACACAACTGTTGAAAACAAATTATAAAAATGCCAGACTGGATTTTGCCAAACTGCATGTTGACAAGCCGCAAAACTTCTGGGACAATGTCCTATGGACAGACGAGACAAAACTGGAACTTTTTGGCAAGGCACATCAGCTCTATGTTCACAGACACAAAAATGAAGCATACCAAGAAAAGAACACTGTCCCTACTGTGAAACATGGAGGAGGTTCTGTTATGTTCTGGGGCTGCTTTGCTGCATCTGACACAGGGTGTCTTGAATCTGTGCAGGGTACAATGAAATCTCAAGACTATCAAGGTATTCTAGAGAGAAATGTGCTGCCCAGTGGCAGACAGTTTGGTCTCAGTCGCAGGTCATGGGTCTTGCAACAGGATAATGACCCAAAACACACAGCGAAAAACACCCAAGAATGGCTAAGAGCAAAACATTGGACTATTCTAAAGTGGCTTTCTATGAGCCCTGATCTAAATCCTATTAAACATCTGTGGAAGGAGCTGAAACATGCCGTCTGGAGCAGGCACCCTTCAAACCTGAGACAAATGGAGCAGTTTGCTCATGAGGAGTGGGCCAAAATACCTGCTGAGAGGTGCATAAGTCTCATTGACAGTTACAGAAATCGTTTGATTGCAGTGATTGCCTCAAAAGGTTGTGCAACAAAATATTAAGTTAAGGGTACCATCATTTTTGCCCAGGCCCGTTTCATGAATTTGTTTTTTAAAATAATTCTGTTGAACCACAATTCAAAAGCATTGTCTGATTTTCATTGGTTAATTTTCATAGAATTTTTATTTATTACCACTTTTGTCAGATTCAAGTTATTTCTGTGACCATTGTGGGTTTTTCTTTCATTAACAGAGGGGTACCAACAATTTTGTTCACATGTGTATATGCCATAAATAGCCTGCATTTCAGAAGAACTCCTTCCCTATGTATATAATGGTACTGCAGTAATTAAACCAGAGTTGTTTTGACTAACTTTGAAGAATAAAACACACAACCCAAGTTTTACCGGACTGAACTGTTGGTCTTAAATGTGACAGCCATGCCACATCTGATGATTTTGGGTCATTTTCCAGTTGCAGCGACACAATAAATGTCAACCTTAAAACAGCAGAAATACACAGGGGCGCAACAGAAGGTGACGCGTGGAGAGAGGGCAGCTTCAGAGAAAGCATCAACCAATCAATCACTCAGTCTTAGAAAGGGACTTTTTCTTTTCTCCAATCCTTCATCACAGCTGCCTTTGACAGAAATCTATCCGGCCCTTAAATGGAGCTGTTAAATCTTTCTGCTCCAACACTGACAGGTCAATAAATATAAAAATGAAAAACAGATAAATAAATAATAGTGTCACACTTAAGGTCATGTTCCACTCTGTACTCGTCTACTGTGACTATGTTTCCAACATGATGCAGGAAATAAAAGTAAAAAAACAAAACAAAACAATGAACAAAAGGCTAACAAATAATAACATAGTAAACTATAGATTAAATCTGTGGAAAGAGCCATTTTGGGACATTTTTATCCAAAAGAATCATCACGGAGCCATAAATCATAATACAAGACTTCTCTCACATTGAGGATTTTTTAGTCCGAACCAAACTGAAAAGTCCAAAAGTCCGGATTAAATGGATTAGGTATGAAAGTACCCTAATTTGCAGAGTTATTTTTTTTTTCCAGGTACATTTCAGACATTTTCCCCCTCATAAAATGTTATTTTTAAAGTATTTTTTATTTCAGCAACATTTCTAAATTATATCAGATAAATTTGTGGATTTTTTCCTCAATAGTTTGTCACCGTTTTCACATTGAAAAAGCTAGATTTTCACTAAACTTTTAAACATCTGACACAGCTTTCCCCCCCACAATCAAATACTTCCTGCCCCAGTGGACTGTCTCGACTGTTGACAGCTCTAATCCTCAACATCTTGCTGAAACTCATTTGCATTTCTCCACATCTTTACTACAGAAACTCTATCAGATTTAACATATGGTGCATACCAGCGGACGGGAACAGGTCCAGACACGATGCAAAACGAGTGCATTTAAATATAGAGGCAAATGTGATGTTTAAATGCCCGTCTCCACCTCATGGACATGAATTCCTTCTCCATCTGTCTGCTGGAACACAAACATGCTGCTGCTTACAATAAATCTGCAGAGGATTATGATTCCAGCTCCGTAGCAAAAATAATAATAATCCTGAATGTCACCATTAGTGCGCAAGATAGCCACAAGAGCTTAAATAAATGATGATGTAAAAGGATTCAGAATGTTATCAGTTTTTTCCATGCATTGCGATGTGCACGTGAATGATTCTGATTCTTACATATTAATTGGTAACTTAACTAATTTTGACAGAACGAAAAAAAAGCGGAACACTTTAAATGCAGAAGTTAGTGCCTGCCCGGACGGTCTGTGGCGCAGCACACAACAGAGACGTGTGAAGCCCGGCACAAACTCCTCATTTTATTTAAGTCTGGGTGCTCAAATCAGTTTGCTGGAGAATCGCCGTCATGTTATGTGGACATATGGTCCACAGACTACATCTGACGCACGTGTGTGAAACACGGCTGTGTGGCAGATAGTTTCAGGGCTTCACCTATACAGCTGCATCTAGAAAGAAAAAACAGGGAACCTCCAAAGACAGCAGGTAGGAATAATTCTATTTTTCAGCAGAAGTCTTGAGGTGTGCTCAGAACAAACGCAAACACCAAATTTTTTGTGCAGCACAATTATATGTTAACTGAATGTAAACGCGTGAACGGACATCAATTCATCATCTGAGTGAGTTGCAGATGGGCGGAGCTACTAACTAACTAACCTGCACTTATATAGCGCTTTTCTAGTCACAAAGACCACTCAAAGCGCTTTCATTAATACTAACCCTCTATTCTAAGGGCCTATAGGAAACAGATATCTAGGGACAATTTAGAACAGCCAATTAACCTAACATGCATGTCTTTGGCATGTGGGAGGAAACCGGAGAAATCCCGGAGTAAACCCACGCAACACGGGGAGAACATGCAAACTCCACACAGATCACTGTTGGTCGGGGGCTGGGATCGAACCCACGATCCCACGATCCCCACAATCCCCCGGCCAAGGGTAAACTGTGCTGCCGCAGTGCTAACCACTGCGCCACCGGAGCTGCCTTTATAACTTCTGCAGCTGTGTTCTACCGGCTGTG
Organism: Pholidichthys leucotaenia; assembly: GCA_020510985.1. Taxonomy (NCBI): domain Eukaryota; kingdom Metazoa; phylum Chordata; class Actinopteri; order Cichliformes; family Pholidichthyidae; genus Pholidichthys; species Pholidichthys leucotaenia. The sequence continues at coordinate 326,646,812 of CM035844.1, read as the reverse complement.
GAAATCCCCAAAACACCATCATGTTTGGGTTTACATTATCCGATGGGGCTCTCACCTGGAAAAACTGTCCCTGCCCCCAAAACTTCACCTGCATGATGGTTGTGTACAATGCTAGCCTGCTAGCCCTCGTTAGCACATCCGTGGCAGGAGTCTGTGGGTAACTCCGACACTCTGATTCAGCTGCAGAGCTCCCATGATGGCGGAATCTCGAGGCTAGTGCTACCAAATTTCTTGGACGCACGAATGCCCAAATTCCCCATGTTTACATTAACTTTACATGAATTTGCATTGCATGTTTGGCTCTGAATGCATCTTAATATTTATGTATATATTAGAAAAAAGAGATGCATCAAGATGCACCTTTTGGAATCTATTCTGGCTCGACTCGTGAGATGCCTAAAGATTCCCACCCCGAATAACAGGGTGCCTACGACAAGGGTCTACAACCTGTGGCTCTGGAGCCAGATGTAGTTGCTCTTTAGCTGCACTCGGTGGCTTTGACTAAAAGGGAAAAAAAGGAAGTCTACAAGGGGAAAAAAGTTGCAAGTGTGCTAAAAAAAAAAGGCACAAATTTATGATAAAAAGAGGCGAATTTAAAAGAAAAAAATAGTAAGTGGGGTGGCTGAGTTTGAAATTTCAGTGTCATCATAACCCCAGTCTGGACTTTTTCCATAATCCTGCAAATGGACAACAGTAGGGATCCCTGTAGCCATCATTACAATCTAATCTAAAGGGTTCATCCTTCCACTAAATTTCATCAAAATCCATTTGGCAGTTTATGCTTAATCCTTCAATTGGACAGACAAACAGCAGTGAAAACAAAACCTCGTCGGCAGAGGTAATGAGCCTGAGTGAATGACAGCTGTCACCCAGAGTCAAACAGCATCAAAACCCAGCATCGCTTCCTCAGACACACACGGCGGCCCAGAGAGATTGGGCGAGTGTTTGGATAAGACCAGATTCAATCAGACGTTATTAAAGGGGAGCGAATTAGAACAGAGCGGTAATCTGGAGCCGAGTGAGGGCTGCTGTCAATCTGTCACAGAGGTCTCTGCTGCTTCATCCCAGCGGCCCCGACAGACACGGAGCCCGTCTGAACAAGTCTGGCTCAAGACAGCACCGCCGTCTGGGCTAAAGAAAGGAAGGCTTCAGGGTCGGGCTGACGATGAACGTTTGGAGAGTTTAAATGCGTCATCCAGCTGTGGCTTTTCCCTGCAAAACTTTTAATGCACGTGGAGGGAGAAAAAACTAAAAATGGGTGCACTACTAAAACTAATAAAATTAATAAAAACAGGTACAGTATTTTGATTCAGTTATGTACTGTAATCAGATTTGACATTTTCTTGCATTTGTGACTTGATCCCCTCAAATTTTATACTTTTCTCTTGTAGATTTGACTTTTTTTTATCTTAAATTTATGTCTTTTAATAAACATGAGATTATTTTTGCAAAAATTTGTGAATGTCTCTATAAATTTCTAGGTTTTTCACCAATATATGATTTACTTTGCATATGCTGAACATTTTTTTCACAAAAGTTTGTGACTTTCACAAAGACTTTTTTTTTTTTTTTTTTTTTTTTTTTTTTTTTAAATCAGGGGCTTGTGACTTTTCTCCCATAAACTAGTTATTTTAAATTAGATTTGTTTTCTTTTTTTTCTGCATAAATAAAAGTATTTTCTCACAAATTTTCCGTGTTCTCCATGTACATTTCAGTTGTGGTTTTTGGGGGGGAATTTTGCACATTTATTTATTATTTAAAATTGCTTTCATGATTTTAACATTAATTAATTTGCACCTTTTAAATAATGATTCATCAGAGAACAAATTTATGCTGCAGTATTTGAATTATACATTTTCTCTTGTTATGTGAATCAGATCTTTTTCATGGAAATAATTTCCACATTTTCTTGCAATTTTTCCCAACAATTATGTCAGTTGTTTTACATAAATTTTCAACTTTTTTTTCCCTCAAACATTTGCATTTTTCCCCACATAAATTTGTGTGATCTTTCTCTTAAATTTAACCATATTGTATACAGCGAAGTCTGGGGAAAAAAGTAAATTACGTATGAATGTGGACTCTCCTAATTATTCCATATTCTAATGAGTCATGTGGGCATGAATACATGCTGCAGGGTTCTGACATTGGAATAATGACTGTGGGGCTCCAGAGGGTCAATGTCACCATTAGAGAAAAAGAGGCCTTCACCTCTGCAGCGCTGCAATAAATCAGCCCATTAGCTATTAACCATCAGGAGACTGATTCAGGCTAAACTTTTGCCCCGCATGCAGCGATTCTTACATAACCCCCCAATGACAGCCAGTAAAATTAAACAACGGACATTTGCATTTCATGTAAAGCACATTCAGAAGAGGAAAAGGTTACTGCGTCTAATTATGAGTGGCTAATTTGACCTGAATAAATTGGAATGTGCCTCCTCTGGTTTACTGAAAACTGCAGAAGCTATAAATCACCCTAATGAGACGCATTAGTCATTATTAGAGAGTGAAATCCGGGACATGACGAGGGTTCAGACATTATCGATTCCCGGGTCACTTCCATTTACCAAACAAAAAACAATCGCTGCCCTCCCTCCGCCTGGTTCATGTGCGAGGAACGCTTTGTGTCTTCCTCAGAGTCATTCATTAGAGTTTAATCAAAAACACTAATGAAGAAGTCACAGTTAAACTTTACCATAACACACAAAAGTCGTCATTTTGAAGCGTTTTAAAGGTCAGCTCAGCATTTACTTCACACAGTTTAACTTTGGAAGCAATCTTTGAAATGAACATCACTCCCATTTCACACATAAATGAAGTCATACCCATCTCTATGCCTTTATTTTTTTTCCTGTCTTTTCGACTATGATCAGCGTTGATCATCAGTATTGCATGATATTGTCGAACAGCATCAGCTAGCAGAACAGAATTTGAATGGATCAGACACTGGACTGACGGCTCCATATTCCAACAGGATCTAGTGTGTTCAGCAGGGATGATAGAGTGACCTATCGCAACACTTGGCATCACACTGATGGATGGATCCCTAAACACATGTATGATATTAATTTTTTTTTGTTAATTATGCATATATATACAGTGTGTAAATGTTGCAAACTCTTGGGCGTCAATTAACCAATTCAGTTTTCCGTTCACTAGATGGTGCAAAGTATGCGCTGACTGTCAGGTGAAGTCATAGCTTGTCTCACAAGATTTGCAGGTAAGTGTGCTAATTAAGATAGCGGACAAAGAAACAACATCACAGAAAGAAGTTTAACTCAAATATTGGGACTTATGTTGTGGGATTTTATACCAAAGACAAATGGAAAGACCTCGACATGACAGTTACTGCAACCCCCACAGAGCAACACACACACACACACAAAGAAAACACTCGGGGAACACTGCAAACACCCACCCACCCCTCTCGGTACCACCAGGCGGCAGCATCGTTAGTGGGCCAGAGTCAATCCAAACCAGCACCAGGTAAAAGTCAATCAACTCTGTATACAATGACCTCAACAACGCTACCTCCAAATTCAGCGAGCCAAGAAGACCACAGTCCACCGTAGCAATACGTACATCCATACAGCGACATGGAAAACGAAGGTCCCTGCTCTGCTGCCACGGTGGTCTCCAAACTCCACCGAGAAGTGCAGCCCAAAGGCGAGGAATCATTAAATAAAATGGATGGTATTGCAATACTCTAGCAATAGTCTACCATGATATCACAATATTTAAGGAATGGTAGTATGGTGACAACACTACATCATGACTCAAGCATCGTGACCGCATCGTATTGTGAGGTGTCTGGCGATTCCCACCCCAGCTGACTCCTATCAGAACTGGTATCCGATACTGATATTGGATCGGTGCATCCCTGGGAAATATCCAACCATCCATACATTTTCTACCGCTTTTCTGGGAATCCGTGTCTTGGAGGCAGTAGTCTAAGCAGAGAGGCACAGATCTCCCTTTCCCCAGCCACCTCCTCCAGCATTTCAGAGAGGACACCAAGGTGTTCCCAAGCCAGCTGGCAAACACAGTCTCTCCAGCATGTCCTGGGTCTGCGCTGGAGTCTCCTCCTAGTGGGATGTGCACAAAACAACTCAAGTGGGAGGTGTCCAGGAGACATTCTGATCAGATGCACAAACCACCTCAACTGGCTCCTTTTGATGTGGAGGAGCAGCAGCTCTATTCTGATCCTCTCCTGGATAGCTGAGCTCCTCACCCTATCTCTAAGGGTGGACCCTGGTAAATAACTAAATTGCATTGAAAGAAAACAATAATTAAAAAAAAAATACCAAAAATATGCAGGCGACTTCCGGTTATGGCTGCCACGTAGGACGGACGTGTCTCGCTCTGCTCTGCTCCTGGAGAAAAAAAATCGGCAAATAACTCTCTCATTTGGGACAGAACGTATCCCAGCATTTGGGCGAGGATATGTCGGCGAAGCCTAAGGCTGGAAAACCAGGAAAAGGAAAAAGCGAGCCGCCGAAACAGTCCAAATTAACGGACTTTCAGGTCTGTGACGCAGTAAACAAAACTCCATATATGGCGGAGGAGGCTGGCGGCGGTGCGATGTCTGCGGGGAGCGGCGCAGATGCGCTGATGGCTGCCATGAGTTCAATGAGAGCGGACTTTTCCTCTAGATTTGATGGGATTATGACAGCGTTGGAAGGAATAAGAAAGGAATTGGGTGACTGTGTAGAACGAACGGCGCAGATGGAGCTCCGTCTCGCTAGTGCTGAAGATGACGTCACCCGTCTTCAATTAAAGGTGCGCACTTTGGAAAAAAAAAATAAATCTCTGGAAGATAATATTTTGGATTTGGAATCTCGGTCGAGACAGAATAATTTGAGGCTGGTGGGTCTTCCAGAGGAATCAGAAGGTCGGGACGTATGTTCCTTTCTGGAAAAGTGGATTCCGGAGGTGCTGGGCAGCGAGGAGTTGCAATCAGCAGTGGTTCTGGAAAAAGCACATCGTATTGGCCCACGGAGAGATAAGGGACCGCCGAGGACCTTAATTATGAAGTTTCTTAGCAACAGAGACAGGATGAAGATCTTCAACGCTGCACGTGCTAAAGGAGAGATTAAACACCAGGACCAGCAGGTGCGGTTCTACCCAGATTTGGCCACAGGAATCCAGCAATTGAGGAAGCAGTTTGATCCCGTACGTAAGGAGCTGCGCAACCTTGGGATTCGTCATGGTGTAATCTATCCTGCGAGACTGCTGACCACGTATGAGGGCAGAACCCACATCTTCAAGACCCCAGAGGAGGCGCAGGAGTTCATCAAGAAGATCAAAGAAGAAGAAGAGACTGGTGGGAGCTAAGCATGAACAAAATATAAGGTAGAATAATTAAGCATTTGCACAGGCATCTGACTGACTTGAAGTAAATAGTAAGTTTACAAAATATAGATTGTATTATATATTAAAAAACAAAACAAAAACAAAACAAACAAAAAAAAAAAAAACTATGATGTACAAAGTTGTTAAAAATTTTGGAGTTAAGTTGGAAAACTACAGAGGAGAGTTAATGTTACGTCATTAAAAGCAGTAGAGTTAGGGTGATTGGGAGGATGAAGAAGGAGTGGCTTAGGCTGTTCCCCGTGGGTGTGGAACGGTCGATGGCTATATCGGGAGACAGAATTTTTCTTTTGATTTTGGGGGGTTTGCCACAAGTGTGGGAAGGGGAAATTTGTTTGTGTGTAGTTTGTAGGATGAATGTTCAACCACTCATGTTTTTGCTTCTCTGTATGAGCATGTTTACACTGCAAGGTAATCCCAAACTCTCTATTGATCATGGACCAAAGTGTTAATCTTAATTTAACTTCATGGAATTGCAGAGGTCTACAAAATTTAAAAAAACTTAAACAAGTTATGAATAAAATAAAGGACATGGGTTCAAGAATTGTGTTTTTACAAGAAACTCATCTGATAGAGGAGGATGTTAAAAGAATTAGGAGTAGATGGCAGGGAAGTGTATTCACCTCTTCATTTTCATTCCGAGCCAGGGGAGTTATGACTCTCATACATAAATCAGTTCCTTTTCAGGTGAAAAATGTAATTGGAGACAAATTTGGAAGATATGTAATCATTCAAGGTTCTTTGCTATTAGAAAATATAAATCTTGTGAACTTATATGGTCCCAATATAGATGATCAGAAGTTCTTTGCTAATTTATTTCTCATCTTATCATCACTTACAGGGCAACATATAATAGCAGGGGATTTTAATTGTACATTGAATCCAGGTGTGGATAGATCAACAGGACTGGATTGTACGCAAATTGGATGTAGGATGACTATTAATCATTTTATGAAAGAATTGAGATTGTTAGATATATGGAGAGAAATGAAACCACAAGTTAAAGCCTATTCTTGTTATTCCAGTACCTACAAGACATTCTCACGTATTGATTATTTTTTGATTTCCACAGAATTAAGGTCCAAGATTCAAAACTGCTTTTATGATAACATCGTGATTTCTGATCATGCACCCTGTTGTCTAATATATGTAGATAAAAAATTGACAAAGGAATCAGGTAGATGGCAATTTCAGCATAAATGGCTTCAGGATGAGGAATTTGTCAAGTATATAGAAAAACAGATAGACGGGTTCTTTGACATCAATACTACACAAACATCAGCATGTGTAAAGTGGGAGGCTTTCAAAGCTTTTATTAGGGGACATATTATTAGTTATACAGGATCAAAATCTAAGAAGACTCGAGAGGAGAGAGCTAAATTGGAACATAAAATAAAAAGTCTTCAGGAAAAAGTGTATGCAGGAAGTGACCCAAGGTTGGAGAATGAATTACTGATTTTGAGAGCTGAATACGACAAAAAATCAGCGAATAGAGCTGCCTCGAGTCTTCTAAGATTGAAACAATCTTTTTATGAACAAGGTGAAAAATCAGGAAAATTATTAGCATGGCAGATTAAACAATTGGAAATTAAAACACCAATTACCAGTATTATAAGTAACGGACAGGTAGTTATAGATCCTTTAGAAATTAATAGAGCCTTTAGAGATTACTATGAAAAATTATATGATACCAAAAATGAACCTGATTTAACAAAACTAAATGGGTTTTTGAACAAACTATCTATACCGTGTATTCCAAATGAAAACAGGGAGATATTGGAGTCTAAAATTAGTCAAGAAGAAGTTGGGCTAGCCATTGATAATATGAAATCAGGAAAAAGTGCAGGACCAGATGGTCTTCCAGTTGACCTTTATAAAAAATTCAAGAATAAATTAATAAAACCTTTTTTGGAAATGGTTTTAGAAGCATTTCAAAATAATAATTTACCATCATACATAAATAATGCCTTAATTATACTGCTGCCAAAACCAGGTAAGCCCTCTAATAAATGTGAAAATATGAGACCAATAAGCCTATTAAACGCCGACCTTAAGATAATCTGTAAAATTTTAGCAAGACGAATACAAGAAATTTTACCAAATATTATTAATCGAGATCAGAATGGCTTTATAAAGGGTAGACAAGGCTTCCATAATGTAAGAAGACTATTTAATATTATTTATTTTAATAAAGAAGCACCGGATACAGCTCTCCTATCATTGGACGCCGAAAAGGCCTTTGATAGAGTTGAATGGCCCTTTCTTTTTGAAGTCCTACAAAGGTTTGGACTTGGAAATAATTTCATAAAATGGGTTCAAATAATATACAATAATGCTACAGCAGAAATCCTAACAAATAACAATATTTCAAAACCAATAAAAATCAATAGAGGATGTCGACAAGGCTGTCCACTTTCACCTTTACTGTTTACTATGGCAATTGAACCTTTAGCGATAGCGATACGTTTACATTCACAAATATATGGAATTAAAGTTGGACCAACAGAACATAAAATCTCCCTGTACGCCGATGATATAATTTTGTTTATGTCGAATCTAAAAAAATCAATTCCAACCTTGTTGAATTTAATAAAGAATTTTGGGGAAATATCAGGATATAAAATAAATAAAACTAAATCTTCAATATTAATGCTAAATGAGACCCAGAGAAATTACCCAGCCCCTGAGGTAAATCAATTCAATGTTGTAAATCAGTTTAAATATTTAGGAATCCAAATTATGCCTAAGCTAGAATCAGTCGCCAGTGTCAACTATGAAGCCTTAATGTCAGATATCAATGAGTTAACTCAGAGATGGATGTCACTACCAATGTCGATGATCGGGAGAATCAATATACTTAAAAGTAATATTTTACCTAAAATACTTTATTTATTTCAATACATTCCCTTATCACCACCTTTAGATCTATTCTCAAGAATAAAAAAAAAGTTAGTGGAATTTATATGGAACAACAGGAGGGCTAGATTACGTTTGTCTTTATTATATTTACCATTTGATCGTGGAGGTCTGAAATGTCCAAATTTTATGTTGTATTATTGGTCGGCACAACTGAGGTCTATGACATATTATTTTTCATCAAATGATCTCCCTCACTGGACTGAAATGGAATCATACAATTTACCTTTACCTCTTCCCATATTCATATACTCAGATTCGGCAAAAAAATTACAAAAACAAGTTAAAAATCCATTTGTAAAGCATATGATCAAAATATGGTGTGAAGCTAAAAACTATTTAAAGAACCACAGTTATTGTCACAATTTAGTCCAATATGGGGTAATCAATATTTTAAACCAGGGAGAGCGGACGCTGTATTTAAAGTATGGAATTTAAAAGGGATACAAAAGATTCAGGATTTATATTTGCCATGTGCAGACAACATAATGTCTTTTGAAGAGCTGAGGATCAAATTTAATCTCAATAGAACACATTTTTTTAAATATCTTCAACTTAGAAACTTTATTCGATCAAATCAAAATAAAGCTCTCACTCGACCTATTTATTCATCCTTGGAAAAAATGATGATGAAAGATAGTAAAAGAAAGGGTATTATTTCAGAGTTTTATAACTCATTGACACTATCTTCAAGTGAAAATTCACTGAAAAGATTAAACTACTGGAAAGAAGATCTGCAAATTGAAATTTCAGAGGAACAATGGGAATTGGCTTGTACAGAAGCTCAAACCAAATCAATAAATGTACGCCTTAAATTGATACATTTCAAATGGTTAATGCGGATGTATGTTACACCGGAGGAGTTAAATAGATATAACAAAAATATACCAGATACATGCACAAAATGCATGGAAAGTAAAGGAACCCTATTTCATTGTTTATGGGAATGTAGATTAATAAGAATGTTTTGGGAGGAGGTGAGGGTAACAATTGAAAAAAATAATCTCAAAACAAATCATATTGAATCCTAAACTGTTTTTGTTGGGTCTGTACCCAGAAAAGCATAATTTCAATAAAAGTGAAAGAACATTCATAGACCTCAGTTTGCTTAATGCCAAAAAATGTATTGCACTATTATGGAAAAAGACTCATAGACCAGATGTGACTCAGTGGTTAAGACAGATGTTAACAAACCTTCCATTAGAAAGAATAACATATATACTGAAATCAAAGGAAATTGTGTTTGAGAATATATGGAGACCTTTTATTGATTATGTAAAAAATTTAAACATAACTCTTGAAGAAGAAGGTGAATGATGTGTGTGGACCTTGTAAATTCCAAACTGGTGAACATAATATGTATACTAATATATTGGATTGTCTAGACTAAACAGAGGAGCATTGTTGAAGACTTGATTTTGTTGGTGGTTGTTGGTGTTTTTAGGCATTTTTTTTTTTTTTTTGTAGTACTTTAGTGTTAGTGTTTGATTGTATCATGTTTGTTAAAAAAAAAAAAAAAGGTTCAATAAAGACATTGTGGAAAAAAAAAAATATGCAGGCTGAAGCTTTAGCTTGTTCTACCAACTCGTTACACACTAATTCTGAGGGTACATGGGTACTTTCACATTGGACGCTTCAGTTTGATCCAGACCACAATTATGGGTGAGAAACCTCCTCTAGAACATGGTATGGACCATAGAGTGGCAACAATGTCTTGGTCTGAATCAAACTGAATCTTTGCTGGATTAATTTCTAGTATCAAAAGTAAGGCTGCGCGATGAACCGAAACAAACCAAAAACCGACATTTGGGGTATAGAACCCATCTAATCTTGTTCATGTCAGTTTTCCCCTTTCCTTGTTGTGTGCACGTGTACAGAGAGCTTTTCATTTATTTCCCCTTTAAGAGATGCCCACGGAGTTACGAGCGCGGGCATATCTTCCCCAGTTTCAATATAAAGTACGGTTACCAATAAGTGACATGTTTGCCAACTACCCCAGTCTGTGCTAAACACACAATCACCATCATGACAACAGGATGCAGGTGTGTCACGTAAAGTTTTTCGTTTCACTCTGACAAGGAGCAGTGTGAAACCAAACTTTATCGGACCAAATGTAGACGATGGAACAAAAACATGAAACTCGGTCTGGACTTTTAGGTGTAAATACACCCCAAAACTTCACAAAAGTGGATCATAAGTTAGTTTATTTTTGCACTTTTAGTGATACCAGTGGCTAAAGCGTGAGCTGCAGCCAATTCCCCCCATTCATTCATTTATAAGGAGCTGCAGTTCAGTAGTCACGGCAAGTTAGTGGCAAGGTTTAGTTCGTCACTGATTAAAGGCCAGATCATCATCATCCAGCAGCCACCTGCAAAAACAAAAACAAAAAAACCAACAAAAAAAAAAACCTCCAACACACGTTTCCACCCACAAATACACTTACTCCCTCAATCCCTGCTGATAATTTTTCTATTTTTTATAGAAGTGGGGGGAGGGATTTTTTTTTAATTCAATTAACCTCAAATTACAGTGGCTCCAATATGGCATCCAAATCTTGTCTTTCCAAGGTGCTGGATTACTTCCCAGAAGTCTTGGCGTGGCACCAAAGAGCCAAGCTGCTAATTTATTCCTCCAAAATATTCAGCTGCTCCTGTGAACTCCATCACACATCCTCCTCCCTTTGAGCCGAGCGCCAGGCTGGAAACATCTGAAGCTGCTTTTTTTTTTTTTTTGCAGCAGTCATTAAAAAAAATAGAAGCGGATGCTGAGGGAGAGTCTGTGATGATATAAGCCAGTTTGAATTCAGTAAAAAACAAACAAAAATAAATAAATAAATAAATGAATAAAAAGGCAGACACCTCCCATCCTTCCCCAGAAGAGAGAATGCACAAGCCTTAATAGCTATAAATAGGCAGTGATAAGGGCTGTATTACAGATGTGCTCTTTGCCGTCACATCGTAAAATGATGAAAGCAGTGTTTTGATAAAGAAGCGGAGAGGACGGACAATTTCATGTCTGCCTCCAAGCGCCGTCACACATTTAACGGGCCCTGGCATGCAGCTACAGCACAGCAAACACTAACATCTCTATCAAGGCAGCTGCAAGTCTACTGCATATGTAAATTATTTGCTTTTCCCCCTTTGGATTCGGCGGTTTCCTTCCGTTTCATTTTAAATGGGACTTTTTAAAAACAAAATGTTTTCTACTTGTATAAGCTTATGCTATAAAATATTTGGGCTCAAATAAGGCTCATATACTGCTGGTGACCAAGTTTTACACCTTTATCAGCCATAATGTGCTTAAATTAATCTTTTGAAACCTACAATGCCTTTCAAACATTTTACGTTTAAACTTCTGATAGGATACTTGTAAACACTGCTTATTTTCTGATAAGATCCGATTTCTCCTCCAAAAATCTGATGTTTCATGATCCAGTTTTGAATATGAATGGTGTATGTCAGCATTTATATGGACTAAACAGGAACACGGTAATGGCTGACGGTTGAGAACGGCAGCCTGTTCTTAGAAATGGAGGAAGAAGGAGCCAATATTGCGATGCATCAGTGAAAGGAAGACACTAAAACATTGTTCATCTCTTAATACTGATGCTGGAGTTCTGGGAGGCAGGTGTCCAGTATGTGCCACACACCTTTGATCACCACTGCACTAGGAAAAAATGACTTGCACTTAATATGAGGGCAGCAAATCCATCCATCCATGCTTTGTCTTAACTGCTTATTGCTTTTCAGAAGAATACTGGATTGAGTTTTTTTTCCCCTTTAGGGTGCTTTAAAGGGGTCATTGACGGAAAAATGGTTTGGTTGTAGGTTTTAACTGTCTATTGGTCATGTAATTATCCCAAAAACATCAAAACAGTCAATTCTCTTTAAAAACAAAACAAACAAAAACAACAACAACAACACAGCACTGATGTTTTTCTTCCCTAGAAACTTTCTTAACCCTTCCAGATAAGTCGTCATGATTAGAAAAAGTCAACCCACCGCCGTCCTTGAGACCAGCCCACTGCTCTATTATCGGCCTGCGTAGCTGTCTGTCATGTAGATGGAAGGGCTGCTAAAGGTAGCCTATTAGCCCCTGAGCTGCTAGCCCCCCAGCTAACACTGGTACCAGGAGACTCGCACCAACCGTGGCTTATATTGTTATTTTCTTCAGATTTAGTCACCCTAATAGCCATCCCTGTCACCACCTGGTTCACCAGTCCAAAATAAACCTTGCATCACTCCGGCCAATCTGCCAATAATTTCGCCATGGTTCCACAGCAAGTCACCAGCACCGGCACACCAGTTGCGGCAACCAACTGGGACCCGAGGCTGTTGGCTGGAGACTGCTGCCTCTCTCAGCCAGCTACACACCACCCTCCGAGGCTCCGCGTGACTCCACTCCAGGCAGCGTAGGGGAGCCGTCTCGTGACAGGGCGTCCCTCAGCTGGCTGTGTGAATGGTGTGGAGTCCAGTCCTGCAGAGCAAGACTCTGCCCTTTCAGATCCTGTGGCTCGGTAGTTCAGCTCGGCCAGCAGCCTCAGATCCTGGGCCAGATCGGTTGTGGCAACTGGGGGGCCGCCCGGCACGCGGTGCTAGCAATGTATTGTAGAATCACGGCAAAATCATTGGGAGATGGACCGGAGTGATACAAGATACACAATCAATTGTGGATCAGTGAACCAGCGCCACTCATACGAGCTAGAAGGAGGCTAGACGCTAAGTTAAATAGGTGAAAGATGTCTCTTAAAGTGATAGGCTTTAAATAAGAGCGTTTCAAGAAAGCCGGGAAAAAACAAAACAAATTTGCTTCAATTTAAAAAAAAAAAATGAAGAAAATGTGGAAAAAAAACATGTCACAAACATTTCATTAAGACATGAGTGAGCTGTTAAAATGTGGAAAAAGTGCAGTCAATGACCCGTTAATGCCTAACCCGTTTGGTCCGGACCAAAACTTTAGGTGTGAAACCTCCCCCGAACCACAGTCCAGACCGAAGCACCAAAATCTGGTCCGGCAAAAAAAAGTGGTCTTGGTCGGGTTCATTTATAGTGTGAAAGCAATTTTCATAAAGTTTCAGACTTTTGGACCAAACACAGGAAGTTAAGGCAGCCGATAAGATGGAAAATGAGCAGTGGTTGCACTTGGAGAGAGGAAATATGGCCACTACCGCTATAAATAGTCGTTTGGGAAAAAAAAAAACCATCATTAAAACGTAGAAACTTGCCAGATACTTTTGTAGAAGATGCGGCAGAGTTTTTGAAAAAACAAACAGAAGAGCAATGCCACCTGAAAGTCATCACAGCTGATGAGAAGGACAAACGTCCTTTTCAATGAAGACCTGGATAATATTTTAGCCTCAAGAAAGTAGTTCATCCTAAAGTGCAATCACCGATGTGGCGAGAAAAAAGGGCAATAAATTCACAATAAAAAAGCTACAAATTTATAAGAAAAAACTCAATCCTGATGTCAGGACAGACTGTAGTTGTACTTCTGCCGTTTTATCTTAGCTTTTAGGTTCAGATAATTTTCTGGCTTCACGTAAACTTTTTTTAAAATACAAAAATCACTCACTGTGGCTCTTGGTGTTGTACAGGTTGCCGACTCCTGGTGTAGGGTGATCAGTTTGATTGGGCTGACACCTTTAGCTAACAGAGATGAAAAATACTTCTAACTATACTTACTATTTGCGCAGTCCTGTTTGAGCCTAAACATTTGTTGTTTGCAGTCTAAAGTGGATCAAAAGGGAACAATCCTGACGTTCCCCCTGGTGTAAATCCTTCTGTTCGTCTGCTTGCATCCTGCTAAAAATATGTGTAAACTCAAGATGAGACAAAAAAGGAGCAGGAGCAGTGATGTGACAGAGAAAGGTGGAGGCCAAAGTGACTTCAGAGACGGAACAGTAACAAACAAAAATACAGTCAGCGTGACTCAGTGCTAACACGCCGCCACCGATTCTGTGCTCACTCTAAACCTCAGCCCGCCGAGCAGCTCCCGTACTGCCGCTGTCGACTGCTATAAAAATATCCCCATGGGGATTGTTAGTCCTTGAGAGTCATTGTCAGAGTCTGAACGTCAGTCTGCCAGCTCAGACCTGAAAATTTAGGTTTTTGTCACAGATATAGTCTGCAACCCACGGCTCTTTTGCCCTTAACTAGTGGCTCCCTGTGACTGACAAAAAGCTGAATACTATGAATTAAAAGAAAAGAAGAAAAATCACCGAAATGTATAATCTATAATAATTTAACTGAAAAAAAGTTGCAAATTGACAGGTTAAAAAGAGGAGAAATCGCTAATTTTTCAGGAAGGGAAAAAAGGTGTCAAATTTGTGAGAAAAAGCAGTAAAATTGCAATAAAGATTAAGAGTTTAAAAAAATCTAATGAATTTACATGGAAAAAAAAAATACAAAGTGATTACAAAAATGTGACTGGGGGAAAAGTCAAATTCCCAAAATTGGGGGTGGGGGTTTGCAAATGTACAAGAGTGATACAGTCACAAATTAATAGGGCTGAAAAGGTCACAAATTTATGAAAAGGACTGACAAATTGACTGGACAGGAAATAGTCTTGATTTTACCAGGTGGGAAAGGTTCTTTTGGCTGCTCCCTTTAGTGGTCGCCACAGCGGATCATCTGCCTCCAACTCACCCTATCCCTTGCATCTTCCACTGTCACGCCAACCCTCTCCTTGTCCTCCTTCACTACATCCATGAATCTTCTCTGTGGTCTTTCTCTTTTGTTCAAACCATCTCAGCCTTGCTTCTCTTACTTCGTCTCCAAACCGCTCAACCTGAGCTGTCCCTCTGATATACTCATGTCTAATCTTGTCCCTCCAAGTCACCCCCAATGAGAATCTTAACATCTTCAACTCTACCACCTCCAGCGCTTCCTCCAGTCTTTTTGTCAGTGCCCCTGTCTCCAAACTATGCATCATGGTCGACAGAGACTCCTTCCTTACCTCGTCTGTCAGCCTGCCTATCCCCATGGAAAAACAAGAAGGGGCTCAGAATCAATCCCTGATGTAATCCCACCCCAACCTTAAATCTGCCCGTCACTCCTAAAGCACACCACACCACAGTCTTGCTATCCTCATACATGTCCTGCACCACCCTCATATAGTTATCTGCCACTCCTGATTTCCCCATACAGCACCACAGGTCCACTCTTGGCACCCTATCATATGCTTTCTCTAGATCCACAAAGACACAGTATAACTCCTTCTGACCTTCATATGCTTCTCCATTAATACTCTTAAAGCAAATATTGCATCTGTAATACTCTCTTAGCATGAAACCATACTGCTGCTCACTGATTGTCACCTGTTCTCTTAACCTGGCTTCAACAACTCTTTCCCATATCTTCATAATATGACTGATCAACTTTATGCCTCTGTAGTTACTACAGCTCTGAGCATCATCTTTGTTCTTGAAAATCGTTACCACTCCATTCGTCATGATCCACATGTTTGATTTGGCAAAGATTTTACACCAGATGCCTTTCTTTACAAAACCCTCCGCATTAACCCGGGCTTGAGACTAGGACAACACTGGCCTGTGTACACTGGCTTTGCAAATTTACAAGAAAGGAAAAAAAGTTGCAAGTTTTCAAGAAAACGAAATGTCACAAATTTATGAGAGGGGGTAAAACTGTAAGAAAAAAAAAACATACAGTATACTTACAAGGCTTGGGGAAAAGCTGCAAAGTTTGACACACTGGAGGGCCTTGTTATTTGACACCTGTGTCATAAGGCAACACTTGTTTTACTTGAGTACAATTTCTGCCCCCCCCCCCCCGATGCCCATGCTTTGTCTCCATGTGGTTAAAATCAGAACATTCAGCTACCCTACAGACTGGTTTTGCTCTTTTCTGATGTTTCCTTGACAGATTTTCTTTCCGCCATCCAAAATGGCCCCTCTGTTCTCTAAGAAAAGCTTTTAAACAACAATAACAGCTCTTCAGCTCAAACGCCGCTTTGTCTTATTGGCCATTTCTCTTGACGTCGTGCACATCATTCTCTCGTTCCTCCTTTACACAGTCACTGTGCGCTCAGTGGTTAGCTTGTGTTTATGATTGTCTCGGTATTAGCGGGCCTTTCCATTAAGCCAGGAGAAAGTCTGTTATCTCCACCATTATGGATGCTAATGACACTTAACTTGCGGAGCAGCTGCAGTTTTCATTTAAACTTCAATTAAACATAAAAAAAACAATCAGAGCTTTTTAGAGAGATGAGGCAAAACAATGAAAATGTCTCCATTTTGACATGCAGTGTTTATCCTGTGTTAAAAAAGGGTACAGAATGTTGATTAACCTTGGTAAAAATCATATTTGAATCTTCTTCGATGGGCGTTTAGGAAAAACAAAGCTCCCAAAATACCGTTTCGTCTCAATCTCTCCCATTTCCACTAAGATACTCGGACGCTGGCAGGTGCTAATGAAGGCAGTCTCCCTGGGGTAGCGCTCTCATCTCTAAAGTATACCCCAATTAAAAGGGATGGGGGAAATATAAACACTTGCTAAAACATGATAACATGCTCCACTGCGCCGAGGTGCCTCTCGTGTGAAATAGAAAAGCCTATCCCCTGGCCCTGAAAACACGGCTTTATTAGCTGAATAAAATCACCTAAAAAATTAAATCAAGACACGATTAATGGAAGCAGGAAAGACTCAAATGTTTAGGAGCTTGGCATGTCACAAAGTGGTTTCCAAAGTTTCAGTTTATTATTTGCAACTCATTCGTAATTATATCAAAGTAAATTAACTGATCACCAGTATTAAAACATTTTCATTTATACTGTTAGCAAACATTTTTTCTAATCCAATTCAACTTTATTTCTTTTATACTCAACTTTATTTTCATGGGTATAACATTTTGCAGCGATAATGCAAGCAAAGTCCTTCGTCGGCCTCCGTCGGTCTATGATGACCATGGAAGAGAATCCTAAACGTCTACTCTGCTGGAACAGCACCGCCTGTGGCTGAACAGGCCGATGCGCACCGGTGTTCTACCTTCCAGCGTTGGGCGTTGGTAGGATTCAAGCCTGGGCAGGAAGATATGGAGGACAAGATGTTACCCATGCAGCATGTCCCCCCTCTCCACATCACTGATGAATTCAAAGGAACAGCAGGGCTACTATAGTTTGGCACCAGCGCCGTCGCAGGAGCTGCCAGAACGATGTTGAGCACAACAGAGAACTGCCTTAGGGGCTCCGACTCTGGATTTTTCCTCAGGGTTGACTCCCGAAGCCTTTCCCGTGACCGGGTGTGCCGCAAGGCAGTGGAGGTTTGAAATCAGGGTTTACCTTCCCCTAGATAGGCTACCTTCCCAGGTTGACGAGCCACCATCTACCCGAAGCATCTGGTTTTAAGGCGCCAGAGATCCGCCCTCGCCCCTTCTCCTATTAGTAAAAGCAGTTCCGCCGGGCTTAGAGACTAAACCGCACGGGCAGGCTAGGAGTTGGACTTAGTTGTCAGAGGCTTTTCGAGACGCACGCCGTAAGGAGCATTTTATGAGCACTGGGAGCTTAACCCCAGTGCCGCTCCTGGCTATGACAACCTTGGAACCAAGCAAAGTCCTTATTCACACACAAACCAATCACATCCAGTTGATTTTAGCACGTTTTTTTAATGGGTAATTAAAACATTTTTGGCAACAAGCTACCTTTCAAAAACTTTCAGAAACATTTCATTTTCTTTTCTTACCCATTGTGTTAACCTTACATTTACATATAATTATCCATAACATTAGCTAACAGTTTCATTTGCTTTTACACTGCTTTGGCAAACAACTTAGGACCTTTACTACCTGCAGAGGTAACGTTAACCAAGAATTCTACATCTTTTTTTATTTGGAAACAGTGACGGAAAATTCGCTGCCGTCAGCTCGGATCAAGTGATCCAACCTCCCGCGGTCCTGTCCACTACAGGCGAAGCTCCGGAAACTACTACTGCTGCTGCCAGCTCCACCTTGCTGCTCAGCAGCACCCATCAGGACGAATCTGGCGAATGCCAGATCTATAACAAAACTTTGATCCTAATCCAGCCTACTTCTTCTCGTCTCTGGGAATGGAATCTTGGTGTGATGAAAATCTCTCGGGGAGTCCTGTGCCTTAGGAACATTTTTTTGTTGTTGTTATTTACAAGGTTTTGTTACGTTGGAAAAAAAATATTAAAATGAAAAAAAATTCAGTTTGTATCAAACACCGTCATATTATAACCACGATGTTTACTTTTTATTTTTTTTACCTTATTGTTTTTATGTGCCTGTATTCAATAGTAGATCAATTTTCACCTAAAAATAAGTTGGCAGAATGTTTTTGTAAGCAAGCAGAGACCGTATCTGGATCTTCTCAACACCGTGGCTTTCCCCAATAGCCTCGGCAGCCTTCCCTTTGACCTGACACGGAGCTGATAGCGGGGAGATTCTGTTTCTGTACATTTTCCAGTGGAATAGCCTGTCTGCACCTGGCTTGAAGCCCCATCAGCCATCCGGGTTCATGAGCTGATCAGGGGTTATCGCTCCAAACTGTACCAGGCCAAAATCAACTTTAATATACTGCTTTATGGAAATGATCTGGTTTTTTTTGTTTGTTTGTTTTAAAAGAGTTTTCTGTGGGGAAAACTGCAATCCACGCTCCAGACACACAGAGCAGAGGTGCAGCAACTGTTTCAGTACAGTTGTGTTTGTCTCAGACGCTACGAACAACTAAATTAAGGAATCCCAGGACCCTAAAAATTATTTGTGCTATATCACGCTGTTGAACAACCCACCATCACCACATGGATTATAACACACACACACACACACACACATAATAGGTCATGATCGAATTTTTACAACCCTGTCCGTCAAGATGATTGACAATAAATTCTAGCGCAAACTCTGTCTACCTATATAAATAATGTGTTTATATTGGCTGTCTGTTTTAAATGTTAGTTTCTTCCTAAATTTCTTTAGGTCAAATTTGTTTGGTCTTTCTCCAAGGTTAGTTAAGCTTCTGCAAGAATCCTCATCAATCTGAAATCACTGCTGCACATCATGTTAACTGTGTGGCTGAATAGGTCCCTACTGGTAATATTTACTTTTTAAAGGTAAGAATGAATGTCCATTCTGGTGTGCATGGTTAGCGTTAACACCAGGACACAGCAGGTCCCATGTTGAGTCACTGCCACAGTGCATGTCAGCTGTTATCAGGGGCCAGAGGTGGCCTTTGGCAGTACTCTACAGTATCTAGTACTGTGGTGTCCTCATATAGGGGAGGAATGTGTTGCAGCCCACCTACATGGTCAGACATGCAGATGACAGATGGTGAGCAGAGAATTCTGTGGAAAAAGTAGCCCATTAGATGAGCTAACCTTGAAAGTACTGGGGAGGTTGGGAAGCTGGAGCGAGCCAACACTCCCCTGCAGGGAGAACGAGAGCTGAACATCCTCCCTGCACGGGCTGAGGAAATTCAATTACAGCCTAATGAAGAGTGAGCTGACCTCCCAGCACTGCCCACCCCTCCTCCTCCAACCACCAAGCTTTAGATGATCATTTACTGTAGCTGGGCAGGCTGGCAGAGCTAACTGGTTTCAGTAAGGCCGCTGGTGTTTCTGTCCCATGAGCATTTTTGCTCACGGTTTCTGTCCTATGTGACTGGCATAATCGTATTTTTGGTCAGCTCCCAACTAAAGATTTTCCTGGCTGACCAGTAGTCCCAGTGCAAAGTAATTGGTCAACTACTTGTTGCACTTTTATGATAGAAATTCATTTAATTGGTGGAAAATAAACAGTCGTTTTTGGTTTAACAGATAATGTAATCCGTGTACTCAAGGAGATGAGCTGCTTAATGGGCTAAACTCAGGTAAACTAGCTGTCTTTTTGGCTATCTGACTCACCATCATTGTTGTCCTCAATTATCAGTCTTCTCCAGTTGTCCACACTGAGTAAACTTGGCATTAAAATGCATATTCTACAATCAGCATGCAGTTTGATAGCACTTGGCCACATAGTTAGCATGTACAGTGGGGAAAAAGAGTATTTAGTCAGCCACCAATTGTGCAAGTTCTCCCACTTAAAAGATGAGAGAGGTCTCCAATTTTCATCATAGGTATACCTCAACTATGAGAGACAAAATGAGGAAAAAAAAATCCAGAAAATCACATTGAAGGATTTTTAATGAATTAATTGGTAAATTCCTTGGTAAAATAAGTATTTGATCACCTACAAACAAGCAAGATTTATGGCTCTCACAGACCTGTAACAACTTCTTTAAGAGGCTCCTCTGTCCTCCACTCGTTACCTGTATTAATGGCACCTGTTTGAACTCATTATCAGTATAAAAGACAAGTCAGACTCCAAACTCCACTATGGCAAAGACCAAAGAGCTGTCAAAGGACACCAGAAACAAAATTGTAGACCTGCACCAGGCTGGGAAGACTGAATCTGCAATAGGTAAGCAGCTTGGTGTGAAGAAATCAACTGTGGGAGCAATTATTAGAAAATGGAAGACCTAAAAGACCACTGATAATCTCCCTCGATCTGGGGCTCCACGCAAGATCTCACCCCGTGAGGTCAAAATGATCACAGGAACGGTGAGCAAAAATCCCAGAACCACACGGGGGGACCTAGTGAATGACCTGCAGAGAGCTGGGACCAAAGTAACAAAGCTACCCAGTAACACACTATGCCGCCAGGGACTCAAATCCTGCAATGCCAGACGTGTCCCCCTGCTTAAGCCAGTACATGTCCAGGCCCGTCTGAAGTTTGCTAGAGAGCATTTGGACGATCCAGAAGAGGACTGGGAGAATGTCATGTGGTCAGATGAAACCAAAATAGAACTTTTTGGTAAAAACTCAACTTGTCGTGTTTGGAGGAGAAAGAACACCATACCTACTGTGAAGTATGGGGGTGAAAACATCATACTTTGGGGCCGTTTTTCTGCAAAGGGACCAGGACGACTGATCCGTGTAAAGGAAAGAATGAATGGGGCCATGTATCGTGAGATTTTGAGTGAAAACCTCCTTCCATCAGCAAGGGCATTGAAGATGAAATGTGGCTGGGTCTTTCAGCATGACAGTGATCCCAAACACACTGCCCGGGGAATAAAGGAGTGGCTTCGTAAGAAGCATTTCAAGGTCCTGGAGTGGCCTAGCCAGTCTCCAGACCTCAACCCCATAGAAAATCTTTGGAGGGAGTTGAAAGTCTGTGTTGCCCAGCGACAGCCCCAAAACATCACTGCTCTAGAGGAGATCTGCATGGAGGAATGGGCCAAATACAGCAACAGTGTGTGAATACCTTGTGAAGACTTACAGAAAACGTTGGACCTCTGTCATTGCCAACAAAGGGTATATAACAAAGTATTGAGATGAACTTTTGTTATTGACCAAATACTTATTTTACCGAGGAATTTATCAATTAATTCATTAAAAATCCTTCAATGTGATTTTCTGGATTTTTTTTTTTCCTCATTTTGTGTCTCATAGTTGAGGTATACCTATGATGAAAATTGGAAACCTCTCTCATCTTTTAAGTGGGAGGACTTGCACAATTGGTGGCTGACTAAATACTTTTTTTCCCCCACTGTACTTTGGAATAGCTAAAGGCACAAAGGCATCTGAACATGAACTTCCATGTCAATGTGCTGCACGGTGGCGCAGTGGTTTAGCACTGTGCTGCCACAGTTTTACCCTCGGCCGGGGGATCGCGGGGATCATGAGATCGTGGGTTCGATCCCAGCCCCCGACCAACAGTGAGCTGTGTGGAGTTTGCATGTTCTCCCCGTGTTGCGTGGGTTTACTACGGGATTTCTCCGGTTTCCTCCTGCATACCAAAAACATGTAGGTTTAGGGCGCTCGCGCACGCAGCGACCGGCAGCCTGTGGCTTGTCACCAGACTGCAAACCAAATCTACCTACGGGTACAAATAAGTAACAAAAAAAACAAAAAAAAAGTTTCATTCTACAGCATCTGAACAAGACAACGCCCGGTCCTGCATAAGCTAGTCATACATGAATTGCAGAATATATGCAACATGATTGTTCATGCTTGTGTGTGGCTCTAAATTTAAATTAAAATTAAATCACCCGGACTTCCGGTTATGGCGGCCGCCTAGAAGGACACGTATCACTCTGCTCTGCTCCTGGAAATAAAGATTCGGCAAATAACTCTCTCATTTGGAACAGAACTTTTCCCAGCGTTTGGGTGAGGATATGCCGGGGAAGACTAAGGCTGGGAAATCAAGCGGGGGAAAAATTGAATCGCCGAAGCAGTCCAAATTAACGGACTTTAAAGTTTGTGGCGCAGTAGAAAAAGCTGCGGATATGGCGGATGAAACTAGCGGTGGTGCGGTAACTGCTGATGATGGCAGCACAGGTGCAGTGCTGGCTGCCATTAGCTCAATGAGAGCAGACTTTTCCGCTAAACTTGATGGGATTATGGCAGCGTTGGATGCAATGAGAAAGGAGTTGGGTGACTGCGTGGAGCGAGTGACGCAGGCGGAGCTTCGTATTTCCAGTGCGGAGGATGAAATCAGCGGACTTCAAATAAAGGTGCGCACTTTGGAAAAAAAAAATAAAGATCTGGAAAATAACGTTCTGGACTTGGAGTCCCGGTCCAGACGGAACAACCTGAGGCTGGTGGGTTTACCGGAGGGAGCCGAAGGTCGTGATTCATGCTCCTTTTTGGAGGGGTGGATCCCTGAGGCGCTGAATAACGCGGAGCTAAAATCATCAGTCGTCTTGGAAAGCTCCCACCGAATTGGCCCACCGAGAGGTAACAAGGCAGCACCGAGGACGCTAATTATGAAGTTCCTTAGCTACAGGGACAGGATGACGATCTCCAACGCGGTGCGGGCCAAAGGAGAAATTAAATACCAAGATCAGCAGGTGCGGTTCTACCCAGATTTGGCCTCAGGAATCCAACAATTAAGGAAGCAGTTTGACCCCATCCGTAAAGAACTGCGCAACCTTGAGATTCGTCATGGAGTGATTCACCCTGCAAGACTTCTGGTCACATATGAGGGCAGAACACACATCTTCAAGACCCCCGAGGAGGCGCAGGAGCTCATCAAAAAGATCCAGGAAGAGACTGGTGGGAGCTAAGCATGAACAGAATATAGGGTAGAATATTTGAGCATTTAACTGATTAGAAGCATATAACAAGATTACAAAATATAGATTGTATTACATAATAAAAAAATTTTTTTTTTAAAAAAAAGTACAAAATTGCTATAAAATTTTGGAGTTAAATTGGAAAATTACAGAAGAGAGTTAATGTTACGTTATTAAAAGCAGTAGAGTTAGGGTGATTGGGAGGATGAAGAAGGAGTGGCTTTGGCTGATCCTCGTGGGTGTGGAACGGTCGATGGCTATATCGGAGACAGAATTTTTCTTTTGTTTTTGGGGGGATTGCCACAATGTGGGAAGGGGGAATTTGTTTGTGTGTAGTTTGTAGGGTGAATGTTCAACCACTCATTTTTTTGCTTTTCTGTTTGAGCATGTTTACACTGCAGGTAATCCCAAACTCCCTATTGATCATAAATCAAAGCGTTAATCTTAATTTAACTTCATGAATTGCAGAGGTCTACAAAATTTAAAAAAACTTAAACAAGTTATGAATAAAATAAAAGACATAGGTTCAAAAATTGTGTTTTTTACAAGAAACTCTCTAATAGAGGAGGATGTAAAAAGAATTAGGAGTAGATGGCAAGGAAATGTTTTCACCTCATCATTTTTCATCCCGGCCAGGGGAGTTATGACTCTCATACATAAATCAGTCCCATTTCAAGTGAAAAATGTAATTGAGACAAATTTGGAAGATATGTAATCATTCAAGGATCTTTGCTATTAGAAAATATAAACTTGGTGAACTTATATGGTCCCAATATAGATGATCAAAAGTTCTTTGCTAATTTATTTCTTATCTTATCATCACTTACAGGGCAACATATAATAGCAGGGGATTTTTAATTGTACATTGAATCCCGGTATAGATAGATCAACAGGACTGGACTGTACGCACAATGGATGTAGGATGACCATTAATCATTTTATGAAAGAATTGAAATTGATAGATATATGGCAGAGAAATGAAACCACAAGGTAAAGCATACTCTTGTTATTCCATACCTACAAGACATTCTCACGTATTGATTATTTTTGATCTCCCACAGAATTAAGGTCCAAGATTCAAAACTGTTTTTATGATAACATCGTGATCTCTGATCATGCACCTGCTGTCTAATATATGTAGATAAGAAATTGACAAGGAACCAGGTAGATGGCAATTTCAGCATAAATGGCTTCAGGATGAGGAATTTGTTAAATACATAGATAAACAGATAGATGAGTTCTTTGACATCAATACTATACAAACATCAGCATGTGTAAAGTGGGAGGCTTTCAAAGCTTTTATTAGGGGACATATTATTAGTTATACAGGTTCAAAATCTAAGAAGACTCGAGAGGAGAGAGTCCAATTGGAACATAAAATAAAATTTTTCAAGAAAGAGTATATGCAGGAAGAGATCCAAGGTTGGAGAACGAATTACTGATTTTGAGAGCTGATATGACAAAAATCAGCGAATAGAGCTGCCTCGAGTCTTCTAAGATTGAAAACAATTCTTTTATGAACAAGGTGAAAAATCAGAAAGTTATTGGCATGGCAGATTAAACAATTAGAATCTAAAACACCAATTACCAGTATTATAAGTAAAGGACAGGTAGTTATAGATCCTTTAGAAATTAATAGAGCCTTTAGAGATTACTATGAAAAATTATATGATACCAAAACATGATCTGACTTAACAAAACTACATGGGTTTTTTGAACGAACTATCTATACCGTGTATTCAAATGAAAATAGGGAGATACTGGAGTCTAAAATTAGTCAAGAAGAAGTTGGACTAGCCATTGATAATATGAAATCAGGAAAAGTGCAGGACCAGATGTCTTCCAGTTGACCTTTATAAAAAATTTAAGAATTAAATTAACAAAACCTTTTTTGGAAATGGTTTTAGAAGCATTTCAAAATAGTAATTTACCATCATATATGAATAATGCCTTAATTATACTGTAGCCAAAACCAGGTAAGCCCTCTAATAAATGTGAAAATATGAGACCAATAAGCCTATTAAATGCCGACCTTAAGATAATCTGTAAATTTTAGCAAGACGAATACAAGAAATTTTACCAAATATTATTAATCGAGATCAGAATGGCTTTATAGAGGGAAGACAAGGCTTCCATAATGTATGAAGACTATTTAATATTATTTATTCTAATAAGAAGCACCGGCTACAGCTCTCTTATCACTGGATGCCGGAAAAAGCTTTGATAGAGTTGAATGGGCCCTTTCTTTTGAAGTCTTACAAAAGGTTTGGACTTGGATATAATTTCATAAAATGGGTTTCAGATAATATATAATAATGCTACAGCAGAAATCCTAACAAATTAACAAATATTTTCAAAATCAATAAATATCAATAGAGGATGGCGACAAGGCTGTCCACTTTCACCCTTTTACTGTTTACTATGGCAATTGAACCTTTAGCGATGGCGATACGTCTACAGGCACAAATATATGGAATTAAGTTGGACCAACAGGAACATTAAATCTCCCTGTATGCCGATGCCAATATTTTTGTTTATGTCGAATCTTATAAAATTCAATTCCGACCTTGTGAATTTAATAAAGAATTTTGGGGATATATCTGGATAGAAAATAAATAAACTATAATCCTTCAATATTAATGCTAAAATGAGACCCAGAGAAATTACCCAACCCCTGAGGTAAATCAATTCAATGTTGTTAATCAGTTTAAATATTTAGGAATCCAAATTGTGCCTAAGCTAGAATCAATCGCCAGTGTCAATTATGAAGCCTTAATGACAGATATTGATGAGTTACTTCAGAGATGGATGTCACTACCAATGTCGATGATCGGGAGAATTAATATACTTAAAAGTAATATCTTACCTAAAATACTTTATTTATTTCAATACATTCCCTTACCACCACCTTTAGATTTATTCTCAAGAATTAAAAAAAAGTTAGTGGAATTTATATGGAACAACAGGAGGGCTAGATTACGTCTGTCTTTATTATATTTACCATTTGATCGTGGAGGTCTGAATGTCCAAATTTTATGTTGTATTATTGGTCGGCACAACTGAGGTCTATGACATATTATTTTTCATCAAATGATCTCCCTCACTGGACTGAAATGGAATCATACAATTTACCTTTACCTCTTCCCATATTCATATACTCAGATTCGGCAAAAAAATTACAAAAAACAAGTTAAAAATCCATTTGTAAAGCATATGATCAAAATATGGTGTGAAGCTAAAAACTATTTAAAAGAACCACAGTTATTGTCACAATTTAGTCCAATATGGGGTAATCAATATTTTAAACCAGGGAGAGCGGACGCTGTATTTAAAGTATGGAATCTAAAAGGGATACAAAAGATTCAGGATTTATATTTGCCATGTGCAGAAAACAATGTCTTTTGAAGAGCTGAGGATCAAATTTAATCTCAATAGAACACATTTTTTTTTAAATACCTTCAACTTAGAAACTTTATTCGATCAAATCAAAATAAAGCTCTCACTCGACCTATCTATTCATCCTTGGAAAAAATGTTGATGAAAGATAGTAAAAGAAAGGGTATTATTTCAGAGTTTTATAACTCATTGACACCATCTTCAAGTGAAAATTCACTGAAAAGATTAAACTACTGGAAAGAAGATCTGCAAATTGAAATTTCAGAGGAACAATGGGAATTGGCTTGTACAGAAGCTCAAACCAAATCAATAAATGTACGCCTTAAATTGATACATTTCAAATGGTTAATGCGGATGTATGTTACACCGGAGGAGTTAAATAGATATAACAAAAATATACCAGATACATGCACAAAATGCATGGAAAGTAAAGGAACCCCATTTCATTGTGTATGGGAATGTAGATTAATAAGAATGTTTTGGGAAGAGGGTGAGGGTAACCATTGAAAAAATAATCTCAAAAACAAATCATATTGAATCCTAAACTGTTTTTGTTGGGTCTGTACCCAGAAAAGCATAATTTTAATAAAAGTGAAAGAACATTCATAGACCTCAGTTTGCTTAATGCCAAAAAATGTATTGCACTATTATGGAAAAAGACTCATAGACCAGATGTGACTCAGTGGTTAAGACAGATGTTAACAAACCTTCCATTAGAAAGAATAACATATTTTATTTTTTTTTTTGTTACTTATTTGTACCCGTAGGTAGACTTGGTTTGCAGTCTGGTGACAAGCCACTGGCTGCTGGTCGCTGCGTGCGCGAGCGCCCTAAACCTACATGTTTTTGGTGTGCGGGAGGAAACCGGAGAAATCCCGGAGTAAACCCGCGCAACACGGGGAGAACATGCAAACTCCACACAGCTCACTGT
This sequence comes from Pholidichthys leucotaenia, assembly GCA_020510985.1. Classification (NCBI taxonomy): domain Eukaryota; kingdom Metazoa; phylum Chordata; class Actinopteri; order Cichliformes; family Pholidichthyidae; genus Pholidichthys; species Pholidichthys leucotaenia. The sequence continues at coordinate 326,619,112 of CM035844.1, read as the reverse complement.
TGGTCGGGGGCTGGGATCGAACCCACGATCTCATGATCCCCGCGATCCCCCGGCCGAGGGTAAAACTGTGCTGCCACAGTGCTAAACCACTGCGCCACCGTGCAGCCATATATACTGAAATCAAAGGAAATTGTGTTTGAGAATATATGGAGACCTTTTATTGATTATGTAAAAAATTTAAACATAACTCTTGAAGAAGAAGGTGAATGATGTGAGTGGACCTTGTAAATTCCAAACTGGTGAACATAATATGTATACTTATGTATTGGATTGTCTAGACTAAACAGAGGAGCATTGTTGAAGATTTGATTTTGTTGGTGGGTTGTTGGTGTTTTTTAGTGCATTTTTTTTTTTGTAGTACTTTAGTGTTAGTGTTTGATTGTTTGTATCATGTTGTTAAAAAAAAGGTTCAATAAAGATATTGTGGGGAAAAAAAAATTAAATCACCCTTTATTGTCATTCAACCATACATGTACAGTAGAACGAGATTGTGCTTTATCCTATCTACAGTGTAAATCACACACACCCCATAGTAGAATCAGAAGGGCTGCTGCCATGCAAGGCGCCGCCACAGATTTCCCTCCTCCATTCCATTATTGCTGAGCACCAAGCTGGACAGCAGGAAGTTCCGCTTTTTATATGGTCTTCGGCATGACCCGGCCGGGATTTGACCCTGCCGTCCCGGGTGTGGGGCGGATGCTCTTCCAACTGAGCCACCACTCCGGTGGTGAACTCTAGTTCAATAGTATACGACTCAGTGGGAACTACCACCACCTTGTGGCATTCTCTAGCATTACAGTATAACCTAAAAATCAGTGTTTCAAGTTGTAAATTGGGCTTTCTGAAAATCAAACTCCTGGCCTCCACCTCGTCCCACTCCCTTAGGCTCATTAACAAGATAAGACAACAGAAAATGTCATCTTTTTGAAATTATAACTTATAACAGTAAAGTCGGAGCTGTGTTATGATAAATGGTGAGAGGGAATTAAAACCAGCACCTGCAATACTTTCACATACTGGTTCATAAAACATCTCAACCAACAGGGCAAAATTTAGAGAGAGTATCAGGAACAGTTGGTTAAACAGCAAAAACAATCACTAGAGAAGCTGTTCAGAAACAAGACAGTGACTGCGAGATAACAAGCTACTACCCGGTACATTGCTGTTAATGAGCTGCCTCATCAGGTGGAATGACTATTCAGTTTTGAGCTGCAGCTCTTGGAATCTATCAGCAGTCAGTGCTGTCCAAAGCCAAAAAAACAACAACAAAAAAAAACTGCTGCCATCATGTTCCAGTGAAAAATGGCAGTGTCAGATAGGTCCAGACTGCTCTGAACAAGAACAAGTAAAAAGAGTGCCTCGTCTGCAATTAATAAACCATCCTAACTGCAGTGACATGAAGAGGAGTTTTACTGGACTTCAATTCAATTCAACTTTATTTATATAGCACCATTTCACAACAGTCATCTCATAGCATTTTCAACTGTAGGGGAAACCCCCACAATTGCAGAAAGACCCCAGCAATCAGGTGATCCCCTGTGAGCAAGCACTTGGCGACAGTGGAGAGGAAAGACTCCCTTTTAGCAGGAAGAAACCTCCAGCAGAACCAGGCTCAGGGAGGGGCAATCATCTGCTGTGACTGGCTGGGGGTTGGGGTACTTTTGGAGATTCTAGGTATTACAAATAATCCTGCATTTTGGGAGCGTAGTGCCCTGTTAGGATGATAGGGTAGTATCAGATCTTTTAAATAAAAAGGGGCCTGATTATTTAGAGCTTTGTAAGTGAGAAGAAAGATTTTAAATTTAATTCTAAATTTTATGGGAATTTCCACAATACAAGTGAGTGGATTAGTGCCAGCCACACACCACAAGATAACCGCGCCAGTTTTGGACACAATTCTCCTTTCTGACAAGAAAGTAGAATTGTTGTGTCGTAGGGAAACTCCTGATCATCTTGGTGTTTCTACTGATCCTTCTGTCAGATTTTGCTGTGATGTGAGGTGGGTTACGAGTGATCCAGTCTGCCCTGAAGAACACTGGGGATGCTCCGATTGCAAATCATAAAAATATTAAGCATGTTGAATGGTAACAATCCAATATCCTCTTGTACAGTACTCTATATCTTAGAGATGGTGATGGACTTCAGGAAGAAGCGAGGACATATTGCTCTACTACAGTTCAATGGTGACAACCTGGACAGAGTCTCTTCCTTCAAGTTCCTTGGGGTGCACATTGCTGACGACCTATGGTGGACCACAAATATATCAGCAATGGTTAAGAAGACATGACAAAGACTTCATTTCCTCAGGCTGCTGAGGAAGAATCATCTGGAGGCTAAACTGATGCTGACTTTCTATCCTTCTACAATAGAAAGTGTGCTGGGATACTGCACCATGGTGTGGTATGCCAGCTGTGCAGCTGCAGACAGGCCAGCTCCCATTGTCTCAACAGGGTGAGAAAGCACTTGTCTGACCATTTATATCCTGATCAGAGTCTCTTCAATTTTCTGCCCTTAGGCAGGTGCATCAGGTGTCAGACTAACCATCTAAAGCAGGGGTCCGCAAATGTTTTTGCCAGGGGTCTGCATTTGTTTTTTTCCCAGTGGGCCAGAAGTCCGGAGCAGTGCAAGCATGCTGTTTGGGTGGATATTTCATTTTAATGTTGGGAGGGACAATAAACACAACATTTTCTCCAGAGTAAATATTGAGGGGACACTATAAGTATTATTGCTGTAAGTCACAAATTTATGAGAAAGAATGTACAAATGTACACTTAAGGGGAAAAAGCTGCAAATTTACAAGAAAAATGTCATAAATTTATGAGAAAGAAAATTGCAACCCTCACCTATGGTCATGAGCTTTGTGTAATGACTGAAAGAATGAGATTGCGGATACAAGCGGCTGAAATGAGCTTTCTCCATAGGACTGCGGGACTCACCCCTAGAGATAGGGTGAGGAGCTCAGTCATCCAGGAGAGGCTCTGAGTAGAACCGCTGCTCCTCCACATCGAAAGGAGCCAGTTGATGTGGTTTGGGCATCTGATCAGGATGCCTCCCACTTGAGGTGTTTCGCGCAGAGACCCCGGGGCAGACCCAGGACACGCTAGAGAGACTAAAGCCCCATTTCCACCAGTATCGCCTGGGCTTTACTTTTTTTTTACTTGTTTCGGTTTTTCGCCATTTCCACCCAAGTCCTCACGGTTTAACCATTACGATTTTCGTGCCTGTTCAGAGGCAGGGTACAGGCGAGCGAAAAGCGAGGTGTGAATTGACGTCAATCGACTGCTAAACGCTGATTGGTCAGGGCGTAACGTCACCAAACGCGTCCGTTTGTTTTCTGTTGAAGCTACACGTCCGCCATTTGTAATTTCAGCGAGTAACCGCGGTGACTAATTCAAATTGTGTTCTCATATAACGATGTCCACGCGCAAGTTTATTCCATGAACAAACGAGGAGGTGCGGACTTTTCTGTCCCTCGTAGCCGATGACTACATCCAGAGCGAGTTGGTGGGGCAACTTGCAATGAAAAAATATACCAGGAAGTGTCCGGCCTGCTATTATGGCAGAGAATTTGGACTCGACACGGCCACGGAATTGGAAAACGGTGACGGTGAGTGTTGTTTTGTTATTGTCCGTCTTCTTGCCTTTCGGTCAAAAGCGCACTTTATTTAAGCAATAAAGAAAGTTGTTTGATTGTGGGCAATTGTGGTGATGGCTAGCCCGCTAATAGCTAGCTACCTCTGTACCTTGCTGCTACCTGGCATCAAGCTGCAGAATCGCGCTTTTATTTCAGTATTCACGTGAACAAAACGCTGACGTAAGCTTATTGTATTCTGGTTAAAAAGTTTTGTGTTTGCGGTACATGTTGCACTTTGTTTGTGAGCGTTATTGTGTGTTTTTTTCCTTCTATACACAGTTTTCAAATCCCTTGGGTCCGCCTCACTGGACTGCCCCGGCATCTCCCAGTCAAGTGCTGGTAAGGCACAACAAACTGAAAATTACCACCCGGTTGTTTTTATATGTGATTGTTTTCTATAGACGCATAACAAGGAATTTAAAATGTCTTTCTACGTTTATAAAAATACTAGATTCAGGGGTGTTCATAGCCACAGTGGCCCAGTGTTATAGGTGTGTTGGTGGTGGAAATACTGTTGTATTTTCACAAAAAAAAAGGAGCACATGTACAGACTTCAAATCAAAATGCTTGATTGAAATTCTTCAAGTCAGCTAACACTATTAACCCATTCTGATTTATGAGGCCCCAGAACAAAGAAATTCTTCTAAAAATAACCCATTAAATCAAAATACTTTTTACAATTAATCCTTTTTGAAATGAAGGGGGGCCTAACCACATCACCACAGAAGTTTCTTATAGTCCACTCTACTGAGGGGCAACAACATGACAGTTGAGCTTAAATACAGCAACGAAGCATCCCACCACAGGCTTTCAACAGTTTAATTCCATATTATTTTTTCTGACATGTTTTGATCCGGTGTTATCTAAATACAATGACTTCTGTCTTTCATATAGGCAAGCTGAAGAGGTCCAGCAACATTGCAGACCTTGCATCACTGATGGCCCAGAATCCTGCTGAGGAGATGCGGATCCATGAAAGGATGCTCGAACAGCGCGAAAGACACCTGCAGTTAGCCGCATTAAGAAGGGATGAGCTAACAGAGACGGCTTCCTTCCACGGAGCCTTCTGAAACCATTTTGGCAGTCTGGTCGAAGTACTGAAAGCTCCCCATTTGTTAACATGTTTTGGGAATATTTGTAATGTAATAAAATGTTAGTCTTTTGGATAAAAGTGTGGTTTGTATATTATAACACTGGATGATAAAGGCGAATAATTACATACACATTCCATTGCCTCATATGACCCTAATCCTGCTGTTCAGCCATAAAGGTGTCAAGATTTTTAATGGTAATGTAATTGTTATTGTTAAATTTAATAAATATTACCACTGCTGTATCCATTGCTCTACATTGGGTACAGTTTTTAAGTAAAATTGTAAGCAGTTGCACAGGTGTAATTTACATTCAGCAGTAGACACTGATAAAGGTGAAAGTCGAATTGGGTAAAAGGTAAGTACATGTGAATTGAATGTTCTATCGGCATTCCAAATTCTGAGAATTCCAATAAATTATAAGCAGTCTAGTATAATATAAAGCGAAAATACCCATACTTGTAAACCCAAATAACATTTTCGATGTTGTAAACGTTGACATGTATATGATAAACCTATGCTATTGTGATTCAATAGATCCATAGTGATCTTTGGTTTGAAAAAGAAAATTATAATTTGGTGTTGGCAGTGTGACAATGTCAGTGTATTTAGTAGGATTAAAAAAAGTTTCATCATAAAATTTCTAGGTTCATTGGCAATTCCATCAAACCAAAAGTGAGTTGTCTAGCTGCAGCATTTTTTTTTGAGTCATTTCTACGTTGTTTTAGTGTGTAATTAGCCACCACTGAACAGATAACCCTTATAAATAACAATAGATTGGAAAAATGATACACAATGGGCCTAGATTTGGATTGGCTTTTTTTTATAATATCAATTATTTGGTAAGTTAAAGTTAACTGGAAGTATAACAAGTTTCCACATATAATTCCAAGGTCAATTGGCAATTCCATCAAATCAAAAGTGACTTGGCTAGCTGCAGCATTTTCTTTGCAGTCATTTCTAGGTTGTTTTAGTGTGTAATTAGCCACCACTGAACAGATAACCCTTATAAAGAACAATAGATTGTACAATGATACTCAAATGATACACAATACAAAAAATGGGCCTAGATTTGGATTGGCTTTTTTATAATATTTTTAATTATTTTGTAAGTTAAAGTTAACTGGAAGTATAACAAGTTTCCACATATAATTCCAAGGTCAATTGGCAATTCCATCAAACCAAAAGTGCATTGTATAGCTGCTGCTTTTTTTGGGGAAGTCAGTTTATCATCAGTGTATCATTATTACACAATACACAAAATGGGCCTAGATTTGGATTGGCTTTTTTTTTATAATATTATAAATTATTTGGTAAGTTAAAGGGGTTTAGGATTAAGCTTCTGCATAATTTTAAATTACCCCGGTGTTTCAGCATTTAATTAACCGTCTGTTAACATTTAACCGTTTTGAACAACAGAGGCGACGTAGTTTAAAAGTGCACAACATTTTATTTAAAAAAGACGTTTGACATATGTATGCACATGAACACTGAACAAATGAAATGATCTCTGAATGATCTCTGCTTCATATGCAGCTGCTTCAGATTCCTCCTGGGCAACCGCTATTCTCCTCTCCTGCTCCAACGTGTGTTGTCTCAATCCACGTCGTCTTCTCCTGTAAAATTCTCTTGTCTCGTTAAAGACATTCATTGTGTTAAAAACCGTGGAAATCCTCCGCTCGTAATCCGCTATTTTTTTCTGTGTTGTTGAGGAGTCAGTCTCGTCCTTTATACGTCAGCAGTGTAGCGCCACCTCGATCCCGCCCACCCCAGCAATTCTCGGCTTTCCGCGGTTGTGATGGAGGCGCAGCCGCGGGAGAAACAAGTAAAAAGAAAAGAAAAGAAAAGAGTAGCGCAGAACTATATAGTGGAAATGTGGCTTAAGTCTCCCAGCTGGCCTGGGAAAGTTTTGGTATCCTCTCTGAAGAGCTGGAGCAGGTGGCCGGGGAGAGGGAAGTCTGGGTCTCTCTGCTTGGACTGTTGCCTCCGTGACCCTGACCTCCGGAAAAGTGGAAGAAAATGGATGGATGGATGGATGGAAAATTCCAAATTTAAAAGAAACAACTGCACATTTACATAAAGTTTACTAGAAAAAAGTTGCAAATTTAGTGAGAAAAAAATGTTAATTTAGAAGGAAAAAAACACATTATGAAAAGGTTACAAACTTGCAAGAAAAAAATTACAGATTTAAGATGCAAAAACAGAAGATTTAGGAGGGAAACGTGGCAAATTTACAACAAAAAAGTTTTACATTTACAAATAAATATAGTAAATTAGTGAGATAAAGTTACAAATTTATGAGAAAAGCTGCAAATTTTAAAGAAAAAAAATTGTCCCCCACGGGACCCCCTTGATTTACACCCTTGTCACCCGGCTGTTCTACTGTGGAAGGAGCTGGGTGAAGGCAGCGACTTTCAGAACAGACTTTCAAAACTCTGTTGCTTTTTGTTGTTGTGTCATAGATGTAACAAGAATCCTGCTTGCAGCTTGATATGATTTCAGTGCATTTATTTTTGTTGTTCTTACCTCTGAATTTTGAGGCAATATTTCTTCAAAATTCCTATGCTTGCTCTCATAACGCCATTTCAAATTGTAAATCTTTATCATAGATATGGTCTCCTGGCATATTAAGCACATTAATCTTGTGCTAGTATGAGGGAGAACAAATGCAAATTGCTCAGTCCATTTGTCTTTCAATTGCCAATTTTCACTGTCCACTTTTTTTTTTTTAGCAGCGAACTTAGAACATGTCATTTTCATTCAATCTAGGCTCCCACTGCTGGCTTATCAATAAGGGAACCGCTCCAAAAGTGAAAGTAAAAAAGTGCCACTCGCACGCTGACAGGCTGCCAGCACATTGTTGGCATGGAGTTAACAGTCCACATTTACAGGTGCTTACCAAACCAAAACACGTAGTGAAGGAATCACAGCTCGGGGATCACAAAAAGGGGGCTCGCGGACCGGATATGGCCCGCAGACCGCCTATTGAAGGCCACCGGTTTAAAGAATAGCTTTTATTAATGGGCCATCAGACTCTTAAACTTGAGAGAGTGAAACACAAAAACTCTAGCTAAATGAATGCAAAAACAGCAGCTCAATACTCAGTAAAGGCTACTTTAGTACAATTTCTTTTCTCCACCTTTGAAGTTGATTAGGTAATTGGAAAGTGACCCTTTAGATGATCCCTTTCAGGTTCAAAGTCTGTAGTAAAACAATCACGTTTTCCTCTGGTAACATTTCTGGTTGGCGGCCCGCCACACCTGAAAATTTTCAGCCACTCTATGAACAAATAAACCGGAGTGGTGGCTCAGTTGGTAGAGCATCCGCCCCACACCCGGGAGGCAGGGGTTCAAATCCCGGCCGGGTCATACCAAAGACCATATAAAAATGGTGCTTTCTGCCTTCTAGTGTGGTGCTCCGCATAATGGAATGGGGAAAGTAAAGTTACACACAGAGCTACCAGAGGACTGACCCCCTGCTGTAGCTTTCACTACTTACAGTAGCTGTGTGGCCTAGGGTCAGAGAAACGGAGATAGGCGCCGCCCATATACACCTTCAGGTGTGAAGGGATTAACTAACTAACTAACTATGAACAAATATAAACTTCAGAAAAATATATGAAGGAATGATGATCTGCAAGCGCGCGCGTGACTCATACGTGCGGCGTTCAGAAGCACCCTGCCCGTGTGTTCCAGTCGGCAGGTAGAGTGTCTCGCTACGAGCGTCACTGTCCAAGAGAAACATGAGCTTATTAAAGTGCTTTAAACACAGAAAAAAAAAATCAGAAGAGGTATGTAAGCAGTGAAGGCATTTATCATGGTTTTTAACCTGCTGGTAACGGGAGCAATAATGGAAGAGTCGCTTAGCTAACACGTGTGGTTAGCTTTTTGTTTTTCTTATTTCAGACAAGAATAAAAAGGAGATGTTTTTACCGTTACCTTAGTTAATATTAATTAACTAATTTATTTTCATTATTATGTACCTGGCAAGTTAAGATGACCGAAATTCACGAGGTCACTGACTTTAATCCGTCAGCAGCCTTCAGACAAACTAAACATGCCAACATTTGGATTTCAAAATAAGGGAGGTTTTTCCTGCTGTCTGGGTGGTGAGATTTCTTAAAAAAAAAAAAAAGAATATGGTCATTTAAGTTAATTTATTTCATTAAATACAATTTTGTTAATATCTTTTTCTTTAAAATCAGAGTTAAATTATTGTTCTGTTCTGGCTCTGCAAAATTATGGTCAAAAATGTAAATTGTTATAAGGAAAAGTAAAAAAAAATACCACAGTCCGTTTCAAATTTATTAAAAAAAACTATAGTTTTATTTTAAAAAATAGACAAAAATTAACCATAAAATAATCCACAAATTTATAATAAAGTCTCAAATGTACAAGAAAATTCAATTTTACAAGAGGAAATTACAAATTTGAGGAAAATGGTTTCAAATTTAGATAAATTAACAGAGAAAAGTAGAAAACTAAGAAAATTGTTATAAATTTTGGAGAAAAACCTCAAACCTTCAAGACTGAAGTCCTTTCTCAAGTTTTTAAGTGGGTGCTCTTTGTACTCTTAACTACAAATTTTTGGTTGTCTACTTTTAATTTACATGACACTTGATATTTCCTAACCTGTTTGTATGCCACCATAGACAGAGAGAGAACCAGAATTAGACAGAGCTCAGAGATGGCAAGATGAGACAGAAGAGAGGAGCCAAGGAGAGGAAAGTGCTCAGGCGGAGGGTCCAGGAGAGGTGAGAGCAGAGGGAGAGAAGGATAACATCAGTAAAAAGTCCAAACACAGGATGTCTGAGTGGGACCCCAACTGACCCAAGTATTCCAACATTCTAGCCTTGGTTGTACAATACCTCAAAAGGTAAGTTCCATATGCAAAGTTACTGTGCAAAATTTAAAAAAGAAATAAATAGTATAAAATTAACATATTCTGGTTACAGTAGTGTCATGTGTTTTCTGCCCCCCGGAAAAATGTTGCCACTGTGCCAAGGTCTTTAAGCCAGAGAAAACACTGAACAATGTCAATAGCAACACGGGCTATTGGGCTGCACGGTGGCGCAGTGGTTTAGCACTGTGGCAGCACAGTTTTACCCTCGGCCGGGGGACCACGGGGATCATGAGATCGTGGGTTCGATCCCAGCCCCCGACCAACAGTGAGCTGTGTGGAGTTTGCATGTTCTCCCCGTGTTGCGCGGGTTTACTCCGGGATTTCTCCGGTTTCCTCCCGCATACCAAAACATGTAGGTTTAGGGCGCTCGCGCACGCAGCGACCAGCAGCCGGTGGCTTGTCACCAGACTGCAAACCATGTCTACCTACGGGTACAAATAAGTAACAAAAAAAAAAAAAAATAGCAACGTGACATTTTTCAGTCTTGAATACAGATCATGTTCTTACCAGTGAGATCTCAACTCTGATCTTGACATAAAACAAAGAAAAAGTTCTCTTTTAAACACATTTCTCTCTGATCTCATTAACTCTTATTCTTCTCATTGTGAAAGAGCCTCTTACATTCTAGTCTATCATAGGCCACTATCAGACACGCCACAGATCTGTTAATGTCAAACCTATTCACCAATGCTATTGCTTCAGTTTCCTATAAAGCATCCAGCTCACTCTCCTCTCTGATTGTTGTTTTGTGCTACTTGATTGCTCTCCCTCTGCGGGTAATTTTTCCCCCCCTCCTGTTCCCATTTATCACCTGCTTCCACGCTGCTCTTTCATTTTCCTGCCAAAAACATGATAACTATCATTAAAGACGTGCCACATCAACCTATAAAATTAGCAACAAATTGGCTGCAGCATAAACAGAACTAATTACATGCTTGGAAACTTTTTTAAGCACTAATTGATTTTTTCCAAATGAAATCTTTCTTTCTTTTTCTTTTTAAGACAGTGGTCCAATCGATGGAGTTGGCCAGGAGAGGGAATAATCGAACAATCAATCAGGAGTCAGTGACAGTTTTCTATTGCGGGCTGGAGTGTGCCTTGGTGGTCTTGCTGGGAGGGACCGAGACTGCCTCACGTCACAGTTAACAATGATGGATACATCTGGACCACCCCCCCCCGCCCCCGAGTTTTAATGAAACTCCACTATGAAGACGTCTGAGGACAGTGATAATCCGGAGATGAAATGAGAGGAAAAATATGAGGCTGCTGTTTGGATGACAAAAGCTAAAATCTGTCTGTTGTGCTTTTATTTTTTAATTCCTTTGTGCTACTTTTAATAAAACACCAAAAGCTTGAAATCTGTACATTCATAATCTAATCTAATCTAGGCAGAATATCTGCAGGTGGGTGGGAATAGCCCAGGGGGAATGAACCTGATACCAATGGTCTAATTAGCATTGACACGAGAGTGCCATGGTGGGCTCTGGCTGATGACTGGTTTGTCTAACTGGTGATTCTAATTTGAATGTAGCATGGATGCCTTAAGCCCGCTGCAGCCAATCTCTCCATCCATGCTGAGCCTAAGATGGACTGATTGTCGGTCCAGGGTGTACCCACCTGTTAACTGGAAGAGGTCACTAGTGATCCCCAAGGTCAATAAGCAGTTAGAAAAACGGATGGGTGTTCTGAAAGCATTGGGTGTTCTGGTTCTGAAACCTGACCCCAGATGTGAATCGATAACCAGGCCGATTCTAAATGCTTTCAAGATGAAAAGAAACTTGTTATATGTTGGTCTAATACATCGTTAGTATTTCTGATACTGAGCTCCTAAAGGAGATAAAGTCCTCCTAAATAATCATCAACAAGCTGGAAATTTATGCTGCTGCTTCAAAGACTTTTGGCAAAAAAATTAACCTTGAATCTACAAGCTATGAGAAGAGAAAATAATCAGGCTGTCTACAGATATCAGCAGGACAAATTTATTTTCATGGTATATGTTCTAACTGTGCTTTTCTCCACTTCCCATGCATTGTCTATGTAGAACATTTTGCAGTACATTCTGGTTGCAGTACGCCTAGATTAATCCTTTCTTCCATTAGCACAAATTGTAACTTCTTCGCAACGTATGCAAATGAGATTATCTGATTACTGGTGTCTTGAGAATTGTAATTGCATCTTATATTTTTGCACCGTTATTCTTGCAAATTTATACCTAGTTTATATTTTATACATAGTCATGTGAAAAAAATCAGGCCACCCTGTATAAGCCTGTGTTTTTTTGTTTTTTTTTTACTTATTTGGACATACGGATATTGAATATCAACTTGCTCCTCTGACCAGTTTTAATTGATTTATTATTCATTCTGCATGTATGTGCCGCCATCATACACTTTTGCAGCTTTAATAATTTTTTTCCAGACTAAACTAAGAAACTCAGCAGTAATTTACCAAAAAAAAAACCAGATGGTCTGCTACGATTTCCAGCTAGCACAACTTGCCTTAAATGACGATCATTTAGCATTTTATAATTGGACATGGTGTTAACATTACTTAGCTTCTATTAAAATGAGGTTAGCAAACTATCCTCTCTGACGCAGCACGATGAAAAACTGTCCCACATCCCTGGCAAACAGGAGTAGCAGCTATCTGAATCGGTAGTTTGGAGTTAGCATTAACAACCACCGGACTGAAGCCTAGCCACCCACCACACCTGTTCCGCTACGCGCAATCGCACACTGTAGGCAAGACACAGGGCGCTGACAAGTGGTGAGGTAGGAGCTTACTAAATAAACGGCGGTATCTACCTGTCTCATGAGTTGGGCCGTCGGAGACTCAACCGGCAACCCCGCCCTTCCGAGGGTGTGGAGGGTGAAACTGGGCATCCTGACAGAATTAAAAACAATATCTGTCACAGGTCTGTGGTGGACCACTCCCAGTTACACGCGGTGAGAATGGACACCCTGGCAGATAAGCACATCTGTCGCAAGGTCTGTGGTGGACTTTGGCCAGTCAGTGCATCGTGACATGCACTACACAAAGAGCAGAGATAAACAAACCATCAAAATCATCTGGTCAGTCACTGCAACAGATACTGGAGTCAGTTTGCCTTGGCCTGTCCTTGCCACTGATAATACCTCTATCTGCCAAGAATGTGCCGCTAGTCCAGCAGAAGCTAGCGGTACTCAAATACTTTGCAAGCAGTTTCATGAAATGGTCAGTCAGAAAGCAACTCACAGAGCTGTGTGGAGGAATCTGATCAGACCTAAAGGAAACAGTCATTGTCGCCTGCAACAGACTGCTATGATGATGATGATGCGGGTTGTGCTCCTTGGCACAGTAAACTGGATGAAACCATGATTATGTTATCACCGCACAGGTAATCTGAGTGGCAGATCGGGATGGTAAAAAACTTGTCCTCTTTGTCATCAGCTCATTCACGGTTAGCAGACAAGCTGCTAGAAGTAAGCTGTTGACTACGATTCTTCCACGTTAGTTTCCATATACTTCTTGGCTCTCTTTAGAAGTGTCCAGAACCACATGCACATCCGAGTCACAAAGGTCTGGATTTTGAGGACTGTCTTTTTTTCAAACAACACCTCACTCTGGAAACTAAAGTAAAAAACACAGCTTTACAATTCTTACCTGTTATGAGAAAACACCAACAATGACTGTAATTTTAAGAATATTAGAACACCGGTGAAGCGGAATGATACATATCTGGTGAAACGTCCAAGTGCAATTATCTGGGAATAAATTAACTCCTGGAATCCCTACTGCTCTACAAATTGCTTGGTTGGAACTAGCCACTGTATAATACTGCTTAAGTGTCTGTTTACTGTAAAAGTTAAGTCAGCACTGGTGGTACGTTTTAGTCATCTGTTAGGATACAATCATGATTCAACATTATTCAAGGTTTTTTTTTCTAATAAATTAGTAAAAATATAAAACATGGCAGATGAGTATGTTTTTCATATCTATGAAATATTAATCATTCTGTGTTTTTAATCTCCCAGCATCCTCTGATAAAGATTTAAGTTGCTACAAAGTAACAGTAGCAGTAAATGGGTGCTCAGCTGAGTAATCAGCCTCATATTTCCCTTTTATCCAGAGAAAAATGGTTTTCATTTTGGCCCAGAGGCAACATATTTGAGCAACAGAAATCATAGTAACTATAGATATTTTTCTCAGTCCCAACCCTTAATCAAAACCCAGCAAGCGCTGTGGCTGCATTGCATTATTTTCTATTGAGGCCATTGTAGGATGTAGAAAATTGGTCTCTATGCCTTTCTACCATGTATTTTTTTCTCCCAATCATGACTGTTGAATGTCAGAGGAAAGGGTAAAAACAACTCAACACTTGCTCTCTGATTGAAATAGAGACAATTAAACCTGACATTTACTGTTGCCAACCACCTCCCAACGGGGAAAGTCTGAGCGAGACGACAGCAGCCAGGATTAGGAGGGAGGTTGGTAACACAACAGCACACAATCGGAGTCAGATTTGGGAGCTTTTCTGATCAGATTCCTAGAAGACACGGACGTCACAGCTGCTGATAACACATATGGGTGGCCTGATCGGAACAAAATGAGATTGTTGGGGGGAGGGGGGAGCTTATGATTACATTTTACCAACACATGCAGGAATGCTGTTAAGGGTGTGGTCGAGGAGTTGGTACGGTTCAGCATGAACACCCTTGTCCTTATTTTGCCACAATCTGCATATTGGGGCTTCAAATATTTGGCAGAAATCCTGAGTGAATATCCAAATATTCTGGACAGTTTTTGCCCTCCTTCAGCATCAGTGGTTTTTTTTTGCTTTTTTTTGTTTTTTCTCAGAAAAGTGACTTTTCTCATAAATTTGAAACTTTTTCATTTAAAGTGACGCTGCCAAAAATCAATTTTTTTTCTGTTAACATGTCTGAAAGGTGGGTTTTTTTGTGACTTACAAGACATATCAAGGAAAAAAAAATCAGTCTCAAATCCCAAGTCTATGATTTTCTGCTGTGAATGTCCAGTTAAGCTCTGCGCCCCCAAAACGGGCAACTTTGGACAGAAAGTTTCTAGCTATGCAAGTATTCCTGCTTAGCCTGATTGGTTATAGGGCTGCAACTAACGATTATTTTGGTAGTCGACTAATCTAATGACTATTTTTTCGATTAGTCGACTAATTGCGATTATTTTTCTCATGTCCACCATCTCTGCTTCCTGTTGGGGTTCTAGTGCACATTTTACCTCACCTGCTGTTTAAGCCTGCACACCTGTGAAAATCACCTTGTTGTCAGTCTCTGCTTTAATATAACATTTTATAACCAGTTTCCAGAGCTAAAAACAAAAAAACAAGAAAGCTGTATTAATTATCACAAGTTTAAGGTTATATATCAATTTATCACACACAGTATAATGCCTAATGTCAATTAAACAATTGATTAAATATCTTACAACTGAATTACTGATCTGCTCCAACCCCCAAACTAACAATAGGTGGAAGTTTTCTATGTGTATTTTTTAACAATCTCTCTGTGTTGGCCCTGCGATGGACTGGCGATCTGTCCAGGGTGTACCCTGCCTCGCGCCCAAAGATGCTGGGATAGGCTCCAGCCCCCCCCCACCAAGCCAAAAAAGGATTAAGCGGAAGAAGATGGATGGATAATTCAGAAAGGTAAACCTTCATATTCAATATTCACTGCACTTAAGAGTGATATTTCAAGCCATTTGATTTAATTTTGATGATTATAGTTGTAGGTTTTTATTTATTAAATTACAAATTGGGACATTCTAATTAACCCAGATGCACTAATATTCAGAATAAGGGCTTATATTAACGAAGATGAAAAAGAGATAGCAACTGTAATTCAGTTATTTACTGCATTCAACACGTTAGCCATGACAGCTCAGCCCTCAGCAACCAGAGAGCTTATTGTCAAACAGGTAAGCTAACAAACAGCACATACTAACAGTACTGTCATTTTTCTAAAGCCTGAAACAATTGGCCATTGAAAATAAGCGGCACAAACTTTCTTTACTTGCTAAAACTTACCAAGCAGACGTCAATGTCGTGGCTCCCGGGTGTCGTCGTTTCAGATGCTCATGCATTCATTGTAGTGCTGCCATGATCGGAAACGTCTGCCTAGCAAAATCTGCATTTTACTTGTTTTGTTTGTTTTCTGCGAAATGTTCCCACACTACAGAAAGTTGGGTCTGTCTTTTTTTGTTGTTGTTGTTTAGCTCCGCTTCTACATGTTTATCCTTCCACTTCGCCATGCTGTGCTCTTCTTCTTCTTCTTCACTGGAAACTGTTCATGCATGCCGGACAACAGAGGTGCTATTGCCCACAGCAGTTCCAGTCATGCATTGCAGTTAGAATCAAACATTTCCGTGGCATGCATGTAAATTTTATAATTAAACGATTAGTCGACAATAAAGATCTTTGTTGACGTTATCGACAACGTCGACTAATCATTTCAGCCCTAATTGGTTATAACATTAACCAATCAGGCTAAGCGCTGGGCATGGCTACAGACCTGAGTTCACTCCCCTAGGGGAAGAGGGAGGACCCAATGTGGCTCCGTGGATGGAGGCAGAGAAAGAGTGGATGAGAGGCAGAGAGGAGGGAGTGAGGGCAGAGGGGGGACCCGGCCTGAATGCGGCCCTCAGTGAGCCGGCGAGATAATGAGCCGAGAGGACCGGCTCAAACTGTCACTGAGGGTCCCGTGGTAAGGAACAACACTTTGCTCAATGCTCCTCTACCAACCACTGACCACGCTGACAGTCAGTGTCCCATCCTGGGAAGGGCGCAATATCGACTGCAGCCGCCCATAGTTTTGCCGCTGCTGAGGCTACAGTATTCTGGAACCCTGTAGCACATGCGGGACACAGTCAGCTCGGAGACCAGAGTCCACCGGCTGATGTGCCCGCACACGTGGGGTCCCGGAGGTGCCCATGGAGGAATGAAGGCACACTGTCGGAAGGCCAAACCACAGAGAGATGGGGAGATGAAGGCGCCAAGACTGCCAACAGTCCATTTTACATTCGTTTAATTCAATTTGGTGAAGGAGGGTTTTTTGTTTTGTTTTTTTTTTGGGGGGGGGTAGGGTAGTCCATTCCATCCCCACCAAGGAAGACAAAAAAGGAGGCACTAAACCCCCCGCTGCCTCTGGAGGGGGGAGGCGAGTCGGGTAAAGGGGGGGGCAATGGCTGGGGCAAGATCATGGTTCAACGGCGGCAGGCAGGCACATCGGACCACCAGCCTCCAGTCAGCTGCTCAGTGGGCACCCACAGCCAGCTTGCTTTCGCGGGGGTCATGTACGTGTGTGGCTGAATCACTCCAATGTTTTGACTAGCCATTGTTTAGTAAAGCAGTCTTTGGTGTTCTCAGGTCAGAGAGGGGAGGGCTAGCCTTGCAGCATCTGCTACTGTTAGACAGGAGTATGGGTGGTGCTAATTAGAATATCCATAGATCTGCGCATAAGTAGATGGAAGATGTAAAAGTTCTTTCCACACAATTCTCAGGCAATGAAAGTTTTTTGTGGATAAAAAGCCACAATGGACAATATACATTTGTTTATGAAGTGGTTTTAGAGGTGCTCGAGTGCCTCTTTAAATCTGCAATTTTATTTGTGATCACTCACTTGACATGCTTGTTCATCTACCATTGACCATTGATGATACATCATTTTTAGATATTATTTCAGCTTATTTTGCTATAGTTTATTATACTCTGGCACTTAGGGCACATTCAGACAGAAGCCACTGTTTGGTCCTTTGATTCCGCGGATAGTTCGGTTCATTTGGTGCAGTCTAAACGTGCACTGAAACTCTGGTGCGCACCAAATCAGCAAAGTCTGGTCCCCCTGAAAACAGGAGTCTCGGTTCTCTTGCAAACAAAGTCTGGTGCGTTCCGCTTGCAGTGTGAATCCAAACAGACTATCCAGCGGACCAAAGGGCGAAAGTGCCCCTCAGCGTTTGTGTAACCATAGCAGCACGTAGTCTGAGAAGAGGAAGTGGCGTTTACTGTAGTGCATTTTGGGTAGAAAATAAAGACAACTGCACAAATCCGAGAAATCCTTTTACCAGAGAAAGCCAAGGAGAAAAGTTTAAAAAAAATGTCTCGTTTGTGGCCGACAAACAACCCGGCTGAAAGGAACAGATTTCCGTTTTCGGTCCTGGCCAATCGATGACCCAGATTTTCTTCTTTGCTGAGATTTTTTCTTCCTGGTCATTGATGGTTTCAGCTACAGCGCCCCAAACAAGCAGTTGTTGTAACTGCGTGATGTTGTCCAGGCAGTTTGGTCTGCTGCAGTGTGAATGCAAACCAAACGAAGGTGTGAAAATTCTCAGCATTCCTCGCCCAGTCGAACGGAGACCCCCGGACCATCCAGGTCTGAATGCAGCCTTAATCATGGTTGTTTGTGTTTATTGTGCTGCACAGACCATTCATATTCTATTGACCACTGAACCACTAGTGATGTTTTTACCTCATTCATTCTTTCAGGTGATTTTTACTTTAGTTAGCTCAAGCTATGTTCTCTACCAGCGCTCTGAGCTAGCCAGCTAACAAAAGCAATATGGCATCAATACTTGACATCAGTGATGACAGAGGGAGGGTGGGGTAAACTGGAGCTCATGATCATTTAAATAGATATGCAATGAAACGAGCCATTCTAAGGAAGGCTGCCAAACACAGGTCAAAATGGTGCTGCAAGAATTAAACCCCGAGGCATTTCGGCCAAACTATGCCACAGAAATTTCATTCAGACCTGTGGGAACTGTGTCAACATTAGGGATGGAAATCTTTAGCCACCTCACGATTCGAGCCGATTACGATGCATCTTTTTTTCCCCTAACATAAATATTAGAAAAAGGAATTTTTGCTTTAGCTTAAGGACATCAAAAAGAGTCTGGAGCACACTGTCAGATTCACAGCCTTGATTGGTGCTAAGACAAACACACATGCATACATCCTCTTCAGTCTTCTAAGGTCGTAGACCTATTACTGATTTTAGTTTAGTTTATTTGTCAGGGACCATGTACAGAAAAAAACATTAAACACAGGGAAAAGATGCTCTGTACCAGATTATAGCATTCTCACTAATTTCCATCTGTAGTCCCTGAGGCAGGTAGGAAGATATTAAAAGAAAAACAGCACATATAGGAAGCAATTCAGGTCGGGTTTCAGAAACTGTTGACCCTGAAACAAGCAGGGAGTGAGTTTAAAAGGTAAAAATATAAGAGAAACCACACACATAAAAACAATTAAATTGTTTCAATGAAGTAACAACATGCAGTCTCCATTGAGTGGTTCAGCCTGAAACCAAACTGCATGGGATGCAGCAGCGGGGTGGATTTGAGATGTTTTGCCAGTTGGTCTACTACCACCTTTTCAATGGCTTTTGACAAAACAGGAAGTATAATTATCGGCCTATAATTACTAATTTCCTGTTAGTCTCCGGCTTTGTGTATGGGGGTTACAACGGCAGGTTTCAATGCATCAGAGAAGATATTTTCATGTATTGATTGATTTATCAGTTCTGTAATTTGAACTATTAAAGTATCTTTATGCTTTTTTAAAAATACAGTGTCTAGTCCATGAATATCCTTAGCTCTGGAACTTGATAGAGATGATAAAATTTTGTTAAGCTTTACCTCATTTGTGGGTTTAAGGTTTAGATCAGTTTCATGATTTATTTTAATTTGGTGCGAGTATGTTTGGGTAAAATTCAGACCCAGTTCTTGTACCAATTTAATAAAATACCCATTAAAATTGCAGCTTATAACTAAGCTATCCAAGTGAAGTTTTCCATTTAAACTGAGTTGTATGACTTGACTTTTTTTTTTTCGCATTTTTTTATCCTGTGAGTTTATCAATACATTTCCAGAGTTTTTTGTTGTTCCCTTTTGCATTTTTGATTATGTCTAAGGTATTTGCTTTTGCTTTATGAAGCTGCATGGTGACTTCATTTCTGAGGCTTTTAAAAATCAATCTAGCTGTACTTAAATCAGTTTTTAGCCATTTTTAAGAGCTAAATCCCATTTTATCATGAGATTCCATAATTTTTCATTTAGCCAAGGTAGAGCGTGTTTTCTCTTGTGCTTAAATAGTGTTATTTTATATTTTGAGATAATTTCTTTGATTGTTGATATCATATTTTCCCATGTTTGTTCACAATTTGTATCACAATTTATTTCATTGCAATTTACGTGTTCTAACTCATTTTCAAATGATTCTGTTTTTCTTTGGTATGTACGAGATATTTTCCACCATCAGCAGGCTTTTTGGATCATGATTTTGACAATTTGTGTACTACTAAAGTGAGATTATTGTCAGACATGCCAGTAATTAGATTGTATTGTTTTTTGTTAAGCGGTCAGGTTTGTTTGTAAAAATCAAATCAAGGAGAGTTTGAGATGAACGGGTTATTCTAGTTGGGTTACTGATCATCTGATCCATATGAAACTTAATGGTGATGTCCTTTAATTTCTGTCTGCATGTTTTACAAAGCCAATTTAAGTTGAAATCACCCATGAGGATTAGCTCTTTGCTGCCAAACTGTTTCAGTACATTTGATAGACAATTACAGAATGTGTCCTTAGAGGATGGAGGTCGATAGATCCTAGTCAAAGCAAAAGACATTTCTGGTGATGGTACAACTTTAACTCCAACACATTCCAGTGTATTTTCAGCAATGTTAAGTTACATACACTGATAACCATCCTTTACATAAATCATGACCCCTCCTCCCCTGCCATCTTTTCTGTCTTGTCTATAGGTATTGTGCCCTGGTACACTGAAAACAGCTGGAGGTGTTGTTGGGGTTATCCAGGTTTCTGAGAGGCATAGGTTGTCAAGATCTGAATTTGTCAGTAGTTGTTGTATTTATTCTCTTTTAGAGACAATGCTTGTAATACTGAGATGACCTCCAAAAAGGCTTTAGGTTTCACAGATGGATCCCACAATATCTTGGCATGATTTACAGTTTGAAACATTTTAGTAGTTTGTTGTTTTTCACTCACAGTTTTTATCCCATACCCATCCCGTTTTGTAGCAATCTTACCAGGCTTATGCAGTTTGAGTCTTGTTGCAATAATTTTTCCTGTGTCGATGTCACCGGCATCCCGGGCAACTCCACTGACGCCATTCCCCTTCGAATGGGCCGCCACCGCACCGGCGTCTGGGGAAACCTTTCCTGCATTGATATCACCAGTGTCTTTGAAGATCTGACCAACGTCAGCCTCCTCTGGACGGGCTGCTGCTGCATCAGTGTCCAGAGAGACCGGGATGACATCAACAGCCAGCGGCTGGGCCACGAATCGTCGACACAGCTCGGCAAACATCCATCGCTGAAAGAGCCATCGCTGCATCGGCGTCCAGGGCAAAAGGGCCAAAACCGACATCCAGCCGTCAGGCTCCAAGCCATTGACAAGGCTCCATTTGATGGACATACCCCGCTTGAAGAGCTGCTGCTGTGCCAACACCCAGGGGGACCAGGTTGGCATCGTCACCTCGTCGCTGGGCCACGATTCGTCATCCCGACTCTGCCTGGCAGGCCCACCCTGCCATGTAAGCCACTGGAGCACCAACATCCCGGGTGCCCGGGTTGGTGCTGACCTCTGATCACCGGACACCGTGCTGTCGGCATGGGTCTGCTGAAACAGTCTCTGTTGCTGTACTGAAGTTTGGAGAGACCATGTGCTGTGGATTCCATTGTAAACAGTTGAGCGGTGACTGCCGAGTTAGCCACTTTGTGCTGTGCTGGCTGCAGGGGCCAGGTTGGCCAAATTTGCTGAAATTGTCATTCTGGTTGCGGTATCCAGATTGTCCAGTTTATTTGCTGTTGTTCGACTAGCTGTGGTGACCAGGTTGACCAGTTTAGCAGCGGTTGTTGGGCTACTCGCCCCGGCCCAACTGGGTTTCCACTGTCCAAAAGCTGTGGACCTGGGTTTGCCTCCACATCGCCCACTAATAATATCATAGCTGCTAGCGGCTTGCCCCGGCCTTGGATGCGCTCTGCAGAGCGTGCCCAAATGCCAAGTCACGTTTCGTTACCTTGTATTCATACATGTGTAATGACAATAAAGTTGAATCTCATCTCATCTCATGTAGATAGACCCCGAAGCTGTCCTTCCAGGACTATATGTTTGCTATATCCTTCTTAACTGTTCTAATTCACATGTGGCAGGGAGTGGAAGATGCCAATACATTTATCAAGTGTATTATAATAATAATAATAATAATAATAATGTTTGAAACACTTTGTGTCTTCTTCAGAGTCAGACACAGAAGTGTTGTGTTAAGTCTCAACACCAATAAAGGCTGTGAATTCAACAGTGTGCTCTGACTCTTTTCCTCTGTGAAAGAAATATTAGACTTCTGCTGAAAAAATGAAGCATTCTTACCTGCTGGTTTCAGTCTTTCCATGTTTTGGTCTAGCCGTGGCTGTGCAGGTTAGGTGGCCCGCTTGCCACAGCCACGTTTCATACACGTGCACTGAATGTGAATGTATTCTACGGTCCACATGCCCATATAGGATGACAGTGATGTTCCAGCAAACTAATTTGAACACCCATAATTAAATAAAATTAGGAGTTCTGCCGGTATTGAGTGCCATGACCACAAATATGAACATATTTATATGCCGCGACAAATAATGCCCGGGCGGGCGACAACGTCCGCGTTTCAGAGTCTGCTTTTTTCATTCCGTCAAAATTAATTACGTTATTAATATGGGGGGGGGGGCTGAACAGTTCAAAGGCTGAAAAGTTCATAGTGGTCAAATTTGACCAAATGTGGTTTATTTTTTAACCGCAGGGATCCAAGCACTGCAACACCAGTGGAAGAAGTGTGTGGACCGAAGGGGAGACTATGCTGAAAAATAAACCACATTTGGTCAAATTTGGCCATTATGACCCCTCCCCCCCATATGGTCCATATATCTGGACAGCATGACAGTGATGCCCTAGCAACAAGACAGGAACACCCAGTGTTGTGTGCCAAGCCAAAGACCGTCCGGGCGGGTGCCAACTTCTGCGTTTAAGGTTCCACTTTTTTCATTGCGTCAACATAAAATTATATTATAAATACATATTTAAGAATCCAAATCTTGCCATTTGTGCATTGATTCAGAATCATTCATGTCTGCATCAAGATGCACTGGAAAAATGATTATTTCTCCCACCCCAAGTCAACATGAGGTAAAAGTGTATGAAATGTCTCTTAAGGACCCAAAGACAGGGTTTCACCTTCATTTTTGTGTTATTTTGTTTTTTTTTTAATGGTTCTTTCCATAGGTTGCTGATTCTTGAGGTAGTGGCTAGTAAAGCGGGCTGGGCAATTTGACCTTAAATCAGCAACACAGTTTATTGACCCTTTGTGGTCTGTTTTCATTTCTTTTTCTCTCTTTTTTCCCCCCTCCTTTCTTTTCCCTTACCCTTTTCACTGGCAAGGCTCATAATTGAGCAATATTACACAACAGTGCAGTATCACTAGCAGAAATCAGTGTGCTTACATACCGTGTAGGTCATGTGACTCACATTGGTGGCCTTAGTCCATTATTATGATTGTCCGTCCCGGCAGAAAAAAATGGTTGAGATGACGCGGACAGCCGTAAGAGGCTAACAGCAACTTAGCTTCAGGCATCTACGTGTTAGCTTCCATGCACTTTGCTCACTTTTTCTTGGCATCTTGAAATGAAACAAGGAGTCATTCATCACACACTATGTGGACGGAGACCACATTTCTTTTTGTTACAAGTCTTTTCACTTTTTTTCTGCTGCTTTTGAAGCAGAAAAACCGTGCGGTGCTTTCAGGGTGCGAACATTGGTTCTCAGTTCTTGCCAGTTTACTGCCCAGTCTTAACTATTTTTATTTTATTTAGCATACTTCATTAATCCCAGAGGGAAATTCAAGGCATCCATGTGGATGGATGAGGCAGCCACGGTGGGGCGCCAATCCCTTCACCATTCACACAATCACACCTACGACCACTTTAGAGTCTCCAATTAACCTAACTTGCATGTTTTCGGCCTGTAGGAGGAAACTGGAGTAAACCCACACAGACACGGGGAGAATATGCAAACTCCACACAGAAGGGTCACTGATGGTCAGGGAGTGGGATTGAACCAACGACCTTCTTACTGTGCTGCCACAGCGCTAACCACTGTGCCACCGAGCTGCCCATCAGACAATCAGACCATCACTGACAGTATCTCATTCCAGCCTGATAAGAGTGCTCAGATCTCCTGACCTTTGACCCTTAATCTGACCTTGAGCACAACCTGGTCACAGACCCACCTGAGGATCATTGTGTACAAGTTTGGCGATCATCGGGGCAATTGAGACGGGGGAGTAGCATTTCTTGCAAAATGTGGATGGACGGACGGATGGACAAATGTCACACCATTGAATTAGCTCCTTTTGGGTTGACCACAGTGAGCTAAAAACTAGTAGCCACGGTCAGAGGTGAGCACAAAAATTAATTCATGATAACCAACCAAATTTAAAGTCCGAAATCTAGCATAACAGTAAATCACTCAACTGAAAAGGTGAGGAAAACAGAGACAAGATGTCAGAGAGATTAAATGGAGCAGAAGGTAATAAATAGTCAGATATGCCGAAGATGAAGAGATGTCAGCAGATGACAAAACAAAAACATGAACAGTCAAAGAAAAGATTAGAGATGTTGGGTTGGGGGGGGGGTACAGGCGAGAGGGAGGTGGGAGGGAAGACGAGAGACAGGAGGAAGATGAGGGGAGGATAGATGATAAAAACAGCAGGTTTCAGTGTTTTGCATGTTATCCGTGAGTCAGTGTTCTGCCTCAATGAACTTCAACAGAGGTGAGCGTGGGCGAGCGAGAGGAGAGAGCGGCAGAGTGAGGTAAGGAGCGACGGCAGGCTGAGATCACTTTACCCTGACAAGGTGCTACCAACTGAGAAATAGATGAATGTGGATGGAAATGCTGCTGGATGGTTTAATATATTTGATTTTTGAGCACTTGGTGGGTGGAACAGGAAGTTAACGATCACTTTGAAATCACAGCAGAGACTTTAGTCAAACATTCTACAGAGAACACAGCAAAGTGGAAAGTGTGGAAAGACGTCTATTTTTCTAAGAAACTCCAACTTCTGTGTTGAAAGAGTGTTTGTTCATGTAAACTAGCAGCAGCGAACCATTTTCTGCTGTTGCCTCCATCACTCTCTGCTGGGATTTCATTTAGAGGGCCTCACACCAGTTTTTTGACAAAAATAAAGTATCAGTGTGTCCCGACTGGCTGTCCATGCCCCAATGTTGACTAACATAGAAGCAGGGATGTTGACAAACAATTCACTTTGGATTAACTGTCGATCGGAAATTGGTCAACTAAATTAAATTAGTTGTCAATTAACTGATAACTTGACAATCTGCTTCAATGAGTTCATTCTATGAAATGTAATGGTGTCGCCAGTCCAAGCGAGGGCGTAAGCTGTCATTCATTGCTGTTTTCCAACCATAACAGAAAAAGAGCAGAAGAAGAAACCAAAACCCCAAAGTGCATGTGCTGTACAGATCGGAATAATAATAATAGTTAAGCTGATCCCATTCCACAACATGTGGTGTTTGGGGCGGCGCCTATCTCCATTTCACTGACCCTAGGCCACACAGCAACTGTAAGTAGTGAAAGCTACAGTGGGGGGGGGAGTGGGGGGGGGGGTCCTTCTGGTAACTCTGTGCATTAACTTTCCTTTCCCCATTCTATTATGCTGAGCACCAAGCTAGAAGGCGGAAATTACCATTTTTATATGGCTTTTGGTATGACCCGGCCGAGATCTGAACCCACGACCTCCTGGTTGTGGGGCGGATGCTCTACTAACTAGGCCACCATTCCGGTACACACACACACACACGTACGTGTGTGTGTGTGTGTGTGTTAAAAAAAAGCACTCCGAGCGTGCATGCCTCCACTCTGTCCCTCATGGATCACCTCCAAAATGTAATGGGTTTGTGTGTTGGCCTAGAGCCACTTCCGGTGAAAATTGCATCAAAGTCTGTCCATTAGTTCTGGAGTATTGTTGCTAACACTCCGAGATGATAAGAGCCTTGGTGGAGGTATGCATTCTCAGATCATCATCAAAATGTAATGGGTTCCTCTCTAGCCCAAAGACCACCTCTGGTGAAAACTACATCCAAATCCATCCAGTAGTTTTTGTGTAATCCTGCTGCACAAATACAAACAAAGCCCTTGGCGGAGGTATGCACTCTCAGATCATCACCAAAATCTAATCATCTGTTGCCCGTACCATTACACACCTTTCCTGAAAATTTCACCCAAATCTGTTCATAACTTTTTCAGTTATTTTGTTAACAGTCAAATTAAAACCGATAAAAACAACCTCCTTGGCGGAGGTAATAATAATTTATTTCATTTATAACGTACTTCACATTTCAGGGCAAAATCTCAGAGTGCTACACAAATAGGATAAAGAACAAGAATAAAAGCAAACATTAAAGCAATAGTACATACAATGACACACCAGGACATTAAAAACCTTTTCTAAACAATGAATTTGTGTCCATAAAATAGGATAGCTCTTCTTCCCTGCAGTGGATGTACAGATGCAGAGGTTAAAGCATAAAAAAAAAAAAATCCTGAGCCTGAACTTTTTTCCGGGGGTGGGGGGTTATGAGGTGGAGACACACGCACACACATACTGTACATACATATGCTACTCACAAAAATTTAGAATTCGGCTTTGGGGTGAAATTTCAGGATGCACCTAAAATGCACTACAACCTTTACAGGTGAACTTAATTTGACCTTCTCTAACCTTCTGAATGCACATGTAACAGGTTAATTATATTTACCTCCGCCAGGCCGAAAAGGCCAGGAGGAGGTTATGTTTTTGCCGGGGTTTGTCTGTGTGTTTGTCTGTCTGTCTGTCTGTCTGTTGGTTAGCAAGATAACTCAAAAAATCTTGGACGGATTTCCATGAAACTTTCAGGCATTGTTGGAAATGGTACAAGGAAGAACTGATTAAATTTTGGGGGTGATCCGGTTCACCGTCTGGATACAGGAATTTTTTAAAGCATTTTTCATTCAACACTGTGACATACAGCCATTTTCAACATGTGCGCAGGCGCAATGGAGGGCGCTGGTCGTCGTGTCTGCAACACAAACTCTGCGTTCTTCAACGTTTTAGGCACAAAAGGACGCGGAAAACACTGCTGGCCTGGGCCCGCCAGCGTGCCTGTGTTTGCGCGCAACTGCAAAACCTCACACGGGCAGCTGTCCGCCGACGGATTCTTTGGCAGAAATTCCCCGGCCAGCCATAGGAGCTGCGCATTTGGCAGAAATTCCCCGGCCAGCCATAGGAGCTGCGCATTTGGCAGAAATTCACCGGCCAGCCATAGGCGCTGCGCAAAAATGAGCTCTCTGCCGGCGAAGCTTCTAAATTCTCGTTTGCCGCGGAGCGCAACCCCCCAAAAAATAATATTGTAGCGAACTCAATATGAGCACCCTACTTGGCTTGCCAAGTGGGTTGACCCTATTGGCGACACAGGTAGAGTGCGGGACTCCGGAGTGGGAGGCGTGAG
This sequence comes from Pholidichthys leucotaenia, assembly GCA_020510985.1. NCBI lineage: Eukaryota > Metazoa > Chordata > Actinopteri > Cichliformes > Pholidichthyidae > Pholidichthys > Pholidichthys leucotaenia. The sequence continues at coordinate 326,591,921 of CM035844.1, read as the reverse complement.
TTCGAACCTCCCGGTGGGACGTCGCCATGTCAGCACGTTACAATATAATATAAAACCCACGGCAACCTGTCTACCCAATTTGCATCCGTCAGTGGAGGAGATGGACACAACAGCAACGCTTCAGTTTATTACCTCCGCCAAGGAGGCAATGCTTTTACTACTGAACCACTAATCCTATCACTATCAGATTGATTGTCATTGATTAATTGTGTGTTTATTGCACTGTCCCTGTCAAATAAACAAATAATCATTGTGAATCCAATTGCTAGTCATATGTTTACATGCTCAAGGAATCTGAAAACGTACACACAAACACTGTATGGGGGGAATTGTGGCGCTTGGCGGAGGTCTGCGCTCTCCGAGTGCTTTTCTAGTTACCTCCGCCAGGCCGAAAGGCCAGGAGGAGGTAATGTTTTTGCCGGGGTTTGTCTGTGTGTTTGTCTGTTTGTCTGTCTGTCTGTCTGTTTGTCTGTTGGTTAGCAAGATAACTCAAAAACTTTTGGACGGATTTCAATGAAACTTTCAGGCGTTGTTGGAAATGGTACAAGGAAGAACTGATTAAATTTTGGGGATGATCCGCATCACCGTCTGCATACAGGAATTTTTTAAAGCATTTTTCCACACTGTGACATACGGCCATTTTCAACATGTGCGCCTACATTTGATGAAGGATTCATGGATATTTGACAATAACAACACAACTCAGCGTCCTGCTCAAAATAAAAAAAGCACAATTACATTTAAAACATTTCCCAGAAAAGTGTCCCTTATTAACCCGCCGTCCCTTATAGCCCCGTTTTACACTACTGAACCACTAATCCTATCACTATCACATTGATTGTCATTCATTAATTGTCTGTTTATTGCACTGTCCATGTCAAATAAACAAATAATCATTGTGAATCCAATTGCTAGTCATATCTTTTCATGCTTAGGAAATCTGAAAACGTACACACAAACACTGTATGGGGGGAACTGTGCCGCTTGGCGGAGGTCTGCGCTCTCCGAGTGCTTTTCTAGTTACCTCCGCCAGGCCGAAAAGGCCAGGAGGAGGTTATGTTTTTGCCGGAGTTTGTGTGTCTGTCTGTCTGTCTGTTTGTCTGTTGGTTAGCAAGATAACTCAAAAAGTCTTGGACGGATTTCCATGAAACTTTCAGGCGTTGTTGGAAATGGTACAAGGAAGAACTGATTAAATTTTGGGGGTGATCCGGTTCACCGTCTGGATACAGGAATTTTTTAAAGCATTTTTCAACACTGTGACATACAGCCATTTTCAACATGTGCGCAGGCGCAATAGAGGGCGCTGGTCGTCGTGTCTGATGAACACAAACTCCGCCTTCTTCAAAGTTTTAGGCACAAAAGCACACAGAAAACAGGGCTCGCCAGAGTGCCTGTGTTTGCACTACGCTGCAAAAGCTGACACGGGCAGCTGTCCGGCACCGGATTATTTGGCAGAAATTCCCCGGCCACCCATAGGGGCTGCGCGAAAACCAGCTCTCTGCCGGGGGAGGCTTCCAAATCCTCTTTTTTCCGCGGAGCACAAACCCAATAAAACCCACGGCAACCATCATCGCACCTTCTTTTGTCCTGCGGCTCCGCAACAGAGAGGAATCCCGGCGCCAGTAATGCTGCGCCTGATATGTGTCACTCTAATGCTAAAAGTGATGGCAGAAATTCCCCGGCCAGCCATAGGAGCTGCGCATTTGGCAGAAATTCACCGGCCAGCCATAGGCGCTGCGCATTTGGCAGAAATTCCCCGGCCAGCCATAGGCGCAGCGCATTTGGCAGAAATTCCCCGGCCAGCCATAGGAGCTGCGCATTTGGCAGAAATTCACCAGCCAGCCATACGCGCTGCGCAATAACGAGCTCTCTGCCGGCGAAGCTTCTAAATTCTCGTTTGCCGCGGAGCGAAACCCCAACATAATATAATATAAAACCCACAGCAACCTGTCTACCCAATTTGCATCCGTCAGTGGAGGAGATGGACACAACAGCAACACTTCAGTTTATTACCTCCGCCAAGGAGGCAATGCTTTTACTACTGAACCACTAATCCTATCACTATCAGATTGATTGTCATTGATTAATTGTGTGTTTATTGCACTGTCCCTGTCAAATAAACAAATAATCATTGTGAATCCAATTGCTAGTCATATGTTTACATGCTCAAGGAATCTGAAAACGTACATACAAACACTGTATGGGGGGAATTGTGGCGCTTGGCGGAGGTCTGCGCTCTCCGAGTGCTTTTCTAGTTACGTTATGTTTTTGCCGGGGTTTGTCTGTGTGTTTGTCTGTTTGTCTGTCTGTCTGTCTGTTGGTTAGCAAGATAACTCAAAAAGTCTTGGACGGATTTCCATGAAACTTTCAGGCGTTGTTGGAAATGGTACAAGGAAGAACTGATTAAATTTTGGGGGTGATCCGGTTCACCGTCTGGATACAGGAATTTTTTAAAGCATTTTTCAACACTGTGACATACAGCCATTTTCAACATGTGCGCAGGCGCAATGGAGGGCGCTGGTCGTCGTGTCTGATGAACACAAACTCCGCCTTCTTCAAAGTTTTAGGCACAAAAGCACGCAGAAAACTGTGGTGGGCAGGGCTCACCAGAGTGCCTGTGTTTGCACTACGCTGCAAAAGCTGACACAGGCAGCTGTCCGGCGCCAGATTATTTGGCAGAAATTCCCCGGCCAGCCATAGGGGCTGCGCAAAAACCAGTTCTCTGCCGGGGGAGGCTTCCAAATCCTCTTTTTTCCGCGGAGCGCAAACCCAATAAAACCCACGGCAACCATTATCGCACCTTCTTTTGTCCTGCGGCTCCGCAACAGAGAGGAATCCCGGCGCCAGTAATGCTGCGCCTGATATGTGTCACTCTAATGCTAAAAGTGACTGCATCAGGGATTTTCCACCAGAAGTCGCACTTTGCTACACAGCGCCACAAAAACTGTGTAGCCAAATTCGATCGATGGATGAACATTTTCAGCCAGTGACAGAACCGACGCCTTCCAAATCCAATGCATCACTAGCAGAAGTGATGTTTTCTCATTTTGTGGCAGAGCACAATCTACCCCCATTGGTGGCAGATCACTTCAGTGATTTGGTGCCAACATTGTTTCCTGACAGCAACAGCACTCCATTTTTTGGTGCTACTTGGCTTATTATTTTCACAATACCAAAAAGTTATGGCTCAACATTGTGTCCATATAAGTGTACATTTGAATAAATATGTTGGAAATAGTTCATGTTGCAGTTGCTGTTTGCTTAGTTTTTGTTTGTTTGTTACTTTGTTTTTGCTACAGTTTTCTTTCATCTGCGGATAAATACAGTTTTTAAGTACTCAGTACAGGTGTGAAAGCCCCTCCCCCCAATAAGGGAGGCATGAGGTATGCCTTGACAGGTCGCAGCCTGGCACTCTGCACATGGAGGAGATGGACACAACAGCAACACTTCAGTTTATTACCTCCGCCAAGGAGGTAATGCTTTTACTACAGAACCACTAACCCTATCATTGTGAAGCCAATTGCTAGTCATATGTTTTCATGGTCAAGGAATCTGAAAACCTACACACAAACACTGTATGGGTGGGAACTGTGGCGCTTGGCGGAGGTCTGCGCTCTCTGAGTGCTTTTCTAGTTATTTGTTGAATTTCACTAAATTGGTGTTATTTTATCATTCATACATGGATGGGTGTCTGTGGTAGTAAAGGGAGCCTGAGTCCCCCCCGTTCCTTGAACGCATCACGGTCAGTGCATATTTCTGTGTGTGCTGGTGTACAGTATGCAGAGCTGACTAGCTGTCGGAGAGGTAAGATGTGAGAAGTTGTGGGTTGTAAGATGAGCACTTTATTCCTTTGAAATGCATGTATTTAAATGCTGAATTCATGTTTTATGTTAGATATACTTTTAACTGTATTTGAGCGCTTTTGTGCACGAGTTCCATTTGGAAATGTTTTACCAAGTTAATAGTCAGTCAGCGTCGAGGCTAATGTAGCTTAGATGGAAGCTAAAGCTAGTTTGCCGCGTGATCTCGTGTGTCTGTTTCTAATGTCAACTTTATTGTGTGTTTTTCTTGTCAAAGAGGGTGCTTTGGACCTGTATGCTAGATAACACTGGATGTGTTTTTACTTTTGTTCAAACAGGTACACCATGTATGTAATTGTGTATGTGGAGAGTAATATTTTTCACTTTGTAAGAATGTTATACTTTATGAATGTTATCTGGGACAATGTTCTGCTGTTTCACTGATTGTTGAGAAGAAAATGGGTGATTTATTGATTGCTATTTGTATTTCTTTTGTTTGTATTATGAAATACAACATAGCTCAGCACAGTAAAGTATGAAAAGCTGACTAACTGTCAGAGAGAGGGTGCTTTGGACCTGTATGCCAGATAAAGTGGATGTGTTTTTACTTTTGTTCAAACAGTAAAAGCTGAAGTCACCCAGAACGGTCTCGTGTCGTGCCTTTGTACCGCCAAAACACAATGCAGAGGACATCACCTGTCCAGCTGCTCAATGTTTCAGTACTTTTTGCATAACTTGCTGTTCTCTAACAAGGTGTTTAATGGCAAAATTCAAAACAGGTGTTTGATCCATGAATCGACCAATAAATTTTCTGGTTCAATTAGAATTGGTATTTAAACAGTCCTCTTCATCATGATGTTCACACTTTGACATCATGAGACCAAAACCACACCTAACAATTGATCAACAGTACCTCGCCATCGGGAGGCTTCAAACAAAATGTTCTCAGAGGGAAGTGGCCACTGACAGAGTGTCAGAGTGTCATCAGCAGGTTGCAACAGAGATACAGAGAGACTGGAAGAGTCACAGAAAGGCATAGAAGTGGACATCCTTTGGCCACATTCCACGCTGATTACCGCTTCATTGTGAACAGTGTCCTGTGGAACTGGATGATGAATGCCACTCAACTCCAGGCACATTTAAGGGAGGTGAGAGGCACCCAAGTGTCACGTCAGACCATTCGAAACATTTACATAGTCCCCCAGCGGGGTTCGGGGCAGAGCCCCGGTGGGGGGGGGGGGGGGAAGCCCCCCAAAGCTCCTGGGTTTTTATGATTTTTAAGTACCAGAACTGTGCTTAAATGACATAAAACAAACAGCTGAATGCCACTTATTACTGTATAATATTGACTTATGTTCCAAGAAGATAGCATTCCTAAAATATTCCAACAAGCATTATCCATCACATGCTTTAACACTTGATCAAATCAAAATCAGTTAATTTTATCTATTCCATAATAGAAATAAAATTCCAACATACCATTACTTTTTATAATTTCAGCATTCATTTCAGATCACCAGTTTCAATCGCCATTGAGACTCGAGCAGTTCATTTTGCACAATCACTGATGTAGCCAAGTCTTAGAAATATTCAAAAGTTATGAGTCAATGTCCACTGTGCACTGTCAATTTCAAACTGTTTGGAATCATAAAAGGGGATGGTTAACTTTTATTACCGTTTCCTGCCCCGCGCAGCCCAGCTCATACAGCCGTTGTACGCTGCCAGTAACAGAGAGTTAATGGCTCTCCACCTGGCCATACGCCACATCCAGTCCTGCCTGAAAGGGTGCAGCTTCACTGCGTTCGTGGACTACAAGCCGCTAACGTACTTAACGTACTTTATCTTCCTGGAAGATAAAATAAAGCGGAATTCGGCAAATTAGCAGAAAATCACATCCCTGAGAACACGCCGCCATGAATCTTTGAAAAAGCATACAACGAGCCATTTGATTGGTCCAATCGTTTGCAACTATCCAATCGCAGGGCTGTCAAGCTACTGCAATACAGCAGTAGCTTGAACACAACACATCCAGGTTATCGCGGAAAATGACTTCCGGGGAAGCGCCGAGCGCTTATGTAATCGCGTTGATTTTCGCTAAAATCGGTAATAATAAGGTACCTTACCCCCCCCTAAAATTTTCTCAACGGATTTAGACGATTCACAGAAATGATCAATTTGAAAATAAATCGGCGGAAATCTGCGGATCGGTGGAAAATTGCCATCCCTGACAGAATGACCTACAATCTATAACATGAAATTTTTGAATAAGGGTATGTGAAACTCAGTCAAGCAAACTTATTCACTGGTGAAATAAGATTTGATTAGCAACCATTCAATAAACGCTTTATGGAAAAGGCCACTGATTTACTATTTTTCAACAGAATGTGCAACATTTGCACCATCTATTTAACTGTTTTGTTAAAAAAAATAATAGGAAATTAAATACTATCAAACATAAAAAGGGAAATGCACAAAGCCGGATTACTACAGAAAACTACAGTTTAATTCAATTAACAAAAACGGACAGCTGCTCTGTGGCAGGGATCTAGTTTGTGACGTGGTAACACTTTTTTACTGCTAGTTGCACACATGAGCTTTTTCGAGCACAATGTGTAGAAACCAGAAACAAGCTCCCGGTTTTCTAATTTTTTTGCACCAGCTATCAAACGGCTTGCCATCTCTGCCCACTTCTTCGATCCTTTGTCTATTAGGACTTCTTACCCAGGCTTCAAAAACTTACTCTCCATCCTACAGAATGTATGAAAGGTTTTGTGTGTATGTTGAAGGATGAAACACTCACATCACTCACTCTCGCTGTCACTGTCAGATCAGGAGCCTGTCAGACTGATCTCCGTAGAAAAACTGGATGGATCATTGGCTGTCAGAAGTAAAGCCACCTGGCCGCCATACTAGTACTGAGTGTTTTGGGTGTACTAATATGGCAGCCAGGTGGCTTCACTCGGCTCTGCACTGGCTAATGGAGGTTGAGCTATCCAGGTTCTCAATAGAGAGCAGTGGAGCTAGATAGGGCAACTCTGCTTGGACAAAAAGTGTTTCTGCATACAGAAATGGGAAGTAAATTTCCCACCAGGGGTAAAAAAAAAAAAAAAAAAAAAAAAAAAAAAAAAAAAGGCACATGCTGGAAATCCGGCACGGTGCTGGAAAACTTTAAGCCCTGTAGATGTGTCAGCGGACAGTGACTTTTTTTTTTTTTTTCCTGTGGAGGTTCACACTCAGAGACCAGAGTTTCCTCTCCTCTCCATTAATCAGACTCCCCCTCACTTATGAAACAAAAGCTCTTCCACATTGTCAGTTTTCTTTGTTTTTTTCCCCTCAATCCATATTTCTACATTTGTTTCCTTTTGTGGTGCATAAAACAGTAATTCGGTTCCCTCTTCTTTTCTCTCTCCAACTTCAGGATACAATAGGAAGAAAACAACAATGAGATTATCCATCCATCCATCCATCTTCTACCGCTTTTCCGGAGGTCCGGGTCGCGGAGGCAGCAGTTCAAGCAGAGAAGCCCAGACTTCCCTCTCCCCAGCCACCTGCTCCAGCTCTTCAGAGGGGATACCAAGGCGTTCCCAGACTAGCTGGGAGACATAGTCTCTCCACCGAGTCCTGGGTCTGCCCCGGGGTCTCCTCCCAGTGGGACGTGCCTGAAACACCTCAAGTGGGAGGCGTCCAGGAGGCATCCTAATCAGATGCCCATACCACCTCAACTGACTCCTTTCAATGTGGAGGAGCAGCGGTTCTACTCTGAGCCTCTCCCGGATGACTGAGCTCCTCACCCTATCTCTGAGGGTGAGTCCAGCAATCCTACGGAGAAAGCTCATTTCAGCCGCTTGTATCCGCGATCTCGTTCTTTTGGTCATTACCCAAAGCTCGTGACCATAGGTGAGAGTAGGAACGTAGATTGACTGGTAAATCGACAGCTTTGCCTTAGAACTAAGCTCCCTCTTCACCACAACAGACCGGTACAACGTCCGCATCACTGCAGATGCTGCTCCAATCCGTCTGTCGATCTCTCGCTCCATTTTCCCCTCACTCGTGAACAAGACCCCAAGATACTTAAACTCCTCCACTTGGGGCAGGAGCCTGTCCCCAACCTGGAGAGGACAGTCCACCTTTTTCCGGCTGAGGACCATGGACTCGGACTTGGAGGTGCTGATTCTCATCCCAGCCGCTTCACACTCAGCGGCAAACCGTCCCAGCAAGAGCTGTAGGTCATTGCTGGATGAAGCCAACAGGACAACATCATCTGCAAACAACAGAGATGAGATCCTGTGGTCACCAAGCATGACACCCTCCATTCCCTGGCTGCGCCTAGAAATCCTGTCCATAAAAATTATGAACAGGACCGGTGACAAAGGGCAGCCCTGGCGGAGTCCAACTCTCACTGGGAATGACTCCGACCGAGTGTTGGCAATACGAACTAAACTCTCACAACGGTCGTACAGAGACCGAATAGCTCGTAACAACAAGCCCGATACCCCATACTCCCGAAGCACCCCCCACAAAAATCCACGAGGGACGCGGTCAAATGCCTTCTCCAAGTCCACAAAACACATGAAAACTGGTTGGGCAAACTCCCACGAACCCTCAAGAATTCTCGAGAGGGTAAAGAGCTGGTCCGATGTGCCACGGCCAGGACGAAAACCACATTGCTCCTCCTGAATCCGAGGTTCGACCAACGGCCGGACTCTCCTCTCCAGTACCTTGGCATAGACCTTCCCAGGGAGGCTGAGGAGTGTGATCCCTCTAAAGTTGGAGCACACCCTCCGGTCCCCTTTTTTGAAGAGAGGAACCACCACCCCGGTTTGCCATGCCAAAGGCACTGCCCCCGACCTCCACGCAATGTTGCAGAGGCGTGTCAACCATGACAACCCAACAACATCCAGGGCCTTGAGGTACTCGGGGCGAATCTCGTCCACCCCTGGGGCCCGGCCACCAAGGAGATTTTTAACCACCTTGGCGACCTCAGCCCCTGTGATAGGCGAGTCATCCCCCTTGTCCCCAAACCCTGCTTCCTCTGTGGAAGGCGTATCAGTGGGATTGAGGAGATCCTCGAAGTATTCCTTCCACCGCCCGACGATATCCCCAGTTGAAGTCAACAGTGTCCCATCCGCACCATACACAGTGTGGACGGGGAGCTGCTTTCCCCTCCTGAGCCGCCGAACAGTTTGCCAGAATCTCTTTGAAGCCGACCGAAAGTCTTGTTCCATGGCCTCACCGAACTCCTCCCATACCCGGGTTTTTGCTTCAGCAACCACCCGAGCTGCACTCCGCTTGGCCTGCCGGTACACCTCAGCTGCTTCGGGAGTCCCACAAGCCAACCAAGCTTGATAGGACTCCTTCTTCAGCTTAATGGCCCCCCTCACCACTGGTGTCCACCACTTGGTTCGGGGGTTGCCACCACGAGATGCACCGACCACCTTGCGGCCGCAGCTCTGGGCCGCCGCTTCAACAACAGAGGTGGAGAACATGGGTCTCATGACTGTGAGAGTGAATGGTTGTCTGTCTCTCTGTGTTGGCCCTGCGATGGACTGGCGATCTGTCCAGGGTGTACCCTGCCTCTCACCCAAAGATGCTGGGATAGGCTCCAGACCCCTGCGACCCGAAAAGGATTAAGCAGATGAAGATGGATGGATGGATAGAAAATAAGAGCAGTGAATATACATATGTACACATAAATATATAAATATATATACACAGTGCAGAGCATTGTAGCTAGATGGAATAAACAGCATAACCATCTATTTAGTTACCCCACATAGTATGAATATGTACCATACATATTGTCACCCTCCGTAGCGACTGATATTGTCCTAGTTGTATACTGGAGGGGACCATTTTGTGTAAGTCTGTTGCGTCTTTTGCATTCAATACTATTAGGTCGTCACATTTTTTTGCCATCTCTGCGAGCAGCCCTGCTTAGGTTATAAAGTCTGACAGCCGTAGGTAGGAAGGACCTGCGAAACCTCTCGGTCACGCACCTAGAATGATGTAGCCTACTGCTAAATGAGCTCCTCAGTGTGTTCAGTATGTCCTGCATAGGGTGGGACTCGGACTCCAGCAGAGATAAGATAAGATAAGATAAGATAAGATAAGCCTTTATTAGTCCCACAATGGGGAAATTCCAGATGACAGCTTATTCACATAAAACCCCAGAGTCTCCACCAGACCATCTTGACTGTTCTTGTGTTAATAAAATAAACATGTTGGTCAAATAATCAATTTATTCATGATTAGTCCCTTTTTAAATTATATGCAAATACTAAATTTATACATATTAAACAAAGGAGTCTGCCATGTGAAATGAAAATCAAAATGCTGAAATATGACAAACAAAAATAAACTATTTTACTGAATTCTGCGCTTAAGCAAAAGCTTAAAACAAACTCCTATAGTATGCGCCTCTGAACTGGCTGTGACTGTGGTTGATGACCCGCTTCCTCAGGTGTGCCTGTGCACAATTTTGCGGTGCTCTTGGCGGATGGGTGGTCATAACTGAAATGAAGTGAATGTGTCAATGTTCATAATTTTGCATGTTGTTAGTAGATCATTGGCAAAAATTAGCCACTCCCTTAGGTGCTCTTTCTAATTTGTGCACTCACTAATTTGCGCTGCATTTGTAAATCTACCCCTAAATGTTGTGTGCTTAATGGGAGGTTAAATCCAGAAAGTGATAAATTTCACCTCTATTTCTGTAAGGGGTAAAGTTGTTGTCAATCATATTGTGACACTTCATGTCGACTAGAAAACGTGTCTTGAATTAAAAGTTTATACTTTGAATTCAAGCCCTTTCTACAAGCCCTTTCGGAGCTTGTGAAAAGGGATGGTTATGAAGTTATGGGTTTGATTGACGATCATAGAAGACTACTGGATCATTCAATGCAGGGTTTTTGCTGGTAACATTTCTGCGTGGCGGTCCGCCACCCCAAAAACTGAGCTGCTAGGTTAGGAAAATTAATGAAGGAGTGACGCTCCGCAAGCACGCACACGAACAACACACATAACAGTCACCTGCATGTTGGAGTTTGGAAGCGCGCCACCCGCATGACCGTTCCAGTCGGCAGGCAGACCTATCTAGCATCGCTGTCCGAGAGACAAACCTGATTCCTCATCAGAGCGAAGCATGAGCTTATTTAAGTACTTGAAACAAGAAAAAAAAGCAGAAGAGGTATGTAAGCAGTGGTTTTAGCCCGCTGCAGGTAAGGGGAACAATAATGAGTTGCTTAGCAAACAGGTGTGGTTAGGCTTCATATGCAGGCTAATTAAGGGGAAGGCAGGGTTTCCTCTCGTAATATTTCTGGGTGGCAGCTCGCCACCCCTGAAAATTTTCCGCCACTCTATCAGGAAATACCAATGACGGTCTGCAAGTACACACACGAACAACGCGCGTGAACGTCATCTGCGTGGAGTTCAGAAGTGCCTCGCCCGCATGTTCCAGTCAGCAAGTACTGCAGAGTGTCTCGCTACGAGCGTGGTTGTCTGAGAGAAACACGAGCTTATTAACGTACTTTAAATGCGGAAAAAAATCAGAAGAGGTACGTAAGCAGTGAAGGCATTTATCGTGGTTTTAACCCGCTGGTAACGGGAGCAATAATGGAAGAGTCACTTAGCTAACACGTGTGGTTAGTTTTTTGTTTTTCTTATTTCAGACAAGAATAAAAAGGAGATGTTTTTACCTTTACCTTAGTAAATATTAATTAACTAATTTAGGTTCATTATTATGTACTTGGCAAGTTGAGATGACCGAAATTCACGAGTTAACACATGTGGTTAGTTTTTTGTTTTTCTTATTTCAGACAGGAGTTAAAAAAAAATATGTTTTTACCTTTATCTTAGTTAATATTAATTAACTAATTTAGGTTCATTATCATGTACCTGGCAAGTTAAGATTACCAAAATTCACGAAGTCAGTGACTTTAATCCGTCAGCAGCCTTCAGACATACTAAACGTGCCAACATTTGGATTTCAAAATAAGGGAGATTTTTCCTGCTGTCTGGGTGGTGAGGAGATTTCTTAAAAAAAAAATTAAAAAAAAGATCTATAGATAAATACAAATATCATAACAAAAATAACTGCATCTTTGGTCATTTAAGTTAATTTATTTCATTAAATACAATTTTATTAATTTTTTTCTTTGAAATCAGAGTTAAATTATTGCTCTGTTCTGGCTCTGCAAAATTAAGGTCAAAAATGTAAATTGTTGTAAGGAAAAAATAAAAAAAAAATATCAGTCTGTTTCAAATTTATTAAAAAAAAGCAGTAATTTTATTTTAAAAAATAGACAAACATTAGCCAATCCAGAAATTCATAATAAAGTCTCAAATGTACAAGAAAAGTCAATTTTACAAGAGGAAATTAGAAATTTGAGGAAAATGGTTTCACATCTATCCATAAATGCAAGAAATCTCTGTGTGTGTTTGTCTGTTCCACGCATATCTCTTGAACCGTTTGTCAGACTGGCCTCAGATTTTAAACGTGGTTTCCTGAGGTCACGAGGGTGTGCATCCCCAAATATGGAGTCGCTCAGTCAAAATATGTAATTTTTATCAATAAAAGTTTTAGCAACCGCTCTGTGTCTCTTCATGAGCTGGCTTCAAGAAGTGTGGGCGGGGTTTCAGAATGACTCCATGCTGATTGGATAACACACAGCATCACAACCTGTCAGTTACCATAGTGTTCCCGGGACAAAACAAGGAAATGAAAGTTAGAAAGATAGAAAAAGATAATACTGAAGATTTCATGCTTAAAAAAATGATACCATAAGTTGCCGTGATTGCGCAGGTCTAAAGGATAATTCGCCATATGTGGAGAATGAGGTGCGAGAGAAGACTGGGCGGAGCGTCAGCGAGGACCGGGTCTGACAAATCAACACAACATGCTGGGAGAAGCAGCATTCAGACCTGGCTCAAAGGCACGCTAACTGATGGCAATAAAAAAAAAAGTTATTTTCAATAAAGTGAAAAAAAAGATAATGCATAGAGTGTGCTTTTGCCCTAAGGTTGACTTATCGTGGAAGACAGTTGAGCTCTGTGGTTCGAGTGATCAGCTGATTGGATCCAGTGTTCTGACATTTTGGCATATCTATCAGAACAGCTGATATACTTGCAGGACATACAGGAGAACTGAAATGGCGTTTTTTTCTGTCTCTTCAGTGGTGTGCGCAATATAAAAAAGAAAAGGAATAAGGCTGGAAAAACAACAGCAGTCCATTACAGTAACGCTACTCATAATGCAAATAGTGACAAAAGATAGACTTAATGTTTTAATGCTTAAAAAATTATACCATAAGTTGCTGTGATTGCGTAGGTCTAATGGATAATTTGGCATGAAGAACACCAGGTGGGGGGGAAGGCAGCAGCTGACCCGATGGATCACAGTCCTTCGCAGGCACACGGGTAAAGCAGCAGCTAATGGGTCTCAAATATTTGTAAACTTGTCCTGTTATAGTACTGCATGAGTTTATTGACGATAGAAGAAATTCAATATTACACTAAACTCCATCATTGAACAGTGATATAACCTAATTATAATGATGACTGAACAACTCCCATTCCCCAAAGTGCAAGATACACGATTATCTTGAATATAAGTGACAAAAAAAAAAAAATCACACAAATCAGTGATCTGACAAACAAATGATGAAGGGATCTGAAACAGTGGCTAATATTGGATGTCCCATTCATTTTCAATAATTAGGAATTCTGTAATTAATATTTACACAATCATATAAATCTTAGTGCCATTTACTCCTTTTATATCTGTCAAAGTCTAATATGTGATTGCCTGCATATAGGCTACACCTCTTTGTATTCCACTTTCAAACACAGCCTACATTTTGGGCCTGTAAAGCCTGATTGGGACACCTGTTTCAGACAGAAATACTTGCATTCTATGGGCAATGCACTAGTTTAGATAAATTTACAGAGAAAAGTAGAAAACTATAAGAAAATTGTTAATTTTGAAGAAAAACTGCAAACCTTCAAGACTGAAGTCATTACTCAAGTTTTTAAGTGGGTGCTCTTTGTAACCTTAACTACAAATTTGTGGATGTCTACTTTTAATTTACATGACACTTGATATTTTCTAACCTGTTTGTATACCACCATAGACAGAGAGAGAACCTGAATTAGACGGAGCTCAGAGAGGACAAGATTAGACAGAAGAGACGAGCCAAGGAAAGTGTTAAGGTGGAAGGTCAAAGAGAGGTGAGAGTAGAGGAAGGAGAGAAGGATGACACCAGTAAAAAGTCCACATACAGGACGTCTGGGTGGGACCCCAACTGGCCCAATATTCCAACATTCAAGCCTTGGTTGTACAATACTTCAAATGGTAAGTTCCATATGCAATTTTTTTAAAAAAAGAAAGAAATAGTATAAAATTAACATACTCCAGTTACAATACTGTTATGTGTTTTCTGCCCCCCCCCCCCCGGAAAAATATGTTGCCACCACACCAAGGTCTTTAAGCCAGAGGAAACACTGAGAAAGCAAAGATGACTGAATTGCTGAAGATTTAATGCATCAACCACTACAACATTAACTAATATATGTTCACTATTATGTACATGGCAAGTCAGAATGACAAAATGAAGTCAGTGACTTTAATCCGTCAACAGCCTCCAGCCAAACTAAACCTGCCAACATTTGGATTTCAAAATAAGGGGAGCTTTTACTGTTGTCTGGGTGGCGAGGAGAGTTAAAAAAAAAAAGAAAACAAACTGTAAATATATACAGAAATATTAAAACAGAAATAACTGCATCTTTGGTCATTTTAGTTAATTTATTTCATTAAATATAATTTATTAATCATTATATTTCTTAAAAATCCAAGTTAAAATTATTGTTCTGTTCTGGGTCTGCAAAATTATAATCAAAAATTTAAGTTGTATGAGGAAAAAAGTCTGCCATGCCAATAATTTTCCTGATTTTTCACCTTGTTCATAAAAAGATTGCTTCAATCTTAGAAGACTCGAGGCAGCTCTATTCACTGATTTTTTGTCATATTCAGCTCTCAGAATCAGTAATTCGTTCTCTAACTTTGGGTCACTTCCTGCATACACTTTTTCTTGAAGAATTTTTATTTTATGTTCCAATTGGACTCTCTCCTCTCGAGTCTTCTTAGATTTTGAACCTGTATAACTAATAATATGTCCCCTAATAAAAGCTTTGAAAGCCTCCCACTTTATACATGCTGATGTTTGTGTAGTATTGATATCAAAGAACTCATCTGTTTTTCTATGTACTTAACAAACTCCTCATCCTGAAGTCATTTATGCTGAAATTGCCACCTACCTAGTTCCTTTGTCAATTTCTTATCTACATATATTAGACAGCAGGGTGCATGATCAGAGATCACAATATTATCATAGAAGCAGTTTTGAATCTTGGACCTTAATTCTGTGGAGATCAAAAAATAGTCAATATGTGAGAATGTCTTGTAGGTATTAGAATAACAAGAGTAGGTTTTAACTTGTGGTTTCATTTCTCTCCATATATGTAGCAATCTCAATTCTTTCATAAAATGATTAATGATCATCCTGCATCCATTGTGCGTACAGTCCAGTCCTGTTGATCTATCTATACCGGGATTCAATGTACAATTAAAATCTCCTGCTATTATATGTTGCCCTGTAAGTGATGATAAAATAAGAAATAAATTGGCAAAGAAATTTTGATCATCTATATTGGGACTGTATAAGTTCACCAGATTTATATTTTCTAATGAAGATCCTTGAATGATTAGATATCTTCCAAATTTGTCTCCAGTTACATTTTTCACTTGAAATGGGATTGATTTATGTATGAGAGTCATAACTCCCCTGGCTCGGGATGAAAATGATGAGGTGAAAACACTTCCTTGCCATCTTCTCCTAATTCTTTTTACATCCTCCTCTATTAGATGAGTTTCTTGTAAAAACACAATTTTTGAACCTATGTCTTTTATTTTATTCATAACTTGTTTAAGTTTTTTTAAATTTTGTAGACCTCTGCAATTCCATGAAGTTAAATTAAGATTAACGCTTTGGTCAATGATCAATAAGGAGTTTGAGATTACCTCGCAATGTAAACATGCTCATACGGAGAAGCAAAAACATGAGTGGTTGAACATTCATCCTACAAACTACACACAAACAAATTCCCCCTTCCCACATTCGTGGTAATCCCCCCAAAATCAAAAAAAAATTCCGTCTCCCGCTATAGCTATTGACTGCTCCACACCCGCGAGGACCAGCCAAAGCCACTCCTTCTTTATCCTCTCAATCACCCTGACTCTACTGCTTTTAATGACGTAACATTAACTCTCTTCTGTAGTTTTCCAACTTAACTCCAAAATTTTATAGCAACTTTGTACATCATAGGTTTTTTTGTTGGTTTTTTTTAAATATATAATACAATCTATATTTTGTAAACTTGCTAAATGCTTCAGATCAGTCAGATGCCTGTGCAAATGCTTAAATATTCTACCTTACATTTTGTTCATGCTTCATGCTTAGCTCCCACCAGTCTCTACTTGGATCTGCTTGATGAGCTCCTGCGCCTCCTCAGGGGTCTTGAAGGTGTGGGTTCTGCCCTTATATGTGACCAGCAATCTTGCAGGATGAATCACTCCATGACGAATCCCGAGGCTGTGCAGCACTTTACGGGCGGGGTCAAACTGTTTCCTTAATTGTTGGATTCCTGTGGCCAAATCTGGGTAGAACCACACCTGTTGATCCTGGTATTTAATTTGTCCTTTGGCTCGCGCCGCGTTGGAGATAGTCATCTTGTCTCTGTAGCTGAGGAACTTCATAATCAGCGTCCTCGGTGGTGCCTTATTATCTCTCGGTGGGCCAATTCGATGGGCGCTCTCTAAAACGACTGATGACTGCAGCTCCGCGTTGTTCAGCGCTTCTGGAATCCACTTTTCCAAAAAGGAACATGGGTCCCGACCCTCGGTTCCCTCCGGGAGACCCACCAGCCTCAGGTTGTTCCGTCTCGACCGGGATTATAAGTCCAGGACATTATCTTCCAGACGTTTATTTTTTAATTCCAATGTGCGCACCTTTAATTGTAGGCTGGTGACGTCATCCTCAGCGCTGGAAATTCGGAGCTCCACCTGCGTTACTCGTTCCATACAGTCGCTTATCTCCTTTCTCATTCCTTCTATCGTTGCTATAATCCCATCAAATTTAGCGGAAAAGTCTGCTCTCACTGAGCTAATGGCAGCGAGCACCGCACCTGTGCCGTCGCCAGCAGTCACCGCTCCGCCACTAGCTTGCTCCGCCATATCTGAAGATTTTTCTGCTTCGTCACGAACGTGAAAGTCCGTTAACTTGGACTGTTTCGGCGGTTCGGTTTTCCCTCCACCTGATTTCCCAGCCTTAGGCTTTACCGGCATATCCTCGCCCAAACGCTGGGATAGGCTTTGTTCCAAATGAGAGAGTTATTTGCCGACTTTTTATCTTTAGGAGCAGAGCAGGGTGAAACACGTCTTCCTACGTGGCCACCATAACCGGAAGTCCGGATGTTGACTTTTAGTTATTAATTTCATAAGATAACACTGCTTTTACATGGGTGGAATTTTTGGGCTATTATACCCACCTCTGATCATATAATTACGTATGTGTGAGTAAATTCCCATTATGAATGTTTTTTCCCCTTCTCTTTCTCAATGGAAAAAAGAAACACTATAATAAAAATACAAAAAAATGAACATATGTGTCATTTATGTAAATCATGACAAAAATCATACAGAACAAAACATGATGACACTTGGGAATTTTCAAACCTGTTTGTATACCACCATAGACAGAGAGAGAACCTGAATTAGACAGAGCTCAGAGAGGGAAAGATGAGACAGACAAGATGAGCCAAGGACAGAAAAGTGTTCAGGCAGAGGAAGGAGAGAAGAATTACACCAGTAAAAAGTCAAAACACAGGACACCTGGGTGGGACCCCCAAATGGCCCAACCTTCCAACATTTAAGCCTTGGTTGTACAATACTTTAAATGGTAAATTCCAAATGCAAGGTTACTGTGAAAATTTAAAAAATAAATAGTATAAGATGAACACATTCCGGTTACAATAGTGCCATGTGTTTTCTGATGCCCCCTCCCCCCCGAAAAAATATGTTGCCACCACGCCAAAGTCTTTAAGCAATACACAGCAATGCTGTGTCTACGATTCCGAACAGGTCAATTTCTCACTAGCTGCAATACTGCAGGCTCTCAGCAGCAATTAAAAAGCCATGAGAAATTTTCCTGTTAACTTTCTCTTTTCAGAAATATGCTGTAGAGCAATTCTTGATGTCATACACAAGTTAGAAAAAGCACAAAGTGCAGGCAGATATGGACAAATTCTATGATACATTTTGCAATAATCTGTATAAAGAAATAGATAAATATGGTGCAGTAAGAAATGAGAGGGTAAAGAAATGTTACAGAATAAAGCAGCCATATTGGAACAGTGAATTAAACAGTTTATGTTTAAGCAGACTACATCATCCCAGGTGCACAACCGAGAGGTTTCGTAGGTCCTTCCTACCAACGGCTGTCAGACTGTACAACCTAAGCAGGGCTGCTCGCAGAGATAGCAAAAAGACGTAACAAACTAATAGTTTTTTGAATGCAAAAGATGCAATAGACTTACACAATGGTCCTCTCCGGCATACAACTAGGAACATACCGGTCGCTATGGAGGGTGAGAATATGTATGGGCACATAATCATACCATGTAGGATAACTAAGTAGACGGTTATGCTGTTTCATTCCATCTAGCAACAATGCTCTGCACTGTGTGTGTTTATATATTTGCATATTTATTCCATCTAGCTACAATGCTCCGTACTGTGGGTGTTTATATATTTATATATCTACATATTATTCCATCTAGCTACATTGCTCCGCACTGTGTGTGTTTATATACTTGCATATTTATTCCACCTAGCTGCAATGCTCCGTACTGTGGGTGTTTATATATTTACATATTTATTCCATCTAGCTACAATGCTCTGCACTGTGTGTTCATATATTCATATATTTATTCCATCCAGCTACAATGCTCTGCACTGTGTGTCTGTGTGTGTGTGTATATATATATATTTTATAGTAATACGTACATATGTTTATTAGCTGCTCTTGCTTGCTTGTTTTTTTTTTTTTTTTTTTTTTCTTGCCTTCTGATTGTTGCTCTGAGTGTTGCTATCCCTGTGCTGTTGCAATCCTGGAATTTCCCCGTTGTGGGACTAATAAAGGCTTATCTTATCTTATCTTATGGACTAATTTGAGTCTGAGGATAAGCGTAAAAGAAGGACTCTCAGGGATGAATTTAAAAGTTGTCAATCAAATTTTGATGACAGGCTGAGATTCTTCAAAAGACGTTATAATAGAGGAAAAACTATTCAGCTAGAGAGCTTACATAACAGTAACCCATAGCAATTTTGGAGAGAAATAAATGAACTTAGACCTCAAAAGAGCAGAGTGATTCCAACGGAGATTTTAATGGAAAATGGTGAATCCTCTTTTGACACTGAGAACGCTTTGAGAAAGTGAGAGTTTGACTACAGTAATTTGTATGTGTGTGATCTATCCATTTCATTTGATGACTAATTCTACAATGAAATCTGTAAAACCAAATGTAAGCTTGAAAATAATATGAGTAATAAAGCACACAGTTATAATCATATGTTGAATGGTGACATCCCAATAGAAGAGATGCAGAAAGTAACTGATAAAGCTAAAGCAAGTAAAGCCGTTTGTGTAGATGGACTACTGAATGAGGTCCTTAGCACTCCAAACTTGGTACAAGTGTTACATAATTTTTATCAAACATGTTTTCAGAATGGCATCAATCATCAGTGTGGAATAAAGCTATAATAAAACCCACCCCTAAATCTGCAAAAGTTGACTCTAGAATTCCATTAAACTTGTCTGTCTCTTTGTGTTGGCCCTGCGATGGACTGGCGATCTGTCCAGGGTGTACCCTGCCTCTCGCCCAAAGATGCTGGGATAGGCTCCAGCCCCCCCGCGACCCGAAAAGGATTAAGCGGAAGAAGATGAATGAATGAATCTTCTTTCATCTGTTCCCTTTAGTGGTCTCCACAGCTGATCATCTGCCTCCATCTCACCCCATCCCTTGCATCTTCCTCTGTAACACCAACCCTCTCCATGCCCTCCTTCACTACATCCATGAATCTTCTCATCTCCACCTACTCCAACCTGCCTGCACTCTCTTTGTGACCTCTTTTGTACATTAATTGACTTTCAATTAATTGTTGATAAGAATTTAGTCGACTAAATTAAATTAGTTGTCAATTATTTGATAACTCAGCAGTGCTCCTTTTATGTGCTGCTGGAAATTTTAAATTTCCCAGAGGGAGTCATCCCAAAGGGATTAATAAAGTTAAGTCTAAGTCCTTTTCAATGGGAGCTTATTCTATGAAATGTAGTGGCGTCACCATCCAGGCGGGGGCGCAGGCGGTCACCCACTGCAGCATTTCAACCAAAAAAGCAGAAGAAGATGCCAAGCCCCGAGAGCGCATGCACTGTGCAGAGCGAAAAAACTCCCCCTTCCGGGCTACGTCGGAGCACCTCAGCACCACAACAAATTCTAATGGCACACAAGCTTGAAAGTCCACCTGCTTCAAATTAACATAGTGGCGAAATGGACCGGAGCAAAGGAAAGGATTACACAAGCGCAAAAACCCATCCCTGCTTTCAACTCGCCGCAAGACGGGAAAGTAGACCGGACTTAAGTTCCCACTGAGGGAACACACAACAGAGGGAGATCAGAAACTGAAAAGCCTCATGACTAAATTTAATTACCAACAAATGATCAAAGGACCCACCAGGATAACCAAACAATCTAGAACACTTATTGACATGGTATTTGCTAATAAACCAGAACGAATAACCAGAACCTATAATCTTGTAACTGGCCTCTCAGATCATAGCATGGTTCTTGCGTCAGAAAACTTACTAAAAAGCGACTACAGTATTTTGGGGGAGCTGATATTGACAAATTAAATTTTATTATTCCCAAATCAAAAACTGCGGAGTTTGAACATTACTTAGAGAATCAAAATTAGGAGCAGCTCATGTCAATATATGAAGTAGATGATTGTTGTAATTTTATAACTGCAACAATTACAAAGTCTATAGAAAAATTTACAAAGCAAATTAAAAGTAGACAACAGAAGATTAACCTACCATGGCCAGATAATGAAATAAGAAAACTTATGAAGAGGCGAGATTCTGCATTGAAAACATCATTAACCTCTAAACTACAAAATGATCACCTTGTGTACAAAAGTTTAAGAAATAAAGTGGTACAAGAGCTGCGAAAATCAAAAGTATCTTATTACAATAAACTGATAGATCATGCAAAGGGTAACAACAGTTCCCTATGGAGGCATTTAAATAACTTAATAAAAAAAATGTTCAGAAGGGGGTAAAGGAACTTAGAATCAATGGCAAGACCATCAGTGACAAGGCTACATTGGCAAATGAATTTAATTCATATTTTGTGGACTCTGTGGAAGACTTAACAAAAAACTTTGTGCTGCCAAATGTGCTCAACAACACAAAATCAATACTTTCAACAGTTTCTTTTCACATCAATGAGGTAAATGAGGAGTTAATTGCTGGTATTGTTAAAACACTGTCAAACTCAAAAACTAATGATATCTACAATATGAGCACTTCCTTTCTCAAAACGCACAGCAAAATATTAATCAAACCACTGACTCATCTCATTAATCTCTCCATTAGGTCTAGTACATTTCCATCTGGCTGGAAAAAAGCTGTCGTCATACCAGTTTATAAATCAGGCAGTAAAGACGATATATGCAATTACCGCCCAATCTCTATTTTACCAGTCCTGTCTAAGGTTCTTGAAAATGTTGTAGCTACACAGCTGATAGACTATTTACAAGACAGTCAACTTCTTCATCCACATCAATTTGGTTTTAGACCAGGATACTCAACAGAAACAGCAAATTGTTGCCTTATTGAAAATGTCAAACAGAAGATACAGAAGGGCTCGTTTTGGGAAAAACCTGATCCCTGCAGTCACAGATGCCCGAAACAACAGACCTCGCTGAGTGTGTCCTGGTTCACTGTGTCACTGTGTTTTGTCCTGTAAAGTGTTGTTTACCTTTGTTATGTGTTGTTATTGCCTGTCTATTATGTGGAGTTCTAATGTACAGGTCTGTGAGAAGACCCAGACCCCACCTCCTCCCACCCCGACCCACCTCACCCACAAGTAATAATACAATAGATGGCTGAGCACTGAGGACCAGTGAGGAAATGTCATCATTGGGAGACCGTCAGCACCAGGAGCCAGTCTCAGCCCACAGCTGCAGTTTCACCACCACAGGGGCCACCACGGCTCAGGCAGACAGAGGAGTCTATACCACAACCAACATGTTGTGACTGAACTCCCCCATCCCACCAAGCCAAGGCCACCACCACAGCAGCATCCCCAACGCCAGAGCCAACTATAGCTCCGAGTAGGTTTGGATTTTTATTTCCCTTAATAATAAACACCTTCAGTTAAAAACTGCATTTTGTGTTTACTTGTGTTGTCTTTGTCTAATATTTAAATTTGTTTGATGATCTGAAACATTTAAGTGTGGAAAACATACCAAAAAAATGAGAAATCAGGAAGGGGCAAACACTTTTTCACACCACTGTAGTACAACACTATAAAATACAGAATTTGTTCAACCACAAAAATAATGCCATCATCTGTAGTAAACAAATGTTAATGGTGCAATAAATCACTGAGAAATATGGCGTGCATTTTTTATTCAGTCTATCGAAAACAATAGCTAGCTTTTTATGTTTCAGATTCTCAAGAAAAGTGTTACTGATCAATTAATTGTTAATCTATCGATAAGGTGAATGAACTAATGATTAAATAGTCGATAACTTGCATCCTTTCATAGAAGTTACTGTTTTATTTCTAGATGGAGCCCCACATAAGCAAACATCGACCCAAACGCAACAAAAGCATAAAAACCAAAGACATGCTGCTGTTTCCCACTGCTGCAATGCAAAAAAGCAGAAAGCTAGCTCTGTCCTGGGGCAGCGCCTTGACCCAGTGGAGGAGATGGGAGAGAGAAGGATGGTGGCTAAACTGTCATCTCTGCTGGAGTCCGAGTTCCACCCTATGCAAGACACACTGAATGCACTAAGGAGCT
Organism: Pholidichthys leucotaenia; assembly: GCA_020510985.1. Classification (NCBI taxonomy): domain Eukaryota; kingdom Metazoa; phylum Chordata; class Actinopteri; order Cichliformes; family Pholidichthyidae; genus Pholidichthys; species Pholidichthys leucotaenia. The sequence continues at coordinate 326,568,926 of CM035844.1, read as the reverse complement.
CATTTAGCAGCAGACTACATCATCCTAGGTGCACAACCGAGAGGTTTCGCAGGTCCTTCCTACCAACGGCTGTCAGACTGTATAATCTAAGCAGGGCTGCTCGCAGAGATAGGAAAAAGACGTGACAACCTAATAGTATTGAATGCAAAAGACGCAATAGACTTACACAATGGTCCCCTCCGGTATACAACTAGGAAAATACCGGTAGCTATGGAGGGTGACAATATGTATGGGTACATAATCATACCATGTAGGATAACTAAGTAGACAGTTATGCTGTTTCATTCCATCTAGCTACAATGCTCCGCATTGTGTGTGCTTATATATTTATATATTTATTCCATCTAGCGACAATGCTCCGCACTGTGTGTTTATATATTTACATATTTATTCCATCTAGCTACAATGCTCCGCACTGTGTGTGTTTATATATTCATATATTTATTCCATCTAGCTACAATGCTCCACACCGTGTGTCTATATATTTATGTTTATAGGTACATATGTATACTCGCTGCTCTTGTTTTTTCTTGCCTTCTGATTGTTGCTCTGAGTGTTGCTATCCCTGTGCTGTTGCAATCCTGGAATTTCCCCATTGTGGGACTAATAAAGGCTTATCTTATCTTATCTTAAAATGTGGTATATGTGGTAAAAATGTGGCAATGATCCCCCTCATTCTTAATTCATGTCCATGTCCAGTATAACATTTAAGATAAGATAAGCCTTTATTAGTCCCACAATGGGGAAATTCCAGGATATAAACACACAGTGCGGAGCAATGTAGCTAGATGGAATAAATATGTAGCTATATAAACACACACAGTGCGGAGCATTGCAGTTAGGTGGAATAAATATGTAAATATATAAACACACACAGTGCGGAGCATTGTAGCTAGATGGAATAAATATATAGATATATAAATATAAACACACCCAGTGTGTGTTGTAGTATTGTAGCTAGATGGAATAAATATGTAAATATATAAACACACACAGTGCAGAGCATTGTTGCTAGATGGGATGAAACAGCACAACCGTCTACTTAGTTATCCTACATGGTATGATTATGTGCCCATACATATTCTCACCCTCCATAGCGACCGGTATTTTCCTAGTTGTATGCCGGAGGGGACCATTGTGCAAGTCTATTGCGTCTTTTGCATTCAAAACTATTAGGTTGTTATGTCTTTTTGCCATCTCTGCGAGCAGCCCTGCTTAGGTTGTACAGTCTGACAGCCGTTGGTAGGAAGGACCTGCGAAACCTCTCGGTTGTGCACCTGGGATGATGTAGTCTGCTGCTAAATGAGCTCCTCAGTGCGTTCAGTATGTCCTGCATAGGGTGGAACTCAGACTCCAGCAGAGATGACAGTTTAGCCACCGTCCTTCTCTCTCCTATCTCCTCCACCGGGTCAAGGCGCTGCCCCAGGACAGAGCTAGCTTCTTGATCATTTTGTTCAGTCTCTTCCTATCAGCTGCGGTAATGCCACTGCCCCAGCAGACCACTCCAAAAGTGATGGCTGATGCCACCACCGTGTCATAGAATGTCTTCAGCAGCGCCCCTTGTACACAAAAAGACCTGAGTCTCCTCAGCAGGAACAGCCTGCGCTGCCCCTTCTTGTAGAGTGCATCAGTATTGTGTGACCAGTCTAGTTTATTGTTCAGATGAACACCCAGGTACTTATAGGATGTCACCATCTCGATGTCTGTTCCCTGTATATTTACTGGTGCTGTGAGGGGTTGTCCATGCCTGCGGCAGTCCACCACCAGCTCCTTAGTGTTCCACGAGCAGCATTTTCAGCTGCTCATGGGGCAGTTTGGTCACAGTAACCCCAAGCATATTTACAATTCAGCCCATCAGAACATTGCAAAACGTTTTAAAGTTGGGGTGTATATTGGTCTGTTTACAAGATACAGAAGCTACCAAGCACACAAGTCAAGATCAGCAATGATCTTGACTTATGACTTGACATCTGCTGCCAAACGATATCTGAGCTTGCACCAAGATTAGCATATCTTGGCTTTAAGTTCACCATGAATGCCAGCTGTCATGCTAATGCTATCTGTTATGGCTAACTTTAGCCCCTTTCTGTGCTAACATAAAACATTTCAAAACATTAGTTACAATCCACCATCATAGCGTAACTTCTTGCTGTTCTTAAGCCACATGCTGTCCTTGAATAATGGCATTTATTGTATAAAATTTGATTTTTTACGTTCTCATTCTTTTTAAAAAGTCTGCTGCCAAAAAAATATACATGCAGACAATTTTTCACTTGCACAAATATTCAAAAGCTCATGCATACTTTGGAAACTTTTTCAGGTTGCCCAGTCACAATGGTAAATGCAGTGTATAATTATTTTACATTTTTATGAGGACAATGGTCCACTGACAATAACCTGCAAAACCAAACACTCCAAGAACAACAATTAAACAGAGAACTAAGGACTTCACTGAGAAACAAGCCATCTCTTATTTTATAATCTACTTCAGTGGATTTTAGCACCAAGCTGCAACTCACAAAGCTCCTCTCACTTCCTGCTCTTATCGCATATTTGCCCCTTTATTCTCCTTCAACCATTATTAGCATCAAGGTGAGAAAACTGGAAGAAAAAAAGCTTAAATTCTGTGACTTTAACCAAAATCAAAATGACACAATCCTTATACGCGTCTGTTTAATGTTGCCCAAGCTGATGTTCAAAAGGAGGGAAAGCAATTAATCCTAAAGCCTAAAGTTACTGTGAAGTTTATTACTGACTAAAACATTAATCCAATCCGTGGTTTAATTGTTTCGTTCCTGGGAGTCAGAAAACAATTCTTTTTAATTATCTTGTAAACCTGTACAAACAAACAAAGCAATGCAATTTCAGTGTTTGATCAGCAGTAGCAATGTTTTTAAGTGTCTACACCACTGACTAGAATGGCTCCAACTTTTGGTCCTTAGACTGTGTAAAATTATACAAACATTGTGTAAATTATTTGAGAGAGCAACAACACAATTTATGTATTTTTATACATAATCAAATCACAACAGAAAAATCTAAGATGAAGGGAGTCGATTAATTCTTGGGTATTTATGTTGCAATCTTGAATGAAATCCAGAAAAAAACTTTGTTCCAGCTGATTTTGCAATATAACAAATTTTGTGGTTTAGGTTTTTTTTTTTTGATGGATAATCAATTTTGAACAGAAATAAGTATAACTATTATTAATGCAAACAAACTCATTCAACTCCTTATTGGGTTTAGGCCATGATACAAAAAAATAATTTATAATACAAAATTACATGCAAATGGATGTAGAAATGGAAACTTAACCATTAATGGCAAAAAACCCCAAAACAATGGGATGAACTGCCACAGCTCCCCACGATTCATGAGCCCATACCTGCCTGTGTAGAGAATAGGGGGTTATGGACTACAGAGCTTCAAATAATTAAATTTACAATTAAAAATGTGCAAGAGGATTGAAAAGTCACAAATTTAGGGGGGACAACAAATCACACATTTTTAAGATGAGACTGATGAAAAGTTGCAAATTTACAAGCAGTTGTAAATAAAGCGAAACGGTTGCAAATTACCAAGGGAGGTAAAAGTCACAAGTTTAGGAAAAAATTTGCAAATCTACACGTACGAGATATTGGGAAAAGTCATAAATTTAATGGGGGTGTTGCAAATTTACAAGACAAGTGAGGCGCTTCAAATTTAAGAGAAAAAAAGGGCTGCAAATTTGCATAACTCGCGGAAAAATGTTGCACCTTTACGAGGATGGGGAGAGGTCATAAATTTGAGGAAACAGGAGTGAAACGTTGCCAAACTTGGAAAACAGTTAAAATTTTATGAGAATTTAGGGAACAAATTTACACGACTTGGCATACAAAGTCTGAAACTTAAATGTCCCATTCATTACCTTTTTTGTGGATTCATTTCAAATTCTGACTTCATCAAGAACAGAAATCTGTATTTTGATAAACAAAACAATAATTTCTGAGTCGTTTTAGAAGACCTCTGGAAAGCCACTCCGTGATCGCTCCCAGAAAACCTGTTTCAGGCTTCCTCAGTGTTATTCAGGAGCCCCTACTGTGATTGGGGGACAGCTTTGCGACTAACACGTGCGGCACAGCCAATCACAAGTGAGGAGGCCTAACCTACAGCGGGGTCCAGGTTCACTGTTCATGACTGGAGCGCTACATAAACAAAACAGGGAAATGAGAAGCATCAGATTTGACCAGATGACGAGCATAATGAAGATGTAATGCCTATAAAATGATAAAATCTAACGCTACTGGACTGGATTGATTAGGCTGGCCAATAACAGAGCAGTGGGCGGGTATCGAGGCGGGGCTTTCCTTTTTGACGATGTGCAACAAACCTGGAAGAGCTGTGTTTTTTTTAAGTGAGTGATTTTTTTGCTAATCACATGACCATTAGAGACTTTTCAGAAGGTTAAAACCTGTAAAAACAGCATTTTGCAGTTAATGGGACCTTTGAATACACTGGAGGGTCGTACCTGGCCCCCAAGCCTTGATATCGACACCTGTGGTTTATGGGATTTTCAACAGGAAACTTCAAATGTGAGCTTTAGCTAATTTTAACGACTAATTCTTTTACTGAGGTAAAACCGTCCAGAAACCACCTGAACTTCCCGATTTCTAAAAAAACATTTTTTGTGCTTCATAACGACGCACTGTCAGCAGCAGCAGAGCACAAATCTAAACCATCAGGTGTCATCCCAGTCAAATATGAACAGTTGCATTAATTACGATATTAAAAGGAGAGATGAGGCTGCTCCTGTAGCTCAGCTCTACAACGAGGCTATAATTACACCACACAGAAACGGGTGCTAATTAGCACCTTTGAAAATATGTAATGGCACTGTGGAAAAACATGTCATCAATTGTTTATCTTCCTCATGTCAGCAGTGAGGCACCAAAACAAAAACTGTGTCAATTAACATAACGGGCCGTCAGTATTACTGCAGGACCATGGAGCGACAGCGAGGTTGTTAATCAGAGCGGAGGGGAGAGACGGGGCTTGATAAGATCGCAGCGTTTACCTCGTACTTCATCATACCTCCACCAACACATCATCCAAATCCAGACTTTTCATTTTGATCCACACCATAATTCTATACACTCACATACACCCACCTCCCATATACACCATCTAAAATTCTCAAATTAACAAAAATAATCACCAAAAAATGTCTCACCCTATTTGAAAAAGGTATGCACCCTTTCATTCAGATCCACATCAAATTTTACATTCAGATACAGTACACCCACCTCCTATATAAACCTGAATTTCTTTCAAATTTGATGCATATTTCTCAGAAATATTGAAAATTCAATAACTGTCGTGCTAATAATAAGAATCTGCCTCTTGTTTTCAATCTCTTCCATGCTCCATCCTTCCACCAACTTTTACTGAAATCAGCTCAGCAGTTTTTGTGTAACCTTGCTCTAAGAGGCAAATAACACCAAGAACATCCAACTTTATGCCAAAAAACAAAACAAAACTAACCACCACTTGACAAATAGCATATTTTTTTAAGATGTAAATACAATCTCTGTGGGTTGTGATGAAAAATGGACATAAATGCAGTTACTTTTTATTTATTGAACAACAACAAGCAACAGTTTGGTAACCCTACACAGCACAAAGTCTTTTACTTCTGGTATTTGGGATTTTCTCCTATTCTTTGCAAAAGACCTCTAGTTCTGCAGTATTCTTGGGTCATTTTGCACGCACAGCTCTCTGGCCTTTGCCAAACCTTCAGCTTGCATTTTGAGGAAGCCCAGACAATGTTTCCTATGCCACTTGCTGCAAAAACAACCCCAAAGCATGATAGATCTACCTCCATGCTTAACAGTTTACAATTTGATTGCCACCAAGGAGTTCTATGCTAACTTCATCAGTCCATGCCAGCCTTCTGTAGATGTTCATATTGCATATTTCACATTGCATATTTTTGAAGTGTTTTTCTTTTTTTTTTTTAGGACGCAGGTAAAGTTTTGTCCTACAGACTCTTACATGAAGTTCTCTGTGCAAGTATCTGGGCTGCACAGTGGCGCAGTGGTTAGCACTACGGCAGCACAGTTTACCCTCGGCCGGGGGATCGCGGGGATCATGAGATCGTGGGTTCGATCCCTGCCCCCGGCCAACAGTGATCTGTGTGGAGTTTGCATGTTCTCCTCGTGTTGCGTGGGTTTACTCCAGGATTTCTCCGGTTTCCTCCCGCATGCCAAAAACATGCAGGCTAGGGATACGGGGCACTTGCGCATGCAGCGACCAGCAGCTGGTGGCTTGTCACCAGACTGCAAAACAAATCTACCTACGGGTACAAAATAAGTACAAAAAAAAAAAAAGTATCGCTGCACCACCACCCCTAAATTTGTCAAATCTTCCTGCAGGTTTTTGCATTCAAATGGGGGTTTCGATTTGACCAGTTCATGAGCAGTTCTGAGAGTTTTCTTGGCCTTCCAGATCTCATCTTGACCTCCACAGTTTCCTTCAACTGTCGTTTTTCCTTCATATTTAATACTGTTGAACCTGTAAGTTGAAAATGCTTCACCATCTTCTTGTAGCTTTCGCCTACACTGGGCATCAACAACTTTCCTTTTCACTGTCTTACACAGCTGCTTAGAGGAACTCATGGTTGCCAAATGTTAGCACAACAAGCTGACTAAGATTGGTGCTTGTAAAAACAATCTCAGACTTGGGAACACTTTGGGTGCCCAGACTTTTGTGTGTGTCACAACTATGTTTTTAATTTTTATGAAATAAAAAATAGCTATGCATTAATGTCTGCTTGTAGTACTACCCTTCTCCATATATTCTAAGGAAACTCTTTACATCATTTCACCAAACCTCACCAAAATATGCTAGACGTCATACAAATGTAACCTCCGTGGTGTGGGTAAAAATTCAACCATAAAACACTCCTCTTCCTTTCCCTCTTCCTATACCGTTTTACTGCATTATTTAATTTATACGGGGATGGAAAACTGAGCAGGAAATTATGCATCTCGCCATGGCGTTGTGATGAATATCTTGTTCCCCACTCAGGCCCCCACTGATATCGCTGCACTTGTCCCCTCGATTTATTACACAAGGATTCAGAGCTGCACATTAACCGCATGGTTCAAACTGATTAAGCTGGCGGAGTGAGAATGCTGGTCCACTCAAGGAAGTGGATTATTCAGCCGCCAACCATGAAGGTGACGGCCGGGTCACGGAATGTCTTTAGCTACCCATTTAGAGGTCTGCAGTTCAAAATATAATAAAAAATATTGTTTTTATGTAGGCGTGAAGAGCACTCAAAAGTATCAGTCAGCTGCTGCAGAGTTGGTAACAGTTGCTTTGGCTGCACATTATGAAGTTAAAAATCATGAGTTGTATGCAAGTGGATAAGAAGCTACCTGCCTTTACAACAAACTTTCAAAATAAAAGATTTGCTTTTACAATAAAAGTTAGCAGCAATAGTGAAAGGGGAGACTTAAAAGGTGACAATAAGACCTGCTATGATGTGTGGTTTGGAGACAGTGGCACTGACAAAAAGACTGGAGGCAGAGCACTGGAGTACTTTTTCAAACATTATGTACTGGTTTGTACATTTCTGCAAATAACTCACACAGATCACAGCAGTGTACACATTCATGTTAATTCCAGTGGCTTCCTGTAAAATTTCCATCCCTCACCATGAAACAGGAAGTTGTTACAAGACTGTTCACCATTTTGCTCACCAAAATTCCCCTGTGTGAAGGCAGTCATCTCTTGAACATATCATGTCATTATTCCGTGCTCGCCATACTCCTGCTAGGTCCCTCGACCTGACCCAAATTTCTCACACCTGATAACAGTCCTGGCCTGAACAATTCTGCATGTTAGTACTGATTCACAGTTACGGCACCACCTACTGGTGACAGGAAGTTACCCTGATGTCAAAAATGCCATCAGATTTCTCTGAAAATCATGTTGCGTGGTTACACATGATCCAAAACAACATGGGAGCTCATCACTGTGTGATTTCAATGCCTAACCTGCAGCTTTAATAATCACATAACAGCCCTGGTGGAGGTATGTGCTCTCTGAGTGTCCTATAGTGTTTTGTGTGGCCCGCCGCAGAGCACCACTTTCATCAGCAGTCAGAAACGACCTTCTAAAGTGTCCAAAAAACTCTCTGCAGTGAGGAGGAGTGCGTCTATAAAAATACCATGGCTCAGCAATAACCTCTGCTCTGTGGTCTCATCAATAAATGGCTGACTGGACCCGAGAGACACCTCTGGAAGCTGTGTTAACATGGGGGGGGGGGGGGGGGGGGGGGGGGATGAGCAGCTGCACCTTTGTCACTGAAGTCGTCCACCAGGATGATCTCGGCGATGAGCTGCGGCGGCGAGCGGTTGAGTACGCTGTGAACGGTCCTCAGCAGTGACGACCAGCCCTCATTGTGGAACGGGATGATGATGCTGGTGTTAGGCAGCTTCTCAGAGTACAGCTTCTTTTTACAGCTGCAAACAAAAACACGGGGAGACAAATGAGCTGATGGCAGAGAAGTCAAAATGCCCGATTCATAAAAGCATTTTCAGCCATTGTGTCAGAGTGAAATGACTAAATTTTGTTGGACTGCTTTATGTAATTTTCAGAGTGAAAGAAAATCATCAACACCAGGCCTGCCCGTGTATTAGACCAACTCCTGTTACCCCTCGTGTTGAACTCGTGGCTAAAGCAGAGACATCACTAGAGGTGGGAATCACCACGCACCTTACAATACGATACAAGTAACAATCTAACACTATCACGATATTACAGTTCCTTAAGGATTGTGATTTCACGACAGACTGAGTACTGCGATACCATATATTTGCATTTTTCCCCTTATTCAACATCAAATCATGCTCCTAAAATTAAACTGTCAACATCTGTTTTCATATAATAAAGTTTTCGGTCTATTCAATTCCCTGCGGTCACTTTTGTTTTGTTGGCTGGAGGATCTCAGTCCTCCATGGGGCAGTGTGCTGTTGTGGTCACATGTGGGTTCACTGTTCCAGAGGTCCTGTGCTTTTCATTATTGTTAATTTTAATAGTAAAGTGTCCCTTTTATCTGGTGAATAAGGGAAAAGCTGTAGTCCAAGATGCATATTTTCTGTAGTTTATTTATGACTAAAAGGAAAGACACGTAACAGGCAGCTGCTACGGGAAGATCTTCTGCCTTGTGTGAACAAAAGTCTTAATACAGACAGATAAATGTGGAATGCTGAGTCAGCAGTTCCTGTGAGAGTGTCTTGTGAGGAACAGCAATCTTTAGACACAGTGTCCACGAGCAAAATATGATAAATATTGTCTAGGGATTTCAGGTACAAAGTGTAATAAAAATAAGCAAAAAAAAAAAGGATTCTTTCACAATTCCCAACTTCTGATTACCATCTGTGATCACCATCTTGCTTTGCAAAGCACCAACGCCAATGTTTTACGGCTTGCTTCCACATTATGGGAGCAAAAACCCTTATTTCATCAATAGCCATGCTAGCAGGGAAAAATTTTGCCATGGCTTTGGGTCAGGACAGCTGGACTAACTTATCTTATCCATCATCCTGACACAACAACATTCATGCTTCAGCAAGCCCTTCTCAATTATTCGCCAAATATGGCTTCACAATAATGGAATTAATGGAAGAACATTTCTAAAAGTAATAACCTCATTAGTTTAAATTATTGGAATTACTGAAAAAAATGGATGGAAATATGCTAGTATTAGGAATAAAAATGTCAATTTCTTTGACAGAGAAGCTTCCCCTTTTGCTGTTTTTCATTACGTTGTGTCGTAAATTCTGGGAGCAAGATCCATCCATCCATCCATCTTCTACCGCTTTTCCGGAGGCTCGGGTCACGGAGGCAGCAGTTCAAGCAGAGAAGCCCACACTACCCTTTCCCCAGCCACCTGCTCCAGCTCTTCAGAGAGGATACCAAGGCGTTCTCAGACCAGCTGGGAGACGTAGTCTCTCCAGCGAGTCCTGGGTCTGCCCCGGGGTCTCCTCCCAGTGGGACATGCCTGAAATACCTCAAGTAGGAGGCGTCCACTGCATCTGGGAGCGAGATGTGGGTGTGGAATTCAAGTGACGCTCAGATCCATCCATCAGATTTATCAATGAGTGAACAATCGTATGATGAGACTGACCAGATATGCACGACTTCATAAATACCACGCTGACCTTCATATTTACATCATATTTACATCATATTTACACCCAAATGTGTGCCGATTTCTATGTACTTTTGATAAATGGGGGGGAATTATGTGGAAATACTGGAGCAACATATCAAGACATCAGTCAGGAAATTAAACTCCAAGCATACAGTCAAATTAGTTACAAAGTGGCTTAACCTGTTGAACTCTGTTCAACTTCCCTAAAAATGCCTAAAAATAACATGCCCAAAGTAAATCAAAAGCTGTTCTTCAACCCTTTGCAGCATCTTCATGGGGTTAGTCTCATTTAAAAGAAAACACTCTGAATTTTTTTGGCAAAACAGTCATAATCTCTCTAAGTGCTCCTGCCACTGAGTAACAAGAAAGTTCGCCTGGGTGTTTTTTTAGATACAAATGCTTGCAAAAAACATACAGCTGTCAGATACTGGCTGGAAAACACAACAGAAATGTAGAACCAAGTATTTTCAGGCTCAGGCCAAAATTTTGTAAAAATACCACAAAAAATGAATATATTACACAGCTTTTTTCTCAGGTTGTAACAAGGCTGGGTCTGTACTGGAAGACCGGAAATACAGCTTTTTTTTTCAGTGCGCGCTGAGACGCACTAAGACGCAGAGACGTGACCGCCCGCGGAATTCACAGAGTTCAACAAGTTAAGGACAACAAAGTCATACAGTTTAAAGGCAATGCAACCAAATACTAAGGAAAAGTATGGAAACTTCCGACTTTGAAGAAAGTAATAAAAAATTCTCTAAAAAAATTATCAAATATAAAAAAAAATAATTAGCAATTACAAATAAATTTGGCAATCCAAGTTAACCTACAACAGGGAAAGTTTAGTTTGGTTTAATAAACTGATTATAATTGGGCTTCTGGAGTTGTATGATTATTCGCGCAGACATGGAATCCGAATAATCAGATAAAGGCCATTATCAGGTTATGAGAAATCAAATTAACTCCGCTAGTCTACTGCCCATCAATCCATTCATTCAGTGCATGCAAACATCAAATCTGATTATTACCATTATCTGCTTATTCCCAATTATCGGACCACTGTGACCACGTAACTGGGATCATTACCTCATATCACATGTTCTCCTAATATCGTGCTGCCCAAATGTACATCAGTGCTGACTAACACTATCGAAGTTCAGCAAAATGAAGACAAGGGGCAACTGACATCAATTTACTTGACAAAAACTTAACTTTATGTGGTCTACAGGCTGCCAATCTTCACAGGTGGAGAAAAAGCACACAACATAGACGAACGGTCCTTACTGCTCTGCTACTAGCTGTGGAGTTTGCCATACCATTGATTCACAATAATACGGTACAGTCTGAACATTCTTCACTGTGTTTCTGTGTTGAGTTGAATATTTAAAATGATAATTGACAGTGAGGAAGCTGTGCTGCTGCCCTTTACCATTCTGTGCTGCTCTGCTCGCTCTCTCTCTCTCTCTCTCTCTCTCTCTCTCTCTCTCTCTCTCTCTCTCTCAGTCCAACCTGAACAATGTGTTGCTCTTTTAATAAGATGTAATGAAGCATACCACCTGCTGGCTTGGCCTACCAGCCATTTGTCTTCTCTTGCTGAAAGATCAGGAGAGGAGTCCACAGAGATGCTAATTAAGTCTCCCAGGTCTGTCTGGCTGCCTGAACCTCCTCCTCTCTGTCTCGCCATCATTCACTCAGTCAGAGATAGTGAAATAAACGGATGAGGTCTGGGCTCACAGAGGGCGGATGCATCAACACGGTGGTCAGACACCCATCACTCTGCTGTCACAAACACCAGCCACCGATACACCAGCATCAAGTTCTAGTTCTTCTGAGGCTTCTCCTTTAAAACCAGACTGTTTGGGGGTTGTAAATCAATATATTTTTGTAACATATAAATTATGAAAGCTTTTCCTCAGACAGTGCATCTGCAGGTATAAATGAAAATTAGGTACAAATTTGCAAGAATACAGGTGCAAAAATATGATAAAAGATGCTTATTTACAATTAAAGTTACTAATTACAAGTTAATTACATAGCATAAAAATCTGACCAGTATCCTGAAGAAAACTGTAAATTTACACAAAGAAGTTGAAAATTTAGAAGGAAAAAAAGTTGCAATTTTGCAAAAACATCCAAAAAAAAATTTTCAAAAAAGTTGCAAATTTACAAGAAAAACATTAAAAATTTACAGGAAAAAAAACTCAAATTGACAAGAAAAAATTTTAGAGAAAAAAGTTGTAAATTTCCAAGTCCAAATTCTGCAAATGTACAAGAAAAAAAGTTCAAAATTTATAGTAAAAAGCTGAAAGATATGAGAAAATTGTTTCAATTTTGCAAAAAAAAAGTAAAAAAAAAAAAAATACGAAAAAAGTTGCAACGTTGAGAAAAGTTACAACTTTACAGGAAAAAAAGGTGAAAATTTATGAGAAAAGTTGCAATTTTGCAAAAAAAAAAGTAAATTTATGAGAAAAAGTGCATTTTTTTTTTTGGAGGGGGGGGGAAGTTGCACATTTTTGAAAAAACTGTGGCTAATTTACGTGTGAGTTAGCTCAGCTCTTCTCTTTAAATTCTAGTCACCCCACCACACATCCATGCACCCAGCTCATTCAATAATCCAGTCAACAGCATATCTCACATCATTCTGGTTTATTCTGTTTTATCTCTGACATACCACTGATACTGGAACTGTTAGCATGACTAGCTCAGTGACGCAAATTAGCCCAACCGGGATTTTATGGCTCTTAGCTATAAACTGTAGTCACCGGACTAGACCAGCTCGTTCATTAATCCACAGTCAATTATAGATCTCAAGGTATTCTGGCTTATTTTGTCATATATTGGTTGTGATAGTCTGGTAGATGCTAATGTTAGCTGGACTGAGCGACCACAGCTAGGATTTCTGACCAACTCTGAGGGTGACCTGCTGGGTACAAACTAAGAGAGGAGTCTGCTAGACTTTTGCTTGGCCGTGACTTGATGTTTGTTTATGTCTATTTTCTATATATTCTATCCATCCACTCTAGACACCAATATATTTCATTCACAGACATTTCATTATAGTCTCTACAGTCAGATATTCTAGTCGAAACATCTTATCAGCAGCGGCTTGGTTGTTGGTGCCAGTTTGGCTGGTCTGAGTCTTTCAGAAATCCCAGATCTACTGGGATTTTCATACACAACCACCTTTAGGGTTTAAAGAGAATGGTCAAAAAAAAAAGAGAAAATATCCTGTGAGCAGCAGTTCTCTGTGCTCAAATGCCTTGTTGATGCCAGAGGTCAGAGGAGAATGGGTAGGCTTGCTCAAGCAGCTTGAAAGGCAACAGTAACTCTGATAACTGCTTATTACAACCGAGGTATACAGAAGATCACCCTGTTGAACCTTAAAACGGATGGGCTACAGCAGCAGAAGACCCCAACTGTCAGCTAAGAACAGGAAACCAAGGCTACAAAATTCAACAATAGAACATTTGAAGAACATTGCATGGTCTGAGGAGTATCAATTTCTGCTACAATATTCAGATACTAAGGTCAGAATTTGGCATAAACAACATGAAACGACATGAATGCATCCCACCTTAGTACCAACTGAGCATCATTCAAATACCACAGGCTTCTTGAGAGACCACGTCCACCCCTTCCTGACCACGGTGTACTGATCTTCTCCTACGTACAGCAGGATAACGCACCACATCACAAAGCTCGAATCAAAGGGCCTCAGTCACCAGATTTCTATCCGGTAGAGTACATTAGGGATGTGGTGGAATGGCGGAGTCGCATCATTGACGTGCAGCCAACAAATCTACAACATCAATACAGGTCAATATGTCTGAGGAATGTTTCCAGCACTTTGTAAAGTTCTGAAGGAAATGGGAGTCAAAGCTGGTTACCTAATCTAATGACAAAATAGAAAATTCCTCCATGCTTAGGTTTAAGTCTAGAACTGACTGGCTGTAAAGATGTAAAAGTTTTGACTGTCTCAGCTCCAGAACCGGCTTTTACAGGCATGTATGTCAACACTACAATAACGGAATAAAGGACACCAAACAAGTCAAAGAGGAAAAATTACATTTATCCACAAAACAGATCAACCACTAAATTTACTCTTTTAAGGCCATTTTTCACTTGTCCACAAAATTTAATTCCACATTCATTTCCTAAACTGAACTCTGCTCCCTTAACAGCTCTACAAAACAGCCAAAGATTTCTCTGACTAATATTAATTTGAAACCGTGGTCCCTCTGTGACATCCTGCTGGCGGAGACTGGCTCTGTGATGGCAAAGGGCCTTATAAGGTCACAGGATGTAGGCGCTTTATAAATCTGAGGGAAAAATAATAAGAAAGAAGATGAATTGTTTGTCCTGAGGGGAAATTCAGGGACAGAGAGAGAGAGAGAAAGCGTTTAAAACTGGTTTCCACATGAAAGTGACGGCGGGGTCAGGAAAAGGCCCCTGTCAGGTAGAGGGAGAGCGCTGAAGGCTGATCTGTGAAGAATCGGGTCAGCAGGTCTGAAGCTGGTTAGCGGATGATATTTATAGTGTTGCAGCCATGTTTATTTGCAGTATTTTGTTCCTAAATGAGTCGAAGGAAACTGGAGAGAATCCAATGTTCTGCACTGCAGCTACGAGCCCATATGGCTCGCCATGTTTCTGTAGCATTGCAAAGAAGCAAACAAACATCTTGTTTTACCTTATGCACACATGACGCCACCGCCAGTATTTTGGTAGCAGAGTTTAGGTTCTAAAGGAACATACAATAAAGCCCTCCAATATCATCATAAACCTTTCTATATCATGCTACAGAAATGAATAAAATGACTTTGAACCACCAATTCTAAGCAGAAATGGAAAAAGACTTTCAGATTTGTCACTTTTATCCTCAAATTTGCAACTTTCTTCTTAAAATTTGACTTCTCATAAATTCGCCAAATTTTTTCTTGTAAATTTGCTAATTCTTTCCTGTAAATTTTTAACTTTTTTTCCCCTCAATTTTTTTTTCTCATAACTTCACTTTTTCCTCATAAATCTGCAAATTTTTTCTCATTAATTTGTGACCTTCTCCAAAATTAGCAAAAAAAAATGTTCTTGTAAATTTGCAATTTTTTCCTGTAAACTTTCAACTTTTTTCTCGTAGATTTGCAACTTTTCTGTAAAATTTTCATCCCGTTTCTCATAAATTTGCAACGTTTTCATACATTTGTACTGTTTTTATCATAAATGTGCATCTTTTTTCTTGTAAATTTTCATCTTGTTTTTCATAAATTTGCAGCTTTTTTCCTTAAACTTTCAACATTTTTCATAGATCTGCAACTCCCTCCCCCCCCCAAAAAAAATTGTGACTTTTTTCCTCATAAATTTTCAACTTTTTCTTGTAAATATCCAACTTTTTTTTTTGTAGATTTGACTTTTTATTCACAGTTTGCATCTTTTTCCCCCTCATAAATTTGCACATTTTTTCTCAAAAATTAGCAAAGTTTTCCCTGTAAAATTCCATTTTTTTCCTCGTAAATTTGCAACACTCATCTGGATGCTGGTTAAATTTTTATTCTGTGTAATTATACTGCAATTTGTGACTTTTTCAATTTCTAAATTGGCATCTTTTACCATATCTTTGCACCTTTATTCTTGCAAATTTGTAACTAATTTACATTTAAACATATAAAAAAATAAATCGCCTACTGGCTATAGCAATATGCATAATAAATATACTATACTGGGCCTCATGCAAGAATGTGGTTCACTAACAAATTACCCTGGATTTAGTCAAGTCAACTTTATTTATATAGCACATTTAAAAATGACCTCCATTGACACAAAGTGCTGTACAGATAACACACACATTCTATAATTAAGGGTAAGACAGATAAAAACGTTAAAAATAAATTGAAATAGATTAATAATACATAAAACAGAACTGACTAATGAATAAAAATAAACTAAAAACCTAAGAAGGTCAAGATAACATGCCTAGACTGGGACTAAAACGTCAAGGAGAAAAGATGAATCTTCAGCAGTGTTTTAAAGTGCTCATGTGTCTGTGCAGCTCTGGCCTGGTAAGGTAGGCTGTTCCACAGTTTAGGGGCCACTACTGAAAACTCTCTTGTCACCATGGGTTTTTAACCAAGCCCTGGGAACAGCCAGAAGCAGCTGGTTTGCTGACCTCAGTGCTCTGGCTGAAGAATAAGGCTTGAATAAATAAAAAGGTGTTAAACCATTGACACTTTTAAAAACAATAAAATTTTCAACTGGATCCTAAAATTAACAGGAGGCCAGTGCAGAGAGGCAAGAATCGGGGTGATGTGGTCATGAGGTTTCTTTCCTGCCACGAAGCGGGCAGCAGCATTTTGGACATTTTGCAGTCATTCTAAGGATGACTGGTCAAGACCAACATACAGAAAGTTAGAGTAGTCAATGCGAGCTGTAATTAAAGTATCAATAACTCTCTCAAAGTGAGGTTTGGGAAGGTAGGCCTCAATCTTTGACAAAAGTCATAATTGATAAAAACTAGTCTTGACCACTGAACTGATTTGTTTGTTAAATTTAAAATCACTATCAAAAATTATACCTAGGTTTCTTGCACACAAACTAAAATAAGAACTAAGAGCGCCAATGACACTGTCATAGCGTTCTAAGACATCTTGTTGTCCAAATACAATGATTTCAGTCTTATTTTTGTTTAAGCTCAAGAAGCTGGTTTCCATCCAAGGCTCATCATCTTTGAGGCAGTCTAATAAAGTCTGGACTGAAGAACGATTTTCAGTTTTTAGAGGCAGACAGATTTGTACATCGTCTGTAAAACAATGAAAACTGATATCATGCTTCCTAAATATGGAAGCCAAACGTAACATGTATCAAGTAAAAAGAAGAGGGCCCAAGATTGAGCTCTGAGGGACCCCACAATTCAGCTGGGACATAGTTGAGGAAACTCACCAAGCTGAACAGAAAAACTCCTGTTGGAGAGGTACGACTTAAACCACTTAAAGGCAGTGCCCCTTATGTCCACACACAACTTCAAACGCAAAGGAAGAATACTGTGATCAATTATGTAATGCTGCAGTCAAGTCCAAAAGCACAAGAACAGTAGAATTACCGGAATCAGCAGTTAAAAGAAGATTATTTAAAACTCTTAAAAAGTGCTGTTTCCATGCTATGACGTGATTTAAAACCTGATTGGAACTTTTCAGAAATATTAAAATCAAGATAAGACTGCAGCTGTTCATACACATTTTTTCTAAAACTTTTGATAAAAATGTAGTTTTGAAATTGGCCTAAAATTAGACAAGACAATGGGGTCTAGATTTGTTTTTTGTGAGGAGGGGCTGAACTACAGCATGTTTAACCCTTATTCTTCTAGCCCATTTCCCTTCGAAGCGCCTGAAAAACATACCCAAACTAAACTGAAAGCTGCTCTTCAGCCCCTTGCACCATCTTCATGGGGTTGGTCTCATTCAAAAGAAAACACTAAATTTTTTAGCAAAACAGTCAGAATCCCTGCATGGACATGGTTGAATGCCTTCTCCAAGTCCACAAAACACATGTAAACCGGTTGAGCAAACTCCCACGAACCCTCGAGGATTCTTGAGAGGGTGAAGAGCTGGTCCGATGTGCCAAGGCCAGGACGAAAACCACGTTGCTCCTCCTGAATTCGAGGTTCGACCAACGGCCGGACTCTCCTCTCCAGTACCCTGGCATAGACCTTCCCAGGGAAACTGAGGAGTGTGATCCCTCTAAAGTTGGAGCACACCCTCCGGTCCCCTTTTTTGAAGAGAGGAACCACCACCCCGGTTTGCCATGCCAAAGGCACTGCCCCCGACCTCCATGCAATGTTGCAGAGGCGTGTCAACCATGACAGTCCTACAACATCCAGGGCCTTGAGGTACTCAGGGCGAACCTCGTCCACCCCCAAGGCCCGGCCACCAAAGAGATTTTTAACCACCTTTGCGACCTCAGCCCCCGTGATAGGCGAGTCGTCCCCCTCGTCCACAAGCCCTGCTTGTGAGGTATCTCTGAATTCAGAAATTAGTTGGCTAAGCCACACATAGATCATTTGCTTACTCTGATATAACTGGCTCGTTGTGTTCCTGTTAGCTATGACGCTGGACCTTCATGGACCTTTAATCACTCATTGGGTTTCCACAGCTGTCAATCACAAAATGGAGGCTCTATTGGGTCAAATGAGCTGTCAATCTCTCCTGGGCATGACCCATCCTAACCCAGATGGGGAGGATTCTTTTTCCAGTTCAACCTCCTGGCAGTGATGTGTTTCTAGCTTACAAAGCTAACCATTTTCAGCCAGTTTTCAGCAGTTTTATGGTCTATTTATGGTCAGCTTTCCCTGTTGTCATCAAGACGGACAATAAATCTTACTCCAATGGATATATTGGACCCTTTTGGACCCTTTGCACAACAAATGGATCGTATTTGTGGAACAATCATTGATTCTGGGAGGGCAAAAAGTTACTTTCGGTAAGTCACTTGTTCGAGCTCATGCTAACGTTACCTGTTAAAAGTTATATTTCAATTCAGTGTAACCATTTTTCCAAAATCTGTTTTAATAACTAAATAGATGAAATTCTAAGCTTTCAAACGATGTAAGGCATGACTGCCTTCTGTAAGCATGTTTAACACAATTAACTATGACGCAGAACAAAACAAAGAAAAGCAAAACATTTAAATACGCCCGGCCGCGGTATCCGGAAGTATAAGAGGTTAAAAGCAGCAGACGGGACAGTTCCAGACATTAAGGAAGAATTAATATTTAAAACACACGGACCAATGGAATTAAAAACTTACACCTCTTCAAAACTCAAAACACTTGGACAAAAGATAAAAGCAACAGGATCTACGGCAGAACACAAAAGAGATGCCCAGAGTTTTTATCATTACAAAAGATTTACATACTGGATTTACATACTAACATGTTCTTACATGAGGCTCATTGTCTTAAAAATGGTGTGGATGGCAGAGTCTGCACTAGAGCAATGACAATAGAAAACAATATCAGTGGAGTCAGTTTCAGAGTGATCTGATGAAGTTAATAAATGCAGACAGCCAATCAAAATAGATCAAGCCAAAATGTCCAATGTGTCGCATTCAACATGAAGATTGCAGAGAGGCTCATTATAGAAGTTAAAAAGAACCATCTTGATAAAGACGCCTGCAGGAAGGAGGACATCTGGGATGCAACGGCACTCACCTTTGGAATCAGTGATGAGTGTTTTGTATTACAGTTATTAGCAGAGATGAGGGGAAAAAAATGAAAATCTGAAGACCACAGTAATAAAGATACTTAAATAATCAAATATATAAATACAGTCCGAATATAAAATCATACTTAACAAATGTAATAACCATTTATTTTTCCTCAAACATGTCAGTACTGAAATGTGTGTAGGAGTGCTGGAGTTTTCAGATTCTCAAGTAAGAAAATATTTGTGAATTTTAATAACAAATTTCTTCCTACGTACGGCTGCTGAATGAGGCCCGACCTTTTTTCAACCTCTCTTCATTGTCCCCTTAATAAAAAATAATCCCATCCCCACTCCCTTCAGAAAAAGAGCTGATCACAATGTACCATCACTTCCTCACGCCTCAGCGGGACACCACTGACACTGATAATGGTTGCCAAGAACACAGATTATAAAAACATAGGTGCTGTCAACTTGTTTCCGTGTAAAGCCACGTCTCTCCTGTGAATCGGACAGACAGGTTGATAATTGGAACAATTGTCCAACGCCGTGTTTGCTGTAATGAGTTGGGACACGGCCAGCGTGGAAAATAAAGATGCAAACAACGCTGTGATTGGGGTTCGGACTGGACTGCGGTGTGAAATGGATTTAACTTCATGTGAGGGAGGGGGAGAGGAGGGGTGGTAACTAGTTACATTTACTCAAGCATCAACTTTCTTTTTACAACATTGTGCTTTTACTACTTTCTACTCTTACTGAAAAGCAATCATGAAGGGAAAAATGCACTTTTACTCAAGTACAGTTAGGTCCATATATATGGAAGGGGGTGGCTGAAAAGTTCATAGGTTGGCTAAGAAGGAGTTATGCTCGTAAGTGCTGTGCCAGCATTATTTGTGCTTCAGTGGCCGAGGAATAAGAAGAGGGTAGAGCAGAGCTGAGAGTGAGAAAACTGTCAAGAGTATCGGTACAATAAACCACATTTGGCCAAATCTGACCACTGCATCATGGTCAGCCTATGAAATATTTGGACACCAACACAAGTTGTATTTTAGCTGTTCACCAAAACATATCTCTGCCCCGTCATGGATCGTCACCTTATCGTGGTGGTGGGGGGGTTGCGTGCCCCAGTGATCCCAGGAGCTATGTTGTCCGGGGCAATTTGCCTCTGATAGGGTCTCCCAAGACAAACTGGTCCTGGGTGAAGGGCCAGACTAAGAACGATCCAACAGACTCTCATGATAAATTGTACATCAAGGATTCAGTGTACCCCGCCCGGTATGGGGTTACCGGGGCCCCACCCTGGAGCCAGGCCTGGGGGAGGGGCTCGAAGGCTAGCGTCTGATGGCCAGGTTTCCACCCATGGGACCCGGCCGGGCTCAGCCTGAAGGAGTTACATGGGTCCGCCCTCCAGTGGGCTCACCACCTGCAGGAGGGATCATGGGGGTCCGGTGCTATGTGGATTAGGTGGCGGTCAAAGGCGGAGACCTTGGCGGACTGATCCCAAGCTTTCCAAACTGGCTCATTCCACCCTCAGAGATAGGGTGAGGAGCTCAGTCATCCGGGAGAGGCTCAGAGTAGAACCGCTGCTCCTCCACATTGAAAGGAGTCAGTTGAGGTGGTATGGGCATCTGATCAGGATGCTTCCTGGACGCCTCCCACTTGAGGTGTTTCAGGCACGTCCCACTGGGAGGAGACCCCGGGGCAGACCCAGGACTCGGTGGAGAGACTATGTCTCCCAGCTGGACTGGGAACGCCTTGGTATCCCCAATGAAGAGCTGGAGCAGGTGGCTGGGGAGAGGGAAGTCTGGGCTTCTCTGCTTGAACTGCTGCCTCCGCGACCCGGACCTCCGGAAAAGCGGTAGAAGATGGATGGATGGACCAAAACATATTCAAGATAGAGTTATATACGACCGGAGTGGTGGCTCAGTTGGTAGAGCATCCGCCCCACAACCGGGAGGCAGGGGTTCAAATCCCGGCCGGGTCATGCCGAAGACCATATAAAAGTGGAACTTTCTGCCGTCCAGCTTGGTGCTCAGCAATAATGGAATGGAGGAGGGAAATTTGTGGCGGCGCCTTGCATGGCAGCGGCCCTCTGATTCTACACTTGGGGTGTGTGTGATTAACACAGTAGATAGGTAAAACACAATCTCGTTCTACTGTACATGATTGGTTGTACAGTTGAATGACAATAAGGGTGATTTAATTTAATTAATACAGACTTGAAATTTGAGGGTACGCACATCCAAATTGGAGTTATGGTTTAGGAACTGCATTCACTTTTATTAAAAAAAAACCCACACTAATCATTTCAGGGGCTCAAAAGTAATTGGACAATTGACTCAAAAGCTATTTCATGGGCTGCATGGGCTATTCCCTCCTTAATCTATCATCATCATTCAAGCAGGTAAAAGGTCTGGAGTTGATTCCAGGTGTGACATTTGCATTTGGACTCTGTTGCTTTAAACCCACAACATGCTGTCAAAGGAGCGCTCAATGAACATGAAACAGACTGTCTTTAGCCTGAAAAAAAGAAGAAATCCATCAGAGAGGTAGCGGAATTGTTAGGAGGAGCCAGATCAGCGTGTTGGTACATTTGCAGAAAAAAAGAGCACACTGGTGAGCTCTGGAACTCAAAAGGGCCAGGATGTCCATGGAAGGATGATCACAGGGTCCTTTCCATGGTGAAGAAAAACCCCTTCACAACATCCACCCAAGTGAGAATTCATGAGAGAAAATACAGAGGGTTCATCACAAGGTACAAAGCACCAATTAGCCTCAAATACAGAAAGTCCAGATTAGACTTTGCCAAAAAACATCTAAAGAAGCCAGCCCAGTTCTGGAACAGCATTCTCTGGACAGATTAGCTCCTTTCAGCTTCACTGGAATAAGCGAAAAATTGATTGTTTTACATCTGTGCATCAATTCAGAATCTTCCACATACGGCAATATTTAAAAAAGAAAACGTTTCCCCCCCCACCCCAAAATGGAGCAGTGTGAAACAGCCCTAAAACCCAAAATGTTTCCCCAACAACCAAAACAGATCCTTTTTCAGGCAATTCCAAAAGTAAAGCGATCTTCTCCTTTATGTTTAGCAGCGTACTGTAGCACACAACTTGTATCTGCAGCATGCCGTCACATCATCATGCAGCCAAAGTTACAGTCTCATTAAAATTATGTGTGATACCTTTAAGCTAGCTGTACCAGGTGTGTGCTACTCTATTAGCAGTAAAATATACACAAACATGTTCATTTTAAATGTACCCAATACCAAATCAGACATCTCTGCAAATCTGGCACACCAACAGTACCACATCTGCTGCTGTATATCTTGCACCTTACTGCACCTATTTGCACAGATGCCATACCTCCTGCTGTCCGTCATTGCAATACTGATCATGCGCAGACCAATCTGTCACCGCCTGCACCCTCATTACCGCATTGAGCTTGCAATTTACCGGTATTACCGTTTACTGTACATAGGATTGCTGTGTTTTTACCTTTATTTGCACTACAGGTAGCATTACTGTACATAGATTATCATTTTCCATCCTTATTCCTTCATCATATACAGTATTGCACACACCACTAAGGGAAAGAGAAACGGCATTTCAATTCTATTGGATGTCCTGTACATATAGAAGTACTGACAAATAAAAATCACTGAATCTTTGAAATTTCAATCCCAGATTTAACAGAAATTCAATTTTTGTCATATCTTCGCCTTATCTTTTTAACAGATTTTGCCAGCCTTTTGTTTTTGGTATTATTTATATATTTTTGGAGAACAACAACTGCCATCTGCCACAGAGACCTGAGAGTCTGCAGGTTTTCAATCTGACGAAAAGGGTTGCAGCAGGTGATTCATTTTTCCCCTCTCTGGTTGATGGAGTGCCAATCTGTAAAATAACCTGCTGCAGTCTTTGGCTGGAATGAAAACCCGCAGACTTTCAGGCCTCCGTGTGGCCCCCTTTTTTCACCCCTGTGATTAAACTGCTCACACTGGTGCAGGTATATATATATTTTTTTATTTTTGTTGGTAGGTGAAGGGGAAAAAAGGCACGTTTCCTTGGAGTTACTCTGCACTTCAGGAGAAATTCTGAAAGGAAATGTTTTTCATCTGGCCACTGTCTCACAGATAGTAGAAATGACTACACATTTGAAATGGTAGAAAAAGAAATACAAGTACGGAAGGAAAAGTGACAAATTTGGATTCTGTGGAGTCATATTGCAAATCAAATGGCAACCAAATATAGGAACAGTTGTACGACCATATGACACGGTTTAAAATTTGCTGTTTGTGTGATCTCACTATGAGGAAAATATTGTGGAATAAATGGGCAACTTTGAAGTGCAGCTATAAGAAAGTAAGGAATTTTAAGACTTTTAAAGACATTTTTAAGGCCACTTGATCCAAAGACCTCAAATTTACAAAACGTCTGACCATTTTATGATTAGTCTTGTCTAAATATTCAGCCAAACTGAAATTACTGCAAATTCTGGGTCATCACCCTATCTCACTAGTTACTTAGAAGCTTTATTATCTTTTCAGAAATGCTCCTGTCTGTTGCAACAAATACAATCACAACACAGAGAACAAACATTACATACAGTAACAGTTTAACAATGTATAATTTAATTATTCAAGAAAAATGCCTGAAACTAGCCTCAAACCCACAGCCAACATTAGACGTTAATGAGGGAAGAAGCCACAAATTTAGGCGGGATATGGTGGGAAACTGATGAAGAAAATATGGCAAATTAAAAAGGAAAAAAGTGGCAAAATTAAGAAAAACGAGGGAAAATTATGAGGAAAAAAGGTGGTAAATTTACAAGAAAAAGTGCCAAAAATGTGGGGAAAATATCTCAAACAGGTTCATTTTGTCATTTTAATGATAAAACTGATCTTGTTCTTCTATTTAGACAAAGCAAAGAGATGTTTCATACCTTTGACATGTTTCGACTGTCATGTGCAGTCTTGTTCAGAAAGCATAGTCTGACGTCCGCGACATGTCACATCAGCTATTTTATCCTTTCCGTAGGCATAGCCAACCTGACAGATTTGACAGATCTGCCAGGTCAGTTACGCCCCCCGCCGTGCGATGCTCTCTGGAGAGTCCCAGGTGTGCGAGAGCATAAAGGCTCCATCATCTCGATTCATGGTATTGTGGGCTCGCTTCCTGATTTCAGAATCAGAATCAGGTTTATTGCCATTGTTCATGTAGTACACAAACTAGGAATTTGTCTCGGTGCAATGCTGCAACATTAAACATGATAAAATAAAAGAAATAAACTATACATGCAATAAAGTGTAGAATAAGAGTAAGTGATACTGGTCAGCAGTTAAAATATATTAGCGAGCAGCAGATACTGTGGAGAACTATATAGTGCAGTCGGTAATGCAGGAAGAAAACAGTGATGATTGACATGAGTCTGGTTGAGCTGCTGTACATAGTGCACGAGAGTCAATAAGTCACTTAGTGTTCAGCAGTCTGATGGCAGAGGGGAAGAAGCTGTTCATGTGACGGGAGGTTTTAGTCTGGATGGACCGAAGTCTTCTACCTGAGGGGGGGGGGGGGGGGGGGCAAACAGTACGTGACCAGGGTGTGAGGGATCGGCTATGATCCGGCCAGCACGCCTCCGGGTCCTGGAGATGTACAGATCCTGGAGAGATGGGAGCTTGCAGCCGATCACCTTCTCAGCAGTGCGCACGACGCGCTGCAGCCTTAGTCTGTCCCTGGCAGTGGCTCCTGCGTACCACACGGTTATGGAGGTGGTGAGGATGGACTCGATGATGGCTGTGTAGAACTGCACTAACATCTTGGTGGGTAGCTTGAGCTTCCTCAGCTGCCGCAGGAAGAACATCCTCTGCTGGGCTTTTTTGATGAGTGAGCTGATGGTCGGCTCCCATTTGAGGTCCCTGGTGATGGTAGTGCCTAGGAAGCGAAAGGAATCAGCAGTGGTGATGGGAGAGCCTGTGAGGGTGAGGGGGGGCAGAGGGGTTGTGACTTTCCTGAAGTCTACAATCATCTTCACTGTCTTCAGAGCGTTCAGCTGCAGGTTGTTATTGTTGCACCAGGACGCCAGCTGGGCCACCTCTCTCCTGTAGGCGGACTCGTCGCCGTTGGAGATGAGCCCGATGAGGGTGGTGTCGTCCGCAAACTTGATCAACTTGACAGACTGGTGGCTGGAGGTGCAGGAGTTGGTGTAAAGGGAGAAGAGTAGGGGGGAAAGTACACAGCCCTGGGGTGATCCGGTGCTGATGCTAGTATAGTCTGAGACAGTCTTTCCCAGCCGCACATGCTGCCTCCGGTCCGTCAGGAAGTCGGTGATCCACCTGCAGAGGGAGTCAGGCACGTTGAGCAGGGACAGCTTGTCCCGGAGCAGAGCGGGGCGGATGGTGTTGAATGCGGAGCTGAAGTCCACAAACAGGATCCTGGCGTAGGTTCCCGGGGAGTCCAGGTGCTGCAGGATGGAGTGGAGGGCCAGGCTGACTGCGTCGTCTACAGACCTGTTGGCTCGGTAGGCAAACTGCAGCGGGTCCAGGAGAGGGGTGGTGATGGACTTGAGGTGGGGCAGGACCAGGCGCTCAAAGGACTTCATGACTACAGAGGTGAGCGCTACAGGTCTGTCGTCATTAAGTCCAGTGATCCGTGGCTTCTTGGGGACAGGGATGATGGTGGAGGATTTGAGGCAGGTCGGCACGTGGCATAACTTAAGGGAGGTGTTAAAAATGTCTGTGAAGACAGGAGCCAGCTGTTTCGCACAGTGTCTCAGGGTGGAGGGAGACACGCCGTCCGGACCGAGGGCCTTGCGCGGGTTCAGTCTGGAGAACTGTTTGAGCACGTCCTGCTCACTGATGATAAGGGCAGGGGGGGAGGAGGGGGGGGTGCCTTTAATGAAGTAGGGATTGTGGAGGCTGTGGAGCTGGAGGGAGGGGGGGAGTTGGACACAGATGACGAGGTGTCAAAACGGGCATAGTGTTGGGACAGTCTTTGACAAAGGGCTTTGTCATCCTGACCTTTAGGAGCCTGAGGCCGATAGTTGGTGATCTGCCTCAGTCCTCTCCACACGGAAGCCGAATCATTAGCAGTGAACTGCTGCTGGAGTCTCTCAGAATACCCAGATTTAGCTCTGATTTAGCCCAGATTTCAACTGCTTCTTTGATCCAGCATTTGCATTTGTTGTCCTCTAATCTAGTTATTTTTGCCTTGTTCAAGTCCATCATGTGGTTGTTTATCTTACAGTGGTCTGATATTGCTAATTTGAGGTTTTCTTGTTCTGCCTTTTCTTTTTGCATTCTTGTGAGACACCCTGCTGTTTGTTTGTCCACATTCTTTTTGGTGTTCCCTTTTCCGTGTAGCAAACATCCTCCCCGTTTCTCTTATTTATGTTTTTCCACATGATTTCCATGGTATTTCATAAACGACATTGTATTTTTTTGTTTGGTTGTATTTTGTCCTTGGGGTGAACCAAAAGTTGCTGCAGTTTTGTGTGGGGTTTTATTGCTGTGTTGATTCTGTGTTTTTTCATGATTCTTTGTATGGGTTCAGTTATTCCGCGGATGCAGGGTTTCCTCTGGTAACATTTCTGTGTGGCGGCCCGCGGCCCTAAGGAAGTATGCCGCTGCACCTATGATATTTTTTTGATTTTTTTTTTTAAATTTTGTATACTTTATTGATCCCCAGAGGGGAAATTGAGGGCATCCACCTGGATGGATGAAGCAGCCATGGTACGGCGCCATCCCTTAACCATTCACACACACATTCACACCTAGGGCCACTTTAGAGTCCCCAATTAACCTAACCTGCATGTTTTTGGCCTGTGGGAGGAAACCGGAGAAATCCCGAGTAAACCCACGCAGATACGGGGAGAACATGCAAACTCCACACAGATCACTGTTGGTCAGGGGCTGGGATCAAACCAGGGATCCCATGGCCCAGACAGGGCCATGGGATCCTGCATGGGATCCCTGCATCCTGCATGGGATCTGGCTCAGACAGATCAGGAAGGAGAAGGAAGCAGCGCTGAAAAGTGGAGACAGGGACTGCTACAGGGAGGTTAAATACCGGTTTAACAGAGAGCTGAAGAGGGCTAAATCTCTATACTCAGAGAGACTCCAGCAGCAGTTCACTGCTAATGTGAGAATATGTATGTGAGAAGGTGAGAATATGTATGGGCACATAATCATACCATGTAGGATAACTAAGTAGACGGTTATGCTGTTTCATTCCATCTAGCAACAATGCTCTGCACTGTGTGTGTTTATATATTTGCATATTTATTCCATCTAGCTACAATGCTCCGTACTGTGGGTGTTTATATATTTATATATCTACATATTATTCCATCTAGCTACATTGCTCCGCACTGTGTGTGTTTATATACTTGCATATTTATTCCACCTAGCGGCAATGCTCCGTACTGTGGGTGTTTATATATTTACATATTTATTCCATCTAGCTACAATGCTCTGCACTGTGTGTTCATATATTCATATATTTATTCCATCCAGCTACAATGCTCTGCACTGTGTGTCTGTGTGTGTGTGTATATATATATATTTTATAGTAATACGTACATATGTTTATTAGCTGCTCTTGCTTGCTTGTTTTTTTTCTTGCCTTCTGATTGTTGCTCTGAGTGTTGCTATCCCTGTGCTGTTGCAATCCTGGAATTTCCCCGTTGTGGGACTAATAAAGGCTTATCTTATCTTATCTTAATGATTCGGCTTCCGTGTGGAGAGGACTGAGGCAAATCACCAACTATCGACCTAAGGCTCCTAAAGGTCAGGATGACAAAGCCCTTTGTCAGAGACTGTCCCAACACTATGCCCGTTTTGACACCTCGTCATCTGTGTCCAACCCCCCCCCTCCCTCCAGCTCCACAGCCTCCACATTCCCTACTTCATTTAAGGCACACCCCCCCTCCTCCCCCCCTCCCCTTATCATCAGTGAGCAGGATGTCCTCAAACAGTTCTCCAGACTGAACCCGCACAAGGCCCCCGGCCCAGACGGCATGTCTCCCTCCACCCTGAGACTCTGTGCGAAACAGCTGGCTCCTGTATTCACAGACATTTTTAACACCTCCCTTAAGTTATGCCACGTGCCGTCCTGCCTCAAATCCTCCACCATCATCCCTGTCCCCAAGAAGCCACGGATCACTGGACTTAATGACTACAGACCTGTAGCGCTCACCTCTGTAGTCATGAAGTCCTTTGAGCGCCTGGTCCTGTCCCACCTCAAGTCCATCACCACCCCTCTCCTGGACCCGCTGCAGTTTGCCTACCGAGCCAACAGGTCTGTAGACGATGCAGTCAACCTGGCCCTCCACTCCATCCTGCAGCACCTGGACTCCCCGGGAACCTACGCCAGGATCCTGTTTGTGGACTTCAGCTCCACATTCAACACCATCCGCCCCGCTCTGCTCCGGGACAAGCTGTCCCTGCTCAACGTGCCTGACTCCCTCTGCAGGTGGATCATCGACTTCCTGACGGACCGGAGGCAGCATGTGCGGCTGGGAAAGACTGTCTCAGACTATACTAGCATCAGCACCGGATCACCCCAGGGCTGTGTACTTTCCCCCCTACTCTTCTCCCTTTACACCAACTCCTGCACCTCCAGCCACCAGTCTGTCAAGTTGATCAAGTTTGCGGACGACACCACCCTCATCGGGCTCATCTCCAATGGCGACGAGTCCGCCTACAGGAGAGAGGTGGCCCAGCTGGCGTCCTGGTGCGACAATAACAACCTGCAGCTGAACGCTCTGAAGACAGTGGAGATGATTGTAGACTTCAGGAAAGTCACAACCCCTCTGCCCCCCCTCACCCTCTCAGGCTCTCCCATCACCACTGCTGATTCCTTCCGCTTCCTAGGCACTACCATCACCAGGGACCTCAAATGGGAGCTGACCATCAGCTCACTCATCAAAAAAGCCCAGCAGAGGATGTTCTTCCTGCGGCAGCTGAGGAAGCTCAAGCTACCCACCAAGATGTTAGTGCAGTTCTACACAGCCATCATCGAGTCCATCCTCACCACCTCCATAACCGTGTGGTACGCAGGAGCCACTGCCAGGGACAGACTAAGGCTGCAGCGCGTCGTGCGCACTGCTGAGAAGGTGATCGGCTGCAAGCTCCCATCTCTCCAGGATCTGTACATCTCCAGGACCCGGAGGCGTGCTGGCCGGATCATAGCCGATCCCTCACACCCTGGTCACGTACTGTTTGCCCCCCTCCCCTCTGGTAGAAGACTTCGGTCCATCCAGACTAAAACCTCCCGTCACATGAACAGCTTCTTCCCCTCTGCCATTAGACTGCTGAACACTAAGTGACTCTCGTGCACCATGTACAGCAGCTCAACCAGACTCATGTTAATCATCACTGTTTTCTTCCTGCATTACCGACTGCACTATATAGTTCTCCACAGTATCTGCTGCTGGCTAATATATATTTTAACTGTTGACCAGTATCACTTAATCTTATCCTACACTTTATTACATGTATAGTTTATTTCTCTTATCTTATCATGTTTAATGTTGCAGCACTGTACCGAGACAAATTCCTAGTTTGTGTACTACATGAACAATGGCAATAAACCTGATTCTGATTCTGATTCTGCCAAGGGTGAGTTGCTGTGCTGGTGCAGTGCTAACCACTGCGCCACCGCATGATATACCAATTTAATAAAAATTAAATATGAAAGAAACGCTCCGCAAGCGTGCACACGAACAACACGCGTGACCGTCATTCGCGTGGAAGCGCCCCGCTGGCCCTGTGCCCGCGTGACCGTTTCTGCAGGCAGAGTATGTCTCACTAGCGTTGCTGTCCGAGAGAAGCGTGAGCTTATTAAGTACTTTAAACGAGGAAAAAAGTACGAGATACACAGTGGAGGCATTTATGGTGGTTTTAACCCACTGGTAAATGGAACAACAATGAGCAGTCGCTTAGCTAACAGGTCTGGTTAGGCTTCATTGCAGGGAAAGGCAAGAGTGACTGATGAATCACTGAGGATTTTCTTCACCAGATACTACAATATCAACTAATAATTTATGCTCATTATTATGTACCTGGCAAGTTAAGATGATCGAAATACACAAAGTCAATGACTTTACTCTGTCAACAGCCTTCAGAGAAACTAAACGTGCCCATAGCCATATAGTATGATAGTTGCGACACTCCGATAGACTTCAATAGAAATTTTGGAATGCAGGAAGTCACGTGGGTCATGGAGCAGTGATTAGTTCCAAACAATGACGTTTTCCCCATAGACCACCATTCATTTCCCAGAGTGTCTGCTTAATAATCCCTGGTCTGATCTTCCTCACTGGACTGAAATGGAATCATACAATTTACCTTTACCTCTTCCCATATTCATATACTCAGATTCGGCAAAAAAATTACAAAAACAAGTTAAAAATCCATTTGTAAAGCATATGATCAAAATATGGTGTGAAGCTAAAAACTATTTAAAAGAACCACAGTTATTGTCACAATTTAGTCCAATATGGGGTAATCAATATTTTAAACCAGGGAGAGCGGACGCTGTATTTAAAGTATGGAATTTAAAAGGGATACAAAAGATTCAGGATTTATATTTGCCATGTGCAGACAACATAATGTCTTTTGAAGAGCTGAGGATCAAATTTAATCTCAATAGAACACATTTTTTTAAATATCTTCAACTTAGAAACTTTATTCGATCAAATCAAAATAAAGCTCTCACTCGACCTATTTATTCATCCTTGGAAAAAATGATGATGAAAGATAGTAAAAGAAAGGGTATTATTTCAGAGTTTTATAACTCATTGACACTATCTTCAAGTGAAAATTCACTGAAAAGATTAAACTACTGGAAAGAAGATCTGCAAATTGAAATTTCAGAGGAACAATGGGAATTGGCTTGTACAGAAGCTCAAACCAAATCAATAAATGCACGCCTTAAATTGATACATTTCAAATGGTTAATGCGGATGTATGTTACACCGGAGGAGTTAAATAGATATAACAAAAATATACCAGATACATGCACAAAATGCATGGAAAGTAAAGGAACCCTATTTCAT
Source organism: Pholidichthys leucotaenia (assembly GCA_020510985.1). Taxonomy (NCBI): domain Eukaryota; kingdom Metazoa; phylum Chordata; class Actinopteri; order Cichliformes; family Pholidichthyidae; genus Pholidichthys; species Pholidichthys leucotaenia. Next base: position 326,537,486 of record CM035844.1, on the reverse strand, counting down.
TGTTTATGGGAATGTAGATTAATAAGAATGTTTTGGGAAGAGGTGAGGGTAACAATTGAAAAAATAATCTCAAAACAAATCATATTGAATCCTAAACTGTTTTTGTTGGGTCTGTACCCAGAAAAGCATAATTTTAATAAAAGTGAAAGAACATTCATAGACCTCAGTTTGCTTAATGCCAAAAAATGTATTGCACTATTATGGAAAAAGACTCATAGACCAGATGTGACTCAGTGGTTAAGACAGATGTTAACAAACCTTCCATTAGAAAGAATAACATATATACTAAAATCAAAGGAAATTGTGTTTGAGAATATATGGAGACCTTTTATTGATTATGTAAAAAATTTAAACATAACTCTTGAAGAAGAAGGTGAATGATGTGTGTGGACCTTGTAAATTCCAAACTGGTGAACATAATATGTATACTAATGTATTGGATTGTCTAGACTAAACAGAGGAGCATTGTTGAAGATTTGATTTTGTTGGTGGTTGTTGGTGTTTTTAGTGCATTTTTTTTTTTTGTAGTACTTTAGTGTTAGTGTTTGATTGTTTGTATCATGTTTGTTAAAAAAAAAAAAAGGTTCAATAAAGATATTGTGGAAAAAAAAAATAATCCCTGGTAAATTAATGGTCATGCTTTGTTCATTTCACCACTTAAATTAACATGTAGATTATGTAGTCTGTGATAGCGTTTTATTTCATCAGGTTTTTTTTGTGTTTATGTCCGATAGAAGCTCACAAACTTGCTCACTAGCTTGCTCCACACTAGATTCAGGTGAACAGCAGCTAGCTCACCTTAATAACCATATTGTCTCTATTGCATGACTATTGTTTTGTTTGTGCCGTTTTGTACTTTAGCTATATTTTATTGATTTTATATTTTATTTATTGTTGATGCACATCACTTTGTGTCAACTGTTGTTTTTAAAGAGCTTTATAAATAAAGTTAGATTGGATTAAAAAAAATAGTAAATGGCATTCCCTTATATAGTGTTTTTTTTATTCTCATCTCTAGAAGACCAAAGCGCTTTACAGATCCTGCTATCCACCCATTCACACACACATTCACACACTGATGGCGGCATGCTTGCCTAACATGGTGCTTCCAGACCCATCAGGAGCAAGTGGGGGTAAAGTGTCTTGCCCAGGGACACAACAGCAGGATATCTGGGGAGAGTGGGATTCAAACCGCTAACTATCTGGTTATTGGACGACCCGCTCTACCTCTTGAGTGGCTCAGGAGGTAAAAAAAGATAACATCAGGCCATAAAATAATCCACAAATTTATAATGTCTCGAATGTACAAGAAAAGTCATAATTTTACAAGAGAAAATGACAAATTTGAGGAAGTGTTGCAAATTTAGATAAATTTACAGAGAAAAGTAGAAAACTATACGAAAATTGTGATAAATTTTGGAGAAAAACCTCAAACCTTCAAGACTGAAGTCATTAAAGTTTTTAAGTAGGTGCTCTTTGTACCCTGTAACGTAGCTGAGACGAGGCGGCTGTCAATTATCAATTTTTCCAATTTTATTTTCAAAAATCTTCACAGATAACTTCAGCGTACATGCCAAATCTTCACTCCGACACGACACTCTCTTCCCAATAACCAACACCTGTTATATTAAGTGAAACAATTAGGGCTAATTAGCCCCTACCATAACCTCAGGTAAAACAATAAAACATTTTCCATTTTTCACACATACCCAATAGCATCTAAAAGTCCATAACAATTTCCCACCTATTTACAAAATACATATAAATAACACAGAATAAATAAGACACCATAAATAATTCAATAAATAATTTAAACCCCTATTTACAAAATCTAAATCACCCCTAAACTTACCATCACATGCTCCCTTCCTGCTGGTATCCTTTAGAAAGCATTCAACCCCTAAAGAGTCTTTTGCCCGGACACCATCAGGGAGCATGCTGGCAAAGGTATGTGGATTAATGATCACCACTTGTTTTACCCAAATAATTAAACATAACAATTATCTCACAAAGGCATTCCAATTAGTCAAAAGCAGATCTTAAAGTAATATGTGCAAACTTAACAATAATTAACATTTACAAATATTACCCAAACAATATAATTCAACATACAATAAACCATAACAGTGGTGACACTCCGTTGTCACATTTCCTCCCCCCTTTTCCCAAGAGTACAGTACTCTAATAGTCATGTACTCTTGAGAGACCATCTGCCACAAGGTTAGTTTTCCCTGCCACATACTGAACAGTAAAGTTATATGGTTGAAGGGACACATACCACCCTGTGAGACGACTGTTCATGTCCTTCATCCTGTTCAGCCACTGTAGGGCCCGATGATCTGTTTCCAACATAAAATGACGCCCCAATAAATAGTACTTCAGAGACCCTATTGCCCATTTCATGGCAAGACATTCCTTCTCTACCATAGAGTATCTCGTCTCCCGGTCCAACAACTTACGGCTCAAGAACAGTACTGGGTGTCTCTCTCCCCTCTCCTCCTGGAGAAGTACTACTCCAATGCCAACTCCTGAAGCATCTGTCTGTAGAATGAACGGGCGAGCAAAATCTGGACTGTAGAGAACCTTCTCACCAGAGATAGCACTCTTCAGATCCTCAAAAGCTCCGTCACACGCCTCTGTCCATTTTACCCTATTAGGTGCTGAAGCCTTAGTGAGGTCAGTCAAAACTGCTGCTCTTTCAGCAAAGTGGAGAATAAACTTACTGTACCATCCTACCATTCCCATGAATGATCGTACCTTCTTTTTAGTAGTGGGCACAGGATAGGTCCGGATGGCATCCACTTTACCTACTCGTGGTCTAATGACCCCCTGACCAACTATATGTCCCAGGTACTCCACCTGCTGCTGTCCAAACGCACATTTGCGTGGATTAATCGTCAGTCCTGCCCTCTTAATCAACTGAAGGACCTGCCCAAGATGTACCAAATGCTCTTCCCAAGTCTGACTATAGATGACTACGTCATCCAAATAGGCAGCTGCAAAGTTCGATACCCTTCTCTATACTTGGTCCATGAGCCGCTGAAAAGTTGCAGGTGCCCCCTGAAGGCCAAATGGCATAACCCTAAATTGGAAACTGCCATAAGGTGTTTTAAAGGCTATAAGTTCTTTTGTTTCCGGTGCCAATGCCACCTGCCAATACCCCTTTCATAGGTCCAGTGTAGAAATAAACCTAGCCCTGCCCACTTTCTCTAACAGTTCATCAATCCGGGGCATGGGGTATGACTCAAACTTAGACACTGAATTGAGATATCTGAAGTCAATACAGAATCTCAAAGAGCCATCTTTTTTGGGTACCAGCACAATCGGGCTACACCACTCACTGACTGACAACTCGATCACTCCCAGCTGCAACATCAAATCAATCTCCTGCTTTATCTTTGGAACCAATCGCTCCGGGATCCTATAAGATTTCCTACGTGGAACAGCTTCTTCTTTCAAATGCACTTTATGATGCACCAATGTGGTGAAACCAGGTCTCTCCTGAAACAATTCTGGATCTAACAGTGCCTCTAATTCTCTCTGCTGATCAACCTGCAAATGAGACACTTGAAACAAACACGGCTCTGACACATTTGCGGGAAAAGACTGTTCTCTCTCCTCATCCACTTTCGTCGCACAAATGAAGAGCTGATGTGTCTCCTGAAGAACAGGCTGCTGCTGATGATGACCAGGCTGCTGAAACTCTTTCAACAAGTTAATATGGAAGGTCTGATGTTTTACCTTCCCATCAGGCATATATAGTTCATATGTCACTGCACTTAGTTTTTTAGAGATTTCATATGGCCCCTGCCATTAAGCCAACAGCTTACTGTCACACGAGGGCAGCAATAACAACACCTGCTGACCTGGGTGAAAAACCCTCTTTCTGGCCTTCTTGTCATACCAAGTTTTTTGTTTGGCCTGCGCCGTCCTCATGTGCTCCTGAGCCAAAGCAGTCATTCGATCCAGTTTCTCTCTCATCTTAATAACATATGAGACCACATTGTCCTGATCACTCGGTGGACTTTCCCAGTGCTCCTTTAATAAGTCCAACGGGCCCCTCACCTGACGACCATACAGTAGTTCAAAAGGTGAGAACCCTGTTGAAGCCTGGGGCACCTCCCGATAAGCAAATAATAAATATGGTGCCCATTGGTCCCAATCCGAGCCCGTTTCAGAAACAAATTTCCGCAGCATATTTTTCAGAGTCTGATTGAATTGCTCCACTAGTCCATCTGTCTGAGGGTGATATGGGGTGGTCTTAATACCCTTAATACCCAACAGCTTATATACCTGCTGCAACAGTTTTGACAAGAAATTTGTTCCACAGTCTGTTAGAATTTCTCTGGGTATGCTTACCCTTGAAAATAACTGGATAAGGCAGTTGGCAACCTGCCTAGCCTTGATAGATTTCAGGGGGAAGGCTTCTGGGTACCGAGTAGCATAGTCACAGATCACCAGAATGTATTTATTACCAGAGGAGCTTCTCTCTAGGGGGCCAACTACATCCATCCCTATTCTGTCGAATGGTGTTCCAATAATTGTTAATGGGTGCAGTTGGGCACGGGCTACTCCCCTAGGTGATGTAATCTGACATATTGGACACGATGTGCAAAACTCCTTTATCTGGGTATACATTCCCGGCCACACAAACCTAACAATTCTCTGCAAAGTTTTCTGAAAAGCTAGATGACCTGCCCAAGGGATAACATGTCCCAGTTCCATAATCTGGGGTGTGAGGTCCTGTGGCAAAGCTGTGGCCATAACTTCACCTTGTTGCTGGTACAAAATGCCCTTTTAAATGACATACATGGCCTCAGCCAAACAATCCGTTCTACCCTGTTTCACACCCTCAATCTCCGACACTTTATCAAACCATGGTCCAAGTGCTGGGTCAGCTTTCTGCAATGCAGCTATGTCAGGAGGGATGTCAAACTCTACTGACTGACTTAGCTGTGGTGTTTCTTCACCCAAGTTCTTTACTGAAGCTAACACCTCATCTCTTCTCCTCTGAGCCTTGGATTTAGATTGTTTACTAGGGCCTGCCTCTATCTCAGAATCATAAAATGGCAGCTCTTGAAGAACACTGGCAGCCATCTGCGCCCTGGTTGTCACCATATTACAAATCTTCCCAACAGGTGCATCAAGCCTCTGCTCAATAGCGCCACCTGCCTGTCCCTCAGTTTGGTCGTCTCTAACCTGTTGTATAATGTCCAACAAAGTTGGAACATCATTGCTAAGAATAACTGGATAAGGCAAATCAGGCACAAGAGCTACAGGAAGGAGATAAGTTTGACTCCCCACTGTTAAATAGACATCAGCGGTCGGGTACAACTTCTTATCCCCTTGAGCACAACTAATATTCACTGTAGACTCACTCCATGAATCTCTAGGGACTAAGCTGGGCAAAACAACAGTCTGGAAACAACCAGAGTCTAACAAAGCCTCTTCACACTGACCATTAAGCAAAACGTTAGTTTTATATATTTTGTGGTGATATTAGTTGTTGGTCTCACACACAAAATTGGATCTTTTAATGTGAAGGTGGAGTTTTAATGTGAAGGCGGAGTTTTTCCGTTTTGGACGGAGATAAAAGCAGGAAGTACAAAAATGTAAATAAAGTTTTTCCAGACAGACTTATGCGTATCCTGTCTGTTTTTCTGTAACTTCTACATTGGTGACCCCGACGTTTGAAGAATGTTCGATCAAGCGACCTCTTCTGATATCGCTGCCACGGCGTCTGTATCCGCTGCGGCTCCCGCACCGGCTGTTTTTGCGGCTACCGTTAAATTACCGGACTTTTGGCAGCACGACCCGGAGCCCAGGTTTCAGCATGTCGAGGCTCAGTTCCATCTGCGCGGAATAACCACAGATGACACAAAGTATTTCCATGTTGTCGCAGCTTTGGATTCTGCCACTACTCGCCGTTTGATGGGACTGCTCCGGGACCCGCCTCACGCTGACAGGTACGTCACTCTGAAGAGGGCTCTTCTGCAGCTGTACCAACTCTCTGATATAGAGCGCGCTGATCGTCTTCTGTCTATGACTGGTTTGGGGGACAGCAAACCTTCTGAGCTGATGGAGAATATGTTGGCACTTCTTGGTTCAGGAGATAGTTCATTTCTGTTTACCCACCTGTTTCTGCGTCAGCTTCCGCCTCCAGTGCGCACTGTCCTGGCCAGCTCGCCCCTCATTCGTACTAAGGATTATCGGGGTTTGGCTGGAGAAGCGGACAGGCTTTGGCTGGCTTCTCGTCATTTGTCGGTGCATGCATTGCTGCCTGGGCAGTCTGATGGAGAAGTCTCGGTGGGTGTGGCCACAGTATCGGATCGCCGTAAGAAAGAGAGCAGCCTGTGTTTTTATCACCGCCGTTTTGGACCGAAGGCTCGGCGCTGTATTCCACCGTGCTCTTTCCAGCCACAGGGAAACGAGAAGGCTGGTGCTCGCTAGCAGCTGCGTGCACCGGCACCAGCAATAAGCTGCTTTTTATTGAGGACTGCGTGGCTGGACGTCGTTTTTTGGTGGATTCGGGAGCGCAGCGGAGCATCGTTCCCCCCTCTTCGGCTGACGTCATGGAATATGAACATGGACCTCCACTGGACGCTGCTAATGGTACTCCTATTCGCACCTTTGGCACCAGGCTCATTACTGTGTGTTTTAACGGCCGTGAATTTAGTTGGGACTTTGTGGTAGCATCTGTAGCAGTTCCTATTCTTGGCGCAGATTTTTTTGTGTGCTTACAGACTGTTGGTTGACGTAGCTAACAGATGTTTGATTGATGCTGTGTCTTTTGATTCTTATCCATGTACACTGGGTGGGGCTGGTCCACTGCTTGCTAACATGCTCGCCTCAGGAGACAGATACCAGCGCCTTCTCTCTGAGTTTCCTGCCCTCACTGTGCCTACATTTTCTGCGGCAGTAGTTAAACATGGGGTTGAGCATTATATTACTACTGTGGGTCCACCTGTTTTTGCTCGCGCACGCCGTCTGGATGCTGCTAAGTTGGCCATCGCTAGAGATGAGTTTGCCAATATGGAGCGGCTGGGTATTGTGCGCCGTTCCGACAGTCCGTGGGCTTCTCCCCTCCACATGGTCCCTAAGTCAGATGGGGGTTGGCGCCCTTGTGGAGATTTTAGGCGCCTTAACAACGCTACTACCAACGACAGGTACCCAGTCCCCCATATCCAGGATTTTTCTTCACGTCTGGCAGGGACAGTCATTTTTTCTAAAGTGGATTTAGTGCGTGGTTATCATCAGGTGCCTGTCCATCCCCAGGACGTCCCCAAGACAGCAGTGATCACTCCATTTGGACTGTTCGAGTTCTTGAGGATGCCGTTCGGCCTTAAGGGTGCTGCACAGACGTTTCAAAGGCTTATGGACTCTGTGTTGCGGGACATGCCTTTTTTGTTTGTATACCTGGACGATATACTGGTGGCGAGCGCTTCGGTGGAGGAACATGTGTTGCACCTTCGCCAGCTCTTCAGACGCCTCTGTGACCATGGACTGATAGTGAACCCCGTGAAGTGTCAGTTTGGGCTCTCAGAACTTGAGTTTTTGGGGCACAAGGTATCCCAGCAGGGTGCCGTGCCCCTCCCGGCTAAAGTCGAAGCAGTTTTAGCTTTTCCACGCCCCTCCTCTGTCAAGCCCCTGCAGGAGTTTTTGGGCATGGTCAATTTTTACAACCGTTTTATACCTCATGCTGCCCATATTATGCGTCCGCTATATGAGGCCTTGAAGGGTAAGAGGGGTAACCAGGACATTGAGTGGACTCATGAGAGGTTATGTGCTTTTGACGGGGCTAAAGCTGCACTGGCTGATGCTGCCTTGTTGGCTCATCCAGATTCCACGGCCGCCATTGCTCTTACCACCGACGCATCTGATTATGCTGTCGGAGCAGTTTGTGAGCAGTGGGTGGGCAATTCCTGGGAACCTCTGGCCTTTTTTAGTAAACAGTTACGCGAGTCAGAAAGGAAGTACAGCACCTTTGACAGGGAGCTGCTGGCCCTTTTCTTGGCGACAAGGCATTTCAGGTTTCTTTTGGAGGGCCGTAAATTCACCGCTTTTGTGGACCATAAACCTCTCACGTTTGCTATGGCCAAGTCCACTGAACCTTGGTCAGCTCGGCAACAACGGCAGCTTTCGGCTATTTCCGAGTTCACTACAGACATTCAGCATGTGGCTGGTAAGACCAACTTGGTGGCGGACTGTCTTTCTCGTGCACCAGTTGCTGCTGTTCATTTGGGCATGGACTATGCCGAGATGGCTGCCGATCAGTTGTTGGACCCGGAGGTGCAGGTGCTTCGTTCCACGGAGTCCAGTTTGCAGTTGGAGGATGTCTGCTTTCAAGACAGTGGCGCCACTCTTCTGTGTGATACTACACTGGGAAAACCACGACCTCTGGTGCCTGTGGCTTGGCGTCGTCGTGTTTTTGACGCTGTTCATTCTTTGTCGCATCCTGGGGTTAAGGCTTCAGTCAAGTTGGTGAGCGCCAAGTTTGTATGGCCGGGTCTTAGAAAGGATGTGAAGACTTGGACGACAACCTGTGTGGCGTGCCAGCGTGCTAAGGTGCAGCGCCACATAAAGGCTCCATTGGAGCCTTTTTGGATTCCGGAGCGACGTTTTGATCATGTTCAGGTGGACCTGGTTGGACCTCTTCCTCCATCTCGCGGTTTTACTCACCTCTTCACTATGGTGGACCGGACTACGCGGTGGCCGGAGGTGGTTCCCCTGACATCAACTACAGCATCTGATGTTGCCCGGGCATTTATCTCCTCTTGGGTGTCCCGTTTTGGTGTCCCCTTGGACGTTACCTCTGACAGGGGCCCGCAATTTACCTCTGCACTTTGGAATGAAGTAGCTGGTAGTTTGGGGGTTAAACTCCATCGGACCACAGCATACCATCCACAAGCTAATGGGCTATGCGAGCGGTTTCATCGGACTATGAAAGCGGCCCTTCGCGCGTCATTAGTGGATAGTGGATGGGTGGACAGATTACCGTGGGTTTTGTTGGGTTTGCGTTCAGCCCCCAAAGAAGACCTGCATTCCTCTTCTGCTGAGTTGGTCCTTGGCCAGACCTTGAGGGTTCCAGGGGAGTTTCTTCCTACCAGTCCAGGGTTAGGTCCCAGTATGGTTAAGAGGCCTAAGTGTCGAGAGGAAGTTAGGGCTTTTGTTCCTGTGGCTGCGCATCACTGCCTTCCTCAGTCCTACGTCCCTGACAGCCTTAGGTCGGCTAAATATGTTTTTGTCCGGCACGATGCCCATCGTTCTCCCCTGCAGGCACCTTATGATGGCCCTTTTCGGGTGTTAGAAACAGGCCATAAGGATTTTTTGGTTGAGTTGGGGACTGGTCAGGATCGGATTTCGGTGGATCGTTTGAAGCCTGCGCATGTTCTTTGTGACGATGAGGTTGAGTTAGCCCGCCCGGCTCGGCGGGGGCGCCCTCCCAACCCTGCGCCTGAGGTTGTTTCTGCTCCAGTTACAGTTGTGCCCCTTAGGACTGTGCAGTGCAGTCGTCGGGGCAGGGTAATTAGGTTGCCTAAGAGGTTCTCTTGAGTTATTTTCTTTTGGATTTTTGTTCATGCCGTTTGTTTTTTGTCAGCATGTTTATTTATGTTGTTGTTTGTGTGTTCTGGGGGGGCCTGTGTGGTGATATTAGTTGTTGGTCTCACACACAAAATTGGATCTTTTAATGTGAAGGTGGAGTTTTAATGTGAAGGCGGAGTTTTTCAGTTTTGGACGGAGATAAAAGCAGGAAGTACAAAAATGTAAATAAAGTTTTTCCAGACAGACTTATGCGTATCCTGTCTGTTTTTCTGTAACTTCTACAATTTCACCATAAATTGGTGCTGACAGAGTAGGTCTTGGAACTGAGCATAATAATGAAGGTTTCTCATTTTTTATGGCAGGACATGAATATTGGGTGTGACCGATTTTATTGCACTGATAACAGCGTATATCTTTATTTGAAACAACACGTGACTTTTTGCTACTATTATATCTGCCATTTGTGATCTGACTGGAACTGGAAGACAGCCTATTTTGAGCTGGACCACCCCTTTCACCCTCATTAGACTTACTCCGTATGGTGAAAGAGCTGTCACGGCCGAGAGTAGGTCTCCTGCTCCCAGACCTGGCTGACAGAAAAACCTCCGCTAGACGAGCAGCGCCCTCTGCAGTCTTCGGGTCCCGCTCTTGTATCCAGATTCCCAGTTCCGGGTTCACCAGCCGCAGAAACTGCTCCAAAATCAACAACTCCACGATGTCTTTCACCGTTGAGGTCTCTGGTTTAATCCATTTAATACACAGGTCTTTTAAACGAACATACAGTTCACGGGGGGTTTCGTCCTGATAGATGTCCAGAGACCGAAACCTTCTCCTATAGGTGTCGGGTGTTATTTCATATTTGCTTAAAATAGCTTCCTTCAGTTTTCCATAATTGTCCGTGTCAGCAATGTCCATCAGTACATATGCACTCCGTGCTTTACCTGTGAGCAGAGGAGCCAACTGGATAGCCCACTCTTCTTCACGCCAGCGGCAGACTGTAGCGATCCTCTCAAAAGTCGCCAGGTAGTGCTCTATGTCATCCTCGGGAGAGAGCGGATTCAGCCTGGGCTCGTGGTGCGTTCGCGTTCTCTTCAGCTGCACCTGCAGCGGTAAATCATCCTCCTGCGGGCCGACCCGACTGGCCGTCACCCTGGGGTCTTCCCCCGAAGCGTCGTCGTCACCACTGCGTTCAGCCCGGCTCCCATACTCCTCTCTCAACTCCGCAACTTGCAACTGCACCCGACGGATTTGATTATCCACGGTCTGCCACCTTTGATCTTGAAGAGCGGCTTCTTCTTCCCTCTGACGGTCTCTGACAGTCAGCGAACGAACCAAGGACTTTACCAAGCATGTTAGCTCCTCGAGCTCGCCCCGTCCGCTGGCTCCCGGCTCCTCAGCTGACACAGCTGCGCCAGAGTCGAACTGCTCCTCTTGCCTCATTATTTTCTTTCTGGACATCGTTTCGTCCTTTGTCGTCAACCACTTCCACCAAATGTTACCTCGTCTGCCACCAAATGTTACGTCTCGTCCTGGGAACGGACCACCGCTGTCACCAAATGCAACGTCTCGTCCTGGGAACGGACCATTGCTGCCACCAAATGTAACGTAACTGGCCGAGGCGGCTGTCAATTATCAATTTTTCCAATTTTATTTTCAAAAATCTTCACAGATAACTTCAGCGTACATACCAAATCTTCACTCTGACACGGCACTCTTTTCCCAATAACCAACACCTGTTATATTAAGTGAGACAATTAGGGCTAATTAGCCCCTACCATAACCTCAGGTAAAACAATAAAACATTTTCCATTTTTCACACATACCCAATAGCATCTAAAAGTCCATAACAATTCCCACCTATTTACAAAATACATATAAATAACACAGAATAAATAAGACACCATAAATAATTCAATAAATAATTTAAACCCCTATTTACAAAATCTAAATCACCCCTAAACTTACCATCACATGCTCCCTTCCTGCTGGTATCCTTTAAAAAGCATTCAACCCCCAAAGAGTCTTTTGCCCGGACACCATCAGGGAGCATGCTGGCAAAGGTATGTGGATTAATGATCACCACTTGTTTTACCCAAATAATTAAACATAATTATCTCACAAAGGCATTCCAATTAGTCAAAAGCAGATCTTAAAGTAATATGTGCAAACTTAACAATAATTAACATTTACAAATATTACCCAAACAATATAATTCAACATACAATAAACCATAACAGTGGTGACACTCCGTCGTCACATACCCTTAACTAGAAATTTTTTGGTTGTCTGCTTTTAATTATTAATTTCATAGTACTGCTTTTACATGAGTAGAATTTCTGGCTACTATACCCACCTCTGATCACATAATTTAAGTATGCATGAGTAAATTACTATTATGAATGTTTTTTTGTTTTTTTTCCCCCTTTCCTTTCCTACTCTTGGTCAATGCAAAAAAAAATAAATACACATTTTGGTTATTTATGTCGGCCTCCGTCGGTCTATGGTGACCATGGAAGAGAATCCTAAACGTCTACTCTGCTGGAACAGCACTGCCTGTGGCTGAACAGGCCGATGCGCGAATGGCAGTCCCTGTCACACAGGTCACACTTGTGGGTGGTCTCCGTGCTGCTGGGTCTGTGGCGGTTCTTCCTGCGGGTCCTTTTTTCATCTGCTGCAGCAGTCAGTCTCTCTTCACCCGCCTTGAGCTGTCTGGTCAGGGTGCCTCTCCATTTGGAGCGGTCCGTTGCAAGGTCCTCCCAGCGCTCTGTGTTGATATCCAGGGCCTTCATGTCTCTCTTGCAGACGTCTCTAAAGCGCAGCTGTGGGCGGCCAACGTCTCTCCTGCCAGTTGCCAGTTCTCCATAGAGGACGTCTTTGGGGATTCTGCCATCCTCCATACGGTGAACGTGGCCTAGCCAGCGGAGCCTGCGCTGCCTGAGTAGAGTGAACATGGAGGGAAGGCCGGCGCGGGACAGAACTTCTGTGTTGGGCACTTTGTCCTGCCAGGATATGTCCAGGATGTGGCGAATGCAGCGCAAGTGGAAGGAGTTCAGTCTCTTTTCCTGCCGGGCGTATGTTGTCCACGTCTCACTCCCATAGAGCAGTGTGCTGATGACGCAGGCGTTGTACACTGCCATTTTCGTCTTGACAGAGAGTTTGGGATTCTCCCACACTCGTGTGGTGAGGCGAGCGAGTGTGAAGGCTGATTTTCCAATCCTCTTGTTGATCTCTGTATCAAGGGAGAGGTTGTTGCTGATCGTGGACCCCAGGTACGTGAACTGATTCACGACCTCCAGCTTGTAGTCATCAATGGTGATGGTTGGTGGTGCTTCCGTGCCTTGAGCCAAGACATTAGTCTTCTTCAGGCTGATGGTAAGCCCGAAGTCCTTGCATGCCTGGGAGAAGCGGTCCATCAGGGTCTGAAGCTCCTGCTGTGTGTGGGTTGCGACTGCAGCGTCGTCTGCGAACAGCATGTCTCTGATTAGAGCCTCGCGTACTTTGGTTCTGGCTTTCAGGCGGGCGAGGTTGAAAAGCCTGCCGTCAGATCTTGTGTGCAGGTAGATTCCCTCTGTTGCTGTGCTGAAGGCATGCCTCAGGAGCATAGCAAAGAAAATCCCAAAGAGGGTTGGCGCAAGTACACAGCCCTGTTTCACTCCGCTGCGTATGTTGAATGGCTCTGAGACGTTGCCATCGTGCTGCACTATCCCCTGCATGTTGGTGTGAAACGATTCAATGAGGCTTTGCAACTTTGGTGGGCATCCTATCTTTGGCAGGATCTTGAAAAGGCCCTCTCTGCTGACCAGATCGAACGCTTTGGTGAGGTCGATGAAGGCGACATACAGAGGCATGTTCTCTTCTCTGCATTTCTCCTGGAGTTGGCGGATGGAGAATATCATGTCTACCGTCGATCGCTCAGCGCGGAAGCCACACTGAGACTCGGGGTAGACACGTTCGGCAAGCTTCTGTAGACGAACGAGAACAACTCGTGCGTAGACTTTGCCAACAACGCTGAGGAGGGAAATGCCCCTGTAGTTGTTGCAATCGCTTCTCTCCCCTTTGTTTTTGTAGAGGGTGATGATCTTGGCGTCCCTCATGTCCTGTGGTACGGCACCTTCCTTCCAGCACTGGCAGAGGACGTCATGCAATGGCAGCAGTAGGGCGGTCTTGCAGTGCTTGATCAGGTCAGGGGGTATGCCGTCGTTGCCGGGTGCCTTGCCAGCGGCCAAGCTATCAATGGCCTTACTGAGTTCGTCGATGGTTGGCTCGGCGTCAAGTTCGTCCATGGATGGCAGGCAGTCGATGGCATCAAGGGCTGACAGTGTCACGGTGTTCTGTCTAGAGTAGAGGTCGGAGTAGTGTTCCGCCCATCTCTCCATCTGCTTGTTCTTCTCTGTGATCATCTCCCCAGTGGAAGATTTGAGGGGGTCCGTCTTGCTCTGAGCCGGACCAAGTGCTTTCTTGATGCCATCATACATACCACGGATGTTCCCTGTTATGGCAGTGGTTTGAATGTCTTGGCTGAGCTGAGTCCAGTACTCGTTGGCACAGCGCCGAGCAGTCTGCTGAACTTTGCTTCTCGCAGCCCTGAGAATCTGGAGATTCTTCTCGTTTGGGTACTTCTTGTACTCAGCAAGTGCTGAGCGCTTGGCTTCAATGACGGGGGTCATCTCGGTCAACTTGGCATCAAACCAGTCCTGTGACTTCGAGGTCTTCCTCCCAAAGGTAGCCAAGGCTGTGCGGTAGATGGTGTTTCGCAGCTCTTCCCACTTCTGCTTTGCAGATTCTCCTCCTTGTGGTACACCAAGTTCCTTCTCAAAGGTGGAGGCAAACTGCTCAACAAGTTCTGGTTGGGCCATCTTGCTGATGTCAATCCGTGCCTTTCCAGGTTGTCTAGCACGATGGAATTTCTTCAGCTGCAGCTTGACCTTGCAACACACCAATGAATGGTCTGTGTTGCAATCTGCACTCTGGAACGAACGGGTGATTAGCACGTTCTTCAGTGAGGTGCGCCTGGTCAGGATCAAGTCTAGCTGGTGCCAGTGTTTTGAGTGCGGATGTTGCCAGGAAACCTTGTGTTGGGGCTTGGTCTTGAAGAACGAGTTTGTGATGCACAGATCGTGATATGTGCAGAACTCGAGCAGCCGCTGTCCGTTGTCGTTCATTCTGCCCACGCCAAAAGGTCCAAGACAGGAGGGCCAAGAGTCGTGGTCAGCACCCACTCTGGCATTGAAGTCTCCAAGGAGAATGAGTTGTTCAGAGTTGGGGATGATCCTGACAGTTGTTGCGAGATTCTCGTAGAACTCGTCTTTTGCCTCTGGTGTGGCTGGCTGTGTTGGGGCATACACACTGACGAGGGTGACTGGGCCTTCAGTGGTGTTCAGGCGGAGGATGAGGAGTCGTGCAGAGCCAGTGCTGCCCGGTTCCACCATCTTCAGCAAAGTGTTCTTCACTGCGAAGCCCACTCCGTGTTCCCTGTGTTAGTCACTGCCCTTTCCCTGCCAGTAGAACGTGTAGTCCTTCTCTCTCAGTGTGCCTGCATCAGCTAACCGTGTTTCCTGGAGAGTGGCGATATCCACTCCCAGTCTCTTCAGCTCATTATTGATGATGGCAGTCTTCCTGGTGTCGTTGATGTCCTTGAGGTTAGCAGCGAGTCCTGTCATCATAGTGCGGACGTTCCAAGTTCCCAGTTTTAGAGTTGGTCTCTTTTGTTTTATTGTCTTGCCTGATGCGAAGGTTCTCAGCCTGCTGTTTGGATTTCTCCTTATCCCCATGCACCCAATGAGGAAAGCAAGCTGTGGCGGGACAACACCTTATTGGCTGGGGGCTGCCCAGCTTGAGGCGGGCGGTAGCTGTCCAGTGAGATCTGATGATCCCTCCCACCGTCGGGAACAACCCCTGGCGCCACGCTCTACGCCAATTGAGCAATGGCTTATAACCGGTAACTGTCATTCCCCGTGTTTTGTCTACGCCAAAGGCGAAGCTGGAGTGTCCTCTCCAGTGATCCGGTGTTCTACCTTCCAGCGTTGGGCGTTGGTAGGATTCAAGCCTGGGCAGGAAGATATGGAGGACAAGATGTTGCCCATGCAGCATGTCCCCCCTCTCCACGTCACTGATGAATCCAAAGGAACAGCAGGGCTGCTACAGTTTGGCACCAGCGCCATTGCAGGAGCTGCCAGAACGATGTTGAGCACAACATAGAACTGCCTTAGGGGCTCCGACTCCAGATTTTTCCTCAGGGTTGACTCCCGAAGCCTTTCCCGTGACCGGGTATGCCGCAAGGCAGCAGAGGTTTGAAATCAGGGTTTACCTTCCCCTAGATGGGCTACCTTCCCAGGTTGACGAGCCACCATCTACCCGAAGCATCTGGTTTTAAGGCGCCAGAGATCCGCCCTCGCCCCTTCTCCTATTAGTAAAAGCAGTTCCGCCGGGCTTAGAGACTAAACCACACGGGCAGGCTAGGAGTTGGACTTAGTTGTCAGAGGCTTTTCGAGACGCACGCCATAAGGAGCATTTTATGAGCACTGGGAGCTTAACCCCAGTGCCGCTCCTGGCTATGACAACCTTGGAACCAGTTATAACCGGTTATTTATGTAAACCACGAAAAAAAAAATCCTGCAAGACAAAACATGACACTTGGTATTTTCTAACCTGTTTGTATACCACCATAGACAGAGAAAGAAGCTCAATTAGACAGGGGTCAGAGAGGGCAAGATGAGACAGAAGAGAGGAGCCAAGGAGAGGAAAGTGTTCAGGCAGAGGGTCCAGGAGAGGTGAGAGCAGAGGAAGGAGAGAAGGATGACACCAGTAAAAAGTCCAAACACAGGACATCTGGGTGGGACCCCAACTGACCCAGTATGCCAACATTCAAGCCTTGGTTGTACAATACTTCAAATGGTAAGTTCCATTATGCAATATTACTGTGCAAAATTTAAAAAAAAAGAAATAGTGTAAAATTGCTCATTACTGCAGAAAGTGGGTCTCTCATTACGAATCCTTCTTTTTGTCTGCGTATTTTGTTTTGAATTGGAAGTAGGTGGATTTGGCAACAAACTGTAAGAGTTGTGATATGTTGTTAACTGTGAGATTTGTGCATTTTTTGAGTGTTTTATCCTTCTTGAGGTGTTCCTGTACAATGTGTAAAGTAACATCAATGGGGTTATTTTGTAAATAATGACACCACATCATGAGAAATGAAAATCTCGTCTGTTTCCATTTTCAGGTTGTTGAGTTCATGTGCCAGTTCTTTTGAGTTTTCACAGTGATGTTCTAGTAGTCTAAGGATGGGTTTGATGATTTCTACTAACCGGAGTGGTGGCCTAGAGGTAGAGTATCTGCCCCACAACCGGGAGGTTGGGGCTCAAGTCCCAGCCAGGTAATGTCAAAGACCATATAAAAGTGGAACTTCCTGCCGTCCAGCTTGGTGCTCAGCAAAAAAATGGAACGAGGAGGGAAAATGTGGGCGGCAGTGGCTCAGGATGTAGAGTGGGTTGTCCAATAACCAGAGGGCTGGTGGTTCAAATCCCACTCTCCCAGCCATCCTGCCATTGTGTCTGTTTGCCTCCAGTGTCCATGACACTGGGTATGAATGTGTATAAATGTTCAGAATCAGAATCAGAATCAGAATCAGAAAAAGATTTATTGCCAAGTACATTAACAGATCACTGATAACATACCAGAGAATTTGACTTGACACAGAAAATGAACCTGCATTTCCAGTGACACGGCTGCATCGGGGACGCGCCTGCCAATAGGATGGTACAGATAAGAAATCATACAATAGGAAGGAGCAAAAAAATCATTGAATTCAGAATATTGACCATAAGTAATCAATATTATGATTACAAAGACAAAAAAAGCCCACGATGCACATTCAAGACCAGAGTCCACAGGACACAAGGAGAGCAGTGAATGTTATCTTGTTGTCAGTTTCTGGGTCAGTGTGGATGTAGTGTTGAAGCAATGTTGTATCAATATGAGCACAAGGACACTTTGGCAGAAGATGTTTTGTCTGGCTGCAGCAATTGTCCTTGGCAATTGTCCCAAGCAGCTACTGTCCAGAGGCCGTGTGCTCAGTGTTTTGAAAAACAAAGACTGGGGATTATCAGGAGGATTTTTGTAAGGGAAATTGAGCCAAATAGACTGAACACAGAGAAAGAACTTTATTTTCTTCTGCAGATTCAGTGCTTAATCCTTCATTGCGAGGGCTTTGAGTCCGTCGTGGATAGACTTAAGCGTAGATGTAATCCACCTTCCGAGACAGTTCTCCATTTGTCGCTATCAAAGTCTCCTCCATTTTTCCAATTTGATGGATGCACCTCGCGTGGCCAGCATTTTGATAGGTTGTATCCATCTTCAGCAATTTGCGGTACACCAGGACAATCCCAGTTCCAATCAGAACGATCCCAGTCACCATTATTACGAAGATATACAAATCTTCAATATCTTCGATAGAGAGATTACTCAGGCACAAGATCCTCCAAACACTTGTCACCCGTAAATAGCCCGCTGGAGCCGTCCCTGCGGGGCAAACAGCTTCCCCCGGAGCACTGTTCCTTGTTGAAAAAATAGTGTCAATTGCGTTCAAAGCCCAGCTTATCAATTCCATAATTTCTTTTCGATAATCAGCAGTAGACGCAGACAGACAACAGCAAGCTGGGATCCAGTTAGTTAGGGAAGTGGGGAGCTAGAGCAGAGAGAAAAGAGAGAAGCGTCTACTCTCCTTGAAGAGCGGAGCGGAAATGTTCGGTAGTAGTCTGAGGCCGTTGGTGTGGATTGGCAGCCACGCTTCCGTCAGTCTGCCCCAGGGCAGCTGTGGCTACAGTAGTAGCTTACCACTACCATAGTCTGTGAAGTGAATGAATAATGGACTCACTGTAAAGCGCTTTGGGTATCTTGAAAAGCGCTATATAAATGCAATCCATTATTTTTATTATTTACTAGCACTTTTAATAAATTATAGGTGACTGAACCGATACCGTCTTCTATGGGATGTAGTGGAGTGTCTTTCTTGTGCATTTTTGGTGTGCCATAGATCCGAGGGGTGATACTTGCAGTGGGTGTCAAATGGTCATATGAGTTGTTTTATTGGTTTCCAGCAGGGGTCTGAGTAGGGCCTTTAGAGTTCTTTTCTTCTGTGGGATCTTTTTTGGGGATTTCATATGTATCTTTATGTGCCAACATGTTTTCCATTTGTCTTTCGTATGTTTCTTTGTCCACAATGACTGTCATCCTTCCATTATCTGGCGGTAATATAATGACTATCGTCTTTTCTCAGTGCGTCTATGGCTTTTTCTTCATTTCTGGTGATATTTCTGTCCGGTAATTTGGCTGATTTTAACACTCCTGCCACTGCATTCCATATTTTTGCTTTCTTTCCTTAGTCCTGTAGTGTTTCACATGAAGAAGACTGCAGATGACAGTCGAAACATGTCAAAGGTATGAGACATCTCTTTGCATTTTACTTTGCCTACAGTCATGTGAAAAAATTAGGACATCCTGTATAAGCCTGTGTGGGTTTTTTTTTAGCATATTTGGACATATGGATATTGAATATCAATGATAAAAATACTGGGAGATTCACGTAATACAACTAAACAATTAAAAATGAATTAAAGACTTTTTTCAAATTTTCTGTAAAATGTAATTCTAAACAGTGAGGAATAAATTAGGACACCCCCCATCTTTTATAGGACACCCCCACATTCATTCCCACTTACAATAGCTAAAATAAATGTAAAAAAAAATGCAAATAAAACCAAAAACAAGGTTAGACATAGATACATGAACATTTCTTAATAAAGAACTGACTATTTAAAGGGGTGTCCAAATTTTTTCACGACTGTAAATAGAAGAACAAGATCAGCTTTATGTGGGGAAAATTATGAGGAAAAAATGGCAAATTTAGAAGAAAAACTAGAGAGAAGTATGAGGGGAAAAGTTGAAAATTTGTGGTAAGATGTGGGGAAAATTATGAGGAAAAAAATGGCAAATTTACAAGAAAAATTAGGGAAAATTATGAAAAAAGGTGGTAAATTTACAAGAAGAAAGTGGAAAAAATGTGGGGAAAATTATGAGAAAAGTGGCAAATTTACAAGAAAAATTAGGGGAAATTATGAGGAAAATGTAACAAATTAATAAGAATAAAGTGGAAAAATTACAAGAAAAATTAGGGAAAATTATTAGGCAAAAAAGTTGCAAATTTGTGGTAAAATGTGGGGAAAATTATGAGAAAAAGTGGCAATTTATGAGAAAAAAGTGGCAAAATTACAAGAAAAATTAGGGAAAATTATAAGAAAAAAGTCGCAAATTTGTGGCAAAATGTGGGGAAAATCATGAGGGGAAAAAAGTGGCAAAATTACAAGAAAAATGAGGGAAAATAAAGAAAAAAGGTGCAAACTTGTGGCAAAATGTGGGGAAAATTACGAGAAAAAAGTGGCAAATTTGTAAGAAAAATTTGGGAAAATTCTGAGTAAAAGATGGTAAATTTAAGAGACAAAAGTGGCAAAAAATGTGGTAAAATTATGTGAAAAAAGTGGTAAATTTTATGACAAAAAGTGACAAATTTACAAAAAAGTGGTAAATTATGGAAAACTATGAGGAACAAAGTGGCAAATTTACAAGAAACAAGTGTCAAAAATGTGGGGAAAATTATGAGGAAAAAAGTGGCAAATTTACAAGAAAAATTATGATGGAAAAAGTTGCAAATTTGTAGCAAAATGTGGGAGAAAATTATGAGGAAAAAGTGTCAAATTTACAAGAAAAAGGTGGCAAAATTACAAAAAAATAAGGGAAAATTATGAGAGGAAAAATGTTGCAAATTTGCAAGAAAAAAAGCAAAAATTGGGGACAATGAAGGGAGAAAGTGGTTAATTTACAAGAAAAAAGTGACATTTTACCAGGAAAAAAACAGCAAAATACAAGAAAAAATGAGGCAAAATTATGAGAAAGTAGTGGCAAATTTATAAGAAAAAATGACAAAATTACAAGGAAAGAGGCAAATAGACAAGAAAAAAAGGGCAAACTTACCAGCATAAAGGTGAAAATGTAGAAGAAAAAGAATGGTGTATTTACTAAGATGTAAAAGTATTACGCCAAATTTATGAATTTTTTTTTGCAGATTGAAGAGAAATAATTGCTGTTCTTTCTGCTCATTTCCCTTTCAGTTACGCTAAAAATAAAACAGTAATTAGGTTCAATATGAGGATTTCACTTCACATCACAAAAAAACAAAATGATCATGTTTGTGATATTTTAAGACCTTTGAAAGCCAGATTTAAGGACAGTTAACGGTGTAAAACGATTCTTCCAAATGAGCACAAATGGAGCACTAACCAACCGCAACATTTTCCATTGCTTCAAAGAAGTTCCTGAGCTAGCGGCACTCACTCCTGACCTCTATCGTGAATGTTCAAAAGGTCATGAGTCCAGCACATAAGAGCAACTCACTTTGGGTGGCGGATGTCGGGGATGGAGCGGTTCAAGGAGATCCTGTCGCTGACGTAAATGTTGAAGCCGTTCTCCCGGTAGGCCTGGTCCACGCGGTCAGCATCCGTGAGCGGGAATGCTTTTCCTTGTTCGCCGTTACCTGTGTGAGATACGTGCAGATTTAACACAAAAAACAAAGGCAGACCTGTCACATCTCCTCTTCCCTAGGTCTTGTCGTAATCCTTAAATACAGTAATTGGTGATTGCTTCTTATAATATGGGAATTACAATCTAAACATAAAGCTGTGCGCTGCATTGTCTTGTCCACAGAGGGGAGCTGTTTCACAAGAGCCGGTCCTCACAAACCAAATGTGGACAACATCACGCGTCCGCCTGTTAAATCCTGCTGGGTTCCATCGTCTCTAAGGCCAGTCAGCTTCCCTTTGACCGGGATGTTCACCACTAGCGGTGGGCAATATGGCCTGAAAATGATATCACAATATTTCTGTGAATTTTCACGGTAACGATATGCTTCACAATATCAAGGAATACAGTTTTTTCTTTTAAATTTATAAAAGGATAGTTTCACAGGCCAGCGTTAATTAGGTTCAACATATTCAGTAAAAAAAAACAACAACTCTTATTTCTCCAGTTTATAAAGAGCAGTTTAGAATGCGTTTAAAACTTTTTTTTTTTTAAATTATATATCAAATATTACCAGAAAATATAAACCACCAGATTTTACCCGTACTGAGGAGTGTGGACTGGGACAAAAATTCAGGCCGGGAATTTGACTTCATCCTAGGCCACCCTGTTGTTGGAAACCAGAAACCACTACAGTTTTGGTAGGTTAATATTTTAAAATAACAGGTATCAAACTGGTTATAAATGTAATTATAACCTTCAGGTGGGACGAAAATTATAAATTTAGATGTAATAGTCAGTTGGTCTATTGATTATTAAAACAACTGATTAATCTTAATTTAAATTTGGTGCCGCTTCTCATTTCTTCACCTTTTCAGAGTAAAAACACAAGGTAAGAGGCTTTAGGTAAAAAGTTACAATTCTGCATGAAAAAAGGTCACAAATTTGTCACCAAAAATGTTGAAAATTTAAAAAAAAATGTACCTTTATGAAAAGATGTTTAATGAGAAAAGAACAAATTTTAGGAGAATGGTAACAAGCAGATGAAAGTAAAGTTGGTAGTGCAGACTACATATAGCCTGTAGTTTTGAAAATTCTGCAGATTTTTCTTAAAACATCTGAATAGTCCTGAAAATATTGCCTTATAAATGCAAGAGCAGTTTAGCTATGGTTAATGCAACCTATTTATTACATTAAAAAATGTAAACCCTAAACTACAGTATAAGCAGCTCCAGAAGGATAAATTAACCAGAGACATGCGTTCACCGCATGACTTCTTGTCTTTATCTCATTTCTATGCGCTGGGACATGCGGGGTTTTGATCATTTTAACATTTTAAATTAATTTAGTCTAGTCAGTTATTTCACCGGGTCAGTAAGAGGGTCTAAATAAAACAGGGAGGGAGTGGGCTGATTTAAAACTATTATTTCATCATTTTTATCATACTGAATATATGCTGGCCTACCCGTCTGCCCTTTCCCAAGACACTTCTGCTGGCAAGACCTCCCGTCTCTCTTTCTCTCAGTTTACGCGCGTTAGAAATCTCCGTTGCACAGACAAGTCCTGGGGCCGTTAACGGATTTTGTTTTCTTTCGTTTGGTTGGATAAATCACACTGGAGCAGCCACAATGGAACAAAAATAAACCTCTGGACACTTCGGACGTCAGCAACAATGCTTCAGGGCAAAGTAAAACTTATCCCCGAAGCGGCGTTGTTGACATGCAGAAAAAAAATGTGGGCAGATTATCCGCATCGCTGCATCATTTTTTTTTTAAAGATGGCAGCAGTCTGAAATGGCCTTACAACTAAATTACTTTCTCACAACTAGATGAAGATGTTCCAAGTAAGCCGCTTCCTGTGCCATGTTTTTTTTTTTTTCTCTGTTTTTATGGTAACACATAACTTCCATTGGCAGCGTAACGGACCCCAAATATCACGATATTCATTTTTACACCGGTATCAAAATTTATACCGGTATTACCGTGAACGGTATGATACGGCACACCCCTATTCACCACACCTTTTCCTGCGAAATCCACAGCAAAACAACTTTGCGATGATGTCATATCCTGTTTATTTCCTACATCTGCTTCACGAAAGCTATGACAGTGTCCACAAGGTTCCAGTAATTGTCGTTTTGGACATGTTATGCAGGATGCCACCAACAGAAGGACACGATGATCACAATATTTCGCCATACCCTCCTGAGGCAAAGTAATAGTTAACTCCCCCTGAATAGCTTGTCCACTTACTGTAGTTGTTATAATTTATCAGCTTTATTCTTACACTATATTTGGACAAAGAAAAGCAAAAACAAGTGCCCTAATATTGTGCAGCCACACACGTTCCATTAAGAAGAAATTACCCGCTTCACTCTCCTAAATGTACGAAGTGTTGAAAATAACTTGAGCCTTTAACGGCTCATTTCAGGCATAAACCCATTTGGACTAATTACACCGTGTGCACTTGTGTCCCTTGAACAGAAAATTAAAGTGAAACGATGATTATGGCAGAAGATCTAAACTGTATTTACGACAACAGAAAAGCCTTCAGAGCAGGAGTTCACAGCGGGGTGGCAGCGCCGAGAGCAGCAAGACTGTTTCTGTCTGTTAGTGTCTCTATTCTTCCTCTGCACACTGCGTCAGCATCACAAACTTTTTATGAATTTGAAACTTTTTGACTTTCCTAAATTTTTCTTTCATTTCTCTGAAAATTGATCTGCTTTTCTTGTAAACTAACTTTTTTCCCAGTATATTTGCACTTGCTTGTGTAAATTTGAGTATTTTTCTTACGTGTACTCTGAGTGGGATCTTAGGGCACCTCATGATTCGGTTACGATTCAGAGGCTCAGTTCTCAATCCATCTTTTTTTTTTTTTCCGGTTCAGTTTTTTTTTCCCTCCCATGGGCAACATGGTCCTTCAGTCAAAAACAGTTTTATGTCAAGCCATACACTGTCCAGACACTACAGTTCTACATTTCTGAATTCCACTTTTTTCATTCCGCAAAAATTAGTTATGTTATTAATTGATATTGAAGAATCGAATTCTCTAAACTTGTGCAGAATCGTTCACATTCACACTGCGATGCATTGGAAAATTAATAATTTCCCCCACCAATATGTACAATAGGGCTCTGAGTAATTCACATCAAATATCCAAATATTGAGTAATGTCTTTCTTTTTCCGTCAATGGAATTCAAAAGCATCAACATGTTACCAGAAATTTGTGACTTTTTAAAAAAAATGTTGTTTTTTTTTCCACAATATCTTTATTGAACCTTTTTTTTTTTAACAAACATGATACAAACAATCAAACACTAACACTAAAGTACTACAAAAAAAAAAAGAAAAAAAAGATGCACTATAAACACCAACAACCACCAGCAAAATCAAATCTTCAACAATGCTCCTCTGTTTAGTCTAGACAATCCAATACATAAGTATACATATTATGTTCACCAGTTTGGAATTTACAAGGTCCACACACATCATTCACCTTCTTCTTCAAAAGTTATGTTTAAATTTTTTACATAATCAATAAAAGGTTTCCATATATTCTCAAACACAATTTCCTTTGATTTCAGTATATACTGTATGTTATTCTTTCTAATGGAAGGTTTGTTAACATCTGTCTTAACCACTGAGTCACATCTGGTCTATGAGTCTTTTTCCATAATAGTGCAATACATTTTTTGGCATTAAGCAAACTGAGGTCTATGAATGTTCTTTCACTTTTATTAAAATTATGCTTTTCTGGGTACAGACTCAACAAAAACAATTTAGGATTCAATATGATTTGTTTTGAGATTATTTTTTCAATTGTTACCCTCACCTCTTCCCAAAACATTCTTATTAATCTACATTCCCATACACAATGAAATAGAGTTCCTTTACTTTCCATGCATTTTGAGCATGTATCTGGTATATTTTTGTTATATTTATTTAACTCCTCCGGTGTAACATACATCCGCATTAACCATTTGAAATGTATCAATTTAAGGCGTACATTTATTGATTTGGTTTGAGCTTCTGTACAAGCCAATTCCCATTGTTCCTCTGAAATTTCAGTTTGCAGATCTTCTTTCCAGTAGTTTAATCTTTTCAGTGAATTTTCACTTGAAGATAGTGTCAATGAGTTACAAAACTCTGAAATAATACCCTTTCTTTTACTATCTTTCATCATCATTTTTTCCAAGGATGAATAAATAGGTCGAGTGAGAGCTTTATTTTGATTTGATCGAATAAAGTTTCTAAGTTGAAGATATTTAAAAAAATGTGTTCTATTGAGATTAAATTTGATCCTCAGCTCTTCAAAAGACATTATGTTATCTGCACATGGCAAATATAAATCCTGAATCTTTTGTATCCCTTTTAAATTCCATACTTTAAATACAGCGTCCGCTCTCCCTGGTTTAAAATATTGATTACCCCATATTGGACTAAATTGTGACAATAACTGTGGTTCTTTTAAATAGTTTTTAGCTTCACACCATATTTTGATCATATGCTTTACAAATGGATTTATGTTATTGTTTTTTAATACAAATTAATGTTCTTGGCCTAAAAAAAAGTGGCTTCTCCAAAAGAAAAAAAAAACAAAACACTCTGAATGCAGTCTCACCTGCAGATGAATTTAATAAATTTGTTGTTAACACTGGTCCTAATTTGGCTCGAGAAATACCTATTATGGCACCTACAGGTGATACATTAAGCAAAAACACTGCTATAAAAGACTCCATTTTCATAAAGAACACAGACGAGAGAGAGGTCATTGAAATTGTTAAATCATTTAAAAGTAAAACATCTAAGGATAGTGATGGTATTGACATGCTTTTAGTCAAAACTATCATTGAATGCTTAATAAAGCCACTGACGTATATCTGTAACCTGTCTCTCCAAACAGGTATATTTCCCAATGCAATGAAAATAGCTAAAGTAATTCCGATATACAAGACGGGTGACAGAGGAGAATTTTCAAACTATAGACCTATTTCACTATTGCCACAATTTTCCAAGATAGTTGAAAAAATATTCTGTGAGAGAATTGACAACTTCATAATGAAGAATAATTTATTGTGTGAGCAGCAATATGGGTTCAGACATAAGAGGACAACTGCATTTGCTCTAAAATTCAATTCAATTCATTTTCTTTCTAATTGACGAGTCTTCTGTTTTAAGCTACGAGTTTCTGTGTTGAACCAAGGAGTTAGAAATCTCTGATTAGACTTTTTCTTTTTTAAGGGGGCCACCAAGTCTAGAGCTTGATGCAGAGAAGCTGAAACACTATCCACCATGTTATCAATTAGAGAAGGAGCAAGCTGTCTATAGCTTATTTCCGTTGTGTTGACACATGGCATAGAGGAAACAATCTGCATAAATTTGGAAACAGCATCATCTGAAAAGCATCTACTGTGATAATATTTTTCTTTAGGAGCCAAATAGTCAGAAATAGTAAAATCAAAGGTTAACAGACAATGGTCTGACAGTACAGGGTTATGAGGAGACACTACAAGATTTTCTATTTCGATGCCATATAATAGAATTTATAGAAAAAATATCAACTGCTATTGAAAATAAAGAGTATTCAGTTGGGGTATTCCTGGATCTTAAAAAGGCATTTGATACAGTGGATCATAAATTATTATTAAAGAAACTACAAAATTATGGTATTGTGGGGGTAGCACTGTCCTGGTTATGTAGTTACTTGAAGAACAGATATCAGTATGTATGTGTTGATAGCAAAAACTCACAGCTACTGAAGGTTACTTGCGGAGTCCCACAGGGTTCAGTTTTGGGGCCATTGTTATTCAATATGTATATAAATGACATATGTAAAGTTTCAGAAAAAATGGATTTAATATTGTTTGCAGATGACACTAATTTATTATGCAGTGGAAGCAATTTGGAACAACTTTTGGATACACTCGGAAAGGAATTAGGAAAGCTTAAAGCGAGGTAGTCGGATCCGGGAAAAAAAATTTTCTTTGCGTGCATGGAGAGAAAATCCTACAGACGCATATAGCGCGATTGTCTGCGAGTGTGAATGACCTGTTCCACGAGCAAATGTACATTTTTTGGTCCGTGGCTGTTTACATCGGCCAGGATACTTCGTGCGCCGATGGACCGTAGGGATCCCGTATTTTACATCCAGAAAAAAACAGTGAAATGGGAACAGCAGGAAGAGCCATAGCATCATCGTCTAATCGTTTTATAACACATTTCACAACTAATAATAGTAACATTTCCACAAAAAATCTGCTATATTAACAACATGATCGCATTTTGCACACGGCTCGCTCTCCGGCGGCGGCCCCGAGAAGTAAACACATGCAGGGACGCTTGAATTCTTTCGTCCCGAAAATATCATTTTTGAATATTAATTACAGCTAAATGGGAGCAGTTTCGATGCCGAAATTTCACATACAAATCCTAATATACGTGTTCTATACACCATCGGCTTTTGGGTATCCCACTACCTCGCTTTAAACTGTGGTTTGATTCAAACAAATTAGCGCTCAATTTAAGTAAGACAAAATTTATAATTTTTAACAATCATCACAACAACTCAGTATCTAAACTCAGTGTATATGGTGTAGAGATTGAAAGGGTATCCTAAATTAAATTTCTTGGAGTAATAATTGATAATAAACTGTGTTGGAAGTCACATATTAATTATGTTAAAGGTAAAATATCCAAATCAATCGCAATACTACACAGAGTGAAATATTTGCTGAATCAACCCACACTATATACTTTGTATCATTCATTAATACTCCCATACATGACATATTGTACTGAAGTATGGGGAAATACATATAAAACAAACATATATCCAGTCTTTATGCTTCAGAAGAGAGCTATTAGAATAATAAACAAAGCTGCTTACAGGGAACCAACAAACCCACTTTTTCTTAAATTAAAAGCTCTCAAGTTGAAAGATCTGGTTGACTTTAAAACTGCAGTAATAATGTTTAAAGTGAAGAATCTATCACTGCCCGCAAATATCCAAAAGTTGTTTCAAATAAGGGAGAAACAATATAAGATAAGATAAGATAAGATAAGCCTTTATTAGTCCCACAATGGGGAAATTCCAGGATTGCAACAGCACAAGGGTAGCAACACTCAGAGCAACAATCAGAAGACAAAGAAAAACAAGAGCAGCGAGTATACATATGTACATAAAAATATATAAAAACACAGTGCGGAGCATTGTAGCTAGATGGAATAAATATACTGTATAAACACACAGTGTCATTTCAGAGGAACATGTACGTATATTTCAAAAACCTTCAGTGAGAACTACCACCAAGCAACACTGTGTGTTGCTTGGTGGTAGTTCACAGTGAGGAGTTCTTGGAGGTAGTTCTTGGAGGTAGTCACAGTGCAAGGAGTCAGACTGTGGAACGCTTTTGGACCTGAATTAAAATCATGCACAACGCTTGGACAATTTAAACAAAAACTAAAGGAAGAAATACTCCAAACATATATACAAGATGACATGTAAAATCACATAAGGATTATCATATTCAGTCTGTGTTGTGCTGTTGCTTAGTTTTTTTTTTCCTGTTTTTTTGTCACGTTTTGTTGTAGTTTTGTTCTGAATTGTAATCGTTCCTGTTTTGTTTTTCTTCTGAATTCTTGGATGGAATATGGGTGAGCAATATAAACTGCGGCTTCAGCCATCACCCATTTCGGATAACTTACTGTATGTTCAACTGTATAATCAGATGAATTATTGTTTAATTTGACCGTGTTGGATTTTTCCCCCTTTGTTATATTATTCTGTTCCTTTCTTTTAAACTTTACTTTTAATCTGTCCGAAAAAGATTCATTCACAAATCTGACTTATGAATAAGCATTTGTTCCTTAAATTTCCAGCTTTTCTTTTAAATTCAGAATTTTTTTCTACTAATTGTCAGTTTCTACATTTTTTTTCCTTGTATATTTCAATTTACAACATTTTCTTGTGCACTTGCCATTTTTCCCCCATCAAATTTGTGAGTTTTCAGTCACATTTTAACATTTTTAATTTACCTTTATTTAAAAATATGTATACTTAAAAAAGCCAAATATCCAAATACCAGATCTAAACAATAATGTAGCAAATTAATTACGGAACTAATCAAATATTTGTGTACAGTCCCAGCATACATAGGAAGCTGTTCATTATAATTTGTATTTTTCTGCCAGTGCTAATGGTTTCAAATACAAACTGCTGCATTCATTTCCATCTTTCAGAAAAATTGAAAGTGAAATAATGAATGGACAAAATGCATTTAGCAAACTGCAACTCAAGCAGCTACAAAAAAAGAATACTACCAGAAAACACTACTCGTCAATTCAGTTTTGTCAGACTTTCCAGTTTCTATCATTAAAACTCGTAAAATTAAAAAATAATCTCAGTCAATACAAGTCAGTTATACGTTTTCTGACAAGAGCAGCAAAATTCAGTTTCACTCAAGAAGTTGCCACATGATGTAACAAACATGCCAGGAAAATCAAATTTTTATGTACAACCCTGATATTTTGGTCCATGTGTCGTTCTTTAACAGATAACGTATGAGGAAGTTTGGACGTACCAGATCGAGCCAAATCTCGTTTGATTGTCTCGTAGTCGTGCCAGTCTTTCCTCTGCACGCCATCACGTCCCACCTGGGGGTCCTTGCCCACCCGGTTTACTCTCTGTGGAGAAAACACAGAAGCAACAGAGGGACGGTCAAGAATGATGTCAAGCAGACGGGCAGATATGTTGAACTCTGGTTTAGACGGTAACATCAGTGGATCTGATCGTTTGCTTTCATGACTCAAACGGGACATAATCCAGAACGAATGAGCATTACGGAATCATTGTAAAAATGTAAAAGTGACTTCCTTTATCCATTTTCTGACTGTAAATAAAACAGCAAGTAAACGATTTTTTCAGTTGCACTGTTTTTTGTTGTTTTTTTTTTACTTTTCAGGTCAGCAGGCTTTACGATGGAAAAGAGGGACTTTGAGGAGTTTTTGGCCACAAAAAAAAAACAAAAAAACATCTGGATATGGTGAGAAAAACATACAAATCTTAAAATGAAGGTAAAACAGTCAAGTTATGAGTGTCAACAGGCTGGAATTTTGATCTTAAATATGTAACTTTTCTCTCAAGTTTTCAAATGTTATTGAAAATTCTTGACATATTAAGATAAGATAAGATAAGATAAGATGAGCCTTTATTAGTCCTTTATTTATATTGCTAAATGTCAAACAAGAGCACTGAGGCGAGTGCAATATCCCCACCTCCGTTTTCTTTGAAGATCCCAATACTAACTGACGGAGAGCAGTTTTCAACTTTTCAATATAATTAGTGTGGCAGAACCAAATTATGATAAACCCACCATCCATGAATATACAACAAAGTATACAACCCATAGTTGTAGGTCAGGATCCCAAGGTGAACCCATGTAGCAAGTTTGGTGACCTTAGAGAGCTTTACACGTTCTATAGTAAGAGATCAAATGGAGTGCCAGCCTTGACCTTTGACTCCAAACCTGTAGTCAGACCATAACGTTATGGTCTCAGAGAGAACCTGTGTACCAGGTTTGATGACCCTAGCTTTCTTTGATGTTGAGATATACATAGTTTATAAGGCATTTTGATGTCGACCTTTGACCTTGCAATCCCAAAAACCACAGTCACACTTCAGGGTCATAAAGTTAATCTGTGTACCAGGTTTGGTGGGCCTAGCTTTACTTGTTGTACAATAATAAGGCATAAGGAATGTTAACCTTGACCTTTGGACCCCAAACCCATAGTCAGAGGTCAGGATCCTAAGGTGAACCTGTATACCAGGTTTAGTGGCCCAAGCTTTACTCGTTTTATAGTAATAGTAAATGTAGCATTTACCATTTACCGTAGTGCAACTGCAATGTTATCTTTGACCTTTGACCCCAAATCCATAGTAAAGTGAGGGTGTAAGTCATTCAAGATGTGTATTAGATACAACTACTGTATCAATTTGAAAAGCCCACATCATTTTTTTCAGTATTGTGTTTAGAAGATTTAGGCAAAAATCTGACCTCTGACCTTTGACCTCAAGGTCATCCAATGAGAGTGAAATTATAATATGCACATCATCAGAGTATCTCAAACCATGGTACCCAGTTTCAAAACAATCAGAACAAAACTGTAGAAGGAGTTGATTTCACAAGACAGTTCCTGTCTATGAAGTGAGGTGAAACAGGCGGTCACGGGTCAGGAGCTACAATTCCTGCAAAAATCATCCGATCAGAACCAAATTGCAATAGGCACATCCTCAGTATATGACAAATCATGGTACTAGCATTCAAAACAATTGGACCAAAACTTTAGGAGGAGTTGAGTTCACAAATGTGGGATGGACAGACGGACGGACGGACTCATAACATAATCCCCCGCCGGTCAAAGCCCAAAGGGCTCGATTGGTAGGGCATAAGAAATGTAAAACTTTTTATATAGTCTATATACATCTATATAGTCTATTTTCTTACTTTTCTCTTGCAAACATGCAATGCTTTTCACATAAATGTGTGATTCATTCCATGTGCATTTCTTACTTCTTTCATACTTTTTACAGGTTAACAGGTTATGAAAAAAAAGCAAAACATAGCCACAGGACGCAGAGCTCCGGAGAGGAATTGTAAATATGCGCCCCCTGCTGGAGCAGCACACTTGTTATTTTCTACACCATGTAAACCGCAGGACAGAGTGAACTCCAGGAGTGCACATTTACTGCATTTACTGTACAGAAAGGAATATTCTAGCTTTTTTGGTCAAATTTTAGCCCTTAAAGTAAAACAGACTGGACCTTTAAGCAATAGCAATTATATTTATAGCAAATGTCATTATACTGAAACTCCATGTGCTTAACATGGAAGATAAAAAAATAAGCTTTTTACAGCTTCACAGATACAGGTGTTCGGATTTTCCTACAAAGAGCATTGCAGTAATCTAACCTGCTTGATATGAATCCATGCAAACGTTTCTGAGTCAGAGATATGTTTGGGTTTTTTGTTTTGTTTTTTGTTTTTTTTAAGTGATAGAAAGCAGTTCTGGTAACTTTATTAATGTAATTATAAAAAACTGAAATCACTGTCCAAAATAATGCCAAGGTTTCTGACTTGCTCACTGTATCTACAGAAAGGATGATAAATATGAGCAAAACTGTCTCTGACTCTCTGGACCAACAACAAATATTTCTGTCTTGTCTCTGCTAAGTTCCAGAATGTTTTTGAGACATCCACTAGTTAATATTGTTAACATAACTTATTAGTTTGTGAACAGCAGTTAAATCAGAGAAAAATGTACAACTGTGCATCATCTGCATGAGAATGACAGGGTACATTATGATTCTTTATGGTAGTACCAAGTGAGAGCACGTAAAGGTTAAAGAGTAATGGACTAAAGACAGACCCTTGTGGAATCTCTTAATGAATTTTTGCTTGTGTGGATCTAAAGCTGCCAATTGAAATATAATAAAAATTTCTTCACTTTAGGTATGATGAAACCCAATCAAGAACTTGACCTGTTAAACCAACTGAATAATGAAGTCTTTAAGGAACAAACAACTGATGGAAACATCAGACATCATTATTTAAAAAATAGATTTTTATATGCTGTCAATACCAAAAGTTCCATTTTCATCCAGTTCTGTTGCTTCAGGCAATATGTTTGACTTGTTATGGAGAGTCCGAAGCTCTCTTGGGCATGCTGGCATTGCTGGGATTGCATTAACCTTTAATGGGTTTATATCAAAGAGAAATTTAAATGTCAACTGGTTGATTTGAATACTTCACTTGAATGTTTAGCTGTTAATGTATGTCTCTCACCGGTAATGAATTTCAACATTGCAGTATTGTACAACCCACCGTCATACAATTCTTCTTTTTATAATGAATTAAGTGATCTGGTTAAACAACTTGAGAGGAGCAGAGAAACATTATTTTATGGTGACTTTAATATTAACTGGTCTGACAAAAAGGACAAACAGAAATTGAAAAGCCTCATGACTAAATTTAATTACCAACAAATGATCAAAGGACCCACCAGGATAACCAAACAATCTAGAACACTTATTGACATGGTATTTGCTAATAAACCAGAACGAATAACCAGAACCTATAATCTTGTAACTGGTCTCTCAGATCATAACATGGTTCTTGCTGTCAGAAAACTTACTAAAAAGCGACTACAGTATTTTGGGGGAGTTGATATTGACAAATTAAATTTTATTATTCCCAAATCAAAAACTGCGGAGTTTGAACATTACTTACAGAATCAAAATTGGGAGCAGCTCATGTCAATATATGAAGTAGATGATTGTTGTAATTTTATAACTGCAACAATTACAAAGTCTATAGAAAAATTTACAAAGCAAATTAAAAGTAGACAACAGAAGATTAACCTACCATGGTTAAATAATGAAATAAGAAAACTTATGAAGAGGCGAGATTCTGCACTGAAAACATCATTAACCTCTAAATTACAAAATGATCACCTTGTGTACAAAAGTTTAAGAAATAAAGTGGTACAAGAGCTGCGAAAATCAAAAGTATCTTATTACAATAAACTGATAGATCATGCAAAGGGTAACAACAGTTCCCTATGGAGGCATTTAAATAACTTAACTAATAAAAAAAATGTTCAGAAGGGGGTAAAGGAACTTAGAATCAATGGCAAGACCATCAGTGACAAGGCTATATTGGTAAATGAATTTAATTCATATTTTGTGGACTCTGTGGAAGAATTAACAAAAAACTTTGTGCTGCCAAATGTGCTCAACAACACAAAATCAATACTTTCAACAGTTTCTTTTCACATCGATGAGGTAAATGAGGAGTTAATTGCTGGTATTGTTAAAACACTGTCAAACTCAAAAACTAATGATATCTACAATATGAGCACTTCCTTTCTCAAAACGCACAGCAAAATATTAATCAAACCATTGACTCATCTCATTAATCTCTCCATTAGGTCTAGTACATTTCCATCTGGTTGGACAAAAGCTATTGTCATACCAGTTTATAAATCAGGCAGTAAAGACAATATATGCAATTACCGCCCAATCTCCATTTTACCAGTCCTGTCTAAGGTTCTTGAAAAAGTTGTAGCTACACAGCTGATAGACTATCTACAAGACAGTCAACTTCTTCATCCACATCAATTTGGTTTTAGACCAGGATACTCAACAGAAACAGCAAATTGTTGCCTTATTGAAAATGTCAAACAGTCCTTGGACAGGGGTAATGTGGTAGGGGCTGTTTTTCTAGATCTCAAAAAGGCTTTCGATACCGTAAACCACAGTTTGCTTTTATCCAAAATGGTATCTTTTAACTTCTCTCCCGATACATTAGAATGGTTTGCATCTTATCTCCAGAATAGAGAACAGTGTGTAAAAGTTCACCAGGATAAATCCTTATTTTTAAACAACCGTATGGGTATCCCACAAGGGTCCATTCTTGGTCCTTTACTTTTCAGCATTTTTATTAATGACTTGCTACTACACTGCTGAGCTGCAACATGTCAACTTTATGCAGATGATGCAGTTATTTACACAGCTGCCAAGACTCCAGCACAGGCTGCAGATGTACTGTCTACAACACATGTGTCAAAGTCATGGCCCAGCCCGCGAATAAATTATTTATGGCCCCCAGAATGATATTTGATTAGTATTAGTACCGGCCCGCAGGCTGTAGCCGCCTGCTGGCGTTTTGAATGCATCAATACTTCATTTCCCACAATGCAACAATAGCCAGGGATGAGAGGTACAAGGCCACTGATTGGCTGATACTTATTGAAGCAACCAATCAACGATTTTGTTATTCCTTTGTCATATCCCACACGCGGAGCGAAATGCAAATGGCGGACAATTCAATCAACCGAGTTTTCCCGATTTCGTGAAAATGGTGAACCTAAAACTCACGAAAAACAACAAAGCAAGAAGACAAAGGGATAAGGAACAAGTTTCGTTGGGAATGGCTCGAAAAAAAAACAGAAACATCTCAAAATTGTGGCTACAAGGAGATCAAATTAGTCGCTCGTGCTGCGTTCAAAACGATCGATGGACATGGTTAAATTCAGATGTCAGTCAAAGTTCATCACAATCGGCCCCGATTACAGCAATTAGTGATCGTTAGACACATTCCGAGGTAAGATTTTTTTTCTCGTTATAAGTAATGTACTTGAGAATTTTCGTGTAATGAATTTGTTATGAAATAGCATGTGTAAGTTGTGACGTCATGCCTGTTTTGAAACACTTGATAATTTGAAACACTAATTAAACATCTTTTAGGTTTTACTTACTTTCTTAGATTATCTTTCAAATATTAAAATATACTAATATGCAACTTTTTTATATTCCTAGTAACACTAACAAATGCACACTTTAATAAATCAAAATGCAGAATGTCAGTATATTTTAATAAATGGGTGATGGACTTGGTGATGGAATTTTGTTAATATTTATAATTTATTTTACTTGGTTAAATTATTTTGTCTGTTCTAGAACTATGTAAATGTAATTCTGTGTCAGTTCTAGGGGCGGCAGTTTAGGGGGTGGCTGTGGCGCAGGTGTAGTGTGACCGACTACTGATCGGAGGGTCATGGGTTCGATTCCCACTCTGTCTGAAGTCTGCGTGTCAAAGTGTCCTTGAGCAAGACACTGAACCCCCAGTTGCTCCTGGTGGCCAGGCTAGCGCCTGTGTGTGTATGGCAGCTCTGCCGCCATCAGTGTGTGAATGGGTGGATAGCAGGATCTGTAAAGCGCTTTGGTCATCCAGAGATGAGAAAAAGCGCTATATAAGTGAGCACCATTTACCATTCTAAACATATTAAATAGTAGTAAAATATAATTTAGTATTACATCAACATACCATTCAGATATAAATTTACACATGTGATGCAGCAGCAGATTAAAAAGGTAAACTATAAATGCATTTGTACTTACTTCTAACTTTAAATATAAGACCACATTTGAGCATTCTAAAACACCAGATTTCGTTAGCTTCTGGGGGACGTTGCCCCCCAGACCCCCCACCAAGGCTCCGCCTTGGATCCGGCTTGGGGGACACAGGCCTAACTAAGACTCCCGGCTTAGTTTCCTCTTTTTTTCCCAAACCCCATTCTCATCCCTGAATAGCCCGTGAACTCACTGCAGTGCTGCGAGCGGGCCTCGGCTTCATTATTCATCAGAATTCAGAGCAGATGTCAACTTTTAGCAACCCCCTCACAAAAAATGGCTAAACGGAAGGTGGACGGCGAGAACAGGGGGTTTCAAGCCAGGTGGGAGGCAGAGTACATGTTCACGGAGGTAAAAGGCAAACCTGTGTGTCTTCTGTGTGGAGAAAGTGTGGCTGTAATGAAAGAATATAATCCAAGAAGGCACTATGAAACGTCTAAGAAACACAAAGACAAAGACAAGAATATGGACACAGAACAAAGGCTACAGAAGGTGGAGGAATTAAAACAAGGTCTTAAGTCCCAGCAGGTTCTGTTCACAAAAGCCAAATCACAAAGCGAGGCTGCGGTGAAGGCTAATTTTATTGTGGCAGAAGAAGTCGCAAAATCAGCCCGACCATTTACAGAGGGCGAGTTTATCAAAAACTGCATGCTTAAAGTTTGTGACGCAGTGTGCCCAGACAAAAGGCAGCTATTTTCAAACGTGAGCCTGAGCAGAAATACCGTTGCTGAACGTGTAGACCAGCTTTCTACCAATCTTAAAGAACAGCTGGTGAAAAAGGGGAAAGAGTTCATCGCATATTCCCTTGCTGTGGATGAGAGCACCGACGCAATTGACATTGCCCAGCTGTCAATTTTCATTTGTGGAGTGGACTCCAGCCTGAGCATGACAGAAGAGTTTTTGGCATTGCGTCCTATGCATGGCACATCTACAGGACAAGATCTGTATCAGGAGGTATCCAGATGTGTAAATGAGATGGGGCTGCCTTGGGAAAAACTCGTGGGATTGACAACAGACGGAGCACCCGCGATGTGTGGACACAGGAGTGGATTGGTGGCAAGAATGCGTGAGAGGATGCGGGACAAAAAGGTCTCAGGTGAGCTGACAGCTTATCACTGCATAATACACCAGGAGTCGTTGTGTGGTAAAGCCTTGAAAATGGAGCATGTAATGAGCGTCATAATGCGTGCAGTTAACTTCATCAGAGCCAAAGGTTTAAATCACCGCCAGTTCAAGGCATTTCTGGGCGAGTTAGACACAGAGTATGGTGACGTGCCCTATCACACAGATGTGTGATGGCTAAGCCAGGGAAAGGTGCTGCAAAGATGTTTCGAGCTGCATGAGGAGATCTGTCTGTTCATGGAAAGCAAAGGAAAAGACACAACAGAGCTCCGAGATGAAACATTTATGTGTGAAATGGCGTTTCTGTGTGACATCACAAGCCATTTGAATGTGTTGAACCTGCAGCTGCGGGGACGGGGGCGTGTCATCTCTGATATGTACAGTACGGTGAAGGCGTTTAAAACCAAGCTGAGTCTGTGGGAGACGCAGATGCGGAAAGAAAACTTGAGCCACTTTTCCAGCTGTAAGATCATGAAAGAGAAGCTGTCTACCACTGTGTTTCCGAGTGCACAGTTTGCTGATAAACTCAACATACTCGCCGCCGACTTTCAGCGCCGATTTGCTGACTTTGAAGCCCAAAAAAGCAGGTTTGAACTGCTCTCCAATCCTTTTGGAGTTGACGTGGAAAGTGCACCACCAAACCTACAAATGGAGTTGATTGAGCTCCAGTGCAATGACATACTGAGGGAAAAGTATGAGAGTGTGGGTGCTGCTGAGTTTGCACGTTTCATCCCCGACACAATGCCTCAGCTGCGCATTCAAGTTGCTCAGACGCTGTCTATGTTTGGCAGCACATACCTGTGTGAAAAACTGTTCTCTTTGATGAAGCTAAACAAAACATCACACAGGAGCCGTCTTACTGATGAACACCTTCATTCAATCCTGAGGATTTCCTCAGCTCAGAGCCTGACCCCCAACATTAATGAACTTGTACAAAAGAGGAGACACTACCAAGTACCGGGCTTAGCCTCAGACAAGTGAGCATCACAGAACATTAACGTCTTTCTAATTTTTAATTCAGTTAAATTTTTACATTTGTTTCTACAAGACGTGATTTTTCTTTGAAGGAAGTATTATTTTGTCTGTGTGCCATAGATTTTGTATTTTATCTTATTGTATTTTATTTATTTATATTCATTTTTCAGTTAATGGACTCAGAGAAAATTGCAGATAGGAGCCATGAGAAAGAATGGAACTGATTTGATTTATTTTTTTTACTTTCTCATTTTACTATTTGAAAGCAGTAATTGCTAGGATCAGAGCAGCACAATATTGCATTTTCAGTTTTTAATCCTGCAATTTCCTTTCTGCATTAATCTTGATATTAAGAAACATTTTATTTTTGAAGGACTTTTACTTTTTTTGTTGTTTGCCTGTTGAAAATGTTTTTCCTTGAAATAACTGACAGAACCATAAGAAATATTTCTTTATTCATTTAATGTACGGGACATGCAATTTTTCTTTGAAGAAAGTTTGTTTTTGTCTATGAGCCTGTTAAAAAATGTTTTCACTTGAAATTACTGACAGAGCCATAAAAATATTGGATTATTCATTCAATCATTAAATAATATACAGTACACTGTGTTAGGTCTTGGTTCAAAAGGCTATTTGTAATCATTTCAATATGTTTTAATAAACATTCAACCATTTCGGCCCTCGGCTTGTAACAGATTTGGTTTTTTGGCCCTCTGTGTATTTGACTTTGACATCCCTGGTCTACAAGTATGGTTGATGTCCAAGAGTGGCTCTTCCAGAACCATCTATTGCTGAACCTTCAGAAAACAGTTTCAATGTGCTTTTCAATCAAAAAATGTAACCTGCAACATTTTAAAGTTAATATACATGATCAAAACATCAGTTTAGTTACAGAATTCAAATATCTTGGCATTGTACTAGATCCTCAATTCAAATTTAATCTTCATATAAAGAAAATTTCTAAAACAGTAAAAAAAAATCTGAACTGCTTTAAATTAATTAGATATTAATTAATTTGCACGGTGCACGGGCTGCACGGTGGCGCAGTGGTTAGCACTGGGGCAGCACAGTTTTACCCTCGGCCGGGGGATCGCGGGGATCATGAGATCGTGGGTTCGATCCCTGCCCCCAGCCAACAGTGATCTGTGTGGAGTTTGCATGTTCTCCCCGTGCTGCGTGGGTTTACTCCGGGATTTCTCCGGTTTCCTCCCACATGCTAAAAACATGCAGGTTAGGGATACGGGGCGCTTACGCACACAGCGACCGGCAGCTGGTGGCTTGTCACCAGACTGCAAAACAAATCTACCTACGGGTACAAAATAAGTACCAAAAAAAAAAAAATTACATACCATACCAAGCAGCTGTACTGTATATGCATTCAATGTTTTTTTCTCATATATAATACTGTTTGACAGTCTGGGCTCAAGCAGCTCCTTCCACAATAAAACATATAGATTCATTATATAATCAAACTCTAAAAATCTTGGATAAAAAGCCCATTAGGTGGCATCACTGTTATATTTTAAAAAAAATACAATCTATTGAGTTTTGAGAGTTTCATTGACCTCTGTTTTCTGAAATTAATTTTCAAATATGTCCATAAATCAGCGCCACAGCCACTTGCTGGTTTCATCCAAAGACAGGACAGCAGCAGAGCCACCAGGAGTTCTGTTAACAATAACTGTAAAATATCCCACCGCAGAACCACATTTGGACAAACAGCTTTCTCTATAAAGGGCAGTCATATCTGGAACACAATGCCAAATGAAATTAAAATAATAACGGACTTTAAAACATTTACTACAAAGGTTAAAAACTGGCTGAAAAATAAACAAGAATGTACCCATGTATGAAATGATTGTCTGCAGGGTGAGAGTGAATGAAGGGAAGGAATGAATGTTTGTTTATAGTGAGTGACGAAGGGAGGGAGACCTGAAATAGGCAAATGTGAACCAGGTTTTTATATTGTGTATTTATAATCTTGTTTGCATTGATGTATGTGGTTATTGTTTATTCTGTTTTCATTTTTTCTTTTCCTTATCCTTCTTTTTACCTGTTTCTTCTTTTTAAAGTCCTCGGACGGTGACATTTTTTTATTGAACCAATAAACTGATTGTATGAAAATATTCCATTCTGGCCATTCCCGTGATTTAATATGTGTCACCAGCCTCCATAAATGACTTTATTTGGTAATAGCCCATCTTTCACTTAGTGATGCTGCAGTACCGCCATCTGTCGATAGGGGCAGGCAGCAGTGACGTCAGCTCAGGAAGAAGTGAGGGTGATATTGCCTGCCTGTGTTGTGAGCCTCATCAGAGAAACATTCCCATCGGATCACTACAAGGGATTTTGCCTACCAAGATTAGATTTGTGAAAAATATTTAAATAAAGTTTTGTAAAATCATATATTGAGTTTATTAATGTTCATGTCAATTTTATAATTGTAATATTTCAGCATTCATCAAAGTCGCATGTCATATACATTTGAATAATTTTTCTACCATTTTATGGTATAAAATTCGGGTTCAATTCGGCACTCAATGTGGTGGGAACTCTGGCTTGTACATAGTGCCACTGCTCCCATAAGTGGGTTGGATCAACCAAGGTTTTGTTGAACAGAGTATTCATCAGATCATCCACATATTCTGAAAAAAAATATATTCAATAAAAATTAGACATCCATTTGACTACAGTATGAAATACAAATTTGACCCAAATTAACATAATTTGATAAAAGCTATGAAATGTGAAAGTTGAATGCTTGCGGCCTGCATTTTCATTAAAGTGCATTGCAGCTAAACAAAGTCTGTAATTAGAATATTATCACAATGATTTATTTTTAGACATATAAGTGATCTATCAGCAGAAACTCTATGTAATTGGCACTGTTATTGTCATGACGGCCGCTGGGCCGTCATCCCACTCATCAGCTCCAGCTGCGCACAGAACAACAGGTGTTAATCAGCGGCTCTTAAAAGCCAGCGTCACACTTGCACTACACTCTCACATGTGACAATAAAGAAGAACTATTTTGTATGTGTCTGTGTCTGTCTCTTGGGTCCTGAAACATGTCAGTTATTATAATTGCATTTCATATTTTTGGTCACATATTGCATCTCCTCACCTTGTCAACATTCCAAGGAATGAGAAGTGTACACTCTTTGGTGCAAACTGAATAATCAGACTGTGGAAAGTCTCCACATTTGAAGTTTGCTGCCCTGGACTCAGCTTTCGCACATCCCTGAGGACCCGTGTTTTGTTGATCATAACTTATTCACAGCCCTTTGTGCCTGAAATAAATTGTAGGTGTGAGATATGTCACCAAAAATGATGAAAATCAATGGGATAATTTATATATATATATCATATACGCACTGTTTCATTGTGTGAAACTGTTTTTTGTGTTAGGTTGCAGTCTCTCAGGAGCTGGGGGATCGTATGTAGTGCTCGCATCTTTGTACTGGTTGATGCGTAGGCAGCAGAGCAGCGCGCCGTTCAGCCGGAAAAAAGCAGAGGACAAGGGTAACGGGCACCACACCGAGACAGGGATAATCGGTGATAATGTTGCTTACTTGCAGGGGCAGGTGGCTGGCGTCGGCAGCTGACGAGGCGCAGGTGTGCGCGCAGCTGGAGCCGCGAGTCGTGACACAAATTGCATCTTATTCTCGAAATCGCTGTCAACGAAATGTCTACTGCACATGTTGAGTGATTTACCGACATCATTCCAATTTTATTCGCGTTTTCTGAACGAATTTCACCCATGCCGTTCTGATTTTCCCAGGGACGGGAAATTCATAAACACTCACCGCATGCTCCTCTGATATACCGTCGCACCCGTAGACAACACAACGCCAAACCATAATTAATTCGATTACTGAAATCCTAATCTTAATAAATAATCTATTTGTAATCCACAAGTACTCCGAGAAATATCCGTAATCGCCGATTTTAAAACTTAAACAAGCAATGTCCGCCGAGCGTGTGCGTGTCTCTCCCTGAAATTACGTCACACAGTCAGTGGCCATCTTAGCCACTGATCGCTTGAATGAGTCAGACAGCTCTCAAGGACAGCGTACTTAAAGAGCGCATTGTCACCTTATGCGACATTTGTTGACACCAAAACATGTGCGGTTCAAATTAGCTCGTCTCACACAAAAATTTAAGATATGATTTAGCGATATTGAATTTTCGTCCGGCCGACACCTTTAAAGCCCATCCAGGGACAAGAGTTGCAAATTAGCTAATAGCTATACACTCTTTGTGCAACACATTAGATTGATTGTCATTTGATTAATTGTCTATGTTTATTGCACTGTCCCTGTCAAATAAACAAATAAAACTAGAAAAGCACTCGGAGAGCGCAGACCTCCGCCAAGCGCCACAGTTCCCCCCATACAGTCTTCAGATTCCTTGATCATGAAAACATATGACAAGCAGTGGTTCAGTAGTTATTCACGAAAATGGCATTTTCCATAATGGCGGCCACAGTTCCTCCCATACAGTGTTTGTGTGTACGTTTTCAGATTCCTTGACCATGAAAACATATGACTAGCAATTGGATTGACAATGATAGGATTAGTGGTTCAGTAGTTATTCACGAAAATGGCATTTTCCATAATGGCGGCCACAGTTCCCCCCATACAGTGTTTGTGTGTATGTTTTCAGATTCCTTGACCATGAAAACATATGACAAGCAACTGGATTCACAATGATAGGATTAGTGGTTCAGTAGTTATTGATGAAAATGGCATTTTCCGTAATGGCGGTTTAGCGCCACAGTTCCCCCCATACAGTGTTTGTGTGCACGTTTTCAGATTCCTTGACCATGAAAACATATGACAAGCAACTGGATTGACAATGATAGGATTAGTGGTTTAGTAGTTATTCACGAAAATGGCATTTTGCGTAAAGGCGGTTTTCTTGTGGACGGTGATCCGGATCACCACCAAAATCTAATCATCTGTAGGATACCCCATTTCTGACAATCTGTGAAAATTTCATGAAAATCCGTTCATAACTTTTTGAGTTATCTTGCTAACAAACAGACAAACTGACAGACAAACCAACGCCGATGATCACATAACCTCCCCCTTTGGCGGAGGTAATAAATAAAATGAATGAGGCTCAGTAACGTCCCTAAGAACCACAGATGTGATGCTGATGCTAGCAGTTGTCATTAGCTGTTGTGGCAAACATTAGCTCCCTTCTGTGCTGACAAATGATGTTCCCTGATTTGATCCTAACCCCATTGTGAATTCATCTGTCACTCCAACAGCACACCTCACTGCTATCTCACAGTCCTCGTACAGCGGGGAAAGTAAGTA
The DNA here is from genome assembly GCA_020510985.1 of Pholidichthys leucotaenia. Lineage (NCBI taxonomy): Eukaryota > Metazoa > Chordata > Actinopteri > Cichliformes > Pholidichthyidae > Pholidichthys > Pholidichthys leucotaenia. The sequence continues at coordinate 326,493,986 of CM035844.1, read as the reverse complement.
TTGAACATGTCAACATTTTCTCAAACATATTTCTGATGGAGCCACTGACCTGAGATTTTCACCACATATTAGTAACAACCCAAGTAATCCACACATACAAAGAAATCAAGGCAACTGTGTTCACAAAACAAGTTATATTTAATAAAGTGGAATGACACAGGGAAGAAGTATAGAACACACTTGGTGAAATTCATTTAATATTTAGTAGAAAAGCCTTTGTTGGTAATAACAGCTTCCAGACGCCTCCTGTATGGAGAAAACTAGGTGCAGGCATTGCTCAGGAGTGATTTTAGCTCATTTTTCCACACAAACCGTCTTCAAATCTTGAAGGTTCCATGGGTATCTTCTGTGAACTCTAATCTTCAGTTTGTTCCATAGATTTTCAATTGGATTCAGGTCAGGTGACTGACTGGGCCATTCTAGGAGCTTGAGTTTCCTTCTCTGGAGCCAGTTGAGAGTTTCCTTGGTTGTGTATTTGGGATCATTGTCTTGCTGAAATGTCCACCCTCGTTTCATCTTCAGCATCTTGGCAGATGGCAACAGGTTCTTATCAAGGATGTCTCTGTACATTTGTCCATTCATCTTTTCCTTCAATTATAGCAAGTCTGCCTGTACCATGTGCTGAACAACAGCCCCACACCATGATGCTCCTGACGGTGTTTTTGGGCTGATGTGCAGTGCCATTTCTCCTCCAAACATGCTGTGTGTTGTGGCATCCAAAAAGTTCAATTATAGCCTCATCTGACCAGACTATATTTTCCCAGCATTTTACTGGCTTGCTCAAATGTTGTGCAGCGAGCTTTACATGAGCTTCAACATGCTTTTTCTTCAGCAATGGAGTCTTGTGAGGTGAGCGGGCATAGAGCCCATGTCAGTTGAGTGCATTACTTATTGTTTTCTTTGAAACAGCAGTACCTGCTAACTCCAGGTCTTTCTGGAGCTCTCCACGAGTGGTCTTTGGCTCTTGGATAACTCGTCTGATAATTCTTTTGACTCCTCTGTCAGAAATCCTGGTCGTGGCCAGTTTATGGTAAAATTATGTTCTTTCCACTTCTGAATGATGGCTCCAACAGTGCTCAATGGAACATTCAGCAGTTTAGAAAAGTGCCTGCAACCAATGCCATCATTATGTTTTCAACAATAAGGTTGCAAAGGTCGAGAGAAAGCCCTTTGCTTCTACCCATCATGAGTTCTTTATGATGTAAATCTGATATCCACAGACCTTTTTAAAGGCTATTAATCAGGACTTAACCAGCTGAAATTAATTTGCACTGATGGGGGATGGGATTGCTTCCGAAATTCTGATGGATTTCAGCTGGTTTCTTGGCTTTCTATGCCTTTTTGCACCTCTTTTTCTTCACGTTTTCAATACTTATTCCCTGTGTCATTCCACTTTATTAAATATATCTTGTTTTGTGAACACAGTTGCCTTGATTTCTTTGGATGTATGAATTATTTGGGTTGTTACTGATATCTGGTGAAAATCTCAGGTCACTGGTTCCATCAGAAATATGTTTCATGAGAAAAATGTTGACATGTTCAATACTTACTTTCCCCGCTGTATATGTCCTTCACCACTCTTAGAAGCATGACTCTCCTGACTCCATCGTACAGAGCCACAGTTTCTCTCGAAGAACCATCTGATGCAATCAAAACATTATACAGATTGAAAAAACAAACATACGTCTGATGTTTTATTTCTTAGTCCCTATTTTGGAAGAGATGTTCCTCAGCCTGGCTCCGTGTATGTTAGTATCATGCAAGAGCTAGCCATCAGCTAGAACTCCCATGGGAGATCTGTGATGTCAGCTGGCTACAGACCACGGACAGAATGTACCAATATTTTCAACTGCACAAATATTTCAAAGTGGTGTGAATATTTTAATAAGAACCAGATGAATCTGTATACTTCAATTTCTCAGTTTTTTTCTCCTCAGACAAAAATCTATTTTTAGGGTAAAATGGTGTAGATGGGTGTCCTTAAGTGTGCAGAACACAGTGTGGATCCAAATACAGTAAATACCAAGATCTGGCATGCACGTATTGGTGGCGTTGAAAGTTGAATGGAACCCCAGTGAGTGAGTCATCCTCATTATTTTGTCTTATTAAAGACTCTGTGTCAGTGTGGTGTCAGCTGAGATTCCTCCAGAGCGTCAACGCTCACTATCTAACAACACTGCCCAGAGTTTATCCACAGAAAGTGCACTCTTCTATTTCATGCCTGACAACCCTGTGCGGGGAATATCAATGCCGCGACACACATAACTCAGCGGTGGATTTATATAAACCACCAACACACCCGGATAGACCAGCAGTGCTCAGCACATAAAGGCAGTGGCTGCTTCTTCTGCCGCTGCTGCTGCTTCTTCTTCCACTTAGTCATGCTGCACAGCGAGTGACTTTCAGTGACTCGGCATTGTGAATTACAGGATCACAGCACAATGGAAAAATAATTAGCTCGATGGGAGGAGGCAATTAACGCAACACTTTAAATACTAATGGCACCACCAACTGTATGAAACACCATGAATTATTAATCAGACCAACGGCATAGAGGAAAAGGGCCCTGAATAACAAACAAATAAACAGAATATAACAAAAGACAAAGAGGGAGATTTCATTTGGAGTCACATGAGCATCTTCCACTTCTCTAGGGATCCTTTTCTTAAAAAAAAAAAACAAAAAAACACATAAGCAAGAATTTGTTTTGAAATCAAATATTACAATATAATACAAACCACCACATACAGAGGTGTGAAAAAGTGTTTGCCTCCTTCTTGATTTCTCATTTTTTTGTATGTTTGTTACACTTAAATGTTTCAGATCATCAAACAAATTTAAATATTAGACAAAGATAACACAAGTAAACACAAAATGCAGTTTTTAAATGAAGGTGTTTATTATTAAGGGGAAAAAAAATCCAAACCTACATGGCCTTGTGTGAAAAAGTGATTACCCCCTAAACTTAATAACTGGTTGGGCCACCCTTAGCAGCAACAACTGCAATTAAGCATTTGTGATAACTGGCAATGAGTCTTTTACAGCGCTGTGGAGGAATTTTGACCCACTCATCTTTGCAGAATTGTTGTAATTCAGCCACAATGGAGGGTTTTCGAGCATGAACCACCTTTTTAAGGTCATGCCACAGCATCTCAATCGGATTCAGGTCAGGACTTTGACTAGGCCACTCCAAAGTCTTCATTTTGTTTTTCTTAAGCCATTCAGAGGTGGACTTGCTGGTGTGTTTTGGATCATTGTCCTGCTGCAGAACCCAAGTGTGCTTCAGCTTGAGGTCACGAACAGATGGCCGGACATTCTCCTTCAGGATTTTTTGGTAGACAGCAGAATTCATGGTTCCATTTACCACAGCAAGTCTTCCAGGTCCTGAAGCAGCAAAACAGCCCCAGACCATCACACAGACTTCAGCTCAGGCTGCAGACGTCCTGTCTTCAAGCATGGTTGATGTCCAAGAGTGGCTCATTCAGAACCATCTATTGCTGAACCTTCAGAAAACAGTTTCAATGTGCTTTTCAATCAAAAAATGTAATTTGCAACATTTTAAAGTTAATATACATGATCAAGATATTGGTTCAGTTACAGAATTCAAATACCTTGGCATTGTACTAGATCTTCAACTCAAATTTAATCTTCACATTAAGAAGATTTCTAAAACGGTAAAAAAAAATTTGAATTGCTTTAAATTAATTAGACATTACATACCACACCAAGCAGCTGTACTGTATATGCATTCTATGGTTTTTTCGCATATATCATACTGTCTGACAGTTTGGGCTCAAGCAGCTCCTTCTACAATAAAACATATAGGTTCATTATATAATCAAACTCTAAAAATTCTGGATAAAAAGCCCATTAGGTGGCATCATTGTTATATTCTAAAAAAAATATAATCTACTGAGTTTTGAGAATTTCATTGACCTTTGTTTTCTGAAATTAATTTTTAAATGTTTCCATAAATCAGCGCCAGAGCCACTTGTTGGATTCATCCAAAGACAGGACAGCAGCAGAGCCACCAGGAGTTCTGTTAACAATAACTGTAAAATATCCCACCGCAGAACCACATTTGGACAAACAGCTTTTTCTATAAAGGACAGTCATATCTGGAACACAATGCCAAATGAAATCAAAATAATAAGGGATTTTAAAACATTTATTACAAAGGTTAAAAACTGGCTGAAAAGTAAACAAGAATGTACCCATGTATGAAATGATTGTCTGCAGGGTGTGAGTGAAGAAGGGAAGGCAAATGTGTAGCAGGCATTTTACTGTAACAGGCAAATGTGAATCAGGTTTTTATATTGTGTATTTATAATTTTGTTTGCATTGATGTATGTGGATAATGTTTATACTGTTTTCATTTTGTTTTTTCTTCATCTTTCTCTTTTTATCTGTTTCTTTTCTCTAAAGCCCATCCAGGGACAAGAGTTGCAAACTAGCTTAATGCTATACACTCTATGTGCAACACATCAGATTTTTTTTTTCTCTATGTTTATTGCACTGTCCCTGACAAATAAACAAAATAAAATAAACACTACCACCACCATATTTTACTGTTGTATGATGTTCCTTTTCTGAAATGCTGTGTTACTTTTACACCAGATATAATGGGACACACACCTTCCAAAAAGTTCAGTTTTTGTCTCGTCAGTCCACAGAGTATTTTCCCAAAAGTCTTGGGGATCATCAAGATGTTTTCTGGCAAAACTGAGATGAGCCTTTAAGTTTTTTTTGCTCAGCAGTGGTTTTTGTCTTGGAACTCTGTCATGCAGGCCATTTTTGCCCAGTCTCTTTCTTATGGTGGAGTCATGAACACTGACCTTAACTGAGGCAAGTGAGGCCTGCAATTCTTTGGATGTTGTTGTGGGGTCTTTTGTGACCTCTTGGATGAGTCGTCACTGCGCTCTTGGGGTAATTTTGGTCGGTCGACCACTCCTGGGAAGGTTCCCCACTGTTCCATGTTTTTGCCATTTGTGGATAATGGCTCTCACTGTGGTTCGCTGGAGTCCCAAAGCTTTAGAAATGGCTTTATAACCTTTTCCAGACCGCTAAATCTCAATTACTTTCTTTCTCATTTGTTCCTGAATTTCTTTGGATCACAGCATGTCTAGCTTTTGAAGATCTTTTGGTCTACTTCACTTTGTCAGGCAGGTCTTATTTAAGTGATTTCTTGATTGAGAACCGGTGCGGCAGTAATCAGGCCTGGGTGTGGCTAGAGAAACTGAACTCAGCTTTCCAAAGATGTGATAAACCACAGTTAATTTATCTTTTAATGGGGGGGGCAATCACTTTTTCCACACAGACCCATGTCGGCTTGGATTTATTTAAAAACTGTATTTTGTGTTTACTTGTGTTATCTTTGTCTAATATTTAAATTTGTTTGATGATCTGAAACATTTAAGTGTGACAAACATACAATAAATGAGAAATCAGGAAGGGGGCAAACACTTTTTCACACCACTGTATTAAGTGTACACAGATGTCAGGGTTTTATGCTGAAACTTATGCTTAAAACTTAAAAAGTCCACACAACTAGACACAGACTCTCCGACCATGGAGCAGAAGCTTCCTGCACCATGTTTGTTTTGCCGTTTCATTGGTAACACGTCAGCAGCGTAACGGCGTGACGTCATCATGCAGCAGCCCCCAAAGATCGCAATATTAATTTTTACACCAGTATCAAAATTTATACAGGTACAATATGGCACACCCCTATTTCCCACAGTAAATTTTTAATCCAGACAATCCAACTAGCCCTCCGTGGATTGCCACCTCATCATGGTGGAGGGTTTGTGTGCTCTAATGATCCCAGGAGCTATGTTGTTGGGGGAAACTTGCCCCTGGTAAGGTCTCCTGAGGCAAATGGGTCCTGGGGTGAAGGGCCAGACCAAGAGCGGCCCAGTGGATCCCCATGAAAAAGTTACAAGAACCCAGTGTTGCCTACCCAGTTTTGGGTAGCTTACACTTGGTTTTATGTGAATCGCTGCGTCATCCTTCCCATTTGCACAATAAAATGGTCCACATACAGACAGAAAAATGGTGTGTAAAAGACCAGTATACAGTAAAAATCTCAATTTCCTTGTTTTTTTCTCCCCATCCTTTGACCCCTATATCTCCTCTCTCGCTCAACTCTCAAACACCCATATTGCATCACGCAAGGATTTGACAAGCAGCAAGAGTCCATCTGTGCAAAATTCTTCCTAAAAACGAAGCAAGATTGTGCCGCCCCATTTCCTCCTGATTAAAATTTCAGCGCGCATCACCATGATATTCCTCTGGGGATTCCCCCCCCCCCCACACTCTGTCTCCACCGCTCAACCAGACCTTGAAAAACAAGACAAGCAGAGAGGAAAACTTTTCAGCTAATACGTGCACATGTTTGGGTTTTTGGTTTTTTTTGTGGAAGCGGAGCGTGGGCGGACACTGAAAGGAACAGAGGTAATTGAGACGGACAGAGAAGGGGATGAGAACGAAAACAACAGAATAATCTCGAGGAACAGATGGGGGATGCGATCACACGTGTGTAATGAAAGGGAAATAAAAAAAAATCTGAAGCTTTATAGGGTTGTTCTGTTGAATGGAGGGGAGGATTAGCAGCGGCAGACCACACTGTGAATAATGAGGCTCTGCTACAACTCTGTTCAACACTGCATGCTCCTTCACAATAAAAGCATCCTGGGCCAGGCTGCAGATATATGCAGGCAAAGCAGAGGTGTTCAGATTTTAAGCTCATTTGTACTGAGAAAAAAGCTGCAAATCCTATGAGAACAGCTGCAAATTTAAGGTAATAGTTTAAAAAAAATAATAGTATTGAATTTATCAAAAATAGTAGTATATTTGATTAAAAAAAATGCAAATTTATGTGGAAAAAAGTCAAAATTTACAAAAAAAAATCATTAAATTGTGAGGGGGTTAAAAAAGTCATTAATTTGCAATTTGCAAGAAAAACTTCCAATTTTTTTTAAAAAAAATTCTAAAATTACATGGAAAAAGTACAACATTCATGAGGAAAAAATCATTAGCTTACAAGAAAAAAGTTGCAAATTTATGTTTTAAACAAGGCACTAAAATACAAGACAGACATCAGTAATTTAAAAGGAAAGGTACTGATTTACAAGAAAAAAAAGCTGCTAATCTATGTGAAACCCATCCATCCATTTTTTACTGCTTTTCCGGAGGTCCGGGTCATGTAGGCAGCAGCTCAAGCAGAGAAGCCCAGACTTCCCTCTCCCCGGCCACCTGCTCCAGCTCTTCAGAGAGGATACCAAGACGTTCACAGGCCAGCTGGGAGACATAGTCTCTCCAGCGAGTCCTGGGTCTGCCCTGGGGTCTCTTCCCAGTGGGACGTGCCCAAAACGCCTCAAGTGGGAGGCGTCCAGGAGGCATCCTGATCAGATGCCCATACCACCTCAACTGGCTCCTTTCGATGTGGAGGAGCAGTGGTTCTACTCTGAGCCTCTCCCGGACAATTAAGGGTTATTCTAAGGGTGAGTCCGGCAATCCTACAGAGAAAGCTCATTTCAATCGCTTGTATCCGCGATCTCATTCTTTCAGTCATTACCCAAAGCTCATGACCCTAGGCAAGGGTAGGAACGTAGATCGACCAGTAAATCCATAATCCTGAGCCATTCTTATTTTTATTTTGTTTTTAATTTATTTTTATTTCAGTCGTGTGTTTAATCATGTGTTTTGTAACCGTGTTTTTTCTAATCCTTCTTTCTTACTTTATTGTGCAGTAGCCTGGAGGAGCACCCACATTGTCACTGTACTGTACTACCGTACAATGACAATAATGCCTTTTCTATTCTGTATTGACAGCTTTGCATTAGACCTCAGCTCCCTCTTCACTATGACAAACCGGTACAACGTCTGTATCACTGCAGATGCTGCTCCGAGCCGTCTGTCAATCTCCTGCTCCATTCTCCCCTCACTAGTGAATGAGACCCCAGATACTTAACCGGTTGAACTCAGGAGATTCCGCAGGCGGTCACATCTGTGTGTCTTAGTGCGTCTCAGTGCGCACTGGGGGAAAAAAAAAAAAAGCTGTATTTCCGGTCTTCCAGTACAGACACAGCCCTAAACAGAAAGCCAAAGGAGTGTTTGATTGGTTTAGAATAAGACTGACATCTCATTCGACCAACAAGAGCCTTGATTTGGGTTTTTAAACCTTGAATAACCAATGATCGTAAACCTAGCAAGAAGTATCTGCCCATCAACGACCGCGAATACAACGAGCCAATTGAAGCCGAGTAATCTGGGGATGGACGTGTTGTTTAGCCAATCAATTTCTGACTTCAATGACATCCTACATGCCTAGTTCAGTGTTTATATTTCCGGTAAAATACCATGCGTTCTTGTGCGTAAAATGTCTTTTGACTCCGCCACTGTGTGACGCGCATTCCTTTGTGATACTGTGCAGAAGGGTCAGGGTAAGATTAGCCATTATTTTACTTGTTTTGAAAAATGGTTCACAAAATAAACCGAAAGGGTCTGCATGAAATCATAGATGGCTTTGACCGGGTCCAGTGACTAGACGATGGATCAATAAACAGTGGAGGTTTCCATTGATCAACGGAATTGCAGACGATCGTCACACGCCAGTGGACAATATCAGCGACAGTGCGGCTGTGGACAGGTAAGTCTTATAACCTAAATTATTCTTTATCGATAAAATTAGTAATAAAAATAACTTTTGACCAATCGCGGTAATTGCAAGGGTCCCACATGGTGATGTTTTTGTGTGCTCCGTGGGGGGGGGGGGGTATTTGTTACTGTGTATAGTGCAGAAAAATTTAATAATTTTTAGTATAATTTTTATTTCACTGTAGGCTATTTTTTCCTGTAAAAAAAAGGAACTGTGCTGTGTATGTCCAGGTTATTATGCCTTTGTTTTACTGTGTAAACGTGATCTGGTGAAATGGAGCCCTGACCATGTGAGCACACTATTGTGAGCACCCCAGGTGCACCTCGGTATTCAATCTGTACAATTTCAATCCAGTGATTTACAAAGTGATTCAGAATTTTCTAAAGCCTCATTCAGAACATTATAGTCCCACAGACTGGTTTTCATCTGAGGCAGCATTTATAAATCACTGGATGGAGAATGCACCTGTACATGTACAGATTGGATTCCGTGGTCCACTTGGGGTGCGCACTTGGTCAGGGGTCCAGTTGACCTGTATCTGTGTTAACTGGTGAGATAGTGAACTCTGGAAAAATTGGAGGGGGGGGAGAGGGTTGTTTTTGTGTATACTTTAGTGAAATGTATTAATTTCTCGCATAATTTTTTCTTACACTGTAGGCTATTTTTGCCTGTAAAAAAAAAACAAACCAAAAACAGGAACTGTGCTGTGCATGTCTGGGTTGTTACTTCCTTGGTTTTACTGTGCAAACTGCTGAGAGAGTGAACTCTGGAACAGAGCTTTCCAAACTGTGCCATTTGACACAGTTTGGCACAGTTCAAGAACGCCTTGTTCCAACCTGAGAAAAAAGCTATGTAATATATTCATTTTTTGTGGCATTTGTTAGAAAATTTTGACCTGAGCTTGAAAACACTTGGTTCTACATTTCTGTTGTTTTCCAGCAAGTTTCACACAGCTGTGTGTTATTTGCAAGCATTTATATCTAAAAAAAACACCCAGGCGAACTTTATTTTCTTCAAATTCAGTATGTTTAGATGATTGTTACTCAGTGGCAGGAGCACTTAGAGAGATTATGACTGTTTTGCCAAAAAATTCAGAGTGTTTTTTGTTTTTTTTTTAAAATGAGACCAACCCCATGAAGATGCTGCAAAGGGTTGAAGAACAGCTTTTGATTTACTTTGGGCATGTTATTTTTAGCTGTTTTTAGGGAAATTGACCAGAGTTCAACAGGTTAAACTCCTCCATTTGGGGCAGGAGCTTGTCACCAACCCAGAGAGGACAATCCACCCTTTTCTGGCTATGGACCATGGACTCAGTCTTGGAGGTCCTGATTTTCATCCCAGCCGCTTCACACTCCGTGGCAAACCGTCCCAGTAAGACCTGTAGGTCATTGCTGGATGAAGCCATCAGGACAACATCATCTGCAAACAGCAGAGATGAGATCCTGTGGTCACCAAACATGACACCCTCCGTTCCCTGGCTACACCTAGAAATCCTGTCCATAAAAATTCTGAACAGGATCGGTGACAAACCATTTTGCTAAGTTACATGGAAAAGGTCACAAATTTACAAGGAAAAAAAAAACCCACATTCATTTATTCCAGCCTTATTCATTTTTTTTTTATATTGTGCACACCACTGAAGAGAGAAACGCCATTCCAATTCTCCTGTATGTCCTGTACGTATAGTAGTATTGACAAATAAAATCTGAATCTTGAAAAAGGTTCAAATTTCATGTGGAAAAAGTCAAATGACAAAAGTTACAAATTTACACGAAAAAGGCACTAAATTATGAGAAAAAAAAAATCTATAATTTACCAGAAATTGTCACAAAATCACCAGGAAAGTTACAAATTTACAAGAAAATAGTTGCTAAAAGTTGTGTTAACCTAATATTCTCCACCATTAATGGATTTTTTTTTTTTTATTTTTTTAGCAGTGATGGAAAAATTTCAAGGCTGACTGCAGATGATGATTTAACTTTTAACTATAATTCTCACCTCTAATGGAACCTCTGTCTCTAATTTATGTTAACTGTTTTAATTACGTAGAAAAAGTCATAAATTTACAAGAAAAAAGTTGCCAATTTCCAATAAAATAAAAAAAAATCACTAAACTGCGAGACAAAAGTCTAATTTACCAGAAGAGGTACAAATCTCCAAGAAAAAGGTTGCAAATTCACATGAAGAAAGTGACTAATTTCCAAGAAAAAGTCGACAATTTATTTAAAAAAAGGTACGAGGTTACTACTTTAAAAGAAAAAAGTTGCTAATTTAAATGAAAAAGTCACAAATTTATAAGGAAAAAAGCGACCATTTTCCAGGGGAAAAAGTTAAAAACATAAGAGAAGATACAAGTTTACCTTCAGCCATTTTGGGGGGAGAACTAAAATTTGAAAGGCAAATTACAAGGGCAAAAAAAAAAAGTTGCAAATTTAACAGAAAAAAAGTTGAAAGTTTACCGGAAAAAAAGTTATTAATTCATATGGGGGAAAAGTCACAAATTTACGACAAAAAGACAACTATTTTATAAGTTTAAAAAGTTGCAAATTTACCCCAAAAAAGTTGCAAATTTACCCCTAAAAAGTTGGTCATAACTGACCACTGAAGACTTACCCCTTTACTATTAATCCAAATATTATTTGCAGGATGACTCTGAGTTAATGTGGGCCAACTCATAAAAATGCACCCTCACTGCCAGCACAAACAACTGAAAATAAGACGTCACCAAACACACAACAGAGCCGAGTGTTAACAGCCTTCCTCCTCTCCACTAATCTCCGTCACCACCATCATCCCTACAAAGCCCAGGCTCCATGCTGCCACAAACTTATCCCACTCTGGCCACTTTTCTGCTCCATCAATACATTCCAAGACCCACCAAAAATGGCGGGATGCTTAAGGGAGGCGGCGTGGGCCATCATGTCTCCATCCAGTGCTAACAGAGCCCAAAATGTCTTAGAAGTGCGAGCTTATACTTCCAATACGAAAAGAGCAGATTAAAAAAAAAAAAGAGACAGAGAGGGATGTAACTGGTATCACCTGGCAGCGTGAACCCTCATTAAATTTAATGTAGCCTTTTAGTGGTCTATTTAACTGATGACAAAAGGCCACATGTCAGTCAGTGTTTGCACAAAGACTCATAAAGAAGGACCCAGAGTGTTGGCTAGCTAAGAGAGTGTGTACAAGATATTCCGTTAATGAGGTGTCTAACCCAGTAGAATAAACTATAATAAAATAATCTAAAACACTGATGAAGGCTTGATAGATGATCGGCTGGAAAAATGGGTGTCTAAGAGAGGGTGTGCCAGACTAGCCAGGAAGCAGGTCTGAATTAGGTCTGTTACGTAATGACAGAGCCACACTGAATAGAACAGCCAATCCAAACGAGGCTTTTCAGAGGGCGCTGCAGTCCTAGGTCAGGTGTCTGCAACCTCTACTACCCAAAGAGCCATTCTGAGAGATCGTTGACCAGCAAACATCAGCACGGGCCACAGAAATGTCTGAGCCTGAAAACTAAGGCAAAACGGCAACGTTACCAGTACAAACTGGCCTGACACCATCAATATGAAGAGGTTTTTCCTCATAAAATTACCACATTTTTCCAAATTTTGTGAGATTTCAGGCATAAATTTTCTGGTTTTCTAATAAATTTGTCATATTTTTCTTTGAAAATTTGCCTCTCTTTCAGGCAAAATTGCAGCCTCTTTCCTCATAAATTTGTTCCTCATGAAATCCAGTGTTCCCAGTTAATTTGTGTGGATTTTTTTCCCCAGAAATTTTTTTTCTTGCAAATTTGCAAGAGTGATTTTCCTCGTAAGATTGCAACTTCCCCCCCCAAAAAAAATTTGCCATGTTTCTGGCATAAATTTTTTGTTTTTCTAATGCATTTGTTCTATTCTCCCTTGTAAATTTGTTATCTTTTTCAGGTAATTTTGCAGCATTTTTCACATAAATTTGTTACATTATTTGCTATTTTTCCAGTAAATTTGTGGGAGAGGTTTCCAAGAAATTTTCTTGGAAATTTGATGTGGCACGTTCCTCATATTTTTTCCTAAATTTTTGATCATTTTTGGCATAAATTTGTTATTTTTCTACTAAATTTATGATTTCTTCTTCACAAATCTTTGTCCTCTTGAGTTCGATTTTTTTTTTTGAAGGCCTCAAGGAGCCAATGGTTATGGACAATGAATAAGGGTAAGGACCTGTACTTCTATAACACTTGCTCTAGTCTCAAAGACTGCTCCAAGTGCTTCACTAGTGCCAACCCTCTATTTCTAAGGGCCTATAGGAGCCAGATACCTGGGGACAATTTACGAGGGGGACTGAAAAGTTCATAGTGGTCAAATCTGACCAAATGTGGTTTATTTTTCAACATAGTCTCCCCTTCAGTCCACACACTTCCATCGGTGTTGCAGTACTTGGATCCCTGCGGTTGAAAAATAAACCATATATGGTCAAATTTAACCACTATGAACTTTTCAGCCCACCCTCATAGAGTGACCAATTAACCTAGCATGCATGTTTTTGGATTGTGGAAGGAAACCGGCGTTCCCGGTCATAAACCCACAGCACAGAGAGAACATGCACACGCCACACAGAAAGGCTCCTACCCCTGCCAGCCTGGGGATTCAAGCCTAGAACCTTCTAGCTGTTAGGCAACAGTGCTAGCCACCGTACCACCGTGCTGCCGAGAGCAAAAGAGCCACATGTGGCTCCAGATCTGCATGTTGCAGAGTAAGGCAAGGCAAGTTTATTTGTATAGCACATTTTGTGCACAAGACAATTCAAAGTGCTTTACATAAAAAATATTAAAGCATTACAGCAAGTTGCAAAAGGAATACATAAGAATTTAAAAGCAAACTCAAAAGTAAGAGAAACAAAAGCAGGCGAAAATAGAATACGACAAATAAAAAATTTACAGTGCACTGTAGATTAACAATTGTTCTACTGAAAGGCTGCGGCAAATAGAGTTTTTAACCTGGATTTAAAGCAGTTGAGAGTTTTAGCAGCCCTGATGCTTTCTGGGAGTTTGTTCCATATGTGAGGAGCATAAAAACTAAACGCTGCCTCACCATGCTTGGTTCTAACTCTGGGCACAGATAGTAGGCCTGACCCTGATGATCTGAGGACTCTGGGTGGTTCATAATGGACTAGCAGATCTGAAATGTATTTTGGCCCTAAACCATTCAGAGCTTTATAAACCAACAGCAGTGTCTTGAAATCTATTCTCTGACAGATAGGAAGCCAGTGTAAAGATTTGAGAACTGGAGTTACAGTTGTGAAAAAAATTAGTACACTCTGTATAAGCCTGTGTTTTTTTTAAACATATCTGGACATATGGATATTTAATATCAATGTTAAAAAATACTGGGAGATTCATGTAATACAACTAAACAATTAAAAATTAATTAAAGACTTCTTTCAAATTTTCTGTAAAATGTAATTCTAAACAAATAGTGAGTAATAAATTAGGGCCCCCCACACATTCATTCCCACTTAAAATTGCTAAAATAAATGTTAAAAAATGCAAATTAAAACCAAAAACAAGGTTAGACAGATATGTGAACATTTCTTAATAAAGAACTAAATATTTAATGGGAAGTCCTAATTTTTTCACATGACTCTATATGATTTACTTTCTTGGTCTTAGTGAGGACTTGAGCTGCAGCGTTCTGAACCAACTGCAGCTGTCTGTAGACCCCTGTCCTCGATTCTGTGGGAGAGGAGAACTCCTGCAAAGGAGGATTTGGGGCTGTTTGACTTTGCAGCCCATATAATGTCACAAAAATCCTGCAAAACCCACTAAAATAAAGAAGACACATCAAAAATCAGAATAAGTTAATTCCCTTCCACCGCATATGGAACACCATGCAGCATATAGAGGCAGCATCTATCTCTGTGGGGGAGGCAGTCCTCTGGTAGCGGCAATGGTCAACTCTCCTTCCCTCATTCTATTATGCTGAGCACCAAACTAGAAGGTGGAAAGTACCTTTTATTATGGTCTTTGGTATGATCTGACTGGGGCTTGTACCCACAACCTCCCGGCTGTTGGGCAGATGCTCTACCACTAGGCCACCACTCTGATATAATACACATTTACCAATGGCAAAATGGAGAAAAAGTGTGAAAATGTTCAATGTAATCTCTAAATTGTACAACTATCTGTCATTATCTGTTCAGTTGTCCTCTACATATTTTGGGTCTTCTTTTGTACCATGGTCTCACCCTGTCATTCCCTCTATTTATAAGTACCATTTCTGTCATAAATAAATGAAGCACAAATTCACTTCTGAATCAAGGACTGTTGGGGGCTTCTTTTAATTCCTAAACTCCAGCAATTTCATCTCCCAGCCAATCAGAAGCGAGCATTTTTTCATGATTATACTATGATGTAATCTAATGTAGCAGTGACTGCCGCTGACCTAAATGCACATATCCAATATAGTCGAGGTCTCTGGGCGATACACTGATTCCGTCTCTTGCAATCAAGCAAAGAAAACCAACACACTGGTACACATGGCGTACATGAATGGACAGAACTGCTGAATCATGACCACGTTATTCAGCCTGGGAACAGAGTGTGGGCACCACCTGATGTGGAGGATGTTTTTGGTGGCGCTGAACATGCAGTCATTGGTCCATCCGGTTTTTTTTTTCCCCCATCTCCCGGTGACCTCCATGCAGGGATTTTGAGATTAGGCCGAGTGTGTCTGAAACGCTGGCTGCCTAACCTCATTTCCATGCAGATGTGGTCTCCCGCTAATCTGCCCACCAGCAGATTATGTTTGCTATTCAGTCAGATAGAGTGAGGCGACGGCTGCTGCTGTGGGTTTAAACTCTCGGTAGCTGGAGTCATACTGAATATAAAGATGTCATCTAGTTCATGAAGAGCTGAGATTTTCTCTGTGCTTGGTCACACACATTAATTTCTATTCTATTGCAAAATTGCCTTGAGCTGAACTGGCTGTAAAGGGCAAAACTTTGGCTTTTTTTAGTCATGAAAGAAACTGCTAAACAAGACGGTACCTGGCTCAAAAGTTGAACAGAAAAAAAGAAAAAACTTGCATCCAGACCTTTTACTGAGGTCATAGTGTGGGAAATAATCAGCTGCCATTACTAGCAACCTGCCAGCATGTTTTCGGAGGGCTCTTTCATTTGCAGAGGTGCAGCACCCGTGTAGGTAATAGCGCTGTCACCCATGAATGATCACTATGAAGGTGCTGCTGAAAGGAAGGAGAAAAATAAGAATCCTGGAGAGTAATAGACTCTCTCTCTCTCTCCATCTCATTTACAAATTAATTTTCTCGCCCACTACCTGACACCTTTAGCATTTAGTTGGTGCAAAGGTCTCAGGTGTGAAGGAGGAGTCTGCTGCAAATGCTGACAGGTGGCATCTGTGGGTTTCTATTTTTTATCACTGCAGTTGATAAATTTGCTTTAGTTGGTAATGTTCCAAAAAGGTTCACTGCACACCCAACCTTCATGCTTGCTGGTCATGATAAGATAAGATAAGACAAGCCTTTATTAGTCCCACAATGGGGAAATTCCAGGATTGCAACAGCACAGGGATAGCAACACTCAGAGCAACAATCAGAAGACAAGAAAAAACAAAAGCAGCGAATATACATATGTGCATATAAATATATAAACACACAGTGCGGAGCATTGTAGCTAGATGGAATGAACAGCATAACCGTCTACTTAGTTATCCTACATGGTATGATTAAGTACCCATACATATTGTCACCCTCCGTAGCGACCGGTATTTTCCTAGTTGTATACCGGAGGGGACCATTGTGTAAGTCTATTGCGTCATTTTGCATTCAATACTATTAGGTTGTCACATTTTTTTTGCTATCTCTGCGAGCAGCCCTGCCTAGGTTATACAGTCTGGAGACAGCCGTAGGTAGGAAGGACCTGCGAAACCTCTCGGTTGCGCACCTAGGATGATGTAGTCTGCTGCTAAATGAGCTCCTCAGTGCGTTCAGTATGTCCTGCATAGGGTGGGACTCTGACTCCAGCAGAGATGACAGTTTAGCCACCATCCTTCTCTCTCCTATCTCCTCCACTGGGTCAAGGCGTTGCCCCAGGACAGAGCTAGCTTTCTTGATCAGTTTGTTCAGTCTCTTCCTGTCGGCTGCTGTAACGCCACTGCCCCAGCAGACCACTCCAAAAGTGATGGCTGATGCCACCACCGTGTCGTACAATGTATTCAGCAGCGCCCCTTGTACACCAAAAGACCTGAGTCTCCTCAGCAGGAACAGCCTGCGCTGTCCCTTCTTGTAGAGTGCGTCAGTATTGTGTGACCAGTCTAGTTTATTGTTCAGATGAACACCCAGGTACTTATAGGATGTCACCATCTCGATGTCCGTTCCCTGTATGTTTACTGGTGCTGTGAGGGGTTGTCCTTGCCTGCGGCAGTCCACCACCAGCTCCTTAGTTTTCCTTGCGTTGATCTGGAGGCAGTTCCGATGGCACCAGTCCACGAAGTCCTGGATAAGCCCTCTGTACTCAGCTTCATCTCCGTTAGAGATGAGGCCAACGATCGCAGAGTTGTCAGAGAACTTCTGTAGATGGCAGTGTGTTGTGTTATGTGAGAAGTCCGCAGTATAAAGGGTGAACAGGAAGGGAGCCAAAACCGTTCCCTGGGGGGCCCCCGTGCTACCGATGATCATGTCGGACACACAGTCCCGGGTTCTCACAAACTGTGGCCGGTTAGTGAGGTAGTCCAGGATCCATGATGACAGGTGCTGGTCCACCCCTGCACACAGCAGCTTTTTTTTTTTTTAATTACTTATTTTGTACCCGTAGGTAGATTTGTTTTGCAGTCTGGTGACAAGCCACCAGCTGCCGGTCGCTGCGTGCGCAAGCGCCCCTTATCCCTATCCTGCATGTTTTTAGCATGTGGGAGGAAACCGGAGAAATCCCGGAGTAAACCCACGCAACACGGGGAGAACATGCAAACTCCACACAGATCACTGTTGGCCGGGGGCAGGGATCGAACCCACGATCTCACGATCCCCGCAATCCCCCGGCCGAGGGTAAACTGTGCTGCCACAGTGCTAACCACTGCACCACCGTGCAGCCCAGCCCAGCTTGTCCTTCAGGATCATCGGTTGGATGGTGTTGAAAGCACTGGAGAAGTCAAAGAACATGATCCTCACCGCATTCCCGGGCTTCTCCAGGTGGGACAGAGAACGGTGAAGGAGGAAGATCACCACATCCTCCACCCCAATGCCATGCTGGTAGGCGAACTGGAGTGGATCCATCGCTGGTCCCACCAGGGGGTGGAGGTAAGCAAGGAGCAGTCTCTCCAGGTTCTTCATCATGTGGGACGTCAGGGCCACTGGTCTGTAGCTGTTCAGATCTTTGGGGTGGGAAGTCTTTGGTACAGGTACCACACAAGATGTTTTCCACAACTGTGGTACCCTCCCCAGCTTCAGGCTCAGGTTGAAGATGTGCTCCACAATCCCACACAGCTGGTCTGCACAGGACTTGAGGAGCTTTGTGCTGATGCCGTCCGGTCCCGACGCCTTCCTCGCCTTGATCTTCCTCAGCTCCGTCCTCACCTGGGTCTTAGTAAGGGTCATGTTGGGGGGCTGTGTGTTGGGAGTGGGGGGGTGATGGTGGAGTGCGGTGTGGGCAGCAGGACTCGATGTTTTCAGAGGCAGCAGTGGTTGTTGTGCAGTCGGGGGGGGGAGGGCGGTTGGTCAAACCTATTAAAAAACAGATTCAGATTGTTCGCCCACTCCCTGCCCCCCGTGGCCTGGGGGTTGGTATTCTGGAGCCGAGAGATGGTTTTAAGGTTTCTCCAGACCCCACCGATGTCGCTCTTTTGCAACTTGTCCTCCATCTTCTTCCTGTAGCTGTCCTTGCCTTCTCTGATCTTCCTCCTCAGCTCCCTCTGTACGGACTTCAGCATCTCCCTGTTCCCCGACCTGAAGATCCTCTTCTTCTCTCTCAGAAGTGTTTTTATCTCAGGGTTGATCCAGGGTTTGTTGTTCGAGCAACACCGTATGGTCTTGGTGGGTACAGTGTTGTCCACACAGAAGCTGATGTAGTCCGTGATGGTGTGAGTGAGGCCATCGATGTCCTCACCATGTGGATCGCCGAGCTGCTCCCAGGCAGTGGTTTCAAAACAGTCCTTTAGAGCGTCCATTGCCTCCTCAGACCATAACTTCACTGTGCGCATGACCGGAGGTTGTCTGTGCACTAGGGGTTTGTACACAGGCCGGAGATGAACCAAGTTGTGATCCGATCTCCCGAGTGGGGGAGTGGTGATGAGGTGTACGCCTCCTTAGTGTTTGCGTAGAATAGTGTGGCATGTGACATACTGGGTGAACGTGGGTAGAATGGGAGACAGTGAAACATGGTTGAAGTCGCCTGAGATGAGGAGAAGAGCATCTGGGTGTTCTGTCTGCAGCCTGCCAGTTACTGAGTGGATGACGTCATGCGCTGTCCCAGCGTTTGCCGTCGGATTTGCATAAATAACAATGCAGATCACGTGTGAGTATTCCCTCGGGAGATATGTAGGCCGCATGCTAACAGCTAGCAACTCCATGTCTTTGTTGCAGTGTTGTTGTTTAACCGTGATATGTCCCGGTCTGCACCAGTTGTTATTAACATACATCATCACTCCACCGCCCCTTGCCTTCCCACTGTCTGGTGTTCGGTCTGCCCGTATTGCGTGGAAACCCTCCAGTTCAATGTTAGCATCTGCTGCTAGTTCTGTTAGCCACGTCTCCGTGAATGGCATAAGGCAGCACTCCCGGTATATGCTCTCGTAGCGGGAGATAGCCGCCTGCTCATCTGTTTTTCCTAGTATCGATCGTACATTCCCCCCAACAACGGATGGGAGGGTGGGTCTGTACCTTATATTCCTTGCCTGCCGTCTTGCCCCAGCTCGACAACCACGCCGTTTCCGTCTCATCTCTCCCAGTATGTCGAGTTTTTGCGTTAGCATCGTGGGCCGGTTAAGTGCTAATAGCTGGTCTCTATTGTACTGCCTCCTGCACGAAACAGTGGCTCCGTCCACTGGCTCAGGAGACATTTGGGCGATCTACGTGTTTGGATGGAATAAAGGTGACGCTGGATCAGAAAGATTGGCAAGAGAGCCAGATAGTAAACAGAAATAGGCAGAAATTGATCCGCTGTTGCAAAAGGCAGCCTACTCGTGTGGCGCCGGAGAGGAGAGAGGAGAGGAGCAGTATAAAAAAATACACCTTTATCACATGCGCTGTGTTGTATTTCTGGTGGAATAGTTGGTCATACGATACATTAATTCCTGCTTAAACCAACATAAGTTAATCTTACATGTCCCGTAGAGAGAGCTGTTTGTGTTCGTGTAGCGAGAACCTAAGTCACACCCCCTCTACTTCCGCATATGTGATTTTAAATCGAAAAAATCTCAATTGAAATGAAGAGCAAAATTATCTTTTGATCCCAATCAAATTTTGCCATGAGTTACGTATATGATGTTTGCCATTTTAAAAGATAATTTTCCATGTAATGGTGTAGGTTGTTGTCTAACTGTTAAGGTATAAGGTTGTGAAAATATGTAAATTAAAGGGCATGTGTAGTGAATTTTAATTAATAGCTATTTCGAAGGATCAAATATGGTACTAGTGGTTCCGTTCGGTAATTTTGGTCATGATTCCTTCTCAAATACGAGCGAGTTTCAAGTCACTGCTCTGTCAGTCAGTCATGGTCAGGGACATGTTGCCTCCTCCACGGCCAGTTTCAGCACGGTAGTAACGCACAGCTGTTGCTTTGTGAGATTGACTGGGCTGCAGTATAGCAGTCAAAGTTTCAACATCAGAATTTTATGTAATTTTTTTACAACCATGTACAAGCAAATCTACCCACATATAATTTAATGAAATAAAATTCTAGTATATCAAGATTTATTCAATGGGTTCTGAAGTTACTTCACTTGGAACTTGCCTGTTCGTCAGGTCCCCTTCAGCTGCTGGTCCCCGGAGGAACCTATGGATCATGACGTCAATGAAGGCCATTTCCTAGGATGGTTTGCGCAGCATATATCTGTGCAGATTTTGAGGTGTTTTCAACTCGGATCTCAACCCACTGAGCATCTGCTGAACGCGTTTGCTCATCCACAGTAAACACGTTACTCGTTCACGGTAAAGAGCATCGGTCTGTTCATCGGTCAGGAAACAGAAGGTGAGGTTTTAGTAATCTCCCACCATGATCATGTTTGGTGATGTGGGATGACAGGAGATGTAGTTCGTTAAGCGCTTTCAAAAAAACTAAACATTACTCCGCTATTGTATGACAGCCAAAAACTTTAATTGCATGGAAAATTATCTTTTAAATTGACAAACATCATATGTGTTGCTGCGTGCCTGCTCTCTTGCATTTAAATCAGGCTGTGTACAAAGTTGCAAAGTATGGACTGAGGAAAGTTATAACAACAGCAAAGAGGCAGTACAGAGAAAAGCTGGACAGCCTCTACTCCACTCCTGAGTCTGGGCACATGTGGCAAGGCCTGCGGCACATCACAGACTACAAGAGAACCACCAGCAACACCACCAGTTCCATAGACAGCCTGCCGATGACCTCAACACCTTTTACATCCGCTCTGAGACCTCCAGCTACAGTGGAGAGAGGAGACGCCTACACACGCACTCTCCCCCTCCCCTAAAAGTCTCATCAGGCCAGGTAAACAAAGCATTGAGGAATATCAACCCCCGCAAGGCAGCAGACCAGACAACCTCCCTGGGCGGGCTCTTACAGCATGTGCTGCCGAGCTGACTGATGTTCTCACAGCCATCTTTAACCTCTCCCTCAACCAGAGCACAGACCCCTCCTGCTTCAAAACCATACCAATGTCCCCCCTCCCCAAAAAGAGCCCACCGACCTGCCTGAATGATTACAGGCCAGTAGCGCTCACTCCAATCATCATGAAGTGCTTTGAGAGAGTGGTGCTGGCCTCATTCAGGACAGCATACCAGATACCCTGGGCCCCTTGCAAGGAGAGCTGCCTCCATCCTCCAGGACCCCACCCACTCCCAGTACAAAATGTTCACACTTCTACCCTCAGACCAGAGGTACAGAAGTGTGAAATGCAGGACATCCAGACTAAAAAAAAAAAAAAAACTCCTCCTTTCCCACTGCCAGACTCCTGAACAAATAACATAATTCCAGACACAGCTTTGCAAATAGGAATTCCCACATTGGATGCTAAATTTGCACATTGTTCATTTGCACATCGTATATAGTCTCACCCCATCTCGTGTCCATATCATCTCTGCTGCTGAGTTATCACTGTACAGTCTACTGGGTATTATCAGGGCACACGGCTTTATACAGAGGAATTCTCACACTGGATGCTAATGTGCACATTGTTCATTTGAACACTGTACAGTGGGGTAAAAAGTATTTAGTCAGCCACCAATTGTGCAAGTTCTCCCACTTAAAAGATGAGAGAGGTCTCCAATTTTCATCATAGGTATACCTCAACTATGAGAGACAAAAGAAAAAAAAAAATCCAGAAAATCACATTGAAGGATTTTTAATGAATTAATTGGTAAATTCCTCGGAAAAATAAGTATTTGGTCAATAACAAAAGTTCATCTCAATACTTTGTTATATACCCTTTGTTGGCAATGACAGAGGTCAAACGTTTTCTGTAAGTTTTCACAAGGTTTTCACACACTGTTGCTGGTATTTTGGCCCATTCCTCCATGCAGATCTCCTCTAGAGCAGTGATGTTTTGGGGCTGTCGCTGGGCAACACGGACTTTCAACTCCCTCCAAAGATTTTCTATGAGGTTGAGATCTGGAGACTGGCTAGGCCACTCCAGGACCTTGAAATGCTTCTTACGAAGCCACTCCTTCGTTGCCCGGGCGGTGTGTTTGGGATTATTGTCATGCTGAAAGATCCAGCCACGTTTCATCTTCAATGCCCTTGCTGGTGGAAGGAGGTTTTAACTCAAAATCTCACGATACATGGCCCCATTCATTCTTTCCTTTACATGGATCAGTCGTCCTGGTCCCTTTGCAGAAAAACAGCCCCAAAGTATGATGTTTCCACCCCCATGCTTCACAGTAGGTATGGTGTTCTTTCTCCTCCAAACACGACAAGTTGAGTTTTTACCAAAAAGTTCTATTTTGGTTTCATCTGACCATATGACATTCTCCCAGTCCTCTTCTGGATCATCCAAATGCTCTCTAGCAAACTTCAGACGGGCCTGGACATGTACTGGCTTAAGCAGGGGGACACGTCTGGCACTGCAGGATTTGAGTCCCTGGCGGCGTAGTGTGTTTCTGATGTAGCCTTTGTTACTTTGGTCTCAGCTCTCTGCAGGTCATTCACTAGGTCCCCCCGTGTGGTTCTGGGATTTTTGCTCACCGTTCTCGTGATCATTTTGACCCCACGGGGTGAGATCTTGCGTGGAGCCCCAAATCGAGGGAGATTATCAGTGGTCTTGTATGTCTTCCATTTTCTAATAATTGCTCCCACAGTTGATTTCTTCACACCAAGCTGCTTACCTATTGCAGATTCAGTCTTCCCAGCCTGGTGCAGGTCTACAATTTTGTTTCTGGTGTCCTTTGACAGCTCTTTGGTCTTTGCCATAGTGGAGTTTGGAGTCTGACTGTTTGAGGTTGTGGACAGGTGTCTTTTATACCGATAACGAGTTCAAACAGGTGCCATTAATACAGGTAACGAGTGGAGGACAGAGGAGCCTCTTAAAGAAGAAGTTACAGGTCTGTGAGAGCCAGAAAACTTGCTTGTTTGTAGGTGACCAAATACTTATTTTACCGAGGAATTTACCAATTAATTCATTAAAAATCCTTCAATGTGATTTTCTGGATTTTTTTTTCCCTCATTTTGTCTCTCATAGTTGAGGTATACCTATGATGAAAATTGGAGACCTCTCTCATCTTTTAAGTGGGAGAACTTGCACAATTGGTGGCTGACTAAATACTTTTTTGCCCCACTGTACATAGTCTCATGCCATCTTACGTCCATATCATCTCTGATATTAAAATTACCATTGAACAGTCTATTGGGTATTATCAGAGAAAAGTTAAACTCATTCAGTGAATTTTTATTTTACTCAGGACAGGCTATAGTCACCCAGTGCGCATGCGCACGCAGCGACCGGCAGCTGGTGAAAAAATCCGTCGTCTGTGTGTCTTGTTTTTATACATTTTAATGTGTTTTTATAAAATTCTCTGTCGTTTCTGTCCTGGAATGTTTGTGGACTGTATGGCGAAGAGCCCCCTGGTTCCATCAACATGGACTTCCTCCCCTTTTTTGCATTGCTGCTACTTTCCCTCCGGCTCTTTGTCTATGAGGTAAACACGACCGGCATCATGGCGGGCAGGATACATTATTCCAGGGATATGTTGCTGCATTTAAACACGGTTGATGCAGCGGCTGTGATTGAGCCTAAGCCGCAACTGCCGGACTTTATTTTGAGAGACGGACACAGCGGTGAAAAGAGAGACGGGAGAGACGGGAGAAGGAAACGCGAAAAGCGTGGAAGCGTGAAATTGCGCCTGAGAAGACGTCAGTTTGGTTACATTCCTCTTCCTTCTATGATTTTTGGGAACGTACAATCTCTGAGAAACAAGGTGGATGAAATTCAAGGGAATGTACGCTACCAGAAGGACTTTAAGAACTGCTGTGTCATGGCTTACACAGAGTCTTGGCTTAATGCGCATGACCGAGACGCAGACCTGTGGATTGACGGCTTCGGAGCCCCACTGCGCTCGCATCGGCAGGAAGAGGTAACGGGGAAACGTCAGGGGGGCAGCGTATGTTTATACATTAATAAGCAGTACTGCACATCTGCCACGGTCAGAGAGCGCATCTGTACACCCGATGTGGAGCTGCTGTCTGTGTCACTACGCCCCTTTTATTTGCCTCGCGAGTTCCCCCAGCTTTTCATCACAACTGTGTACATTCACCCGAGGGCAGACGCTGACTCCGCCTCCAGCACCATCTTTGATGTGATCCAGCGGCTGCAATCAATTTCTCCAGAGGCGCTAAACTTCATTCTTGGGGATTTTAACCATGTTTCTTTAAAGAAGACACTTAAAAACTTTTATCAGTATGTCTCCTGCCCAACCAGGCGAAAAAAGACATTGGACCTGTGCTATGGATCCATAGAGAGGGCCTATAAATCACTCCCCCTTCCTCCTGTAGGATCCTCAGATCACAACTGTGTACATTTGCTGCCCACATATAAAACTGCTCTCAGAAGAGGCAAGGTAGAGACGAGAGACATTGATGTGTGGACACAGGATTCAGTGCACAGCCTCCAGGAATGCTTTGACTGTACAGACTGAGATGTTCACACTGGCCTGCGGGGATGATTTGGACTCTTTGGTGGACGTCGCATGCTCATGCATGGCTTTCTGTAAAAATAAGATCGTTCCACATAAACGTGTCAAAATATATCCCAACAACAAACCATGGGTTACAAAATCAGTTAAATCCTGCTTACAGAGGAAAGCACTTGCCTTGAAACAGGGGTCTGTTTCTGAGCTACAGGTTGCCACAAAAGAGCTGAAGGCTGAAATTTTAAGAGCAAAACAGAATTATAAATCAGAATTGGAAAGCAAGATGGCAACGAAGAAACTTGGTTCAGCCTGGGCCAGTATGAAAACTATTGCAGGCCTTCAGAGCACAGAGCGCAGTAATTGTGTGTTTTTAGATGGTTTTAATTCAGACACAGAGCTGGCTAATGCTCTCAATTGTTTTTATGGTCGTTTTGACTCCTTTGATTTTAGCACAGAAACCCAAGATTTGAAACAGAAACTCAAAGACAATCAGCACTTTAATATTGAGGTGCAGGATGTTAAAAGGGAGTTCTGCGCTGTAAAAGTGAACAAAAGTCAGGGCCCTGATAATATATGTGGGTGCTTGGTAAAGTCCTGTGCACATGAACTGAGTCCTATATTTCATTACATTTTCAATAAGTCCTTACAGACACAACATGTGCCTAAGATCTGGAAAGAAGCCGTGGCTGTTCCCGTTCCAAAATCCAGCTGTCCTAAAACGGTAAACGACTTTAGACCAGTTGCTTTGACTTCAATTTTAACGAAAATTTTTGAAAAACTGGTCAGATGTGAGGTCCTAAAGCAGACTGAGCATGCATTGGATCCTCTGCAGTTTGCCTATAGGCCCCACAGAGGAGTGGAGGATGCCACTGTCACTCTGTTTAACATGCTTTTTAACATCTGGATTTTAATGGGACACACGCCAGGCTTTTATTTGTGGACTTTTCCTCCACCTTTAATAGAATCCAACCTCATATCTTAGTTGAAAGGCTCCTGCAACAATTTGATTTGAGCAATAATCTGGTGGGTTGGATTCTGGATTTCTTAACCAACAGGACGCAGAGAGTAAGGGTCAATAGTACATTGCCGGACCTAAAGTGCTCTTGTACTGGCTCTCCTCAGGGGTGTGTGTTGTCACCACTACTCTTCATCCTGTACACAAACATGTGTCGGAGCAGACATGACAACAGACACATTATAAAGTATGCTGATGATTCAGTTATTGTCAGTCTCCTCCAGGATGGTGAGAGTGGCCACGGCCCAGTAGTTGATGATTTTTTTCACTGGTGTGAGGATTCCTACCTGCAGCTGAATACGACAAAAACTAAAGACACGATTATTGACATTAGGAGGAAAACTCCCAGGCACAAAGTCACCGTACTAAAAGGCCAGACCACCGAATGTGTACAATCCTACAAATTTCTTGGGACGATTATTGATAGTAATTTAAACTTTGAAGAGAACTGTGAAAGGGTGTGCAAAAAGGGTCAGCAACATTTGCATTGCTTGAGAAAACTTGCACGCTTCCGAACTGACCGAACCATAATGACAATGTTTTATCGGGCTTTTATTGAATCTGTTTTATCCTTTTCTTTAGTGTCATGGTTCGGTCAGATAAAACTGAAACAGAGGAAATCCATGGATCAGGTAGTTAGATGGTCCAGTCGTTTGCTTGGTGAGCCACAGCTGAGCCTGACATCCCTGTACACCAGACAAGTACAAAGGATGGCTACCTCCATTTTAAATGATGACTCCCACCCTTTGCACTGCAACTTTCAGCTTCTTCCCTCAAGATGGAGGTTTGCTGTCCCAAAAAGTAAAACCCAGCGCTACAAAAACAGCTTTGTTCCTGCTACTGTCAAAGAGTTGAACAAGCTGTAACAATATAGTGCACATAATTTAGGTACCTATTTATTAACTCCATTTTATATTTACTTATTTTTGTAGGATGTTACTTGGGTTCTAAATATTTTATTGGGTTTTAGACCTTTTGAGTTTTTAACCTCTTCGACTAGTTTTTAACTTTTAATATGACTCTTCTCTCTTACCTCTGGTTTTTCTCCCATCTCTTTGTCTTTTTATTCCCCGATTGATGGAGCCTTGTGTATTTTTATCATGTTTATAGTCAATTTCATGTGTGCCTGTGTTTGTGTCTATGTTGAATGTAATTTGTGGCTTGTAAATATGGATGTCACCAGACTGCAAAACAAATCTACCTACGGGTACAAATAAAGTAACCTGAACCTGAACCAGTGAATTTTCATTCTTCTTGTTTCCTCTAGTTTTAACTGCTGTAACGGTCCTAATTGCTTTTAATATGTATTTATTAGCATTAGTATTTAGTATTAAGGTGTGTTTTTTACCTTAACTGCTCTTAAAAGTCTTAATTGCTTTAATGTGTATTTATTAGTATTAGTATTGATATGTATTTATTACCAAAAGCCAGTTTAGAAAGCTTGGGATCAGTCCGCCAAGGTCTCCGCCTTTGACTGCCACCTAATCCACATAGCACCGGACTTCCATGATCCCTCCTGCAGGTGGTGAACCTACTGGAGGGCGGACCCATGTAACTCCTTCGGGCTGAGCCCGGCCGGGTCCCATGGGTGGAAAGGAGGTGGTATGGGCATCTGATTAGGATGCCTCCTGGACGCCTCCCACTTGAGGTGTTTCAGGCACGTCCCACTGGGAGGAGACCCCGGGGCAGACCCAGGACTCGGTGGAGAGACTATGTCTCCCAGCTAGTCTGGGAACGCCTTGGTATCCCCTCTGAAGAGCTGGAGCAGGTGGCTGGGGAGAGGGAAGTCTGGGCTTCTCTGCTTGAACTGCTGCCTCCGCGACCCGGACCTCCGGAAAAGCGGTAGAAGATGGATGGATGGATGGATGGATGTATTTATTACCTTGGCATTTGTTGCAGACAGCAAACTAAGAATTTCATTGCTCAGGAAATGTTGCATTTCTTCACTGTGCACATGATAATAAAGCCTTTGAATTGAATTTGAATTGAATTGAATGTGTAACTCGTGGCAAAATTTGATCGGGATCAAAAGATAACTTTGCTCTTGCCATTCATTTCAATGGAGAATTTCTCCCATTTAAGGTCCCATGTACCCCAGTAGAGGGGGCGTGACTTAGGTTCTCTATAGAGAAGTTTTCATGTATTTCCCCTTCAAGACATGCCTGCGGAGTTGCATGCACAGATACATAACTCTGCACCCTGGAAGCAGCACAGTTAACGCTGTTCAGAAACCGCGGAAAAAAGGCAAACTGTATTGTAACGAAAAGAAATGTGGTGTCCGTCCACACAGTATGATGGCTGACTCTTTATTTCAACTGAAGCTACTAAGAAAAAGTGAAAGAAACTAGCATGTAGATGACTGAAGCGAAGCTGTTGTTAGCCGCATCATCTCAACCATTTTTATGCTGCAACGGAAGAACGTTTACTACATCTCTGCTTACACCTCATGGTTATTTTATGGTCCATGACTTAATTTTGTTACAGAATGTTCCTTTAAACACTTGAACTCAGGGTCATCAGAGGCTGGAGTCTTCCAAGCTACTGAAAAATGAGTTGGCACCTTGCAGAGGGCCATAGCACCAACACAGTGAGACATTCAACCACGTACTCTCTTTCACACCTACAGCCAATTCAGAATTAACCTACTGGACTTCAAGAGGAGACCAGAGTACCCATAGAGAACACCAAAACCATGCAGAGTCCACTCAGAAAGATCCTGCCACCCAGAATGTTCCAGCAATGGCTGGTTCCATTATATAAAGTGACGGATTTGACATCAACAATCAAAACCTGCTCACACATTGAAACTGAAAATTCCTGTCTTCAAAAATATTGCTCATTGCTAGCAGTTTCTGTAAAATGATGTGGAAAAAACTGTGGTAACAAAGATGGTAGAGGCCGCCACAAGGATGACAAGCTCAGCATCTTCGCACTTCATCAATGGAGCCTTCAGGGAAGATTGGCTGTGGAGTAAAATACCTGGCAGGCTGCCTGAATGTGTCAAAGACTGAATAAAGGCTTGAATGGCAGGCTGGCCGGCTGCATAAATAGATAATTGGATATTTTCTAAATTTCATATATTTTTGGAAAACTTTGTCATGAAAAAAGATCCATTTAAATTTTGGGGGAAACAAACTGCAGGCAATGTGCATGGTCTGCCTTTGAAAAACAAAAACGTGCATCTGCGTGAGCGATATCCTGGGATGCCGGGCTCTGTATTTCCATGGCAAAGAAAAATGTTTCTGGAGAGAGGCTGGGCAGCCTTTGTTTGAAGTGGAGGGAAGACCAGCAGTGCAGAATGTCTGATAGGAAATAAGAACAGAACTGCCCATTCACTCTCTGAGGAGGATGAATCAGACCACCTAGGGTCAACAGTTCCTTTTTCTCTTTCCTCTCCTCCTGCTGAGAGCTGTCAGTAGCTCAGAGCAAGGAGAAGAAACTTTTCTCTTTTGTTTTTCCTCCCCCCCCCTTTCTTCCACTTCCTGTTCTGTCAGATCACAGGCAGATCCACTTCAACCCCGAGAGACACAATTACCTGTCTTTTCTGTTTCACCTCACCCCTGTGCTCCTCCTCCTCCTCTCCTCAACCACTTCACAGGAAGTCAATTTGCCTTGGCTGTCCTGCGTCATTGCGCAGAAACATAAGATACCAATTCATGCAGTCTAAAAATAGCACACCTTACCAGTGTACCCATCATCAGCCCACACCACCTCCAGGTACAAAACCAACTAACTGTTGATAACACTGCAGGACGGAGGTGAATCATTTCTACCCCAAACAGCTTAGCTGAGGAATGGTGCTGTGGAGCTAGATGTGCCACGTTGTTTTGAAAATCAGGTAGGATCTGATGATTGGACAAATACATGGGCTATCAGTAACTGGTCCTTTCCCGGGACACTGTAGACCCCTAACAGGTTCAACCATGCCAGACAGTGTGAGTGGGAGAGCAGCACCAAAACAGGCAGCTGCCTGGGCTTATCACCCACTGAGTGTGTGAAACCTTTTAACAGACCGTGAATGTCAGCTGATTATAGCCTGCTGAACCCAACTTTACTCTTCTCTAGACCAATCCAGCAATTGATTTGTTTGTTGCGCCATCTTGTAGCACCGCCATTACAAGAGTGATGCCACTGATGACTTTAGGCACTAAGAGTTGTTCAAGTAAGTGAGCTTAACTACTTTATATTACTGCATTAGTGTAGACCAGGGGTCAACAACTGAAACTGCAAAGGTCCGATAAGTTGGTCCTCCTCCCCAGCCGAGGTTTGAACTGGGTGTGAGAATTTTTAGGAACCTCATGACTTGATTATGATTCAGAACTCCGATATGATTCTGAAACGATTCTCAATGCATCTTGATTTTTTCATCTTTTTTTTTTTCTATTAAGGATTTTTCCCTCCCATTGTGTGTCAACTTGGTCCTTTTAAAGCAAAGTATTTGCAATGACGTATGAATTTACTTCCAACATCTTTTATTAAAACAAATGGAAGAGCAATCTGACACACTGACAAATTTATCTCAAATGTGGTTTTAAAAATTGTCATTTCATTGACATTCTTTCAGAAAACCACAGCTGTCTACAGACAGGCCAAAATCATTTAACTTGCTTTCACTTATTATTTTATTAAGCTCCTGTTTAGCTGCTTTTAGCTCTATATTAATTTTTAAACAAAAAAAATTAAAATGAATTATTTGTTCAATTTCAAACAAAACAATATAAAATTTTATAATACAGGAGAACACTAAATGTGTTTGTTGACTCCAAATAAATAGGTCCAAAATTCTAAAATCTACAACTAAAATCCCAAAAATGTTTTAAAGGATAGCACAAACCAAATTGTATTGCATTAAAAAAAAAAAAAAGATTCATTCATTCATTCATCTTCTTCCGCTTAATCCTGTTTGGGTCGCGGGAGGGCTGGAGCCTATCCCAGCATCTTTGGGCGAGAAGCAGGGTACACCCTGGACAGATCGACCAGTCCATCGCAGGGCCAACACAGAGAGACAGACAACCATTCACTCTCACAGTCATACCTAAGGACAATTTAGAATCCCCAGTTTTGATGCCAAGATTAATATCTAAAAAACAAAATTTCACAAAAAGTCCACCTCTATAAAGTACTTTCAGTGCAGAAAAACTGTTTCAAACTGTAAGACACACAAAAAAGACAAAATATAATTCCATACTACAGAATTTGACTTTTTTTTTAAATCTCAACAGTAAACTCTTATTACAGCATGGATGGAGCTGTAACTCCATGGTTACAAGCAAAGGGGAGGTTATGGCGCGCATTTAGGGCGCATATATGGTATGCATGTATGGTATGCATTTTCCCTCACATATATTTAGTAGGCATGACGGTGCATACTCTGGAGGCTTCACGTCTAAACGTCCAAGAGGACCTGACCCGGCAGAGACCTCGGGAGGTGTGAAGTGGTTTCTTGAGAGACAGGAAGTCGGAGAGAATGTCCCAGCAGGAGCCCCCGAGGCTGAGGAGTTGAGAGACAATGGAGACGCCAAGAAGCCTTGGAGGCTATATGTTTACTGAAGGACTGTGGGTTGGGGATGTGATATTTGATGTTGGGGGTTTTGTGTCTCTGAAGAGTATAAGAGCTGTGAAGAATGATTGTTCTGCCTCTTTGCTGAGATACTTTGCTTGTTAGAGGATGTAGACTCACAATAAACCTTCCCTGAGAAATAAACTCAGTCTCGTTTGTGAAAGTCATCCTCTACACTGGTGACCTATGACAAACCATGGCCGGTGGCGGCGAGCTTTCCGCGCCGGACTCTTCAGGGGCCAACCGGGTTAACGCAGCTACCACACTACAGCTGCCCGATTTCTGGCAACATAACCCACGCTCCTGGTTTACCACTGTGGAGGCGCAGTTCCACCTTCGGGGAATCTCAGCGGACGCAACGAGGTTCTACCATGTCGTTGCGAAGCTGGACAGCCTCACAGTGCAGCGGGTGGAGAGCCTGACCAACCACCCGCCCCAAGACAACAAGTATGGCGCACTGAAAGCCGCCCTCATTCGAGCCTTCACTCCCTCGCTGGGAGAGCGAGCAGATAAGCTCCTGGCGCTGACAGAAGGGGAAGCAGACAGGCCGGCAGATCTGATGGCGAAGATGATGAGCCTGAGAGGCGAGGATGACGACAGCTTTATCTTCGCCCACCTCTTCCTCAGAACGCTACCGCCAGCAGTGAGAGTCACCCTGGCCAGCTCACAGCTACTCAACAACCGTGACTACCACGAGCTGGGCCAGGAGGCGCAGCGGCTCGTCGACGCCCATAGACGGCACGCAGCCACGACGGCAGCAGCAGAGCTGAACGCACCCCCGCGAGACAAGGGGAGACCAGAGGCTGCAGAACTGGATCCACTGACGTCGGCAGCGGCAGAGGCCAGCAGAAGCGGAGCTGACAACACCCTCTGTTTCTACCATCGACGCTTCGCCGAGAGAGCGCGCAGATGCATCCCACCGTGCCGATACCAGCGCCAGGGAAACGCCAAGACCGACAGCCGGTAGCAGCTGCGACTCTCGGCACGAAGAACAAGCTGCTTTTCGTGACAGACGCAAATTCAGGGAAAGAATTCCTGGTGGACACAGGCTCCCAGCTAAGTTTTGTCAAGCCTGCCTACGCGGACATGCTGACGTCTGCCAGCGGACCCCTGGTGTTAGCGGCGAACGGCTCCACAATCAAAACCTATGGGGAGAAGACACTCCTCCTATCCCTCCACGGCCGCACCTTCGAGTGGACCTTCGTCGTAGCCGCAGTTAGCAACAACATGCTAGGTGCTGACTTTTTATGCTCAAACAGTTTGTTAGTTGATCTTGCTAATAGACGTATTGTAAATGCACTACATAATGAGCAGAGTGATTGCCAGTGTGAGTGGGCGTGTGTGTATAGGAAAGTGTGGGTGTGTGTTGAGTGGAGTCAGGTGTGTGTGGATGAGTGCATGCATGTATGAGTGTGTGTGTGTGTGTGTGTGTGTGTGTGTGTGTGTGAGTGAGCTGAGTAATGGACACAGACAATAATGGTATACAGCTGTCTTTCTACTCTATCTCCTGCACAGCTCGGGTGGCCCTGCCTTCTGCACATCCCAATGTCACAGCTGCGGGTGGTAAGTTTCATGCACTACTCAATCAGTTTCCAGCACTCACGGTCCCAACATTTTCAGCATCAGTTGCCAAACACGGGGTCGAGCATTTCATAACTACCTCTGGCCCCCCTGTTTTTGCAAAAGCTCGGCGCTTGGACCCAGCTAAACTGGCCATCGCGCGCGAGGAATTCACCAACTTGGAAAAACTGGGCATTGTTAGACGCTCGAACAGCTCTTGGTCGTCACCCCTGCACATGGTACCCAAGGCTGACGGCTCGTGGCGCCCTTGCGGTGATTTCCGCAGATTAAATAATGCTTCAGCACACGACCGCTACCCAATTCCGCACATCCAGGATTTTTCGGCACATTTGGCGGGGGCGCGCATCTTTTCCAAAATAGATTTGGTGCGCGGTTATCACCAAGTCCCAGTCCGTGCGCAAGACATACCCAAAATGGCAGTTATAACCCCTTTCGGGCTTTTCGAGTTTTTGCGCATGCCTTTCGGCCTCAAAGGCGCCGCGCAGACGTTCCAACGCATGATGGATGCAGTACTGCGCGGCCTCCCTTCCGTGTTCGCTTATTTGGATGATATTTTGGTAGCCAGTGCATCCGAAGTCGAACACGAACGCCACCTCACAGCCGTTTTTCAGAGGCTGACAGAACATGGGCTGATAATTAACCCAGCGAAATGCCAATTCGGGGTAGCGCAAATCGATTTTTTGGGGCACCGCGTGTCTCCAGAAGGCGCGGTCCCGCTGCCTGATAAAGTGCGCGCGATAACGGATTTCCCCCAACCGCAGACAGTTAAGGCACTGCAAGAATTTTTGGGGATGGTCAGTTTTTATAACCGCTTCCTCCCCAACGCAGCACAGCTCATGCACCCATTGTACGCGGCACTAAAGAAGCAAAAACCTGCAGCTAAGGTCGAGTGGTCCCCGGACCGGGAGCGCGCTTTCTCACAGGTCAAATCGGCCCTCGCGAACGCTGCGTTATTGGCACACCCGGTGCCAGCAGCTCGCATGGCGCTAACCACAGACGCTTCCGACGTGGCAGTGGGGGCGGTTGTCGAGCAACTGGTAGCAGGGAGCTGGCAACCACTTGCGTTTTTCAGCAAAACATTGCGCGATAACGAGCATAAATACAGCGCGTTTGATAGGGAGCTTTTAGCCCTGCATTTGGCCATCCGCCACTTCCAGTTCTGGTTGGAAGGGCGCCGTTTCACCGCGTTTGTAGACCACAAACCATTAACATTTGCAATGGCTAAGATTTCAGAGCCTTGGTCGGGCCGACAACAGAGACAGCTGGCCGCGATTTCGGAGTTTACCACCGACATTCAACACGTGGCGGGCAAACACAATGTAGTGGCAGATTGTCTCTCGCGCGCAGTTGCACTGCCAGGCCCCCAGGGGGCAGACTCGGTGGCTGTAGACTCGGGCCAGGCTTGCGGCGCGGAAGCGCTCACAGCCCCGGTCTGCGTTGGGTTAGATTATGCAGCCATGGCCGCCGAGCAGGTTAACGATGTGGACGTGCGCGCGCTCCAGTCTGGGCCAACAGGGCTAAGGCTGGAGCACAGGGTGCATCAAAGAGGTATGACCCCCCTAATCTGTGATATCTCCACGGGGCGCCCCCGCCCCGTGGTCCCAGCTGCGTGGCGTCGCCGCGTTTTTGACTTAATACATTCGCTGGCACATCCGGGCGTTCGCGCGTCGATCAAAATGGTGGGAGAGAAGTTTGTTTGGCCGGGGCTGCGTAAACAGGTCAAAGAATGGGCCGCAGCCTGCGCAGCGTGTCAAAGAGCAAAGGTACACAAGCACACGCGGGCCCCTCTAGAACCTTTTCACATCCCAGCCAAACGCTTCGACCACGTGCATGTCGACTTGGTGGGACCCCTCCCGCTGTCACAGGGATTCACACACCTTCTAACTATGGTGGACCACACTAAGCGTTGGCCAGAGGCGATTCCCCTGGCGTCAACCACAGCAGCAGACGTTGCGCGCGCTTTTTTAACGGCTTGGGTCGCGCCTTTTGGAGTCCCGTCAGACATAACGTCTGACAGAGGACCCCAATTTGTTTCCGAGCTCTGGTCATCCATGGCACTCAGCCGGGGGGTGAAAATTCATCGCACCACTGCGTATAACCCCCACGCCAACGGTTTGTGTGAACGCTTTCACCGGTCATTGAAAGCAGCCCTCAGAGCGGCTCTCATGGACACAAATTGGGTTGATAAGCTTCCATGGGTTTTATTAGGGTTGCGTTCAGCACCTAAGGAGGATTTGCAAGCCTCTCCGGCCGAGATGGTCTTCACCCAACCTCTCCGGTTACCGGGAGAATTCCTTCCTGAGAACCCCGCACCAGATCGCCCCCCCCCCCGCTCAGCTGCTGCAGAGCGACGCGGGATCAAACACCCTCCCCGGTCCAGTTCATCACAGTTTTCCACGCGTTTTTGTGCCTAAAGCCTTAAAGAATGCAGAATTCGTCTTTGTTAGACACGACGCACAGAGGTTAGGTTTAAGACCACCTTATGATGGACCGTTCAGAGTGTTAGAAACCGGGGAAAAGCATTTTTTGCTCAATTTGGGAGACAGGAGGGAATTAGTCTGCATTAACAGACTCAAACCCGCTTTTGTGTTAGCTGATGAACAGGTGCAAGTAGCCAGGGCCCCCCGTCGTGGCAGGCCACCGGGGAGACACTCTTCTAAGCTTTCACAATGATGTGCTAATGACTCTGATCCACAGATGCAAGAGACAGCCACAGGCAGAGCGAGACCTGCTCACAGCGGGTATGGCAGGAGGTTGAAGCCCAAGCAGTTGGATGTGTGATATATTGTGCCAATTTTTTTTTTTTTTCGTTCTGTGTGATATGTCATGATTCTATGCATCTGGGGTGTAAGTTGTCCTTATTTAGACGTTTGGGGGGGGTTATATGGCGCGCATTTAGGGTGCATATATGGTATGCATGTATGGTATGCATTTTCCCTCACATATATTTAGTAGGCATGACAGTGCATACTCTGGAGGCTTCACGTCTAAACGTCCAAGAGGACCTGACCCGGCAGAGACCTCGGGAGGTGTGAAGTGGTTTCTTGAGAGACGGGAAGTCAGAGAGAATGTCCCAGCAGGAGCCCCCGAGGCTGAGGAGTTGAGAGACAATGGAGATGCCAAGGAGCCTCGGAGGCTATATGTTAACCGAAGGACTGTGGGTTGGGGATGTGATTATTTGATGTTGGGGGTTTTGTGTCTCTGGAGAGTATAAGAGCTGTGAAGAATGATTGTTCTGCCTCTTTGCTGAGATACTTTGCTTGTTAGAGGATGTAGACTCACAATAAACCTTCCCTGAGAAATAAACTCAGTCTCGTTTGTGAAAGTCATCCTCTACAAGGTGAACATTTCATGTTCAGTAACACACAGAGCTTTTACTGAGTTTTTACATGATATCGGAGGCTACAAAAAAAGGGCCTCCATAACCAGCAGTCTCAACTCTGCATCCCCGCATGGACTACTCTCGGCAAAAGAGGACGAAGTGCCCCTGTAAATACACTCAACTTCACAACAGCGCTTCTTTTTGTAGGTTCAGACCTGAAACAAAGTGGGTCTGTCCGGGGTGGATGTCCTGGCTGTTGGCTGTGTGTGTGCGCGTGCGTGCGCCACCTGCAGTGAACTGTGATTTTGCAACCCACTGCATACTCTCTGGGGCAGTTGGAGCCGCAGAATCTCAGAGTGGCGTTCGTGGGACAGCAGAGAGGGGAGTCTGCAGCAGGCGAGCGCCCAAGGGCTTGTGCCATAATCTGTCCAGGAGGTCACCAATACCGCAGTTCCCCCCCTCCACACACACATTCCCCCCCCCCCATCAAAACTTAATGGTCTACTTTTTTCCACAAATTCTATCAAAAGGCTTCGAGGTCCAGACAGAGGACTTTTGGGGTCCAGATCCGGAACAAAGTCCACCAGTTGGTAACCCCTGGTATAGACTGTGTGGACATTATTGGCCGTGTTGACAATTACTGTTGTTCTGGTTGTGGTTCCTTGAAGTTTACTTTGTGGTCATTAGGTTGCTCTAACTTGATTAATCTTAAATTTCATAATAACTCAGGATGGGACAAAAGACCGATTCAGCGATGTATCGTGATACTTGGCACTATTGATGAAGCACCAACCCTTAAATGCATGCACCAATCTTTTATTAATTATATATACTCATGTGAATGGTGCTAATTCTTGCGCTTTAATCAACCAATTGCAATTTCAGTCCACTAGTTGGTGCAAAGTGAGCACTCAGTCAGGTGAAGACATAGTTTTGAGATTTGCAGCCAGGTGTAGAAGTTAGGAAGCAGTTAGTTAGATGCAGTTAGATGCAGCAAGAAGTTAACTGAAATGTCAGGCCTAGGGATGCAAGTTATCAATTAATTCATTAACTGATAATTGATTCACCTTATCGATCAATTAACGATTAATTGATAAGCTGCAATTTTCCCAAGAATCTTAATTTCCCTCAGTACAATACAGTCTATCTTTAACATAAAAAGTTGCTGTTTTTTTCATATACTGAATAAAACATGATCATATTCCGCAATGATTTATTGTACCATTTGCATTTTTTTTTTTTTTTTTTTTTTTACTACAGACAATGGCATTTTTTGTAGTTTAACAGATTTTGCACTGTATAGTGTGAACTATGTCCTGGTACAGCTCAGTAAATTACAAATGTCATGATTTTTTATTTATTTTAAAAACTATTACCAATATCATAAAAATTGATCTTTTTTAGTTACAGTGGGGCAAAAAAGTATTTAGTCAGTCACCAATTGTGCAAGTTCTCCCACTTAAAAGATGAGAGGTCTCCAATTTTCATCATAGGTATACCTCAACTATGAGAGACAAAATGAGGGGAAAAAAATCCAGAAAATCACAATGAAGGATTTTTCATGAATTAATTGGTAAATTCCTCGGTAAAATAAGTAGTTGGTCAATAACAAAAGTTCATCTCAATACTTTGTTATATACCCTTTGTTGGCAATGACAGAGGTCAAACGTTTTCTGTAAGTCTTCACAAGGTTTTCACACACTGTTGCTGGTATTTTGGCCCATTCCTCCATGCAGATCTCCTCTAGAGCAGTGATGTTTTGGGGCTGTCGCTGGGCAACACAGACTTTCAGCTCCCTCCAAAGACTTTCTATGGGGTTGAGATCTGGAGACTGGCTAGGCCACTCCAGGACCTTGAAATGCTTCTTACGAAGCCACTCCTTCATTGCCCGGGCGGTGTGTTTGGGATCATTGTCATGCTGAAAGACCCAGCCACGTTTCATCTTCAATGCCCTTGCTGATGGAAGGAGGTTTTAACTCAAAATCTCACGATACATGGCCCCATTCATTCTTTCCTTTACACGGATCAGTCGTCCTGGTCCCTTTGCAGAAAAACAGCCCCAAAGCATGATGCTTCCACCCCCATGCTTCACAGTAGGTATGGTGTTCTTTCTCCTCCAAACACGACAAGTTGAGTTTTTACCAAAAAGTTCTATTTTGGTTTCATCTGACCATATGACATTCTCCCAATCCTCTTCTGGATCATCCAAATGCTCTCTAGCAAACTTCAGACGGGCCTGGACATGTACTGGCTTAAGCAGGGGGACACATCTGGCACTGCAGGATTTGAGTCCCTGGCGGCATAGTGTGTTACTGATGGTAGCCTTTGTTACTTTGGTCCCAGCTCTCTGCAGGTTATTCACTAGGTCCCCCCGTGTGGTTCTGGGATTTTTGCTTACCGTTCTCGTGATCATTTTGACCCTACAGGGTGAGATCTTGCGTGGAGCCCCAGATCGAGGGAGATTATCAGTGGTCTTGTATGTCTTCCATTTTCTAATAATTGCTCCCACAGTTGATTTCTTCACACCAAGCTACTTACCTATTGCAGATTTGGTCTTCCCAGCCTGGTGCAGGTCTACAATTTTGTTTCTGGTGCCCTTTGACAGCTCCTTGGTCTTGGCCATAGTGGAGTTTGGAGTCTGACTGTTTGAGGTTGTGGACAGGTGTCTTTTATACTGATAATGAGTTCAAACAGGTGCCATTAATACAGGTAACGAGTGGAGGACAGAGGAGCCTCTTAAAGAAGAAGTTACAGGTCTGTGAGAACCAGAAATCTTGCTCGTTTGTAGGTGACCAAATACTTATTTTACTGAGGAACTTACCAATTAATTCATTAAAAATCCTTCAATGTGATTTTCTGGATTTTTTTTTCTCATTTTGTCTCATAGTTGAGGTATACCTATGATGAAAATTGGAGACCTCTCTCATCTTTTAAGTGGTAGAACTTGCACAATTGGTGGCTGACTAAATACTTTTTTGCCCCACTGTATATAAAAAAAAAAACCTTTTACGTTCTAATTTACTGAGATGCACTGGTAGACTGTTTTAAATGGTAAATGGTGTTCACTTATATAGCACTTTTCTTCTCATCTAGGATGACCAAAGCACTTTACAGATCCTGCAATCCACCCATTCACACACACATTCACACACTGATGGCGGCAGGGCTTTTAACTAGAAAATAAATTGTGAGCTGCTTCATCTGTTGCATATTAAACATTATCACAGTACCCAGGCAAACCCAGAACAATCTGGGCTCCCTCTGTTGTCTGTTACCTCAGTGGTGACTTGAGTCCGGTCTGCTGGCAGCGGGGATAGGTTTTTGTGCTCGTGTAGTCTTTTTCCTCGCTGCAGTCTGTTTGTTTGTCCATTTGTTGATTCAAAGTAGACGGGTGGACATTGGAATGTGCCACTGAGAGCGATTTTTTTTTTTTTTCCCGCCCTGCACAGTGCATGCACTCTGGGGGCTTAGCGTCATCTTCTTCTTTTTCGGTTGAAATGCTGCAGTGGGTGACCGCGTGCGCCCCCGCCTGGACGGCGACACCACTACATTTCATAGAATAAGCTCCCATTGAAAAGGACTGCTGAGTTATCATTTAATTGACAACTAATTTAATTCAGTCGACTAAATTCTTATCGACAATTAATCAAAAGCCAATTAATCATCAACATCCCTAGTCAAGCCTTTTTTGGATTTCACAGCAAAGATGGAATGAAAGACCTCCACAAAAAAACAAAACAAAAAAAAAAACACTCTGCTAAGACTAAAACATTACAGCAGAAGTGGTGCTGACCCCAGTGCACAGTCAATGAGGGACACCTCCCCATCAAACAAAGCCACCTCCAAACTCAGAGCGAGCCAAGTAAACAACACAGTCCACCGTGCTCCCTGTGTGCAGAGATGCGTCTCCATGGAAAATGAAGCCCCGTGGAATACGAGAATGTGGGCAGCTGAAAGGATTACAGCCCACCATCCTAGGAAGGCCTGACAGCCTACAGCCATAGAAACAAAAGTGGCTTTGGTGAATTGAAAAGAGTGAAAACGTATATGAAACAAGTATTGACAGTTGTACTTTGGGGACAAAATTTGATGTAGAAATAGGAGGGGGATATATGGTATCTGACTTCCTCGCAATTCCCACCCCTAAGTGTTATATGATGTAACAATCTCAGCCCCCAGGGAGTATGTTATCCAATGCTAGCTGGCTGAGCAGTGTTAAAAACATGCTAATCATTTTTGCTGTTGTTACTAGGAACAAAATCCTTCCAGTTAGTAGTCTTGGCCTGCTTCTGTCGAGCATCCCTATCCACTGCACATTCAGGTAATGTGTGTAAACTGAGCAGTCTGTGACAGAGACACGCTTGACACAGTAAAGGCTTGTGTATTTCACCTTTGTGTTTTGTTTTTTCCCTAAACTTAAAGTGTTGGAGCATCCAAGAACTGCACAGGTTCTTCCAACTTTCCTTAGCCCTTTTTGTCAAAGTTGACATTAAATAAAAGGAAAATACAAAAGAAATTGTAGTGGTCTAAGGACAAGTTGTGGTCAAACAGGTGATGCAGCTTGCTTTACTTTTGGTATTTCACCGGATTGGTCTACATATAAACATGCATCTAGCCTGGGTTTACAAAAGCATACTCATTGTTGGAACCTCTGCCCTTGACCACAGCCTGGATGCAGACCCATCTGAAGGAGAGTTTGTTGAGCATGCAGACAACTGCCAAGGAGGCGTAGCGACAAACCAATGGACAGATGATGGACACAGTGCCATGCCATTAGCCAATTTTGCCTTTGTCAGGATGAGCTAACCATTTATTGAGTTGAACAAGAGCTGATAGAGTTATACACACAACACAGAGTGTAATAAATATATAATATACTATAAATTTGCCCTGTGGACCCCTCTGCATGTTTTGTTTTGTTTTTTGGGGGGGTACAAGCTGACAGCACAAAAATTATGTATTAGTTTTTATGAAACTACGAAGAATAAATGCGAACAAAAAAACAATAAGGAAAATAATACCAAAAGCCAGTTTAGAAAGCTTGGGATCAGTCCGCCAAGGTCTCCGCCTTTGACCGCCACCTAATCCACATAGCACCGGACCCCCATGATCCCTCCTGCAGGTGGTGAACCCACTGGAAGCACTGGAGCAGCATCTGCAGTGATGCGGACGTTGTACCGGTCTGTTGTGGTGAAGAGGGAGCTGACTTCTAAGGCAAAGCTGTCGATTTACCAGTCAATCTACGTTCCTACTCTCACCTATGGTCACGAGCTTTGGGTAATGACCGAAAGAACGAGATCGCAGATACAAGCGGCTGAAATGAGCTTTCTCCGTAGGATTGCTGGACTCACCCTCAGAGATAGGGTGAGGAGCTCAGTCATCCGGGAGAGGCTCAGAGTAGAACCGCTGCTCCTCCACATTGAAAGGAGTCAGTTGAGGTGGTATGGGCATCTGATTAGGATGCCTCCTGGACGCCTCCCACTTGAGGTGTTTCAGGCACGTCCCACTGGGAGGAGACCCTGGGGCAGACCCAGGACTCAGTGGAGAGACTATGTCTCCCAGCTGGTCTGGGAACGCCTTGGTATCCCCTCTGAAGAGCTGGAGCAGGTGGCTGGGGAGAGGGAAGTCTGGGCTTCTCTGCTTGAACTGCTGCCTCCGCGACCCGGACCTCCGGAAAAGCGGTAGAAGATGGATGGATGGATGGAAAATAATAGCAGCAGCTACTGGCTAAACTTTCACTGAACACCAAAAGCCAAGAAGTCAATAAGTACAACAATATAAATGGTGTTTGGCTTTGTGGCAAAATAATTTATCATCATTATCCTCAAAGTTTTGACCGTCCTTTAACACTTCCCCCTACAGCAGCTTAACTGAAAACTATGGAAATGATTTGTAGACGGAAAAATATCCTCCTCTAGGTGTGATTCTTCAGGCATTGGATAATTTGTTGGGCTACAGAGAAAAATAAAATATGGGCAACAAGATCTTTGACACCAATAAAAAGACAGCCTACTGGCAGTGAATTTGCTGCTGAACTAATCTGTTGTTTGCGGTTTTCCTAAATCATCAGAAAAATTTGGAACTTAAAGAGAAGCCCATCGGGGGTTTTCACTGTTCTGTTCCATTCCAAAATCTCTGGCTCCACGTCTCCATGATGCTCAAGCTGCGGCTCCCTGGGCACTGACAGACATCGAGATCTCCCTGGAAGAGGGAGCCCAGCAGCACTGCCACACAGTCTCTCATATCCCCAGAAGGAGTCATTATCCACAGCTTTGCTGCGACCAGAGATACCGAGCAGAGGACTGGACAAAGGCCACGACAGATGGCTGCTTCTCTGCCTTCTGTTGGCATTGAGCTGCTTAAATCTTGGACGCACGACATACAGGCGCCAAATAAAAAGGCAGTTTGAAGATTTTCATGTTGTGTGAGCAGGTCCATGTCACACAGGATGTTTACTCTGCAGAAGAATAACTGTGAATCTCTGTTTATCTGTCCCGTTCCAATACAAAAAACAAGCCAGACAAGCAAATGTTCATTTATGAGCACAAAATACAGTGAGGGCAATAAGTCAACATTTTTTTAGTACATATTTCACAATAAATTTTCACCAGATTTTGGTATCAACTCAAAAAACCCAGACATAAATATAAAGTTATGTGTGATCAAGTGGAATGAAGCAGGGAAAAAAAAGTATCAAACAAACATATTAGAAACAGCAGTACACCAAGGTAATAAGGCAAGGAATCGATGGAAATCCACCAGATGTGATCCTGTTTGGAAGAAAACATGTCTGAAAAAATAAAGCGGCTTGACTGAAACAAAAACGCTGTTTCCGTTCACATAGTATGCAATGACTGACTCTTTATTTCATCTGAAGATGCCAAGAAAAAGCAAGCAAAGTTTAAATGCATGTGTGAAAATGACAACAGGTCTATTTTTTTATTATATTATGCTCATTTACTACCAAATCATCGCAGTGATATATTCATTGCTTGAACTATAAGGGAGAAGAAGGAAGGAAGAGTGAAAGGCTCAATTAAATGTGCTGTTGATTTAAGATCAAATTGCCCAGCCCTAATCAGCCAGGTAGGTACTTCCTGAGTGGAGATAAAAAGGTT
Organism: Pholidichthys leucotaenia; assembly: GCA_020510985.1. NCBI lineage: Eukaryota > Metazoa > Chordata > Actinopteri > Cichliformes > Pholidichthyidae > Pholidichthys > Pholidichthys leucotaenia. Next base: position 326,450,421 of record CM035844.1, on the reverse strand, counting down.
TTGTTACCAAGGTGTCAATACAAGAAACATTTCAAGATGAGTAAAAGCCAAGAGTTCTTTCAAGACCTTCACAAGCCAACTGTTGCAAAACACATTGATGGAGTTGGTTACAGATGTACATCAAAACTTCTGAATCTTCCAGTGAGCACAGTTGGAGCCATTATCCACAAATGGAAGGAACATCACAACCATCAACCAGCCACACACAGGAGCTCATCACATGATATCTGACCAGGAAGTCAGAATGACAGAAGAGTAATCAAAGGGCTAAGGACAACTCGGAAACAGCTTCAGAAATACCTGGAGGCAGCAGGTACAATTGTGACAGAGAAACAATAGGCGATGCATTTCAACCATCATGGGTTCCATACAGGCCCTCCTCACATGAGTGCAATATTTATTAAAAAAAAAAAAAAAAAAAAAAAAAAGGGCAGGTTGAAACTTGTTTTAAGTTTGCTAATCAGCATTTGGACAATCTCCAGCAGGACAATGATGCCAAATACAGAAAGATGGAAACTCTCCATTAGCTTGCAACAAATAAAGTCAAGTTGGTAGAAAGGCCCAGTTGATCACTTGACTTAAGTCCAATTGAAAATTTGTAGCGGAAAGAACTAAAGCTCAGAATTGACAAGTGGGTCCCTGGACTCCCTATGGGAGATGAGTTTCCTCATACAGGAAAAGACCTGAAGCTGTCATTATAAACAAAAGTTTATAATCTTTCACAGTAACTATAAAATAAACTTCAGTTACCGTGTTCAATACATTTTTCCTGTTTCATTCCACTTGATTACACATAACATTATTCATGAACTTAAATATCTTGATTTCTTGAGTTAATATCAATGTCTGGTGAAAACTATGTTAGTAGCCTCAATGGAAATACAGTGTCTGTCTGTCCGTCCGTCTGTCCATCCATCCATCTTCTATTGCTTAGTCCTTTTTGGGTCCGGGGGAAGGGGCTGGGCCCTATCCCAGCATCTTTGGGCGAGAGGCAGGGTACATCCTGGACAGATCACCAGTCCATTGCAGGGCCAACACAGAGACAGACAACCATTCACTCTCACAGTCATACCTAAGGACAATTTAGAATCCCCAATTGATGCCAATTAACCAAACCTACATGTCTTTGGCCTGTGGGAGGAAACCGGAGTACCCAGAGTAAACCCACGCAGACATGGGAAGAACATGCAAACTTCACACACAAGGGTCATCGATGGTCTGGGGGTGGGATCGAACCCACGATGGTCAGGGGTAGAATCAATCCCGTGGCCTTCTTGCTGTGCTGCCACAGTGCTAACCACTGCTCCACCGTGTTGCCCACAGTATATATAGTGGAGAAAAAAATGCTGACATGTTCAACAATTCTTTCCTCCATTATATATATACAGTATATCTAAACTTGTTCTCAGATACAGAACGGGGAAGTGCTGCCTCCCTCCATGAACTGTTAAATCTTGCACTTGATATATAATGTACGAGATTAGATGATCAGAAAATTAATAAACTGTAGCTTAAAAACTGTGACTAGGAAAGCGATACGGATCAATCCTGTTTCCATGTTGAGGATAATTAATTAGAAGCGATTAAGGAAGTTAAACGCTGCCGTGCCGCATGTGTAATTCTATACACACACCATGTCGCCATCACTCTTGCTCTGGAAAAACTGTGAACGGGCATTGGCCGTCTGATGTTGCAGGAATTTAACAAAATCATACAAACAATGACATTCAGTCTAAAGTTGTATCATTTTGACCACTGTTAATCTTTATTACAGTAAAAATGTTACAATAAAGTTTCAGGATAGTTTAGAAGTATTCCAATGTGTAGCGGGTGTCAAATTTTGTAAGAAAGAAGCTAAATGCAACTGTTGAACACTCCAGTGTGTTCTGAATTGAGTAAAGGTGGAGGATTCTTGATGATTTTATGTGTGCAGAAGCCTCCGTTACATGTCATTACCCTTACATTTCGTTAACAGCAGGTGCCTGGTCACAGTCACACCGGTCTGGACAAGTGGCGTGGTAATGGCAACCTCGACAGTTTTTATTCAAAACCATTTTCATACAGCACCAACCTTTCTTAGATTACTTTGAGCAACGAGACTGTGATGCAGAGACTGAAAGCAGGTGAAGTTTCTTTTGTCCTTGCTCGCTTGTTCTTTGTGTTTTACAGTCCTCAGATCACTTGGTGCTTTGTAGTTAGCCAAGCAATTTAAGGTGCAGATGAGACAGGTCGTAACCTTGTGAGCTGAAGTGTAATTGCAATGGCACACATTCAAAGGTGTGCCATGTTTAAAGTCTGAGAAAGAAATTCAAGTCGACTCTGACTAGGATGCCCACTGAAGTATTTAAATGTTTCTTGTTTGATTTGTTTAATGCACATCCTTATTGTGAATTCCAGATGACTGCTGTGCTTCTCCACAGTTGTGTATAGAGTATACACTTGACAAATACTGATATAGCATATACACCAGGGGTGTCCAGTAGGGGTGGGGGAAAGAAAAAAAAAAAGATCGTTTCAGTGATGGATCGCAATACTTGGCACTAGCAACAATGCACTGATCCATAAACGCACAGATTGATCTTTTATTTTTTAAAAATGCACACTCATACTTTTGAGTTCTCAGTTAATCGATGGTGTTTTCAGTCCACTAGATGACGCCAAGAAAACACCCAGTCAAGTGAAGTCATAGCTTGTTTTGCTAGATTTGTAGCCAGCTTTGAAAGTTAGGAAGCAGTTAGCTCAAAGTTAGCTAAAATGTTGGGCCTTTTATTTTGGATTTTATAACAAAGATGGAAGGAAAGATCTTGACATGACACACAACCCGCAAGAAGCGCTGCACGAAAAAGAAGAAAAAACACTCAGAACAACATGGCGGGACACACGTGTGTCAGAGCAGCATTAGCAACACCTAAGCTAAAAACAGACCAGCATGGAGCTTTTACCCCAATCGCCAAGTAAGTAAAGTTTATTCATGAAGTGATTTTCGGAGACATACAGTCACAAAGCGCTGTACAATAAAATGAAATAAAAGGAAATTGATAGATAAAAATAATTTTAAAAATACAAAAACAAGTTAAAACACAAGATTAAAATAGTTTTAAAATATCAGACTTGCCATTAAAAAGCAGTTGAAACTCAACATCTGTGTGGAGTTTGCATGTTCTCCCCGTGTCTGTGTGGGTTTACTCCGGGATTTCTCCGGTTTCCTCCCACATGCCAAAAACATGCAAGTTAGGTTAATTGGCATTGAACTGGGGATTCTAAATTGTCCTTAGGTATGACTGTGAGAGTGAATGGTTGCTTGTCTCTCTGTGTTGGCCCTGCGATGGACTGGCGATCTGTCCAGGGTGTACCCTGCCTCTCGCCCAAAAGATACTGGGATAGGCTCCAGCACCCCCGCGACCCGAAAAGGATAAAGCGGAAGAAGATGGATGGATGGATGGATGGAAATCCTTGTTAAACAAAAAAGTTTTCAGCTGCTTTTAAAAAGAGTCCAGATAAACTGAAGTGAGAATCAATTCCAAACACCGTCCACCACCCTCCATGTGTGCAGAGATGCGTCTCCTTGGAAAATGAAGCCCCGAGAATACTTTATTATATGAAAGAGATGCCAACAGTTTTACTTTAGGACATGATTTGAGGTTGAGTAAGTTGAAAAAATTGGAAATATATGTGATTGTGATACTTGATATCGCAATATCGCAATTATCACTGAATCGTGACAGGATCGTATCATGACCCAAGTATCGCGATCCAAATCGAAAGGACCCTCATGATTCCCACGCCTAGTGTCCAGCTGCTTAATAAAGCACTACATAACATTCCTGTTTCTGGTAGAACACTGAAAAGACTACAACCGGAATGTTTTACGAACTGAGTTGCAAATGCCAATCACAGGGTGTTTTGTTAGCTGGTGGCTAAAGTTATGCCCGATGATTGATTAATGGAACTCAGGCTGTAAAACATGCCCAATGTAGTCTTTTCAATATTAATACCAGGAACAAGAAAATTAAGCCTGGGAGAATAATTATTTTCTCTATTCATTGTACCACATGCAGTATAAAAGTGAACTCAATAGTTCCTTTGACCTTGATACAGTGCATCCAGAAAGTATTCACAACGCTTTACTTTTTCCACATTTTATGTTACAGCCTTATTCCAAAATGGATTAAATTCCATTTTTTCCTCAAAATTCTACACACAATACCCCTTTAATGACAATGTGAAAAAAGTTTTTGTTTTTTTTAATTTTTGAAAATTTATTAAAAATAAAAAACTAAGAAATCACATGTACATATACTACTCAAAAATTTAGGGATATCCGACTTTGGGGTGAAATTTCAGGATGCACCTAAAATGCACTATAACCTTTACAGGTGAACGTAATTTCACCTTCTCTAACCTTTTGAATGCACATGTGCAACTATTCAATGTTTCAGTACTTTTCGCAAACATGCTGTTCTCTAACAAGGTACTTAACGGCAAAATTCACAACAGGTGTTTGATCCATGAATCAACCAATAAATTTTGCGGTTCAATTAGAATTGGTATGTAAGCAGTCCTCTTCATCATGATGTTCACATTTTGACATCATGAGACCAAGACAAGACCTAACAATTGATCAATAGTACCTCGCCATTGCGAGGCTTCAAACAGGATGTTCTCAGAGGGACGTGGCCACTGAGTTTAGAGCAGGGGTGGGCAGTAAGGGCCATTCCACTGCAGGTTTTCTGTTCCACCCAGTCTCTTCAGCAGGTGTTTGCTCTGATCAGCTTCAAGGATTGCTAATCACTGAAAACACCTGCTGAAGAGACTGGGTGGAACAGAAAACCTGCAGTAGAATGGCCCTCCATGGCATATGATTGCCCACCCCTGGTTTAGTGTGTCATCAGCAGGTTGCAACAGAGATGCAGAGAGACTGGAAGAGTCACAGAAAGGCATAGAAGTGGGCGTCCTTTGGCCACATCCCACGCTGATGACCACTTCATTGTGAACAGTGCCCTGCAGAACCAGATGATGAATACCATTAAACTCCAGGCACATTTATGATAAGACTTTATTAGTCCCACAATGGGGAAATTCCAGGATTGCAGCAGCACAGGGATAGCAGCACTCAGAGCAATAATTAATAAGATAAGATAACAGGAAGGTGAGAGGCACCCAAGTGTCCCGTGAGACCATTCGAAACCCTTAACATCAGCGTGGTCTGCGTGCGAGATGACCTGCAAGGGTACCTGACCACACCACCAGGCACAGGCATCATCATTTGCATGGGCCTGGGAGCATTTACGCTTGACAAGGGATCAGTGAGCCTCAGTACTGTTCTCTGATGAAAGTTGATTCACGCTGAGCAGAAATGATGTCCGCCAACAATGTTGGAGATGTCAAGGAGAGCGCTATGCATCAGCCACTGTTGTCACCATGTTACAGTCTGAGCAGGTGTGTCTAGTCAATACAGAACTGCCCTACACCTTGTGAATGGTACAGTGACAAGCCAATACTACCTGAATAACATCATTAATCCAGTCATTTTGCCCCTGCATGAACAACACAGGCACAATTTCATCTTCATGGACGACAATGCCCCAGCTCATTGAGGTTGCATCATTAGGGAATGGCTGCTGGAGACTGGGGTACTGCCAATGGAGTGGCCTGCACTTTCTACAGAGCTGGATCCCATAGTAAACCTATGAGATGAGCTGAGTCGCCGTGTAGAGGCTTGTAACCATGCACCCCACAACCTCAATGACCTGAGGGCCGTCCTTCAATAAAAGTGGAATGCCATGCCTCAGCAGACGATAAGTCAACTTGTTAACAGCATGAGACGTCGCTGTCAAGCTGTCACTGATGCTCAAGGGTTCAATGACAAGTTATTGAGACACTGACATTTTTTGTTGTGGTATACCACCACTGTTGTTGGCTTTTGTTTCAATAAATTGTATGAGATGAGGAAATCACAATTGCATGCTTCAACTTAAATGTCCTACTTTCACGATATAATATCTCTGTAGCCTGAACTTTTTACATCTTCCATAAATTTCACCTAAAAGCCAAATATCCCCAACTTTTTGTGAGTAGTGTAAGTATTCACAGCCTTTGCCATAAAGCTCAAAATTGAGCTCAGGTGCATCCTGTTTCCACTAATCATCCTTGAGATGTTTCTGCAGCTTAACTGGAGTCCACCTGTGGTAAATTCAGTTGATTGCACTTGATTTGGAAAGGCACACACCTGTCTATATGAGGTCCCACAGCTGACAGTGCATGTCAGAGCACAAACCAAGCATGAAGTCAAAGGAATTGTCTGTGGACCTCAGACAGGATTGTCTTGAGGCACAAATACGGGGAAGGGTACAGAAAAATTTCTGCTGCTTTGAAGGTCCCAATGAGTACAGTGGTCTCCATCATCCGTAAATGTAAGAAGTTCGGAACCACCAGGACTCTTCCTAGAGCTGGCTGGCCATCTAAACTGAGCAATCGGGACAGAACGGCCTTAGAATAGAAATAGAATAGGCTTTATTGTCATAGTACAGTGCAATGAAATTGTTGGTGCTCCACCAGGCTACTAACTAACTAACTAACTAACCTGCACTTATATAGCGCTTTTCTAGTCACAAAGACCATTCAAAGCGCTTTCACTAGTACTAACCCTCTATTCTAAGGGCCTATAGGAAACATATCTAGGGACAATTTAGAACAACCAATTAACCTAACATGCATGTCTTTGGATTGTGGGAGGAAACCGGAGCCCCCGGAGTAAACCCACACAGCACAGGGAGAACATGCAAAGTCCATACAGAAAGGTTCCAACCCCTGCGCAATAAACTAAGGGAGAAGGATTACACAAAACACGATTACAAAGCACATGATTAAACACACGACTGAAATAAAAATAAATGAAAATTTTAAAAAAATGGCCCAGGATTATGGAAATATACACAGGTATGGTAGTGGCTACGTGGGTAGAACTAAGCACATAAGAGAGCAGAGTGCAGACACACAATTGAACACACAATTGAGTAAAATGGCCTAAGGATTATAAAAAATATACACAGCAGTGGTTTCACGGATGGGTCAGTATACACGAAAGTGAGGAGTGCCAAGGCAGGTGAGTTACTGTGATAATTAAAAGGTGTTCAGTTCTGAACATGTGAGCATTTGGAGGGAGAGGGGTGGGGCCTCTGACTGTTTGCAGTTCGGATGGCCCAGGGGAATAACCTGTTTGACAGTCTGGAGGTGTGAAACCTGATCGATCTGAACCATCGTCCACAGGGAAGCAGGTCCAACAAGTGGTGGGAGGGATGTGAGGGGTCTCCTGTGATGGCCTTGATCCTTCTGAGACAGCAGCATCTGGAGAGGTCTTCCGGGGAGGGCAGAGGGTCGCCGATAATTTTTTGGGCAGTGTTGATGACCCTCTGCACAGCCTTCCTGTTCTCAGCCGTGGAGCCGGCGTACCACACACCCTTAGTACACAGTCTGGGAGGTGACCGAGAACCCGATGGTCACTCTGTCAGCGCTCGAGCATTCTTCTGTGGAGAGAGGAGAACCTTCCAGAAGGACAACCTCTGTCAGAGCTCGAGCATTCTTCTGTGGAGAGAGGAGAACCTTCCAGAAGGACAACCATCTCTGCAGCAATCCACCAATCAGGCCTTTATGGTACAGTAGCCAGACAGAAGCCACTCCTTAGTAAAAAGCAGATGGCAGCCCACCTGGGGTTTATCAAAAGGCGCCTGAAGGACTCTTAGACCATGAGAAACAAAATTCTCTGGTCTGATGAAACAAAGATTGAACTCTTTGGGATGAATACCAGGCATCAAGTTTGGAGGAAATCAGGCACCGCTCATCACCACACCAATACCATCCCTACAGTAAAGCATGGTGGTGGCAGCATCATGCTGTGGGGATGTTTTTTCAGCGGTAGGAACTAGGAGACTAGTCAGGATAGAAGGAAAGATGAATGCAGCAATGTACAGAGACGATATGGATGAAAACCTGCTCTAGAGCACTCTTGACCTCAGACTAGGGCGATGGTTCATCTTTCAGCAGGACAACAACCCTACGCATACAACGAAGATATCAAAGGAGTGGCTTCAGGATAGCTCTGTGAATGTCCTTCAGTGGCCCAGAGAGAGCCCAGACTTAATACAATTGAACATCTGTGGAGAGATCTGAAAATGGCTGTGCACCAACGCTTCCCATCCAAACTGATGGAGCTTGAGAGGTGCTGCAAAGAGGAATGGGCGAAACTGCCCAAAAATAGGTGTGCCAAGCTTGTGGCATCATATTCAAAAAGACTTGAGGCTGTAATTGCTGTAAAAGGTGCATCAACAAAGTACTGAGCAAAGGCTGTGAATATGTATGTACAGTACATGTGATTTCTTAATTTCCATCCATCTTCTTCCGCTTAATCCTTTTCGGGTCGCGGGGAGGCTGGAGCCTATCCCAGCATCTTTGGGCGAGGCAGAGCACACACCCTGGACACATCGCCAGTCCATTGCAGGGCCAACATAGAGAGACAGACAACCATTCACTCTCACAGTCATACCTAAGGACAATTTAGAATCCCCAGTTTGATGCCAATTAATCTAAATTGCATGTTTTTGGCATGTGGGAGGAAACCGGAGAAATCCCGAAGTAAACCCACACAGACATGGGGAGAACATGCAAACTCCACACAGATCACTGTTGGTCGGGGGCTGGGATCGAACCCAGGATCCCCCGGCCAAGGGTGAGTTGCTGTGCTGCCGCAGTGCTAACCACTCCACCACCGTGCCGCCCTTCTTAATTTTTTTATTCTTAATAAATTTGCAAAAATGTAAAACTTTTTTACATCATCATTATGGGGTATTGTGTGTAGAATTTTGAGGAAAAAATGAATTTAATCCATTCCGAAATAAGGCCGTAACACAACAAAATGTGGAAAAAGTGAAGCGCTGTGAATACTTCCCAGATACACTGTATGTCCATGTTTGTTCACATCATCCAAATTTCAGCTAGTCCTGACACTTTTCTTCCTCTCCTGTCAGTCAGCAGCCTCTTTGTGGGAGATGGGCCCATGGGAGAACAGTGAGGAAGGCAAGGAAAAAGTGAAGCAGCCAGCTGAACGGTCCTCTTCAAATGTAACATTTATCCTGACATAACTCCGATGCCAGGTAACAGATTTATCCAAAGACTAGAGAGGGCATGGCTAACATTTTCATGGTAAACAGAGGTGTCACATTCTGTAGGTAATTATAATGGTTTACAGCACCTTCAGCATTGTAATAACACTGTAAATTGTAATAACATTGTAACAACATTGTAATAACATGATAAGCAATTTGGTTATGTCACAATGAAAAAAATGACAATACAGCTAACCTGTCAATGCATTAAAAAAAAAAAGCCTTCCAAATCAAGTTTTTCCAACATGTCAAACATGCAGAGCTGTCTAAAGCGGTCAGTCTGGTATTTGCATTTGACCAACAATGCAAATATAAACGTAACAGTGCCACATGACGCACGCTCACAGACCATTCAACACAGCTGAAAAGCTGAAAAACACCACTTTTCATTTATCCTGATAATTTCTGTGAAAATTTAAAGTGATACGAGCCCACTCAGGCTATGGTGGAAGCAACATTCTGGTCAGAGGTTGACATACCATCAAAATGATTTTGGAAACATTATTTTAAGGGGAAAATCTCACAGTGGTGCTTTAATTTTGAGCTACCACTGCAGAAACACAGACACACTTATTACAATATTTTGCCACCCAATCCAAATAGAAAATAAATATCAAATAGTCTCCTTTATTGACATGAAGCCAGAAACATGGGAGCAATAGAGTAAAACCAAACCTGAACCTTACAGCAGAAGTGTAACAGAGAGTTTATGTTAACTTGCTGGATGCAACACAGCTAGAGAGATTACACCGTGTCGTTTAGGGTGGGGCTGAATTTTAAGAGGACACATAGCGTGATGGGCATTTAACTTGTTGCCGTGATCACAGGCTCAGCTGGCTCTGCTCCAAACCTATCAGAGCAAACCCTTGATTTGGATAAGCTCCTTAATATCCCATCCCAGGGAGAGGATGCGGGGGGAGGGTGGTACTGTACGATGGCCATTGAGTGCTGCAGCCAGCATTAAAACGAAAAATAAATAAATAACAAAAAGCATCTTGTGGTGCTGTTCAAATAAGATGTCATCATTCCACAGTCCTTGAATCTAATGCAAAACAGCAAGCTGACCTTCAGGCCTACAGTGGAGATAGAAACTACCTGCGCCTCTGTAGCCTGTAGCCTCCTTGAGTGAGGCCATAAATTCCTCCAGTGTCACCCGTCTGTAATGCAAAACTGTCACTCCTCTAACAGAAGGCCAAAAGAGATGAGGCATTAATTCCTCCACCTGAAAAATGAATAGGTGTTTTCACCAAAATAAATACAAGACATACTTTCATCATCTACAGCTACTGGCATTAGTACCTCTTTATTTATCATGATTTTATTGAGGGTATAAGACAAGACTCTCTAGCATAGGAAGAGATATAGGAAATTCAGTGTTTTCCCGACCATTATATTGGGGAAGTGGGGAAACCCCCCTAGAGTATCAAGTTAATTTTATTTTTCTATATAGCGCCAGATCACAACAGGTCATTTTCAGATGCATTCACCATAGAACAAGTCTTTACTTTGTCCTTTTATTAAACAAACTAAATATCCTTATGCTATTTTCTTATTTACACAACAGCAGCTCATTTGAGTCTTCTCTGTGCTATGGTATCATGCAGCAGGGCGGAACTCCGCTGCGTATAATGTATGCTCAACACACTCGGGCTGCAAGGATCGACGTCATTGGCAACATCGATCATAAAAATTTGTCGACGCAGATTTTTATTGTCAACGAATCATTTAATTTTAAAGTTAATATGCATGCCACGGAAATGTTCAGTTTAACTGTTCCAGCAAAGAAGACGAGCGCATCATGGCAACGCAGAAGAGAGAAAATCAGGGAGAAGTAGGCCTGAGAATGATCCCCAATTTCCAGAATTGATTCGATTCCGATTCTTGAGATTCTGAATCAATTCCGATTCGATTCGATCCGATCCGATCTGGTCCCGATTCGATCTGGGAAATTACCATTTATTAGCCATTTTACTTGCCAGGAAACAAAAATCTTCGAGACCTAATGCTGCATATTGTACCAAGAATACTCTGTTAATACATAAATTATCACATATAGAACTGACCCAAAATCAGTTACAATAATGCACTTTTTATTATTTAACTTATGATTTCATAAAGTGCTCACAGGTGCTTTCTTTAGTGCAATGGGTGTGTAGTGTCAAGTTAACAACCCAGAGTAAGTAAACAAATTCAATGAATGAAGCATGTATACATAATCTCACTGCATTTCAGTCCTCCAGGATTTTGTCGGCTGATTTTGTAATTGTTGTGGCCCAAAAAAGCCTGAATTTGTGGGAGCTTTTCCAAAAAGTTGGGACACTTTTAGAGGTTTTTTGCACTCAAAGTTGTGTGAGGTACAGATTTTAAAGTAGCTGCTTTTTCCATAGTTTACAGTGATGCTGTTCTATGTAACACCACAAGAAAAGCACAGGATTGCTAAAAAATTTCCTGTTAAACAGTGGTTTATTTAGAAGTAAATGCTCAGTGGGGCTGGGCAATTCCACCTTAAATCAAGATCATGGTTTACTGAATCTTTCAGGTCGGTTTTCGTTTATTTTTTTTCCTCCTCTCTTCTCCATCACAGTTTACTGACAAGGATCATAATTATTAAGCAATATTACAACAGTACGGTCTTATACCATTTTTGCAGTTCTCAACTACAAATTCACATAGTATCCATATTATCGACCACAACAAACTTGTAAGAAATATGACCATGTCAAAGGTACAAACGCTCACCTGGCATGCCGACAGATGTGGATAGGGCTGTCGCAATGACCGCAATTATGTAATACTGCACAATTGACATGCCTACCACAGAGGAAAACGACTAACCACAACAACCGCGGTGTTCACTTTGTGTGTGTATCTTGTTGTTCACTTATGTGCCCCTACTGATTATTAAATAAATTGCTAAATGAAGTGTATTTTTTATTACCAACAGCATGTTTGCACCTGGTACTCTAGAAGCTTCCACAGCACACGGTGCTGCCGCCGTTTGGGGCACTCTCTCCAGACGGACTCCAGCAGGCAGTTAGTGGTGAAAGCGTTTGGACTCCTTGTTAAATACAGCCGTAACAGTGAGCACTGAAAGGGCACAAAATGTGTTGTTTCCTTCTGAGTGCAGTGTGTATGATCCTGACTGTGTATGCTCTGTGTATGAGCTCCAAGAGCAGCTTGTTTGAACAAGATTTTTCAGACAGAGGCAAAGATTACAGTGGCAAAAATCATGGTGACAAGAGCCACGCAGGGTCCTGTACGAAGACTGTCCTGCTTATAAGCTCAATGTCGCTGCAGTCTCCAGTCCACACAACCCGTAGTTACCGCCACTGCTTTATGAAAATGATTGGGTTTGTTTGTTTTTTTAAACAGAATCAACAGTCCATGCCTGTAGAAAGAGCGGAGCTCAGCACAGTTGTAACACACGCACATAAAGTTGAGAGCGGAGCTGCAGCGAGACTCTCACAGCTTCCCTCAATTGCCACATAAGTTATAATCCTGTTTAAATTACGAATCCAAAGGATCCTAAAAATATTTGCAATAATACCACAGTGTTGAGCTGTCCACCGTCACCGCAGGGGAAATTCCTCTACCACGACAGCCCTAGATACAGTCATGTTTTCAAAAATCACGTGACCAATAGATGCATTTCAGAAGCTCAAAACCAACAAAAACAGTTTTTTAATGAATGGTATACAATTGGTTACCCAGCCACAGGGGGTGCACAAACCAGTGACTCCGTGTGACGGTCCCAAGCCCGGGTTGCGTCAGGAAGGGCATTCAGTGTAAAACTCAGCTTCAACCTATATGGATATCCAGATATATTGATGCCTGACGCAGCAACCCCACCAGAATGTGGGAATAAAGCTAGAAGAAGAAAGAAAAATCAGTATCCAAGTCAGTTTGATGAGTCAGCATCAGCAACAGATGGGTCTTTTTCCCCATCTTAAATTTGCCAATTTTCTTGTAAATTTGCATCTTTTTCCACATAAAATTGCAACACAGAAAAGGCAGATATTACTATGGGCATATCAAAAATAAAGTTAAACAAAAATATTACAAAACAATATGTTCAAAATGAAGTAAAATAATTATATATATATACTGTATATATATAAACAAAAATGGCAAAAAAGCATAAAAATACAATTTAAAAATGTAAAACGCTACAAGGGAGGGGCAAAGTTGCAAATTTACAAAATGTGAGAAAAAACTCGTAAATGTACAAGGGGGGATCTAAATATTTGCAACATGCGACTGGTGAAAAGTTGCAAATTTACAAGGGTAAAAATGTTGCAACTTTAACAAAAAAGTTGAAAATCTGCAAGACTCATGCAAAAATTTACAAGATTGGAGGAAAGTTAAATTTCTAAGAGGGCTGAAAATTTTTACATTTAGTGGGAAAAGTTGCAAATTTACAAAGGGCTCATCGCAAATTGTGGAGATGTGTGTGATAAAAAGTCAAATTCATGAGGGGGAGGAAAGTTGCTAAATTATGGAAAAGGTTGCAAATTTAAAAGACTTGTGGAAAAAGACGTAAATTTACAAGAAGAGCAAAGAAAAGTAAAATTTCTTCGACTAGAGGCAAAGTTGCAAACTTACATGAGGGAAAACATTGCTGATTAATGAGACCGGGGGGAGGGGGGCAGGCCCTGATAGTGATGGCTGTGATTATGAGGGTAATGTTATGGAATTTTTTTTTTATTATTATTATTGTTTGTTCATTCTGTCTCCTGCAATCAAAAATGACATTAAACCCAGTACTTTTCCCATGATCCAATGCAGCCTTGAACACTACTGACTAAGCGTTCTCAAAACAATGCTCATCTGTTTGGTCTACTGCAGGGGTCCTCAAATGTTTTTGCCAGGGGTCCGCATTTGTTTTTTTTTTTTCAGTGGGCCGGAGGTCTGAAACAGTGCCAACATGGTGCATGGGTGGATATTTCATTTTTATGTTGGGAGGGACAATAAACAGAACATGATATGTTCACACTCCGACAGGCAGCGGAAAGTATGTTAGGAGCAGGAAGAGAGAAGAGGAAAACAGCAGCCTTGCGTGCAGCAGAATGGAATGCACACACTCTGATGGACAGATCAACATCACAGTGCCCAGAAAGGCAGACCACACTTGTGGCCTTGGAAATGAACAGGTACAATGCAGACATAGCTGCACTTAGTGAAACAAGATTGCCTGGATATGACGGTTTGGAAGATCATGGGTACATCTTCTTTTGGAGTGGGAAATCAACTCAAGAAAGGAGAGAAGCAGGAGTGGGCTTTGCAGTTAGAAAGAAGACAGCAGCAATGCTTGATGAGGAACCGGTGCCAATCAACGACAGGATAATAACTATGAGACTCCCACTACAGCGGAAGATGTATGCCACACTCAGTGTGTATGCCTCAACAATGAGCAACACAGAGGAGGCAAAGGAAGAGTTCTAGAGTGATTTACGTGAGACTATCAGGTGTGTACCGTCTGATGACAGGCTGATACTCGCTGGAGATTTTAATGCTAGAGTTGGTTCGGACACTGAGAAATGGAAAGGAGTGCTAGGCAGTCATGGAGTAGGCAAGTGCAATGCTAATGGAGAACTTCTACTTGCACTATGTTCAGAGTACAATCATATGATAAACACCCTGTTGAAGCACAAGGACACACACAAGAAGACATGGATGCACTCAAGATCCAAGCACTGGCACTTGTAAGACTACATCATAGTAAGGCAGACAGACATAAGGGATATATTGGACACCAGAGCAATGAGCGGTGCGGACTGTGGTACTGATCATGTTATACTGAGATCTAGATGGTGGGAATCGCGACTGACCACACGATTCGATTTGGATCACGATACTTGGGTCATGACTTGACCCCATCATGATAATCGAATATCACAATCCCATATATTTAAAATTTTTTTTACCTTTTTCAACCTCAAATCATGTCCCAAAGTAAAACTGTTGACATCTCTTTCATATAATAAAGTATTCTCGGGGCTTTATTTTCTGCGGAGACACGTCTCTGCACACAGGGAGGGTGGTGGATGATGTTCGGAATAGATGCCCACTCCAGCTATGTCTAGTTGACTCTGCGGACTCTTAAAAAGCAGCTGAAAACTTTTTAACGAGAATTTCCGTTGAGTTTCAACTGCTTTTTAATGGCAAGTCTGATATTTTTAAATTACTTTAATCTTGTGTTTTAACTTGTTTTTGTAATTTATAAATTATTTTTATCCATCAACTTCCTTTTATTCCATTTTATTGTACAGAGCTGTGTGACTCAATGTCTCTGAAAAGCGCTTCATAAATAAACGTTACTTATGTGACGCTTGGAGAAAAAGCTCCATGCGGTGTCTCTTTAGTTTAGCCGTTGCTAATGCTGCTCCGAGACGTGTATGACCCACCGTATTCTGAGTGCTTTTTTCTTTATCTCATGCAGCGCTTATTGCTTCTCGCAGGTTGTGTGTCATGTAAAGGTCTTTCCTTCCATCTTTGTTTTAAAATCCAAAAAAGGCCCGACATTTGAGCAAACTGCTTCCTAACTTTCAAAGCTGGCTGCAAATCACTGAGACAAGCTAAGACTTCACTTGACTGGGTGTTTGCTTTGCGCCATCTAGTGGACTGAAAATGCCACTGATTAACTGATAACCCAAAACTATGTGTGTGCATGTTTTTTTTAATAAAAGATCGATCTGTGCATTTATGGATCAACGCATTGTTGCCAGAGCCAAGTATCGCAATCTATCAATGAATCAGTCTTTTTTCCCCACCCCTAAAGAGCGCGGTCTTCGAGCAGTACTGGCAGCATGGCCAAGTTGGTGGTAGTGGTCAGGCCACCACCAAATCGGTCAAATCTGCTGTTTGAACAGAGTGATTGCAAGCAGAGGTGTTGCTCAATGCACGTAGACAACAGCAATTCAGTCACACCCAAACAGCGCAGCAAAGTTGGTAAGAACAGAGACGTTCATATATTAAATAAAGGTGAAATCACATGAACAGTAACGTAGTCTTTCAGTCAAAAATACACAGAATTTCTAACATATACATTGGTGTGAAAAAGTGTTGTCAGGCAGGTGCTATTTAGGTGATTTCTTGATTGAGAACAGGTGTGGCAGTAATCAGGCCTGGGTGTGGCTAGAGAAATTCAACTCAGCCTTCCAAAGATGTGATAAACCACAGTTAATTTATGTTTAAATGGGGGGGGGGGGGGGCAATCACTTTTTCACACAGGGCCATATAGGTTTGGGGTTTTTTTCCCCCTTAATAATAAACACCTTCATTTAAAAACTGCATTTTGTGTTTACTTGCGTTATCTCTGTCTAATATTTAAATTTGTTTGATGATCTGAAACATTTAAGTGTAACAAACATACAAAAAAAAAAAAAATCAGGACTGTATATCACTTTTAATAAAAACTGAAAACAACTGACGGTGGCTCTCTGACTTTTGTTTTTGCATCATGTTTGGATCGCTGGTCCGTGGAGTGTGGTGGTGTGGGGTACCACGTTGTGGAGCGGGCGGAGACCCTGATTATCAAAAGTGGAATGCAGGCACCCTTTCCAAGTTGTAATTCTCCGGTCTAGGGGTGTGCCATATCGTACCGTTCACGATAATACCGGCATAAATTTTGATACCAGTGTAAAAATGAAAATCGTGATATTTGGGGTCTGCAGCGCATAGAAATGACAAAACAAACATGGCGAGAAGCTGCCTCTCCAAAATCAGACCGTCTCCAGTGGAGAGGAAATATTTAAGTTTCACTTTCTGTTTCAGACTGCTGTCATGTTTAAAAAAAAAAATAAAAATGGTGCAGCAGTGTGGATAATCTGCCTGCATTTTTTCCACATGTCCAGAACACCGCTGGAGCAGGTATTAATGTTGAACAATGTGCAGCTCGAAGTTGCTGTAGATTTTTACTTTCATTTTGGCCACTTCATCTTGATTTTATTCAACCACCCAAACAGAGAGGAAAAAAAAAAAAACATCCGTTCAGAGAGTCAAAAGCAGAAGGACCGGTCCATGCAACGGAAGTAGTAGTAGTAGTAGTAGATTAGTTTATTTGACAGGGACAGTGCAATAAACATAGACAATAATGCAGGTAAAGCGATTCAGCATAAAAGCCGACCTCTGTGTGCAGTTGAGATGTAACGGTTTGTAGTCTTGTAATATTTGATACAGAACTAAAAAATATTTTCAACTAAATCTGAGCTGCCGTTTATAAAATGGAGAAATAAAGAGTTTTTGTATTGTTTTTCCTGAATATGTTGAAGGTAAATAATGCTGGCCTGTGAAACTGTCCTTTTTGCATAAATTTAAAAGAAAAAAAACTGTACTCTGTAATATCGTGAAAAATATTGTTATTGTGACATCATCATCATCAATTCACAAAAATACTGTGATATCATTTTTAGGCCATACTGCCCACCCCCACTCCAGTCACTAGTGGTGGTTGTGACCATTTCTCTCCTCGAGGTGGGGAGCGCGGTGTGATTCCTCATTCTTGTCTGCCTCCCCTGAGCATTTTGCCCTGATTTGATGTAACCTCAGACCTCACTCCCTCCAGTGCTGTCCTAACGCCATCAACCGTCCAGCTGACAGCCATTACAATGTTTGAGTTCCGTTTTATTCTTCCATTTAAACGAAACAAGCGTGTGTTTTGTTTTTTTTTCCCCAAATGGTATCCAAAAGGCTTTGGGTCCAGATGGAGGACCTTCTGGGCCTGCCATTTGAGGAGCCCGGGTCTACTGTATTAAAACTGTCTGCTCTGTTCTGAGACTTTGAACATTTTCCACTGCACTGCCTGCATGTGGGTGCTGTGTGACATTTCCCCTTCTTGGCCAAGATGTACAGTGGGGTAAAAAAGTATTTAGTCAGCCACCAATTGTGCAAGTTCTCCCACTTAAAAGATGAAAGAGGTCTCCAATTTTCATCATAGGTATACCTCAACTATGAGAGACAAAATCCAGAAAATCACATTGAAGGATTTTTAATGAATTAATTGGTAAATTCCTCGGTAAAATAAGTATTTGGTCAATAAAAAAAGTTCATCTCAATACTTTGTTATATACCCTTTGTTGGCAATGACAGAGGTCAAACGTTTTCTGTAAGTTTTCACAAGGTTTTCACACACTGTTGCTGGTATTTTGGCCCATTCTTCCATGCAGATCTCCTCTAGAGCAGTGATGTTTTGGGGCTGTCGCTGGGCAACACGGACTTTCAACTCCCTCCAAAGATTTTCTATGGGGTTGAGATCTGGAGACTGGCTAGGCCACTCCAGGACCTTGAAATGCTTCTTACAAAGCCACTCCTTCGTTGCCCGGGTGGTATGTTTGGGATCATTGTCATGCTGAAAGACCCAGCCACGTTTCATCTTCAATGCCCTTGCTGATGGAAGGAGGTTTTCACTCAAAATCTCACGATACATGGCCCCATTCATTCTTTCCTTTACATGGATCAGTCGTCCTGGTCCCTTTGCAGAAAAACAGCCCCAAAGCATGATGTTTCCACCCCCATGCTTCACAGTAGGTATGGTGTTCTTTCTCCTCCAAACACGACAAGTTGAATTTTACCAAAAAGTTCTATTTTGGTTTCATATGGTCAGATGCCCATGCTCTCTAGCAAACTTCAGACGGGCATGGACATGTACTGGCTTAAGCAGAGGGACACGTCTGGCACTGCAGGATTTGAGTCCCTGGCGGCGTAGTGTGTTACTGATGGTAGCCTTTGTTACTTTGGTCCCAGCTCTCTGCAGGTCATTCACTAGGTCCCCCCATGTGGTTCTGGGATTTTTGCTTACCGTTCTCGTGATCATTTTGACCCCATAGGGTGAGATCTTGCGTGGAGCCCCAGATCGAGGGAGATTATCAGTGGTCTTGTATGTCTTCCATTTTCTAATAATTGCTCCCACAGTTGATTTTTTCACACCAAGCTGCTTACCTATTGCAGATTCAGTCTTCCCAGCCTGGTGCAGAGCTACAATTTTGTTTCTGGTGTCCTTTGACAGCTCTTTGGTCTTGGCCATAGTGGAGTTTGGAGTCTGTTTGAGATTGTGGACAGGTGTCTTTTATATTGATAATGAGTTCAAACAGTTGCCATTAATACAGGTAACGAGTGGAGGACAGAGGAGCCTCTTAAAGAAGAAGTTACAGGTCTGTAAGAGCCAGAAATCTTGCTTGTTTGTAGGTGACCAAATACTTATTTTCCACCATAATTTGCAAATAAATTCTTTAAAAATCCTTCAATGTGATTTTCTGGATTTTTTTTTTTCTCATTTTGTCTCTCATAGTTGAGGTATACCTATGATGAAAATTGGAGACCTCTCTCATCTTTTAAGTGGGAGAACTTGCACAATTGGTGGCCGACTAAATACTTTTTTGCCCCACTGTAAATACCCAGAAAAGGCATCTTTGACTCTGCACACTTATTGATTCACCAGATCAACAAGAAAATAAGAAAGTCCATGACAGTTGCCATGTTTAAACCGTCAGCATTTGATTCTATTAAAAAATAAATAAATAAATAAATAAATAAGGAAATCAACTCAAAACTAAGTGCAAACTTTAAAAAAATACCAATTTCTGCTAAAACCAATTGTCCTGTAGCCCTAACTAAAGTGTGATTTATTTTTGTGTGTTTGTACTCTTTTGTTTGGGCATTAAACCATTTGGTCAAGTCACTCTTTGTGTCATTATGTGGATATCATTTTTGTTCCAATGACCCCCCCCGTTCCCTTACCCTCACTTCTAAACAGAACAGAGCCTTCGCCTCCTGGTGTTGTGGCTGAGCTTGGCTGTGTTCGGCGTGGTAGGCCAGGGTGCCACGGGGGGGGGGGGGGGGGGGGATGTGGCTTACATAATGAACAGCAAATCGGTTATCTCTGCGACCCTAATCCTGCGGGCATCCCTCCATACATCCACTCTGCCAAAGGGAGCCCGGGGGGAAGGGGGGGATCCTTCCCACTGCTGGCTGGCTTAGAACGAGCAAATCAATGGGCTCGGTAGGAAGAGCTCTTACAGCTCCACTGGAAGGCAATTACCAACATTTGTCAGCGAGCGGACAATCAGGCCGCCGGCTGATGGCTTGGGGGTTCAGCGGACTTACAGGCCAATGTGGGAGCATAATGTGAAACAAGGCAGGGAGAGGCGGCGCTCCGTGGATGCTCGGCAGACCTCTATTCAGCTTCATAATAGAATAACAAGCTGTACATTTACAGACTCGTTTTGAGCAGTTGCACATGACAGTGTGGGGGAAGTAATTACAAGCTCTGGCTCACCAGAGTAATACAGAGCAGCAACAATAGGAGCAGTAACGGGGAATTAGATTTAAGATTAAGCAACAAAAAAAGCCAAAGATCACATCATTCTTTAGCATTTATGGCCAAATTAAGGGAAATTTATTTGTAGTTACTTAGCAACAGTAACAACATAATTAGTCAATTAAGCAACATTAGAGTGGGTGCAGTATATAATATCAAAATTGTATCATTATCACAATTTCCCTGTGTGCAACATATATTGCAAAATACAGCTTGGACTGCGACATCGGTGTATTTTTTTGTGCGCTATGCAATGACGCTCCGCCATTTTGTAGCAGCTTTTACACAGCCTCCATGTTATTACACTCCAACACAGCAGGTGGCGGTAATGCACCCTAAAGTACAAAAAGAGCCAGAGTGGATGAAGACCACAGAAGAAGGAAACACTCCTATTGCTGGATTTTTTTCCCAATTTTTCTAATACATTTTTTACTTTTTTTTTTTCTAGTGACTTAGATTCTTTTTTGGTTGCAAATTTTTTACTTTTTTCAAGAAAATTTCCTAACTTTGCAACCATTTTAAGGAACAGCAACTTTTTTTCTCATAGCTAAACAACTTTTTCAGGTAAATTTGTAATTTTTTCTAACAAATCAGTGAGCAATTTTGTGTTTTTAGAATAAATCAGCACTTTTTTGTAAATTTGTAAAAAAAAAAAAAAATCGCATACATTAGCAACTTTTTCTTATAAATCAGCAACTGTTTTCTGGAAAAATAGTAACTTTTCTCATGTGTGACTTCTTTTACATAAATTAGCAACTTTTTTCTCTTCATCTGCAACTGTTTTCCTCAAATTTGTGACTTTTTCCACATGAAGTTGTACTTTTTTTTCTCGTAAATTGACGTATTTTGTGTCATCATTTGCGATATTTTTAACATCAATTTTCAACTTTCTTCTTATAAATGCTGAGCTTTTTTGCAAATTTTTAACTTTTTCTAGAAAATTAGTAACCTTTTGTGGTACATTGCTGACTTTTTGTTCATAAATTTGTTCATAAATGTCCACAAAGATATCACATAGCCCTAGTAGTCTATATTGGGTTGCACAATACATTGTGAAGCTTCAGTGCTAACTGGATGCTGCGTGTTTTTGATCTAAACTTTGGGATTGATGCTACAAGATCGATACCCCGGATGCAATTTGCCATTTCATGTCCTGGCACTCGATGTACACACATGTGCAACACATTTAAATTGTGACAAATTTATTGAATTTACAAATTAATAAATATGGTGTTGAATAACCTACAATTTTTATTAATTACTTGGTCACATCTTCAATACACAAATGTATACTTTTTGAACAATATTCTGTTTACTTATGTATGTCTTTCATGCCGGGTATCAGTCGTGCTTCGGGGTACCGATCTTGTAGTGGCAGGTGTAACTAATTATGAAACCAAATTAACAACAGAACCAGGCTAACTATTAGCATAAGCCCGGAACAATACAACACAACATCTGGATTGTGCAGGCGTTTCTTTTCAAACAGCACCTCACTGTGAAAATTAGGGTATACAACACATTACAATTTTCACATATTACAAGAAACCACCAACAGTAGAAAACTACTTAAGTGGAGTTGCCAGTGAAACTTTAATGAGACCTGTGGGAACTGTCAAGATGTGAAACAAAAGCACTCTGAGGCAAGTGCAATATCCCCGCCTCCGTTTTCTTTCACGATCCCAATACTTACTGACAGAGACTAGTTTTCAACTTTTCAATATAATTACTGTGGCAGAACAAAATTATGATAAGCCCATCATCCACGAATATATAACAAAGTATACAGCCCATAGTTGTAGGCCAGGATAACAAGGTGAACCTGTGTAGCAAGGACGGTGACCCTAGAAAGCTTTACACGTTCTATAGTAAGAGATCATAGGGAGTGCCAACCTTGACCTCTGACCCCAAACCTGTAGTCAGAGGTTATGGTCTCAGAGTGAACCTGTGTACCAGGTTTGGTGACCCTAGCTTTCTTTGTTGCTGAGCTATAGTTTATAAGGCATTTTGATGTTGACCTTCGACCTTGCGATCCCAAAACCATTGTCACAATTCAGGGTCACAGGGTGAACCTGTGTACCAAGTTTGGTGGCCCTAGCTTTACTCGTTGTAAAGTACTAAGGCATAAAGAACGTTAACCTTGACCTCTGACCCCAAACCCATAGTCAGAGATCAGGATCCCAAGGTGAACCTGTGTACTAGGGCTGCACAATTAATCAAATTTTGATCGCGATCACAATTTTGGCTGCCACAATTCAATCAATCAAACTTTATTTGTATAGCACTTTTAAAACAGATGCTGCACAAAGTGCTTTACATAGATAAAAACAATAGACATTTAGTTACATAATTTACATGATGCATCCCCACTCCTTCCAACCCTCCCATAAACATACCCACAAACACAACATACACAGGCACATACATCACCCCCTACTTCTCTTACACACATATAAAATAAAAGAGACACTGCTCAGCACCAAGGCACCACGTGAAGGAGCAACCATCCTGTGGAGCCCCCCATGCCGGGACACCACACAGCCAGTCACCACAGAATTAAATTAACATGACCGACTGCGATATTGACAGTTAAAATGCGGGCTCTGTTGCATATCAAATCAAGCATTTTCTCAACCAACAGCCACCGAAAAGGGAACGAACGCATGTTAGGGCAACATTAAGCTGCAGAACTGACAGGTGAAAGCACCCTGTAGCGGCAGCCTTAAGTTTTCAATAGCGGACTGGTGTGATGGTGAAACACAAACCAGATGTCAAGAGCAGAAGGTGACAGTATGGCAACACGTGGAGATCAGGAGCTAGTGCCTCGAAAGGGATCATCATCCATTGTCTGGATGTGTGCTGGATTCAGGGCAAGTGATGCTGACTAAAAAGAAATTATATGCAAAGAGTGCCATAGAGCAGTGTCTGTACCACAGGGCAACACAACTAACTTATTCAACTACATGAAAAAAACACCACAAACACAAGTATGATAAATGTATGAAGGCTAAAGCTAATGTCACGACTAAATCACAGTCTGTGTGCGGCACCAACCCAGGTAACCATAGTATCAACCCTGCACAGAGCTTCACCGTATCCATCCGCCTTCCAATGACACGCTAAAGTAACTGATGCAATAGGATTTTATTTGGCCAAAGACATGTGTCCAATAAATACTGATGAGCAACGAAGCCTTCAGAAACACGGTCAAAACACTGGACAAGAAATATATGATCCCCACGTGATTCCCAAAGTTGCATTATCTGCACTGTATGAAAAATACAGATTGATATCACAACTGTCGAGTACTTTGCAACTATAACTGACCTATGATCAAGCAGAATAACAGAGCCATACCTGTCCCTGACAAGTCACTACATTGATGGAGATTTTAAAATGAAAAAGTCGACGCTTGCAAACGTCGTTTTTCCCACAAGACCACACAGAAGAAGCTATAGCCCATGGACTGAGGGAAGCACAATCATTTTGGAGTCTGCAGGAGGGACTAGTCTGCATAACAACAGACAGTGGATCTTATGTCATCAAGGCAGCTTCTCTGAATACATGGACGAAGCTCCATTGCTTTGGTCACAGGCTTTATCTAGCAACTGGTAAGAAGGATGAATTAAAAATTAAAAAAAATTATGTTATCTCTGGTTTTCCTAAAGTTAATGAATAACCATGATTAATAATTGTGATTTCAATATCGATCAAAAACAATCGCGATCATCATTTTGGCCATAACTGTGCAGCCCTACTGTATATATACCAAGTTTGGTGACCCTAACTTTACTCGTGGTACAGTAAAAAGGCATAGGGAATGTTAACATTGACCTTTGGGCCCCAAGCCCATAATCTGAGGTCAGAATCCCAAGGTGAATCTGTGGATCAGGTTTGGTGGCCGTAGCTTTACTCGTTTTATAGCAATAGTAAATTTAGCATTTACCATTTACTGTAATGTTAACTTTGACCTTTGACCCCAAATCCATAGTTAGGTCAGGGTGTAAGTTGTCCAAGATGTGTATTAGATAGAACTACTGCATCGATTTAAAAAGCCTATGTCATTTCTTTCAGTAGTTATTGTGTTTAGAAGATTTAGAGAAAAATCTGACCTCTGACCTCAAGGTCATTTGATGAGAGTGAAATTGCAATGGCTGTGTTGTAGAGGGTGTAAGGAAAGGATGTGGAGGCAAGGCACGAGCGTAGGTCGACACAGATTCTTTATTGACCCTCTAACATAAACACAGCTGGTGGACCCCAGTGTTGCCCGCTGGGGCCGAGTGTCTGGTAGGAGAGGTTTTTTCAACTCTCTCTGCATTCTGCTTATATAGCTTTAATGGTATGCATAAAGAGCTGTGCTAGTGCATTACGCTTCTGTGTGTACAAAGAGAATGTGTGGCACATTACCATAACACTTGCGACATTCATGACAATACATCCACCCCCCTGCCCTCACTGTCTGTCTAGTTACTCCTTGGGGGGGCTACCCCCTTCAATTCATTGTTCTGTCCCTCTTCCTGTTTTTTGTTTTTTTTTTTTAATTTAATTTTGTATACTTTATTGATCTCCAGAGGGGAAATTGAGGGCATCCACCTGGATGGATGAAGCAGCCACGGTACGGCGCTATCCCTTAACCATTCACACACACATTCACACCTAGGGCCACTTTAGAGTCTCCAATTAACCTAACCTGCATGTTTTTGGCCTGTGGGAGGAAACCGGAGAAATCCCGGGGTAAACCCACGCAGATACGGGGAGAACATGCAAACTCCACACAGATCACTGTTGGTCAGGGGCTGGGATCGAACCAGGGATCCCATGGCCAACGGTGAGTTGCTGTGCTGGCGTAGTGCTAACCACTGCTCCACCGCACCGCCCTTTTTTAATTTTTTATGCTTCTGGGTATGAGAAGAATGTTCACCCGCTGTGTCTAGTGTCGCCACAGTGTCTCAATTCAGGTTCTGCATCCTCCACGTGCACATTTCTAGGCCAGATACGTCTCTGTGCTGCGTCAAAGGCTGTCCCATTATATGGGCTCCTTCACTTGCGGCCAACAAATGCAGGCCTTCAAAACCCCAAAAATGAAGGCTACATCACAGTTTGCTTGTTGCCCTAACATATCACAGCATTCAGCGCATGGCTCAATCTGGCTTTTTTTTTTTTTTCCTTTTTTTTGTCAACTCAGGCAGAAGCGGAACAAAGTCAGAAATGGTTCAAAGTAAGTTTTTTGCTTGAATTATGCAGCGGTTTGAGTGTGAAAACACCAATGACCCAGAAATCAGCAACATTTAAGCTTATGTTATGTGACTTTTTTTCCTGATGTGCTGTATGCTTCACTTAAAGTGCTGATGACACGATTTTGACTGCATCTAATTTTGCAAACACATAATACAATATCATGAAATAGGTGGGTCTGTGCAGTTCTAAGTCAAACAGGCTTGTTTTCACGCGAATAGGCTTGTTTTCACGCGAATATCTGACATTTCCAAGAGCGCCGCGGCACCAATTGTGTCAGTGGCTGGAAAACCCCCTGGCCATGTTGTGATGTCAGCGGGAGAACACAGCGGTTGGCTGCCCATTCTACACGCATGATGGAAGCGGCTGAAAACATTGATGATGGTTCCAGCACATGTAGTCTGGAATTGGTTTGTATTGTCCAATTTTCAGATGATTATAGTTCAGAAGAATGGGATGATAATGAAGAATCTGGGGGCATCAGACCTTACAGGTTTGAGCTGTACCAAGCGGACATCGTGCCTAGCGAGTCAGACTCAGAGAGTGACGTGGTGAGGCAAACATGCCCGCCGCAGCAGCAGCGGCAAACACACGGCAGGGGAACACTGAGTGGTATGCTTTTGTTACAGATATTGCAACAAATTATTAGTTCATAAATATAATTTATTTAAACCCGATTTTTCAATAAAATCATAGCAGTGTGTTTATAATAAAATTGAAACATCTACCTGATACTGTCAACACCCCCCCCCCCAAATAAAGAAATCAAAAGACACTATTTTTTATTTTTGCAGGTGCCAGTGTGATCTGTGTGTGAGCATGACAACAGAGGAGGAGAGTATTTGCTGTCAGGAGCAGGACAAGGTGAAGCAGAAAATTCCGGACGGTGCTATAAAGTGTATCACTGGTCATCACAACTTCCCTGCAGTGTGTCTGAATGAAGATGTGTTTGAAGTGGTCTACTTCACCTGTAAACATTATGTGAATGTGGATTATGGGAACAATTTGAAGCAATATACAGCTGACACCATCAATATACAGCTTACACCATGGTAGCACCATCAGATGGTGCTACCACTACCTTGGTGAGAAAGTCCCAGTGCCAATACCTGCCTGTGTTGTTCACAAGATCAAAGAGACCTTTCCAATACAAGAGGGACAATATGTTGGTTTTACTTATACTACCTTTATGTTTTCATGGTATTGCTTTTCATTCGATACATGTTTATCTGACCACAACTGTTGTCAACTTTTGCAAGAAAATAAAATTACAAAATATTTATAGTGTGATACTTGAAAATCTCATAACTGTTGTCATCATTGGGACGTTGCATGCAGTCCTGTATCAATCCTGGGTATTTGAACAAGAGATAGAATTTTTTTTTTTAATTTTGCAAATATAGTATAAACATTTTTTTTTTAGTAAATTAGAGCATACTCGTGGCCATAACTTATCATTTTAAAGTTGAATTATCAGTAAAACCCCTTTAGAAATTAAAATTATTCTCCGTGTTACTGATTGCAATATCCTTTAAAATAATGTATTCCCTATTATTTATGTCTCATTAAAAATGCAATTTGGTTTGTTATCATTGTTTATTAACTGCTTTTGTCTTGTATCAACTGGCATGTGATTTTCAACAATAATAATTAAAAAAAGCAACTGATAATCCTCATTTTTTCTAGTGTTTGGTCACAAGAAAAACAATACTCATAACTGGTATGCCACACATGTACTATAACTATCAAAAATATTAAATTAATTATTATAACAGGAAAAAGTCCAAATTAGTGGCAATGAATGCAATATAGTCAGTTGGTGTCATGAACCGAGCCTGTCCAGGCTTGGTTCTGACCGTTCTCTGTGGCTCAGGCATCGGGTTTATTATGTATTATCTTTTGAGTTCTTGTTGTTTTTATGTCGGTGTTCCTTTTCTTTTCCATGCCTGTAGCTGCCGCTCTGGCCAGCAGTTGTTGGGCAGCCGTTCTGACCCACTTTCAAGTAGGCGCTGTCCAACATTCGCCGGTCCGACCATGCCATCTCTCTCTTTGACAGTCAGCTGTTCATGTTTTGTGTGCATCATCTGCCGTGTTGTCAGCCAGCCAATATTGCCAACACTATCACAATGTGTTAGCCACTCCTTGAAGCAATGTCGGCCCTGGGGCGCAACCGTGGTTAACACGCCTCCTCTCCATGCGTTCGCTGGGCGATGTCGGCCCCGAACACCAACTGTAAGTGTTTGTTTATTTTTGTAAGTCTTCAACTTTTTGGGAACTGTTGTCATCTGAACTGTTGTCATCAGTCTTATGTTCAATAAATGTGCTATGGGTGAATCCTGCGCGTAAATCCATTCATCCTTCCCCTCCTCCGTGCGCTGCGTAAAAGCGCACGAGGAGGCTTATGGCAGTTGGAGCTGAAGCGTGTGACGTGGTCTTTCACGGCCTGCTGTTTATCTAAGCCTGTGACACAACGCGAAGGCATAGCCACAAAACTAAAACAAGAAACCAGAGAAACTGTCTGCTACAAAGCTGCTGGCATTCCTGTCAACAAAACCAGCGTCCGTTCTCGCAGTGACGTCATTTCCGCCTCCTTCCTCATTCGGTGAGCAGCGCCACAGTCTAGTCAAATTTGGTGGTTTTCTGATGATAACTATGTTATGCAGGCGTGCTTGTAAATGCTATACTGATCATAAACAATAACTTGTGGGTTTATACAACATGCTAAAAAATGTCAAAATCGTGTCATGAGCACTTTAATGTATTAAACATGTTGAACTGTTATTTTTTCTGAAATCAAACTTTTTTCCCCGTTAATGTCAGTTTAATAAATAATGTAGTAATATAAAAATACAGCATGGCGTGGTTGAAATAACTTGGCTTCAGATAACTTTTAAAGTCCCGTAGACACACTGGGAAGTTGATGTTAATTATTTGCTTAAAAAATAATGCTGCAAAAAAACCAAAAAAATCTAAAGTTATTTTTAGAGAAAATGGAGCGCTTTATGAAGCTGAGGAGGGACGGGACATCTGTAATAATTTAATTATGCTGATCTTAAAAATGTCCCATCAAATCTGAAGTGATAATCAAATTTTTCGGATATTTTTTCTTTTTTCCTGTTTATTTCTGAGGTGCACAGTGATGAACCTGTAGGAACCAAGGGTCAGCTGTGGAGAGAATGGGCTGGACTCAAAATTTATAAAACTGATATTTGACTGAAATAACCACAATAAAAGAGACTTGATGAATTGTTTTGATTGTGATTTCTTTTAGCAGTTTACTTTGCAAACTGAAACAAGCTAAATAAAAATATTGCATGTTTACTGTTAATAGAAAAACTGCATTTCAATGATGTAGCTGATCAGCTGAAAACTGATTTTTTGCAAGATAATTCTAAAAGAGACTTTCATATATTTTATTACAGAGTGAAAAATTTTAAACCTGATTTAATATTGATAAGGATAATAGTTTTTAATTAATTAAATGACAAATCATGATTTTCTAATTTACTGAGATGAAGCTGAAGATGGAATCTGTTCTACTGCTGCTGAACCTCATTGAGGGTCATCATCCTACAGTACAGAACTGTGGTCTGCTTTAGAACATTAAAAACTAACTGTCAGCACTGATACAAGGCAGAACATCTAATTATTTAGCTATATAATGGTCATAAATGATAACAGTAAACTTTCATATTCTCGACTGGTCATGTAATTAAGGATATATTTTTGAGTTCAATCTAACTGGTATACATATTTAAAGTAATAAAAATTAATTTATCTGTTTTGTGGTTTTAATTTACCTTAATTTTACCTGCTGACTTTAACATGAGTTAAAGTCTTATTTTATCTGGTCATGGTCCTCTTTCTATCTGGTGAAGATTCTCAAGTAAAAGGTAAAGAAAATACAATAATATAGATAAAAATAAAGTTCTTTCTCTGTCAAAAATGTCAGCAAAAAAACAACAACTGACACTGTCATAGTTGCTAGGCAACAGGGTAGTGCATGGTAATGCAAACATACGTCCTCTAAAGACTAGATTGTCTCATTTAACAGTCATAAATCAGTCTTCGGATGCAGCCTACCCAACCTTTGAGTGCTCTGGCCTCCAGGGCCGTGGTCTATGAGGCTGCAACACCTGAATTGAGACACAGACAATATGCGCATCATCAAAGTATATCAAACCATGGTACCATGTTTCAAAACAATCGGAACAAAACTGTAGGAGGAGTTGATTTCACAAAAGTGGGACGGACGGATGGACTGACCAAAAAGATAATCCCCCTTTGGGCTTCGACCAGCGGGGGATAAAAAGTGGCACTAACAGGACTTTTAATCAGAATTAAGACAGCTTAATGCATTTGAATGCCTTGCAAAAACAGAAGTATATTCAAAACTTCGCAAAGAGCCTGCGTCACCCTGGCCTTTAATGATAACAGAAGTTAAACAGCTGCCTGTACGCTAAAAAGCTCGTTGACACTGGAGACATCTGGAATCTCTTCAGCAGCCTCAGAGAAGTCAGACAGAGCTAAGGAGGGGAGTCATTTTTCCCTTCACAACATGACATATTTGTCATGAGCTAAATTCACACGTGTCAGTCATAACAAACTACTGCCATCCACATTTCCATTAGTGACTCACTGTTTTGCTGTCAGAGCCACGGTTCCTACAAGGATGGCAGCTACAATTTTTAGAGAAATCAGCTTCTAAATGTGACATTTAAAGCAGCAGCGTGTTTTTAACGCTACCTCAGTGTCTATTAAACAAACAACAACAAAAAAAAACATCCAAACAGCAATATGGTATCTGAACATCTAAGGTAGGGGTCTACAACCAGTGTTACATGGAGAGACGGACTAAGAAACTGGATTAAAACTTTAGAAATATTATGCCATATACACAGAACAGACTCATCTCTTTTGCCCATAACTGGTCATTTCCAATTGCTGAGGAGGAGTAACACTTGTCGGGAAATCATATAACAACAAAACCTGGTTGCGGGCATACCTAAGGATCAGTGTGCGTGAGGATGGTGAGCATCTGAGCAATTGCCTTCAAGGAGTAGTCATTCTTGTGATATGTGGACAGACGGGTGGATGACCAATGACTGCATTAGCCAATGTTACCTTCGCCAGAATGAGCTAAAAACTAAATAGTTCTAAAAGATCAGCAATTATTTTATTCAAAAAAATATGATGGATTAGGACGTTGCCGGGAGTAACGTGCCCCTGGAAGGATTTCCCAAGGCAAACTGGTCCTGGGTAAAGGCCCAGATCAAGAGCCATCCAGTGAATCCCCATGAAGAGGCTACAGCAAGGATCCAGTGTACCCGAAGGAGACACATGGGTCTGCCCTCCAGTGGACTCATCACCTGCAGGAGGGATCACGGTGATCATGGTGATGTGTGAACCGGATGGCAGCCTGGGCTTCTCTGCTTGGACTGCTGCCCCCACGGCCCCCTAGATAAGCAGCAGAAGATGGATGGGTGGATGGACTTTCTAACTTTGAAGCAACAGTGCCAACCGCTGTCCCACCATGCCGCCAAAATGAGTTAGTATTTACAATAAATACTTTTTTCCATTAATTTTCTGTCTTTTAGCCATACTGCAGCCTCAGCAGCACTTCCACATATGCTGACTGTTTAATGCAGATGTAAAACTTTAACAAGGGGAAGGGATTTCAGCACAAGTGTGTAAAAGAACACCTTTTCAGCAAACTAGCCTCCGTGTGACAGCAGCGTTGCCATTAAACTGGACTTGTCCTTTATTGCATCAGCTCCACCTTGGTCGTTCCCTTCAGCTTTGAAAGTAAAAACCAGCACTTACAGCTCATTTTATCTCCTGGCTCACCTACACAGCTTGCATTTTCATGCATGGGATTTTATCCCTCATCAACGGCAATGAAAAGATGATGAATCTTCCCTGACAACCGTCCAAGACAGGTGGGGTGGCAGTTTGCACTCCTCTATGACTCAAGCCTCGTAAAAATGTAACAGTGACGTCACCCGCTCTTCCTGAGAGTGGCTCGGTGAGGGAGGCCACGGTCTAGCAGAGCAAAAAATGCTGCAATTTCTCCTGGAGACGGCATGTCAATCTTCAAACAGCTGTTCAGAAGTGCTGGAGTGGCGGCAGTCCTTTTTTTTCCCCTTTTTTTCTGAGGGCTGAAAAGTACTTTAAGGGTAGAAAACCAGACCGACTGCCTGAGCTCAAACCCCTTCCCTCTGAAGCCGTCTGAACTAAAGGAAACATCTATTGGCGCCCTGATCTGTCAGAAATGAAACACAGCCGTCACACTTCACAGAGGAACCGGATGACACTCGCCTAATGGTGAGAGAAGAAAGGTTTCATTCTGAGCATCTGAGGTTTGAACCCCGGCTGCGGGAGTGTGGTTGAGGGGAGCCAAACGAAGCTCTCGCCAGGAGAAAAAAACAAAACACAGCCGCTGGCATGCCGCCGTCGAGGAAGATGAACTCTTCATCACCGTATTTACAGTCATTCATACATGCAACAACAAAAAAGATGGGATTACTCTGGATAATCAGGCTACACTAGGGGGAAAGATGCAACACAACACCTGCTCTACCACCCACCTTAGTATAAGCATGTTGTTTCCCCCTCAGGTTTAATTACTCTTACTGGGAACAAATGGGAAATATGTTAATAATACACCCAGTGGAACTATTGTTCTTGTTTTCAGATCCAGGCTAAAGTATCTTAGCAAAACTAGAAAAGCACTCAGGCAGAGCACACCTCTGCCAAGGCTCCTTCCGTCCCTCATGAATCACCTCCAAAATGTAACGAGTTCATGTGTAGGCCAAGAGCCACTTCTGTTGAAAATTGCATCCAAATCCATCCAGTAGTTTTGGAGTGTTTTTGCTAACACACTGTGAGAAGATAAGAGCCTTGGTGGAGGTATGCATTCTCAGACCATCACCAAAATGTAATGGGTTCCTCTCTAGCCCAAGGACCACCATTGGTGAAAATTCCATCCAAATCCATCTAGTAGTTTTTGTGTAATCCTGCTGCACAAATACAAACAAGGCCTTTGGTGGAGGTATGCACTCTCAGATCATCACCAAAATCTAATGGGTTTAGCCTTAGGCCAAGAGCCACCTTTGGTGAAAATTTCATCCAAATCCATCAGTAGTTTTTGCGTAATTCTGCTGACAGACAAACAAACAGATAAAAACATTACCTCCAGGGTGGAGGTAATGTCTCGGTCTTTATTCAATGATAAAGTGTCTCAGAAATTATAACGATAAATGACATGGTATTATCTATTTATCTATCTAAATGATATGAAGGCCATATTATGCCACACCATAGAAGGCAGCCAAACTGATTTGAACACCTACAATACGAGGAGGAAGAACATCAAGGCAGCTCATTTCACTATAATCAGTGGTATAAGTACAAAAATTAAATAAATAACTATTTTTTATATCATAATACAGCTATAATTGTGACAGCTTAAAGGGTACTGGTACTGGTTATTATAATTAATTGTGCTTTAGGCATTACTTATAAACAAAAGATGTACTTATTCAGAAACCATCGGTTCACACACAGTCGTTGATTCCGGCTTACAGCAGATGAGTAAACAACGTGTTCAGCAGATGCTCAGTGGGTCAAGATCCAAGTTGAAAACAGCGAGAAATCTGCACGGATATAAACTGCACAAACCATCCTTGGAAATGGCCTTCATTGACGGCATGATCCAAAGGTTCCTCCGGGGACCAGCAGCTGAAGGGGACCTGATGAACAGGCAAGTTCCCAGTCAAGTAGCTTCAGAACACGTTGAATAAATCTTGATATACTAGAATTTTATTTCATTAAATTATACTGTATGCGGGTATGTTTGCTTGTATATGGTTGTAAAAAAGTACATAAAATTCTAATGTTAACACTTTGACTGCTATACTGCAGCCCAGCCAATCACACAAAGCAACGACTGTACGTCACTACTGTGCTGAAACAGCCTATGGAGGAGGCAACATGTCGATCATGCCTGATTGACAGAACAGTGACTTGGAACTCGTGTGTACTTGACAAGGACTCATGACCAACATTACCAGATGGAACCTCTAGTATCATACTTGATCCTTTGAAATAGCTATTGATTAAAATTCACTACAGGTACCCTTTACCGGAGTGGTGGACTAGAGGGAAAGCATCCGCCTCACAACTGGGAGGCTGGGGTTCAAATCCCAGCCGGGTCATGCACAAAGCCATATAAAAATGGAACTCCCTGCCGTCCAGCTTGGTGCTCAGCAAAATGGAACGGAGGAGGGAAATGTTGGTTACCCAGCCACAGGGGGTGCACAAACCCGTGTTACTCCCTGTGCTGGTCCCAAACCCGGATAAAAATGGGCAGGGTTGTGTCAGGAAGGGCGTCCGGTGTAAAACTCAGCTCCAACCTATGGATATGGAAGATATATCGATGTCTGCCGCAGCGACCCCACCAGAACGTGGGAATAAAGCTAGAAGAGGACTACAGGTACCCTTTAATGCAGACTGGACAGTGACAATACGAAAGGATCTACACAAACACAATGAACAAGCTTCGCACGTTGTCACATGTCGCCACTGACAAACATGCGATCGTGCCAACCACTACAATTGCCACAGCTCAGGTACAATTTGCTCCTTGATGGGATCTCGCATATTCCGGACATTTTGCCTAAATCTAACATACAGTTGAAATCAGATATTTACATACACTGCATAAAAAGACACATACCCCCACACACTGTCTGACATTAAATCATACTAAACTTTGCCTGTTTTAGGTCAGTTAGGATTACCAAAATTATTTATATTTGCTAAATAATTTTTTAGAGGATTTTTTTTTATTACTTTCTTCAAAAGTCAAAAGTTCACAAACATTCCCTTTGTATTTGGTAGCATTACCTTTAAACTGTAGACTTGAGTTAAACATTATGGGTATCCTTCCACAAGGTTCTCACAATAGTTTGCTGGAATTTTGGCCCATTCCTCCTGACAGAACTGGTCTCTTATGGCATGACATACTGTAGAACCACCATTTACAACCACATTTCATTCACCATCTTTTGGCAGGGACTTGCCATAATCGGACAGTGTGTGCCTGTCTTTAGTCTATTTAGGCTAAATTTTGTGACCATTGCATTTCGGGTATGGATACGGAAATATAGAATATATAATAGAATGGCTTTATCGTCATTGTACAGTTGTAGAGTACAACAAAATTGTGGTTGCTCCACCAGGCTACTGTGCAATAAAATAAAAGAATTTTAATAAAACACAGCTACAGAACACACAATTAAACATACGACTGAAATAAAAATAAAAAAAATATAATAAAGCACAGGCCCACTGTCATCCCACACACTTTAAAAAAAAAAAAAAAAATCAAACACTGTCCAGTGCAGAGGTCAATGTCCAGATACACCTCTTGAGGGCCCACGGGCTGCATGACTAATGCCGGCGGCCAGCCAGCAGCTCCTGGGGAACCCTTCACGCAGTCACGACTATGTCATCGCCACACTTGGACCACAAATCTCCGATCAGGTTCTTAAATCCTCTTGACTGTCTGTGGTGCAATATTGCATCAGGCACCCCCCCCCCCGGTGGTCAAGATTGTTTAGATGTCAGATTTCCAAGGCTATAACTTGAAAGTGGTAAGAGATAATGGCTTACTGTCAATTAGAAAGATGTAGAATATGATCCAAAGTTTGAGATAGGAGTAAATTTATACATATAATTTGCATAATGCCACAGCAGCCATATCGAATTACATAACCTTCGGTCAAAAGTGGACTTTGGACATATTTACACAAAGGATAGTTTTGGTTTTTTTTGTCACCATTTTTTGTTTTGGGTTTTTTGTTATCTTATCTTCAAAGTCTATGAGCCAGAAAATCAGAACAATGTAAACAAAGAAATTCGTCAGACTTACCGCTGGCCAGGCAGCTCATTTTGTCCATTTTCGTCATCCTGGTGTTATTTTGTCTTCTGTCGGTCATTTTCGCTTTCTCTCCCACATCCAGAAACTCTTATGATTATTCCACCTCAATTTCGCTTTTATTCCGCTGCAATTTATCTTATATGACGACACGGAACCGGCATGATTGTTCTGTCCAGTCACATGGGGCTGCGGTCAATGGCAGGTGAAAATTAACCAGCTTCGGCCACCCTCTGTTGTAACAAAATGTAGACATTTACTTTCATACGCTAAATAATCTTTTAGAATCACAGTTCGCAAATTTGGGAGCAAATGCCTCCTCAGTGCTGCGATGGAGCACATCAACATTTATTTACAAACTCTTCTTCTTTGGTGTCCCAGAAGTGAGGTTTTCAGGTGGTTCTTTGGGAGACATCAGTCCTCCAAGGCACGAGCAGTAAGTTATACGTGTCTGCCACCTTGTGAGGTGGAATCCTTAGTACAGCTGGGGATTTTTTATGGTTTATGGCCACATCACATGACAGGCACAGAACTGCGACATAGACAGTGAGGGCGCTGTCTATGTCCATGGAACCTGGACACAAAAAGGGTTAAATACAGTCTTAGCTCGTCCACCCCCACTGCAAAACAGCCAAGATGGAACAGACAGCAGTCAGAGATCAACAGCGATCCAGCTTCAGCGCACTCCTGCCAGCTTCCGCACACCCCACTCACCCCCTCCAGGCATTCCCAGGTGAAACAATCATCTCATACTATGTAGCTGTTTTAATTTTTTCCATCATGTTCTGCTGCCTCCAAACAGCACTGACTGTGCAGCATCCGGGTTGTGGAGTCACATGACTGTGTGCCAAGGATACAGTCTTAAACACTGACATGAGCAGGATTACATTTGTTTAATTTCGGCTAATCGCTCATCCCTGCTATCCCCCAAGTCGGGCAGGAGAAAACAGCCGCATGCATCAATAGATGGATGGAATATGAACTGAATAGGATTTCTAATATAAACCAAGATTTATTCAACTATTTCACCAGCTTATTCTAATAAATCACTCCATCTTAAAAGAAGAAATCTTGTTTCCCGCTACACCAGCTTTTCTGATTCACATTTCTCCCCTGAGAGCTGAATAACCGCAACACTAAAGTGAACGGAGCCGCTCGGATGTTAACGGTCACAGCCGACGGAGGAACGCACACAGCAGCAGCCACCAGCCTTGAGTGAATCTCCTCATTTTGCCACATATGCTCAAACAGGCTCTCCCGTTTCCCATGATGCTCGGCTGCCTTGACTGCAGTTTGCCAAAAAATGGCTCGTTACCACTGTGCAGTCAAGCAGGTGATGTGGAAGAGACACTGCATTGTGTTTTGTGCGCTCGCACAGAAGGAGCTTTTATCTCACATGCACAAAGCCCATGGAGCCAAGTGCTTTTAAAAGCCTCAGACTGCAGAAGAGAGACACAAACACTCCACGCATCAAAGCATACCAGCGGAAGAACAAAACAGAATAATCTCACGTGAATAATCTGGCACTTTGTTCCGTAAAGGTAAACCCACCATGGGTCAGGTGTTGTGGTCAGCACAGACAACAGAGGGGAAGGAAACATGACCGGCCAGGCCAACACCACACACACATGACCTGACGCCGTCCAACCAATGCTCAGCTCCATTTACTACCTAACAGTTAATAACACGTTCTCAATGCTTAGAGTTAATCAGGAGCATTTTACAGTTCAGCAGTTCGACTGATGAGTAACAGTAATGGCCACAGCGGTTAACAGTAGATGGCCTTTAATTCCTAGTTCATCACAATTACCAGCAGCTGATAATGAGGACTGGAGGGGGGGAGGATTCAGCCAGTTACTCTAACAGATCGCCGCAAGAGGAGAAAAGGAAAATAGAAAACCTGCAGGGGAAAGCTGTCAATATTATAAATGTTTCCGTCTGTAAAAGTTTGGAAAGGCAGATAATCAGTTAGAACTGCTTATTATAATTCATCATCCATGCTAGTGGCAAGGTGATAAAACTGGTACAATCTCTCATTTAAGATTTTGCTTTTTCTCCATTCTTGTATCAATTTATTTTAATATTCTGACAAATAACACGCCTCTTCTGATCCTTTATTCACAGCTTTCAAACTATTTGGATACCAACAAAGTTTCATCTGGAAAAAAGTTCTCAGAATGTGCCTCAGAAATCATTAAAAGATGAAAACATACACAAGATGGTACTCAGCATAGCAGACTGCCTTATTTAGGGCATGTGTTCTTGAGACTTTTTTTGTTTGTCTCAACATGTTTTGATGCTCTGATTTTTATTCAAATCGATGAAACTGGATCAAGGGGCTCAATTTTTGTCATTTTCAATGGGGCGCTGCTGAGCCATTTGGCCACGCCTATTGCTGATCGCCATGAATTATAACATTTTTCACCAGTCCTGAGCAGAGTTTTTGTGCACGTTTCCCCCCTCAAAAATGTGATCAGGGATCTCCACAGCAGATCATCTGCCTCCATCTCACCCGAGTCCTTCCATCCTGTTCTCTCACACCAACCCTTTCCATGTCCTCCTTCACTACATCCAGGAATCTTCTGTGGACTTCAGCTCCACCTTCAACATCCTGTCCAATATATCCACTATCCCTCCTCTGCACATGTCCAAGCCACCTGAGCCTCAACTCTTACTCTGTCTCCAAACCGCTCAACCTCCTAGCTCAACCTCCTAGCATCTTCAACTCTGCCACCTCCAGTCTTTCTGTCAGTGCCACCATCTCCAAACCATACATCACAGAAGGTCTCACTACCATTTTGTAAGTCTCCCCTTTCACTCTAGCAGCTATCTTTCTATCACAAATCACCCCGACACTCATCTCCACCTACTCCACCCTGCCTGAACTCTCGTCTTCGCCTCTCTTGTGCACGGTCCATTGCTTTGGATGGTTGACCCCAGGTATTTAACATCATCTACCTTCACTACCTCTACTACTCCTTGCATCTTTATTGCTAAACCTGCCTTCGTCTCATTCACATACAACATTAGAAATTGCAAAATATAATAGGAAAAACTCCATGAGTCCTTTTAGGGCCCTCGCACCTAAGAAGTTTGCTCAAGATTCTTTTTTGCATGTAAAAAAGGATCTGGAGACTAGAAATATTCATATATGGCCACTGGTTACTTTCTTCTTCTTCAAAGCTGATTTATGCTTAAAAATCCACTCACAAAGAACCTCATCCACTCAACCCTAAACATTCAGGAGGAATCTTATTCTCTGTGAGGCTCAGCACAGCCGACTACAGTGCAGCCCTTAAATTAGCATCCAGGGATTAGCCTCATCATCCGAACGTAAAAAAAGCGGCTCCATAACCCACGTGGCTGTAATTAAAAGCCTGACTCCCTGCTCTGTATCCACAGGCTTTCAGCTGCACCTGTCCCTCATTTGGCTCCCTGCGCTGATCTGGGCCAGCAGATCCCTGACGGGCATACAGAGCAGCTCCTGCACGCGCTCGGCCTGCGCCGCAGCCAGCAGCTACTCAACGTCTGCCTTGTGCAGGGGGGAACCTGGGGAGGAAACGCTCTCCAACAAAGTCAGACTGTGAACAAACACCTCTTTTACCCACTCGCCTCACTGTTTTCCCTCCTAAGGTTTTTCACTCCCCTCCCGCGCCTCTCTCTCAGCGTGGAGTGATAAAGTACGACGGCTTGAGTCTGCAGCAGCCGGCAACTCCACTTGTCTTTGCAAATGACTTTCACCCCTCAGACTCCCTCGATTCCAGAGGCTTAACACATTAAAGATAAAATCTCATTTCCCAGTCTAGCAGCACAGCTAGCCTACAGCTGAGTGAGGCTACATCAGGTACTGATGTTAAGAGCTTTCTCCTGATCATCTCCTGCAGCAGCACCGTTAAACTCTCCGAATCAGCTCACTGGAACGGCTACAAATGCGAGGATGCAGACACACGCCTCTAGCCCTTCTGACCACAAATGCATATGCACAGGTGCTGCTCCCAAGGCCAACCTGGGAGCCGGATTTGCTGCTACCACATCATTAGTGTCAAATTAGAATGCAGACACACACACACAGGCAAACTAAACTCCCTTATGCATTTTTAACGCTGACAAAAATCAGAAGAAAAATGTGGCACAAGGTGTGTTGGCTTTTGGGATTCAGTATAAAAAAAACAAAGTCAGGTTACACCTGGGATATTTGAATTCAGAGATTTACAGATATATCTTCATATTTTATTGAGTAAAACTACCCAGACTGTCATTGGGGGAATAGCTCAGTCCACTCATCCCAGTGCTTGACCTTGAACGCGCCATGGATGCAGAACCACCTGAGGATCATTGTGGCTGAGTTCAGTGATCACTGGGGGCATTCGTCTAGGACGTGGGTCTGCAACCTGCGGATCTGGAGCCACATGTGACTCTTTTGCCCACAGCCAGCAGCTCCCTGAGGCCTTGGGAGGGGAAAAAAAACTCACATTTCCAAGAAAAGAAGCAACAGCTTTAAGAAAAAATGATTGCACAACCATGAGAAAAATATGAAGTGAATACAGCAAAAAATGAGAAAACCTGAAATTTTATTTAAAAAAAAAAAAAACTTGCAAATTT
Organism: Pholidichthys leucotaenia; assembly: GCA_020510985.1. Classification (NCBI taxonomy): domain Eukaryota; kingdom Metazoa; phylum Chordata; class Actinopteri; order Cichliformes; family Pholidichthyidae; genus Pholidichthys; species Pholidichthys leucotaenia. The sequence goes on along the minus strand of CM035844.1, from coordinate 326,410,169 downwards.
AGAGGAAATGTTGCAATTTTGAGAGGGAAACCTACCTATGATTTACAAGAAACAAGTCACTAAAATTTCTGGGGAAAAAACTAAAATTACAAATTTACTGGAAAAAGTTGAGTTTTATGAGAAAAACGTAAATTTTTTCTAAAAAAAATTCTGCAGTTTTTCTAGTAAAGGTAACAAATTTAAAAAGAAAAATGTAATAGATTTATGAGAATAGATGAAAATTTATGCTAAAATATTCAAAATTTATGGAACAAGCTACAATTTTATTAAGAACTAAATCCTGAAATTTGCAAGAAAAAGGTCACAATATATCTGCTGAGATAAAGGCAAATTTACCAGAAAAAGCTGCAATTTTGTTAGAAAACTGTGGCATATTTATATGACAAAGGTCGCATTTGTACCTGAAAAAAACTAACAAAGTTACCAAAAATAATTTTTTTGAGAACAGTCTATGCAAAAAGTTGGAATTTCATTGTGAAAACTGCCACAAATTTACATTAAAAAGACTTTCATTTTACTGGACAAAGCTATCAAATCTAAAGAAAAATGGGTACAAATTTATGGAAAAAGCCACACACATTTACTCCAAAAATATAACAAATTTTGCAAAAACATTATAGTTTAATGAGGAGAAGACCCGCACAGACATGCAAGAAAAAAATAATGCAAAAAATTGAAAAATTAACCGTGAAGCAATTTTGTGAGAAAAACAAATTTGCAATCAAAAAAAGCTGCAAATTTATGAGAAAAACTCTTTGTAGATTGTAGTTGTAACTCTGTTTTTCCTTCATTTTCAGGCTCTGATATTTTTGTGGCTTCATGATGATTTTTTTAAGACAAAAAAAAAAAAAATCACTCAAAGCAGCTCTTTGTAAAACGTGGACGTACGGACAATGAACGCCCCTCCATCACATCAGTTTCTTTCAGCTTAGCCAGAATGAGCCTCCATTTTACCCGTGGGCCGACAGAACGTGGGAACTCGTAAGAGTAAGGAGGGATCGTGTGCTTGTAAACTACAGATAATGCAAGTCATGTCTTCAGGAATTTCCACCAGCTTTGTAATAGCACATTCAACATTAACTAAACTAATGATAATCACCAGGCTTGTTAATAACAGAGTAAACAACAACCTTCAAAAAGAAAGCTGTCACATACATAACAGATAATTCTGTAAAAAAAAATCTGTAAATTTAACCATCATAAGTCAGCAGTAACCACAGCTGTGTGGTTCTCCAGTGGTTTCCCCTCACACCACAGATTAATTTCTACCTCGTGGGTTCCATTCCTCCTGATCCGCCTCTGCTCCTGGTCTCTATGATGTCTAATAGGTTCATAATTATAAAGCTGTGGGGCCTCATGAGTTGTCTCAGATGATGGAACAGCCAGGCTGCCGTTTTGGAGGAGGAGTTGATACTCTGCTGCAAAAACGGCTTTAAAAGTTGTTCTAAGGCAAAGGCAACCATATTTTTTGTAATATCTGTTAATGGACTCATTCCTCAGTATATTAATTAACTGGTGTAGTTAACTTGGCCGTTACCCTTTAAGTAACTGCTCAGATCTTAAAAACATGGCAACAATTTGGGAACAGATGCCTACAAACAAAAAGAGCAAGTACACTTAAAAACTCAGTAAAGCTCCCTAATTGAGAAAACTGGAAGTTAAACCATATCAGTGTACAACTACAGCAGTTATGCAGGTCAAAGTTTAATGTTATCAATTTTACAGCTTTCAAGATCGTAGCAATTAACTGGGCAAGTGTAGTATTTATGCAGAAATAAGGAGTTATTTTTTGCTAAAACCCCTAACAAACACAGCTGTGTGTAGTGTGGTGAACTCTCACAGCAGTTATCATAAACCATGTTAAATTGTCTTAATCCCACTCTTGCAGTGCCTCTAATTGCTCTTAACCTCCTAAGATTCAGAGAGCTGATGCAATTTCCTTAATTGCACAGAGCCCCCTTTCCTTACACTTGCATGCTGTCAAAAGCAAAATCAGCTGAATTTACTCCCAATTCCAGAGCGTGCCTGGGAGGTCAAGCGTCTGTGTGAAGTCTGCAATGCGAGGGCAGCCTGAATCCATTCAATTTCAATTTTGTTTCAGCACTCTCTGGATTCCTGTTTCCTGAAGGCACAGCCCTGAGGTTCCCGAGCTCTCTGAAATCGCTGCGCCGCTACTGGCACAGAACACCATCGCCCCTCTCTCACAAAACGTCAATAGAACAGAAAAGAGAGAATTTCCACAGGACCAAAGGCTAAATTCTTATTCAACTTTAATGTTTATCAGAATAGAAACAGAGAAGAAACACAGAGATAGCTGCAGGTCAAACCGTTTGAGGGAAAAGCAGAGCCGCACAGACAACCGTACCCAAGCGTCGGATTCTGGGCCAGGAGAAAGGCTTTAGAGGCGTAGTTGGCCCAGTTCCTGGATTTCAGTTTTACTCACGAGATACAAGTCGAGTCCCACATCCTAGTTCACTAGGGTAGGACGGTATAGTACAGACAGAGCTGTTTCTGGCTTTTGGGGGCCCTATGCAAGGTTGTGTTCTTTTTTTTTTTCCCCCCGCAATGGAGAAGAGTTCAAACCTTTTAAAACCGAAGACAAATCTTTCTTCACAACAAAAACATTTTAAAAGACTAGAAAAGCCTTCAGAGAGGGCATATCTCTGCCAAGGCTCCTTCTCGAACTCCTTTTGTCCATCTATCCGTCCATACGTTCCTGCCTCCATCCTGCAGTACATTGCAAGATGGGGCCTTGGTGGAGGGATGCGCGCATGCATCACCTCCAAAATCTAATGGGCTCGTCTGAAACCCAAGGGCCACCTCTAGTGAAAATTTCATCAAGATCCATGCAGTAGTTTTTGTGTCATCCTGCTGCACAAAATACAAACAAGGCCCTTGGTGGAGGCATGCACTCTCTGATCGTCACCAAAGTCTAACTGGGTTCATCCTTAGCCCAAAGGCCACCTTTGGTGAAAATTTCATTCAAATCCGTCTGGTAGTTTTTGTGTAATCCTGCTAACAGACAGACAGACAGACAGAAGGAAAGACAGGGACAGACAGGAAAAATGCCAGCAAAAACATAACCTCCTTGGCGGAGGTAATAAAATACCGTACTAAACAAATGCAGAGAAAAAAAATGTAACTATCATCCATATGAATGTTTTAAATTTACAAGAAAATAGTTTCAAATTTACAAGAAAAGGTACAAATGTGTGAGAAAACAGTTGAAAACTTACAATGGAAAAGAGTGGCAAATTTACACAAAAAAGATGCAAATTTACAAGAACAAAAGTCACAAATTTAAAAGAAAAGATGAAAAATTGAGGAAAAATAGGATATTTGCAACATCCTAATATGCAACTAGGGGTGGGAATCACGAGGGACCTCACGATTCGGTTCAGATCACGATGTCTGGGTCACGACTCGATCCTATCACAACTCAATGATAATCACGATATCGCTGTAATCAAGTATCACAATCACATATATTTCAAATTTTTTTCACCTTATTCAGCCTCAAATCATGTCCCAAAGTAAACCTGCTGACATCTCTTTCATATAATAGTGTCAGGACTTCATTTTCCGTGAGACGTGTCTCTGCACACAGGGAGGGTGGTGGACGGTGCTGTGTGGAATAGACTCCCACTCCAGATACGTTTAGCTGACTCTGTGGACTCTTTTAAAAAGCAGCTGAAACCTTTTTGGTTTAACAAGGATTTCCATTGAGTTTCAACTGCTTTTAAATGCTAAGTTTGATATTTTATTAATTCCATTTTATTGTGCAGCGCTTTGTGACTACATGTCTCTGAAAAGCATTTTATAAATAAACTTTACTTACTTGGCGATCAGAGAAAAAGCTCCATGCCGGTCTCTGTAGCTTAGCTGTTGCTAATGCTACTCCAAGGCATGTGTGGCTCACCATGTTCTGAGTGTTTTTTCTTTTTTTTCATGCATTTATGAAATCCAAAAAAGGCCCAACATTTGAGCTAATTTTGAGCTAGCTGCTTCCTAGTTTTCAAAGTTGGCTGCAAGTCTCCGAGACAAGCCATGACTTCACTTGACTGGGTGCTTGATGCGCGCCATCTAGTGGACTGAAAATGTCATTAACTGATAACCCAAAAAGCCTGCTCCATGCTGCATTTCCCCTCTAGTCCACCTTGGTCCGCGTACACTTGGGACAAGCCCGGCACGCACGCGGCGCTGTACATGCTCACTTTTTTCATCTACCCAGGCCAAGCGGTTGACGCATGCGCATAACCATCATTTGTAGCTTCACTCCCGCCCAATAGGTAGCGCCAGGATTTTCACCAACAAAGAAACGGTGGACTTCTTCACAAAGTTTCTCTTCAAATATAGAGTCCATTTCTGCTGTTTGACTTCCCAGTTTTCACTCCTTTTCCACGAAGATGCTGCTGCCGCTGTGAAAGAAAGTACTGTATGTATGTATGATTCATGTATGTTTTTTATTCTTGTTTTCCACCTCCTCGTTGTCTTCTTCGTCTACTGATGTATGCTGTGTCGATATCACCACCTCGTGAATGGGATGTTCAGTCTTGCGCATGCGCTTTTCAACGCGTTCAGGTCGTGGGCAGGTGGCGCGGTCACAAAATTTGGGGTGCATGCGGTCGAGCACTCCGGACACTAGCGGAGTGGAGACGATGATGTAAATTTCATCACACGAGGTTTCCGGTTACACGTACGTGGACAGCAGAGGTGTAGCATGAAGCAGGCTAAAGGATGTGTGTGCATTATCCCCCCCCCCCCCCGTCCTGTCAGGCAGCTAGGTAAGCAGAACAGAGATCTGTTACCCTTATCGTGCCAAAAACAGATTTTTTTTGCCAAAGGGAGCTTTATACAGTACCTAACTATGTACTGTATATTGTTGTAAACTTTCCCGTAATAGCTTTTAATACTTTATTTAAATTATTTTACCCATGGAGGACCCGACAGGATGGGGAATAGGGAAAGGAAGTGTGTGGAGGGGGAAAGAAAAGGGAGGGGAACAGACAAAAGACAAACAAACCAACAACTAAAACAAAAAGAAGACAAACTGCTTCTTTCACTAAAGATGTCTCAACATGTCTGGTATCCGCACCTGTTATAGGAGAGACATTTGTGCGTGTGCTTTCGTGTACATATATATGACAGCGCGCGCAAAATAAATGTGTGCATGTGAGTGGTTTGTCAGGAAACATACGAAGACGGGGGCCGGTTGCAGCACCCCCCCCCCCCCCGGGAACCCCAAGCAGGCAAGGCAGTTCCGCCAACCCCCACAGGGCACAAATGCCCGAGGTCAGCAAGCCCCACAAAAGCCAGGCATCCAGCCCTGGAGGGATGATCGAGGGAGGCCAGGCCGCCAGGCTGCTGGCACGGGCCCACCAACCCCCCACCCCCCAGGTGGTGCCAACGCCAGTCCCCGGGCCCCAGGAGGCCAGTGCCCCCACCCCTTGGGCTGGAGACTGGGGGGTGCGAGCCCCCCAGGCAACCCCACAGTGCCCCCCCCAGCGCCAACGCCACACACCTCAAGGACCCCCATGCCTAAAGAAGTCCCCCTCCGCCCAGGGGAGCCCACATAGCCAAGAGGCACTACCCCCCCTCAATCCAGCACCTCCCAACTTGCAGGCACACCCATCCCCACATCTTCACACCCTCATGCTCTCATACGCACCCACATGCACTCCCTCACTCTCACTCACCCACTCCCGGACCCACCCATTCTCTCTCACTCCTGTACTCATTCAATCTCTCTCCCACTCGCCCTCAGAGCCACCCACACCCACTCACTTTCACCCACGCACGCACTCTCACTCACACTCCAACCTACTCACATCCATTCGTGCTCTCCCCTTCACACTCACCCACCCTCATTCACCCTTATTTTCTAGGGTGACTGCAATGCAGATGCAGCAAACCTGAACATGCATCAGTGCCCGGCAGCAGCCAAGGAGACCGCTGGCGCAGGCCAGCAGCCACCCCCCGCCGAGCCACCCCAGGGCCACAGAAGCAGACCCCACCCCTAGCGCCCACCTGAGCAACTGATCAGCAGATCACTACATTCACCCCAAGATGCCACCCAACACGCAAAGCGCCACACAAAACCAACCCACCATCAACATCTCCATTCATCACTCCCTCACTCTCGCTTACTCTCTTATTCAGTCCCTCTCCCACTCCCTTGCTTGTATCTATACATTCAGCAGCACCCAGGAATTTTGACAACATGACAGGTCCCAGGCCCCCTGCCAGGCCCCCAGCAGGAGGAGGGCAACAGGGGTGGGGGAAGACCCGCCACCCCCCTCCCCCTTGCGCAAAACATGGTAGGTGTATGTCGGATGTATGATGTGATTGTGTGTAAATGTGTGGACTACCATAGCGCAGTTAAAATTGGGGGGATGGTGGTTGGAGCACCACTAGCCACTGCGATAGATGGCTGGACCCCCAACCCCCCAAGCCCTCAGTGTCTAAAATGCAATTAAAATTGAGGAGAGCAGCCCCACCGTGCAGCAGAGGTATCCCCTTCCGCGACACAGTGTGGCACACCTTTACGTATCCAAGAAGATGTATATTCCACCCAGAATCGGGACGGGGGGGGATAAGACTGGGAGGGAAGCAGTCCAAAGAAGCCAGCTCGCAAATTGGTTCATGAGGCCACCCACTGCCCCCAAATCCCAACCCAGGGGCTTCAAATTTACAAGATATATGCTGCAAATTTACAAGACAAAAGTAGCAAATTTATAAGAACAAAATGGTGCCATTTTATGAGAATAAAAGTTGATAATTTTCCGAGAAATATGTTGCAATTTACAAGAAAGAAGTAGCAAATTGATGATAAAAAAAACATGCAAAATTATGTGAAAAAGCCACACACAAGTAAAAAGTGATGATTTTTTTAAGAAAAAAGTGAAAGTTTAAGAGAAAAAAAGTCACAAATTTACAAGAAAAAGTTGCAAATTTATAAGGGGGGGATGCTAGAGATAATTTTTCCCTAGTGGTGAAGGGGGCCTTCACCTTGCATACTCTGCTTTTATAGCCAGAAACACTCTGCTGTTTTACATACAGCTTACAGTAATTTACATGGTACTATGTGTACTTCAAGTCACGGCCATGGTACCATTACTAATATTCTATGAAAATATTAGCTGTTCTTATTATAAAAAATACAGGCATGGGAAAAAGTACTCAAAGATTCATTCAGTCGCAGCGCAATTACAGCCAACATGTGCTCTTCAGAAGGGTTTGGAGATAAAAAGTAAATGAATAAAACATCAAAGGTTCTGTTTATTTTTCCACCCTCAAAAAGTACAAATGTCAAACTCTGAATGCTTCTTAAGGCCTGGTGGGAAGCCTGGAGGACAGAGGGGTCAAACAAATATCTGATTTGCATTGTGGCCGTGGGGTGGGAATACATCATGGCATAGACAGCTGGGGAATTCACAATCAGAAGCGCTGGGGGTATTTACTCAGAAAACGCCAGCCAGTTCTGTAGCGATTTGTCTGCTGAGCCTTAGTTCAACAGTATGCAGCTTCAGAGATTAAAAGATGTTCTTGCAACAGCTGAGATTTCCCCTCTTTTCCTGAGGCGTTCTACATAAATGTCCTTGTTTACTTTGAGATGTACTCATTAATAAGACCAGACTGTCATTGGCTGACCTTCTGCCGGCTGTAAAGGCGGCGTATGCAAGCGTGTGAGTCACCGAGTGTGCCATACATGCGCCAGGGGCAAAGCGCACAAGGTCCGGCAGTGATGAATGAACAGTAGCCCACCCTATAGTGTGCGGCTCACAAATGTAGCCTCTGGTGTATGAGAAGCCTCTATGAGTCTCATTTCTAAGTGACAGGAGCCGTGACTCTTGGCCAACTTTTCTTTTCAGGAGTGCGCTTCATCTTGTGGACTTTTATCAGAACTGATCGCAGCCAGTTAGTGGAAGGGAAAGTTCCCCCAAGCGAGACGGCCCAAAAATGGAACCTGACCTGGTAAAACAAAAGCAGTATGAGGACATACAGGTGATGGGAGTTTGGTCTAGTTTCCTCACCTGGCTTTATTGACCTTCAACAGCTGAGCCTCAGGGTGTTTTTTCACACCGTAACTTGTTTGCTCTGGCCTGAATCCCTTGGGGATTTTGTCAACATTCCCCTTGGTTTGGTTTCGTTTCACATGGACAAAAATTCAAGCGCACCAAAATATGTTACTTCAAAACTCAAAAGGATGCCCTCTCTGCTTATTGGTCAGATTTCAGCCATGGTAACAAGAAAAGTAAATACAGGAAGTAGATCCGGTGCTGATGACAACATGCTTCTGTGACCTTTAGGCCTGTCACGATAATTACTCTATGAACCTACTGTAAAAAAAAATGAGAGAACAAGTCCTTGTTTATACTTATTGTATACCAGGGGTCACCAACTAAAACTGCAAAAGGTCCAACAAGTCGGTCCTCTTCCCCAGCCGAGGTCCGAACTAGGTGTGGGAATCTTTAGGAACCTCATGATTCGATTATAATTCCGAACTCCAACTTCATTCTAAAACCATTCTCGATGCATCTTGACACATTTTTTTTTCTATTCAAGATTTTTCCCTCCCACTGTGTGACAACTTGGCCCTTTTAAAGGGAAGTATTTGCAATGACCCATGAATTTACTTCCAACATCTTTTATTAAAACAAATGGAAGAGAAATCTGACACATGAAGGGCAGTGGTGGCCTAATGGTTAGGGATGTGGACTGGTGAGCAGAGGGTTGCGGGTTCAATCCCTGCACCGGCAGGATTAGATCTGGGTGGGACAGATAACATAGCAGAGTTTGCTCCACCCTCCTTAACCCCACTGTGGTGCCCTAGAGCAAGGCCCTTAACCCCAGCTGCTCCAGTGGAGCTGCTCAGTGGCCACAGGTCAGTCTGTGGTTGTACTGGGCATCTTCCTGGTGTGAACGTGTAACTGTGTGAGTGTGAACAGGGTGTCCTTGAAAAAGAGACGTTGCCTCTCAACGGAACTACCCTGTATAAATAAAGGTTAAAATAAAAAAAAAAAACCCATGAACAAATTTATCTCAAAATGTGCTTTTAAGAACTGTCACCCTTTCATGGACATTCTTTCAGAAGACCACAGCTGTCTACAGACAGGCCAGTATCATTTAACTTGCTTTCATACATTTTATTAGTCTCAAGTTTTAGCTGGTTTTAGTTCTATATTAATTCTCAGACAAAAAAATATTAAAATGAATTATTTGTTCAATTTCAAACAAAACGGAATATAAAATGCTATAATACAGGAGAACACTAAATGTGTTTGTTGACTCCAAATAAATTGGTCTAAAATTCTAAAATCTACAACTAAAATCCTAAAAATGTTTTACAGGAGAACACAAACTAAATTGCATTGCATTTTTAAAATAAGATTAACATCTAAGAAAACTAAATTTCACAAAAAGTCCACCTCTATACAATATATTCAATGCATAAAAAACTGTTTCGAACTAAGACCCCCCCCCCCCAAAAAAAACAGACAAAAAATATAATTCCAGGACACAAGATATAATTCCACATGACAGAATTCCTCAAAAAAAAAATATTTTTATCTCAACAGTAAACTCTGTTACAGCATGGATGGAGCTGTAACTTCATGTTTACAAGGAAGAGGGGAGGTGGAACTTTTTATGTTCAGTAACACACCAAGCTTTTACAGAGTTTTTAACTGATATTGAAGGCTACATAAAGGGTCTCCACAACCAGCGACCTAACCTCTGCATCCCAGCATGGACTACTCTCGGCAGAATAGAGGAAGAAGGTAAATGCATTCAATTTCACGACAGCGCTTTTTTTTTGTGGGTACAGACCTGAAATGGTCTGCCTGGGGTGGATGTCCTGGCTGTCAGCCTTGTATGTGTGTGTGTGTGTGTGGGGGGGGGGGCGGCTTAAAAGCACATTTTGAGATAAATTTGTCCATGTTTTTATTTAACCTTAATTTATATAGGGTAGGTCCATCTGGCAGCTCGGTGGTGCAGTGGTTAGCACTGTGGCAGCACAGTAAGAAGGTCGTGGGTTCGATCCCACCTCCTGACCATCACTGACCCCTCTGTATGGAGTTTGCATGTTCTCCCCGTGTCTGCGTGGGTTTACCCCGAGTACTCCGGTTTCCTCCCACAGACCAAAAACATGCAAGTTAGATGAAATGGAGACTCTAAAATGGCCCTAGGTGCAAATATGAGTGTGAATGGTGAAGGAATTGGCGCCGCATCGTGGCTGCCTCATCCATCCACGTGGATGCCCTGAATTTCCCTCTGGGATTAATACAGTATACAAAATAAAAATAAAAAATAAATAAATTATCAAGTGTCAAAAATTGAAATGTGGCCCTAACATAGAAGAATAGACAGACTGTAACTTGAGAGTAGGGGTTCCAAAAATATTAATTCTCACTTGCAGATGGACAATGCTCCTATAGGGTTCTCCAAAATGGGGACTGCTTTATCATTTTCTTCGGAAATGTATTGCTGAAGTGCACATTCAGCATGTGAGATTATGAGTTAACAATTAAATTCACTGTTTATCCATGTTGCTTGGACAAACATCCCAATTAAAACCTTGGTAGTCAGAAACAAATGTTTCTGTACTAAGGTTGACTAAGTTCAGAAATCCCAGAGCTACATATCCCTGTATTTGTGGATTAAAGATGTCTTAATTTCAACAATCTGAGAAAAACAGGAGGAGAAAACATTCTTAATACTGCAAGATACTATTAAACATTAAAGTCTGCTATTAATAGAATTTAAAATACTAATTAGAACAAAAATGACAAGACTGGAGCCAAAAGTTACACCACACGCTTTCAACAAAATGAAAACAAGAGAAGATCCTCATCTGCGACGTTTCCCTGCTCTCAGTAATAATACATTTTTTATTACTGGCAGTAAATATTGATATCCTAAGCTGATAAAGTGCACCAGTTGCTTCCAGCAGATGGACTGTCTAAAGTAAACCAGGAACAGGTCTCTTGTATCATAATCTCTACGCTCAGATCAGAAATGCAGAAAAAAAGGGTAATAAATTTCAACTCAACTTTTGTCCAGGGTAGGATTGCATAATATCAGGTTCAGGTTAATATTAAGGTGTTTCTGCATAGCTGGGTTCTTACAGGCAGGTGAACTTGGAAATATGGCAACTTAAACAAAACATACCCATGTTCTATATGAAGATAAGCCCCTTTAGTAAAATTACCAAACAACATGGATAAAGCCATGTCATATTTGTTTATAGAAAGTTCCTATTTAAGACAACAACAACACCTCATCTGCAAACAGCAGTGACGAGATCCTGTGGCCACCAAACGTTGACACCCGAGAAATCCTGTCCATAAATATTATGAACAGGATCAGTGAAAAAGGGCAGCTCTGGAGGAGTCCAGCTCTCACTAGACACAAGTTTGACTTATGGCAATATGAACCAAACTCTCACGGTGGTCAAATAGAGACCGGTGGAACCATCTCATAATTTCTGAGTGCTTACTAGGAATTCATTCATTCCAGGTATTCACTGCCAGTCACTCCATCTACTGCGGTGAAGGATTAATTTTAAAAAATCGAAAGAAAAGTGAAAATTGATTTCAAGGTTTTCTTTCCCCCACTGGACCAATAAAAATTAGATACATACAGCAGGGAAAATAAGTATTGAACATGTCAACATTTTTCTCATGAAACATATTTCTGACGGAGCCACTGACCTGAGATTTTCACCAGATATCAGTAACAACCCCAGTAATCCATACATACAAAGAAATCAAGGCAACTGTGTTAAAAAACAAGTATATATTTAATAAAGTGGAATGACACAGGGAATAAGTATTGAACACATGAAGAGAAAGAGGTGCAAAAAGGCATAGAAAGCCAAGAAACCATCTGAAATACATCAGCATTTAGGAAGCCATCACATCCCCCATCAGTGCAAATTAATTTCAGCTGGTGAAGTCCTGACTGATAGCCTTTAAAAAGGTCTCTGAATATCACATTGTCACACCACAAAGAACTCATGATGGGTAGAAGCAAAGAGCTCTCTCTAGACCTTCGCAAATGTATTGTTGCAAAGCATAATGATGGCATTGGTTACAGGCACATTTCTAAACTGCTCAATGTTCTAATGAGCACTGTTGGAGCCATCATTTGGAAACGGAAAGAACATCTTTTTACCATAAACAAACCACGACTAGGTGCTCCTCGCACGATTTCTGACAGAGGAGTCAAAAGAATTATCAGAAGAATTACCCAAGACCACTCGTGGAGAGCTCCAGAAAGACTTGGAGTTAGCAAGTACTGCTGTTTCAAAGAAAACAATAAGAAATGCACTGAACCGACATGGGCTCTATGCCTGTTCACCTCGCAAGACTCCATTGCTGAAGAAAAAGCATGTTGAAGCTCGTTTAAAGTTTGCTGCACAACATTTGGGTAAGCCAGAAAACACTGGGAGAAAATAGTCTAGTCAGATGAGACCAAAATTAAACCTTTTGGATGCCACAGCACAGCATGCTTGGAAGAGAAATGGCACTGCACATCAGCCCCAAAACACCATACCAACAGTGAAGTTTGGAGGTGGGAGCATCATGGTGAGGGGGTGTTTTTCAGCACATGGCACAGGCAGACTTCATATACAGTGGTGTGAAAACGTGTTTGCCCCCTTCCTGATATCTCTTTTTTTTTTTATATCTTTGTCACACTTAAATGTTTCAGATCAAACAAATTTAAAAATTACACAAAGGATAACACAAGTAAACACAAAATGCAGCTTTTAAATGAAGGTGTTTATTATTAAGGGGGGAAAAAAACAAACAGACATGGCCCTGTGTGAAAAACTGATTGCCCCCCACCCCATCAAAACATAAATTAACTGTGGTTTATCACATCTTTGGAAAGCTGAGTTCAATTTCTCTAGCCACACCCAGGCCTGATTACTGCCACACCTGTTCTCAATCAAGAAATCACTTAAATAGGACCTGTCTGACGAAGTGAAGTAGATCAAAAGATCCTCAAAAGCTAGACATCATGCTGTGATCCAAAGAAATTCAGAAACAAATGAGAAACAAAGTACTGTAAATGAGACCCATCAGTCAGGAAAAGGTTATAAAGCCATGTCTAAAGCTTTGGGACTCCAGCGAACCACAGTGTGAGCCATTATCCACAAATGGCAAAAATATGGAACAGTGGGGAACCTTCCCAGGAGTGATCAGCTGACCAAAATTACCCCAAGAGCACAGTGACGACTCGTCCAAGAGGTCACAAAAGACCCCACAACAATATCCAAAGAACTGCAGGCCTCACTTGCCTCAGTTAAGGTCAGTCTTCATGACTCCACCATAAGAAAGAGACTGGGCAAAAATGGCCTGCATGGCAGAGTTCCAAGACGAAAACCACTGCTGAGCAAAAAGAACATAAAGGCTCGTCTCAGTTTTGCCAGAAAATATCTTGATGATCCCCAAGACTTTTGGGAAAATATTATGTGGACTGACGAGACAAAAGTTGAACTTTTTGGAAGGTGAGTGTCCCATTACATCTGGCGTAAAAGTAACAGCATTTCAGAAAAGGAACATCATACCAACAGTAAAATATGGTGGTGGCAGTGTGATGGTCTGGGGCCGTTTTGCTGCTTCAGGACCTGGGGAACTTACTGTGGTAAATGGAACCATGAATTCTGGCAACTACCAACAAGTCCTGAAGGAGAATGTCCTGCCATCTGTTCATGACCTCAAGCTGAAGCGCACTTGGGTTCTGCAGTAGGACAATGATCCAAAACACACCAGCAAGTCCACCTCTGAATGGCTTAACCCCTTGCACTCCGGGCAATTTTCCTAAAAATGCCAAAAAAAAAAAGTGCCCAAAGTAAATCAAAAGCTGTTATTCAACCCTTTGCAGCATCTTCATGGGGTTGGTCTCATTTAAAAGAAAACACTTTGAATTTTTTGGCAAAAAAACATGATCTCTCTACGTGCTCCAGCCACTGAGTTACAGTCATCTAAACATACTGAACTTGAAGAAAATAAATTTGGACACGGTGTTTTTTTGGATACAAATGCTTGCAAATAACACACAGCTGTCCAATCCGGCTGGAAAATGCAACAGAAATGTAGAACCAAGTGTTATCAAGCTGAGATCCAAATTTGGTAACAATACCACAAAAAATGAATATATTACACAGCTTTGTTCTCAGGCTGTTCCCAGGCGTTTTGGAACTGTGCCAAATTGTGCCAAATGGCACAGTATGGAAAAACGTCTGTAACTTTTGAATAATTCAATGTAGAATCTTCATTTTAGGCTCTAATGAAAGGTCACATTCAGGGCTGTGTCTGTGTGTGTGTGTGCCCCTCGCTACAAAAGACGGAGTTTGGCCCTCGCTACATGACGGATTACACTCCTTGCATGTTTTCACAGCGGCTCCCCCCCCCCCCCTCGCTACTGTGTGTGTGGGGGGGTGGGGGTGTCCCCCCCCCCTCGCTACAGAAGACGGCCATCGCTACATGACGGAATAGACTCATGCTTCCCCCCGCAGACCGGGGGGCGTCCAGACCGTGAACGCCCCCCCCGCTCCTCTTCTGCAGCGAGGGGGGGGGGCGTTCACGGTCCGAACACGGCAAATGAACCGTTTATCGCGGCGCACGCACTTCGTACTTCGTGCGCAGTACAGTTGTAATTTACCGATCGGTCAAAAGTCATTTTTGGATTACAGTTTTCAGGGAGAAATAATAATTTAGCTTATAACACCTTACCTCTTCACAGCAGCAGAGTCCTGGCGAACTTCTCTTCCCCATTGTCAGACGAACGCGACGCTGGTCCGCTCGTGGATCCCGGTCAAAACATAATTCCAATATTGCGGTTTTGGTGAATGATTTACGACCTTTGTCGTCGGCCTCCGTCGGTCTATGATGACGGAAGAGAATCCTAAACGTCTATTCTGCTGGAATGAGTGCAGGTCCCACTTGTAGGTGGTCTCCATGCTGCTGGGTGAGCCTGGGTCTGTAGCAGGTTCGTCCAGCGTCCTTTGTTTTCATCTGCTGCAACAGTAAATATCTCTTCACCCAGCCCGAATTTCTGTGCTTCAATTGGCTCCTGCATTCACAGTAGGTGGGTCCTCCTTCCTAGGTTTTCAGTCATTGGCTCTTCATGGTTTCAGAAACCCAATTCAAGGCTCTTATTAGTCGAATGAGAGGTCAATCAGATGAACTAATCTGTTCGCGGCTGTGACTGCAGCTTTTTTTTTTTTTCAGTGGCGCTTGGAGGTCACACCACCTACATCACCACCATCAGTATCGCTATCATGCGTCATGCGTCCGAGCGCGCACGAGTGCGCTCTCATGCGCCCTAGGACGCAGAGACTTGCCCGCCCGCGGAACAACGGAGTGCAAGTGGTTAAGAAAAACAAAATGAAGACTCTGGAGTGGCCCAGTCAAAGTCCTGACCTGAATCCGATTGAGATGCTGTGGCATGACCTTAAAAAGGTGGTTCATGCTTGAAAACCTTCCAATGTGGCTGAATTACAACAATTTTGCAAAGATGAGCGGGCCAAAATTCCTCCACAGTGCTGTAAAAGACTCTGCCAGTTATCGCAAATGCTTGATTGCAGTTGCTGTTGCTAAGGGTGGCCCACCCAGTTACTAGGTTTAGGGGGCAATCACTTTTTCACACTGGGTCATGTAGGTTTGGATGTTTTTTTTCCCCTTAATAATAAACACCTTTAAACACATTTAAAAACTGTGTTTTGTGTTTACTTGTGGTATCTTTGTCTAATATCTAAATTTATTAAATGATCTGAAACATTTAAGTGTGACAAACATACAAAAAAATGAGAAATCAGGAAAGGGGCAAACACTTTTTCATAACACTGTAATTGAAGGAAGGATGAATGGACAAATATACAGAGACCTCCTCGATAAGAACCTGTTGCCATCTGCCAAGATGCTGAAGATGAAACGAGGGTGGACATTTCAACAAAACAATAATCTCAAACACACAGCCAAGGAAACTCTCAACTGGCTCCAGAGAAGGAAAATAAAGCTGCTAGAATGACCCAGTCAGTCACCTGACCTGAATCCAATTGAGAATCTATGGAACGAAGTGAAGATTAGAGTTCACAGAAGACATCCATGGATCCCCTCACGATTTGAAGACAATTTGTGTGGAAGAATGGGTTAAAATCACTTCTGAGCAATGCCTGCACCTAGTTTCTCCATACAGGAGGTGTCTGGAAGCTGTTATTACCAACAAAGGCTTTTCTACTAAATATTAAATGAATTTCACCAAGCGTGTTCAATACTTATTCCCTGTGTCATTCCATTTTATTTAATATAACTTGTTTTGTGAACACTGTTGCCTTGATTTCCTTGTATGTATGGATTACTTGGATTGTTATTGATATCTGGTGAAAATCTCAGGTCAATGGCTCCATCAGAAATATGTTTCATGATAAAAATGTTGACGTGTTCAATACTTAATTTTCCCCCCTGGACTTCAAAACCAATAAATACCTTTGTCAGCCTGTGCAGTCAGTCAGTTAGCTGGGCATCGCGGCAGGTCGGACTGTGCAGAGTCCTTTTAATTCCTCCCACCGCTCTCATCTTCTCTAACCTCCACTTAACCTGAGCTGCTGGAGCAGGCGGGAGGAAGCCGAGGCACCTTCGCTTCAACAGGCGCCCCTAATAAGAGCCGGGAAATGTGCAAATTACCTTTCTGTCACTGTCACGGTGGGGAAGAGCTGAGCCAGCTTGTGTTTGCTAAAATGGTGTGAAATACTCATTCAGGGACCATATGCACGGGCACACATGCCACACCACACCTACTCTGATGCATCAAATACAGTTGAATTTGAATGCAGAGGTCAATGCCATGGAGAAGCACCTCATCCACTGACAATGGAGCATCCACAAGCTATGTCCACTAGTCTGTTAGCAATATGGCTGCACAATGTAGCAATTTTATCATTAGTACAATGACAATGTGTGCAAACCGCGATATTTTCCATGTTCTTATGCAGTCACGCCATTTTTGAGCAACAATTACACATGCCGTGTTATGACACTTCAACACAGGTGGCAGTAATGCGCCTTAATGCAGAAGAAGAACTTGGGTGGATGAGAAGAAAGAAGTTATACTGCTATTCTATTTTTGTTGTGGATTTTTTATTTCTCACAAATTTGCAACTTCTTTCTTGTGTTTTTACTTTTACTTTTCCATGTAAAGTAGCAACTTCTCTTCATCAGCTGCAACTTTTTAATATAAATTTGCAACCTTTTTTCATAAATTGACAACTTTTTTCTTATATATTTGCAATTTTTTTCAATATTTAACTTTTTCTGGTAAAATAATGACTCATGTAAATTTGCTACTTTTTTATATAAATTAGCAACTTTTTCATAAATTGGCAACTTTTTCCTCATCTCAGCCTTTTTCTTGTAAATTTGCAGCTTTTTTTCTGGTGAATATGTATTTTTTTTCTGGTAAAATTGGAGACTTTCTGGTCAAATAGTGACCTTTTTACTTAAATTTGCTACCTTTTCAAATAAATCAGCAACCTTTTTATATAAATTAGCCATTTTAATGTAAATTTGCAACTTTTTTCATAAACTGGAAACTTTCTCACCATCTTAAACTTTTTTCTTATAAATTTTCACCTTTTTTCTTGTGAATATGCTACTATTTTCTGGAAAAATGTGTGCCTCTGTTAAAATATTGACTATGTAAATTCACTACTTTTTCAAATAAATTAGCAACCTTTTGCAAGTCATCTACAAGTTTTCTCATACACTACTCACAAAAACTTAGGGATATTCGGCTTTCGGGGGAAATTTCAGGATGCACCTAAAATGCACTATAACCTTTACAGGTGAACTTAATTTGACCTTCTCTAACCTCGTGAATGCACATGTCCAACTGTTCGATGTTTCAGTCCTTTTTGTATAAATTAAATTAAATCACCCATTATTGTCATTCAACCATACATGTACAGTAGAACGAAATTGTGTTTTATCCTATCTACAGTGTCAATCACACACACCCCATGTGTAGAATCAGAAGGGCCGCTGCCATGCAAGGCGCCGCCACAGATTTCCCTCCTCCATTCCATTATTGCTGAGCACCAAGCTGGACAGCAGGAAGTTCCGCTTTTATATGGTCTTCGGCATGACCCGGCCAGGATTTGAACCCCTGCCTCCCGGGTGTGGGGCGGATGCTCTACCAACTGAGCCACCACTCCGGTTACTCACTGCTCTCTAACAAGGTGCTTAACGGCAAAATTCACGACAGATGTTTGAGCCATGAATCGACCAATACATTTTCTGGCTTAATTAGAATTGGTATTTAAACAGTCCTTTTCATCATCTTGTTCACATTTTGACATCCTGAGACCAAGGCAACACCTAACAATTCATCAGCAGTACCTCGCCGCTGCGAGGCTTCAAACACGATGTTCTCAGAGGGGAGTGGCCACTAAGCTTAGAGTGTCACAGTGTTATCAGCAGGTTGAAACTGAGATCCAGAGAGACTGGAAGAGTCACAGATAGGCATAGAAGTGGACGTCCTTTGGCCACAGCCCACGCTGATGACCGCTTCATTGTGAACAGTGCCCTGCAGAACCGGATGATGAATGCCACTCAACTCCAGGCACATTTAAGGGAGGTGAGAGGCACCCAAGTGTCACGCTGACCATTCAAAACCATTTACATTAGCGTGGTCTGTGTACTAAATGACCTGCAAGGGTACCTGACCACACCACCAGGCACAGGTGTCATCGTCCTGACTGGGCCAGGGAGCATCTACGATGGACAAGGGACCAGTGGGCCCGAGTGCCGTTCTCTGATGAAAGTCGATTCACGCTGAGCAGAAATGATGGCCGCCAATGATGTTGGAAATGTTAAGGAGAGCGCTATGCATCAGCCACTGTTGTCACCAGATAAGCCTTTGGTGGTGGTGTTACAGTCTGAGCAGGTGTGTCTAGTCAATACAGAACTGCCCTACACCTTGTGAATTGTACAGTGACAAGCTCATACTACATGAATAACATCATTAATCCAGTCATTGTGCCCCTGCATGAACAACACAGGCCCAATTTCATCTTCATACACGACAATGCTCCAGCTCATCGCGGTTACATCATTAGGGAACGGCTGCTGCAGGCTGGGGTACCTCAAATGGTGTGGCCTGCACTTTCTCCAGACCTGAATCCAATAGAAAACCTATGGGATCAGCTGAGTCGCCATGTAGAGGCTTGTCACCCTGCACCCCACAACCTCAATGACCTGAGGGCCACCCTTCAATAAAAGTGGAATGCCATGCCTCAGCAGACTATAATTCGACTTGTGAACAGCAGGAGACGTCATTGTCAAGCTGTAATTGATGCTCAAGGGCACATGACAAGCTAATGAGACACTGACATTTTTTGTTGTGGTATACCCACCACTGTTGTTGGCTTTTATTTCAATAAATTGTTTGAGATGAGGAAATCACCATTGCATGCTTCTACTTAAATGCCCTACTTTCATATTATATCACTGTAGCATGAACTTTTTACCATTTTCCATAAATTTCACTCAAAAGCCAAAGATCCCTAACTTTTTGAGAAGTGTAAATGTACAACTTTTTTTACACATCTGCAACTTTCTTGTACATTCTGGAATTGTTTTCTTGTAAATTTGTGATATTTTCCATGTAAATTAGCAACTTTTCATCATTTTCAACTTTTTAACGTAAATTTGCAACTTTTTTCCCTTAAATTTGCAACTTTTTTCTTGTAAATTTGCAAAGTTTTCCCTAGAAACTGTTACTTTTTCTGGTAAACTGGTGACTTTTTCACATAAATTGACACCTTTTTTTCTCAAATTTGCAGGTTTTTTTGCAGTGAATGTTACTTTTTTCTGTTAAACTGGTGACTTTCTTGTAAAACAGTGACTTTTTTTTAAATAGAATTTGCAATTTTTCACATAAATTGGCAATCTTTTTTTCATCTGAACTGTTAGGACCCACTTTCTAGGCCAAGGCCAGAATTGCCCATTTCTATTTACCTTTTGCTCTTCTTAAAGACAAAAATAAAAAGGAGATGCTTTTACCTTCTTTACATGTTTAGACTGTTCACTGCAGTCTTCGTCAGAAGAGTCAGCTGATTGCTGCGTGGTGTCATTTTATCAGCTAACTTTCGTAGGCGGGGCCAGCCCCGCAGACCTGTCAGATCCACCGAGCCGGCCCCGCTTTCCGCTGGTCTCTAGAGAATGTGGTCCCAGGTGTGGGAAAGTGGGAAATAAAGGCACCCCTCATCCCGGTTCATGTTATCTTTTCCCCGCTTCCTGATTTCTATGGCCTCCTTGATCCAGCGTTTGTGTCTGTTGCTCTCCAATCCAATAATTTTTAGCCATTACGTGGAAGTTATGGACAAAATTGCATCAAAGATTTCCACCGGCTGAAGAAACTGGAGAAAACACAAGCACGCTACAGAAACTACCTGAGATTTAACCTCCGTTGTAGAGATGAGGATGTCACACCAGCAAGCCTCAACATAAAAAATCCTATCCCAACCAAAAACGCTGAGAAAATTATCAATAAAGCACAGAAAGACTGGGTCAAAGAACGGATAAGAATGACAGCAAACAAAGTGGACAGAATCAACAACCAGATCAAAGAGGAAATGGACATCTTCAAGAAACACTACCCGACCGACCAGGAAACGCAGGAACAGATAAAAGTGTGGCGGTTTGGGAAAAACCCCACAAACAGACTAAGGACAGACAACTCGCTACTCCTGCTTTTTTCCGCTACACTACTGTGATAATGTCACCTTTCATGCATTGTGTTCAGGCGTCCTGTCCTTACTGTGACCTAGAGACTCAGATCAATGTGTAGATGTGCCTGTTAACCTCTTTGTTCTGCAGCTAGAGCAGAGTCTAGCAAATCTGCCTATTGTGATGTATGTCTCACAAATGCAAATATCTCATGCCTGTTCTGCAGTCCCTTTGATCAGACCTACCGCGGTGACACTGCTTTGATGTATTGTTTGAGTTGGGTATAAATACTGCACAGGTTCTGTAACACCTCCTCTATCTCTCAACCTCTGCTGTAGGACACACACGTGTCCACCTCTCCTCTCCTTCTCTGAGAGCCAGAGGATCCCCATCCAGCCTGCACACACTTGGGCTGGAGAGGGGATCCCGTGATGGCAGTATGATAATAAAACTCTACTTAAAACCTCCAACAACGCCGCTTTATTTCATGCCGCCGCAAAAAGCACAATTAAATATGCACAAAAAACAGGAATTCACCATAATGAAAAACTGCCATTTAAAGAAACTAAAAAAACTCACAGAAAGGAAGAACGAACAAAGACAAACACACACGGAAATGAACGCTAAATGGGTCAAAATCTTATCAAAACACACACTCATGGACACGGAGAAAAAAGTGATGAGCAGAGGACTGAATTTCGCCATCACACCAACCAAAATACCCCATGAAGAATACATCCTAGCAACAGAACTTGCATGTGAAAAAATCCAGGATCAGGGTTTCCTCTGGTAACATTTCTCCGGGGTGGGCCGCCTCACCAGAAATCATACCGCCACGGCAAGCCGATATGATTTTATTAATAAAAATACTGTATATGAAGCAATGACTTTCCGCAAGCGCGCACATAAACAACTCGTGTGGCCGTCATCCGCGCGGAGTTTAGAAGTGCCCCGCTCACACTAGTTTTCCAGTCAGTTAGCAAACAGCGTCTCACTAAGAGTGACTGTCCGACAGAAACATGAGTTTATTAAATAAGATAAGATAAGGTAAGATAAGCCTTTATTAGTCCCACAATGGGAAAATTCCAGGATTGCAACAGCACAGGGATAGCAACACTCAGAGCAACAATCAGAAGGCAAGAGAAAAAACAAGAGCAGCGAGTATACATATGTACATACATACACACACATATATATATACATACATACTGTATATATATATATATATATATATATACACACACACACTGTATATATATACTGTATGTATATATATATATATATACTGTATATAGACACAGTGCGGAGCATTGTAGCTAAATGGGATAGATATATAAATATATAAACAGTGCGGAGCATTGTAGATGGATGGAATAAATATATGACTATATAAACACACAGTCCGGAGTATTGTAGCTAGATGGAATAAATATGTAGATATATAAACACACAGTGCGGAGCATTGTAGCTAGATGGAATAATATGTAGATATATAAACACACAGTGCGGAGCATTGTAGCTAGATGGAATAATATGTAGATATATAAACACAGTGCGGAGCATTGTAGCTAGATGGAATAAATGTATGAATATATAAACACACAGTGCGGAGCATTGTAGCTAGATGGAATAAATATGTAAATATATAAACACACAGTGTGGAGCATTGTAGCTAGATGGAATAATATGTAGATATATAAACACAGTGCGGAGCATTGTAGCTAGATGGAATAAATGTATGAATATATAAACACACAGTGCGGAGCATTGTAGCTAGATGGAATAAATGTATAAATATATATATAAACACAGTGCGGAGCATTGTAGCTAGATGGAATAAATATATAAATATATATATAAACACAGTGCGGAGCATTGTAGCTAGATGGAATAAATATATGAATATATAAACACACAGTGTGGGGCATTGTTGCTAGATGGAATATATACAGTATATACAGTATATATATATATAACACACAGTGCGGAGCATTGTAGCTAGATGAAATAAATGTATGAATATATAAACACACGGTGCGGAGCATTGTAGCTAGATGGAATAATATGTAGATATATAAACACAGTGCGGAGCATTGTAGCTAGATGGAATAAATGTATGAATATATAAACACACAGTGCGGAGCATTGTAGCTAGATGGAATAAATATGTAAATATATAAACACACAGTGTGGAGCATTGTAGCTAGATGGAATAATATGTAGATATATAAACACAGTGCGGAGCATTGTAGCTAGATGGAATAAATGTATGAATATATAAACACAGTGCGGAGCATTGTAGCTAGATGGAATAAATATATAAATATATATATAAACACAGTGCGGAGCATTGTAGCTAGATGGAATAAATATATGAATATATAAACACACAGTGTGGGGCATTGTTGCTAGATGGAATATATACAGTATATACAGTATATATATATATAACACACAGTGCGGAGCATTGTAGCTAGATGAAATAAATGTATGAATATATAAACACACGGTGCGGAGCATTGTAGCTAGATGGAATAATATGTAGATATATAAACACAGTGCGGAGCATTGTAGCTAGATGGAATAAATGTATGAATATATAAACACACAGTGCAGAGCATTGTAGCTAGATGGAATAAATATGTAAATATATAAACACACAGTGTGGAGCATTGTAGCTAGATGGAATAATATGTAGATATATAAACACAGTGCGGAGCATTGTAGCTAGATGGAATAAATGTATAAATATATATATAAACACAGTGCGGAGCATTGTAGCTAGATGGAATAAATATATAAATATATATATAAACACAGTGCGGAGCATTGTAGCTAGATGGAATAAATATATGAATATATAAACACACAGTGCGGAGCATTGTAGCTAGATGGAATAAATGTATAAATATATATATAAACACAGTGCGGAGCATTGTAGCTAGATGGAATAAATATATAAATATATATACAGTATAAACGCAGTGCGGAGCATTGTAGCTAGATGGAATAAATATATGAATATATAAACACAGTGCGGAGCATTGTAGCTAGATGGAATAAATATGTAAATATATAAACACACAGTGCGTTTAAAGTACTTTAAACGCAGAAAAAAATCATAAGAGGTATGTAAGCACTGGTGTTTATCATGGTTTTAACCCGCTGGAAACGGGAGCAATAATGGAAGAGTCGCTTAGCTAAGAGATGTGGTTAGAATTCAAATGCAGCCGGCTTCATATGAAGGGAAAGGTGGGGGACTGATGAATTGCTGAGGATATATTTCACCAGCCACTACAATATTAAGTTATGAGACTGGCAATTTCTCTCTTTTCTCGCACGAGCAGACGTGCCATTTTTATTCTCCAGCGGCAGTGACAAAGCAACAGCTAAAAACACTAGCTCTAAACTGAGGTCCTTCAGCGGCTGCCTAGAGAGGTGCCTGATGAGAAAGCCTGAGCGCACAACTATAACTGCCTAAACAGATCATTCTGTACATGAACATATAGTGTGGTGAATTATGTCTTTAGAGTCCACTACAGTTCCCTATCATGTACCTGGCAGGTTAAGATGACTGAAATTCACAAAGTCAATGACTTTAATCCAGCAGCAGTCTTCAGACAAACTTAACGTGCCAACATTTGATTTCAAAATAAAGGAGGTTTTTCCTGCTGTGTGGGTGGTGAGGAGATTTCTAAAAAAAAAAAAAAAAAAAAAAAAAAAAACTATAAATATAAAGAAATATTATAAAAGAAATAACAGCATCCTTGGTCATTTAAGTTAATTTATTTCATTAAATACAATTTTATTAATATTATTTCTTTGTAATCAGAGTTAAATTACTGTTCCGTTCTGACTGCAAAATTATGGTCAAAAATGTAAATTGTTATAAGGAAAAAGTAAAAAAATACCACAGTCTGTTTCAAATTTATCTAAAAAAAAAAAACAAAAAAAACAGTAATTTTATTTTAAAAAACAGACAAAAATTAGTCATAAAATAATCCACAAATTTATAATAAAGTTTCAAATGTACAAGAAAAGTCAATTTTACAAGAGGAAATTACAAATTTGAGGAACATGGTTTCAACTTTAGATTTACAGAGAAAAGTAGAAAACTATAAGAAAATTGTTATAAATTTTTGAGAAAAACCTCAAACCTTCAAGACTGAAGTCATTACTCAAGTTTTTAAGTGGGTGCTCTTTGTACCCTTAACTCAACTAGAAATTTTTGGTTGCCTACTTTTAATAATTAATTTCAAAGCACTGCTTTTACATGAGTAGAATTTCTGGTTACTATACCCACCTGATCATATAATTTAAGTATGCATAGTACATTACTATTATGAATGTTTCTTTCCCTTCCCTACTCTCTCAATGGAAAAAATAAACACTAGAATAAAACTACAAAAAAAATACACATATTTTTGTCATTTATGTAAACCATGACAAAAAACTCCTGCAGGACAAAACATGACACCTGATAATTTCTAACCTGTTTGTATACCACCATAGACCGAGAGAGAACCTGAATTAGACAGAGCTCAGAGAGGGCAAGATGAGACAGAAGAGAGGAGCCAAGGAGAGGAAAATGTTCAGGCAGAGGAAGGAGAGAAGGATAACACCACTAAAAAGTCTAAACAAAGGATGTCTGGGTGCGACCCCAACTGGCCCAATACTCAAGCCTCGGTTGCACAATACTTCAAATGGTAAGTTCCATATGCAACGTTACTGTGTAAAAATTTTAAAAAGAAATCCCGCCCCCCTCCCGGGAACAATATGTTGCCACTGTGCCAAGGTCTTTAAGCCAGAGGAAACACTGAGGATCATGGGGAAAAAGAAACACTATGAAACGCAGTTGCAGGAATCCTCAAAATGGCCAAATTACCACAAAGCAACGTCACAAAAGAAGAAGAAAAAGCATTAAACTCACTCAAGAAAGATAAAACAATCACAATCCTCCCATCAGTCAAAGGCAGAAGCACAGCAGTAATGGACACGGAAACATATGATAAACAGATGAAAACCATGTTGGCAGACAGCAGCACATATGAAATCATAAAAACAAACCCCACAGAAGAAAAGAAAAAAAGGCTAAAAGCCCTTCTTAAACCCCTATTAGAAAGCAAAAAAAAAAAAAAAAAAAAAAATCACAAAGGACGCATATGATCACCTGATACCCACAGCCAGCATCACCCCCCGGATCTATGGAACCCCAAAAATACATAAGAAGGATATCCCACTGCGACCAATAATAGACAGCATCAGATCAGTTACATACAGCTTATCAAAAGCCCTGGTTGAAATCATCAAACCCCTCCTTGGACTATCAGAATACCACTGCAAAAACTCAAAAGAGCTGGCACAAGAACTGAAAAATATGAAAATAGAATCAGACGAGATCCTCATTTCACATGATGTCATTTCACTATTCACAAAGACCCCTGTTGATGTCACACTACACATAGTGCAAGAACGCCTCAGAAATGACAGAGCCCTAAAAAGACACACCAATCTCACAGTTGACGACATATCTGAACTATGACAATCTGTTGCAAAATCCACCTATTTTCAACACAGAGAAAAAATCTACAGACAAAAAGAAGGATTTGCAATGGGAGACCCACTATCAGCCATCATGAGCAGCTTTTTCATGGAGGATCTGGAAAATAAAGCCATCAGCACAGCACCCACACAATGTAAACCCCAGGGATGGCAACAGGAAATTCTGATTTCAAATGAAATCTAATTTGGTCGATTGACTTATGGGGGAGCCAGGGGGGCACAGCCCCCCTGAAGCTGAGAGGTTTTCAGTAAAACAGAAGTAATTTAGACTGAAAAAGATGATAAAAAAAAATGAAATACTAGACTTAGATAAATCATTAAATTTAATGAAAAGTTAACTTACTTTTTCTTCAATGTTGTCTCACTGTCTTTAGTCCAACATATTTAACAGTTCTATAAGAGTTTATTACACTATTTACACTGGTCACCAAGTCACTTCTAAGGTAGTCGGCATGTTTCTTCACTTTTGATGCGTGGTCTGACAGCGCCACACATCCACGCAATCCATAGTTAATCAAGTCTTTACAATACACACAAAAAGCTTTTCCGGCCACGTCTGGTTTCTTCAGAAATTGTCCGAATGTTTCTGTTACCTCGTCGACCTTTGAGCCAATTTTCACCTTTACCGTCACTTTTCTCTCAAGCCAATTCCATCGGAACTTATTTTTGACACTTTTGTCTATTTCTAGCACTGATGACTCCTGATCCTTCAGGATCCTTCATTGTCCCCTAGCAACAATGCTCTGCACTGTGTGTGTTTATATATTTACATATTTATTCCATCTAGCTACAATGCTCTGCACTGGGTGTGTTTATATTTATATATCTATATATTTATTCCATCTAGCTACAATGCTCAGCACTGGGTGCGTTTATATTTATATATCTATATATTTATTCCATCTAGCTACAATGCTCCGCACTGTGTTTTTATATATCTACATATTATTCCATCTAGCCACATTGCTCCGCACTGTGTGTGTTTATATACTTGCATATTTATTCCACCTAGCTGCAATGCTCCGTACTGTGGGTGTTTATATATTTACATATTTATTCCATCTAGCTACAATGCTCTGCACTGTGTGTTCATATATTCATATATTTATTCCATCCAGCTACAATGCTCTGCACTGTGTGTCTGTGTGTGTGTGTGTGTGTATATATATTTTATAGTAATATGTACATATGTATATTAGCTGCTCTTGCTTGCTTGTTTTTTTTTCTTGCCTTCTGATTGTTGCTCTGAGTGTTGCTATCCCTGTGCTGTTGCAATCCTGGAATTTCCCCGTTGTGGGACTAATAAAGGCTTATCTTATCTTATCTTATCCTTCAATAAAAATCTCATAATTCTGCTGAAAACGATACCGAAAGCTCAGAATTCCAACATGAACACGCCGCCATGAATTTTTGGCAAAGCATACAACGAGCCATTTGATTGGTCCAATCGTTTGCAACTATCCAATCGCAGGGCCGTTTACAATACAGCAGTAGCTTGAGTACAAAACATCCAGGTTATCGCGGGAGACTTGACCCGGGGAAGCGCCGAGCGCTTATGTAATCGTGTTGATTTTCGCTAAAATCGGTAACAATAAGGTACCTTACCCCCCTAAAATTTTCTCAACGGATTTAGACGATTCACAGAAATGATCAATTTGAAAATAAATTGGTGGAAATCCACGGATCGGCGGAAAAATGCCATCCCTGAAACCCACCTTCTGGAAGAGATACGTGGACCACATTTTGGAGAAAATCAGGAAAGGACACAAACAAGAACTCACTGACCATCTGAATAGCATGGACAGCACTGGGAATATAAAATTCACACACAAAGAGGAAGAAAATGGTACCATAGCCTTTCTGGACATGAAAAACCACCACAACGATGACGGCAGTATAAAAAAAAAAAAAAAAAATCAGCGTACAGGAAACCAACCCACAAGGATCAATACCTACTATGGACATCAGAACACCCCACAGCACACAAACTATCAGTTGTCAGGACGTTATACGAACGGGCCACCATCATCACAGACCAAGAAGACAGACAGGAGGAAGAAAACCACATAAAACATGCACTCATACACTGCCAATATCCAGCATGGGCCATAAACAAAGGGAAACAGCAAGTCAAAAACAAAGGAAACAAACAGGAAACAAGACACAGAACAAAAGCCAAAATCAAAAACAAGGACACCATAACTATACCATATATCCGAGGGATAACAGAACCCATTCGAAGGATCATGAAAAAAATACAAAATAAACAGCAGTAAAACCACACAAAAAATTAAGACAGTTATTAGTACACCCCAAGGACAAAATAGAACAAGACAAAAAATGCAATGTAATATATGAAATATCATGCAACAAAACCAACATTGGAGAAACCGGAAGATCATTCACAAGGAAAAAAGACCAGAAGGAATGTAAGCCAAGAAACATTAAAATCAGCTATATCAGATCACTGCAACAGGGATGGCAACAGGAAATTCTGATTTCAAATGAAATCTAATTTGGTCAATTGACTTATGGGGGGGCTGGGGGGGCGCAGCTCCCCTGAAGCTGGGAGGTTTTCAGTAAAACAGAAGTAATTTAGACTGAAAAAAATGATAAAAAAAAAAATGAAATACTAGACTTGGATAAATCATTAAATTTAATGAAAAGTTAACTTACTTTTTCTTCAGTGTTGTCTCACTGTCTTTAGTCCAACATATTTAACAGTTCTATAAGAGATCCTTCGATAAAAATCTCATAATTCCGCTGAAAACAATACCGAAAGCTCAGAATTCCAACACGAACCAGGGATGTGATTTGGGGTTGGGGAAATTATCTGAAAATTCAGCAGGGGGTCTGGGGGACACAGTCCCCCAGCAGGGTCCGGAGCAGAGCCCCGGTGGGGGGGGGGGGGGGGCCGGGGGGGGGCGAAGCCCCCTGAAGCTCCTGGGTTTCTATGATTTTTAAGTACCAGAACTGTGCTTAAATGACATAAAACAAACAGTTGAATGCCACTTATTATAATATTGACTTATGTTCCAACAAGATAGCATTCCTAAAATATTCCAACAAGCATTATCCATCACATGCTTTAACACTTGATCAAATCAAAATCAGTTAATTTTATCTATTCCATAATAGAAATAAAATTCCAACATACCATTACTTTTTATAATTTCAGCATTCATTTCAGATCACCAGTTTCAATCTCCATTGAGACTTGAGCAGTTCATTTTGCACAATCACTGATGTAGCCAAGTCTTAGAAATATTCAAAAGTTATGAGTCAATGTCCACTGTGCACTGTTAATTTCAAACTGTTTGGAATCATAAAAGGGGATGGTTAACTTTTATTACCGTTTCCTCCCCCGCGCAGCCCAGCTCATACAGCCGTTGTACGCCGCCAGTAACAGAGAGTTAATGACTCTCCACCTGGCCATACGCCACTTCCAGTCCTGCCTGAAAGGGCGCACCTTCACTGCGTTCGTGGACCACAAGCGGCTAACGTACTTAACGTACTTTATCTTCCTGGAAGATAAAATAAAGTGGAATTCGGCAAATTAGCAGAAAATCACATCCTTGAGAACACACCACCATGAATTTTTGAAAAAGCATACGAGCCATTTGATTGGTCCAATCGTTTGCAACTATCCAATCGCAGGGCTGTTTACAATACAGCAGTAGCTTGAACACAACACATCCGGGTTATCGCGGGAGACGACTTCCGGGGAAGCGCCGAGCGCTTATGTAATCGTGTTGATTTTCGCTAAAATCGGTAACAATAAGGTACCTTACCCCCCCTAAAATTTTCTCAACGGATTTAGACGATTCACAGAAATGATCAATTTGAAAATAAATCGGCGGAAATCTGCGATCGGTGGAAAATTGCCATCCCTGCCTGCAAAAGAAACAATCACATCATGGACTGGGACAACGCAAAAATTATTGGATCAGAGAGCAACAGACACAAACGCTGGATCAAGGAGGCCACAGAAATCAGGAAGCGGGGAAAAGATAGCATGAACCGGGATGAGGGTGCCTTTATGCTTTCCCACACCTGGGACTACATTCTCCAGAGACCATCGGACAGCGGGGCCGGCTCAGTGGATCTGACAGGTCTGCTGGGCTGGCCCCGCCTACGAAAGTCAGCTGATAAAATGACACCATGCAGCAATCAGCTGACACTTCTGACGAAGGCTGCAGTGAACAGTCGAAACATGTGAAGAAGGTAAAAACATCTCCTTTCTATTTTTGTCTTTAATAAGAACAAAAGGTAAATAATTAAAAGAAGACAAAATGAACCTACTTGAGCTACTGCCCATTTCTGTTTCAACCCACTTCCGTATCCATAACAGCAACTTTCTTGTAAATTAGGGAATCTTTGTTTTAGTAACTTTCTGATGTTTTCCATGTAAAATGGCATCTTTTTATCATTTGCAAGTTTTTTTCCTCATCATTTGCAACCTTTTTAAAGTTAATTTGCAACTTCTTTCCTCTGTAAACTGGCAACTTTTTTCTCGTCTTTTTTTTCATGTAAATTAGCAACATTTTGCTGGTCATCTCTGCAACTTCTGTCATAAATTTTCACCCTTTTTCTCATAAATCAGAAACTTTTTCCTCCTAAATTTGCAACATTCTTGTAAACTAGAGACTATGTTCTTGTAAATTTGTGACATTTTCCATGTAAATTAGACACTTTTTTCATATAAATTTTCAATTTTTTTCCCCCATAAATTAGAACGTTTCTCATCTTCAACTTTTTTCTCATAAATCTGCAACCAAATTCTGGTAAATAAGTGACCATTTTTGGTGAAACGTTGCCTTTTTTTCATAAATTTGAACAAAAACACCACTTGTTATATTGTTATGACAATATTTAACAATCTCTCGTATCACATCATGTTATCCTAATATTACACAGCCTTAATTGGCAGTCACTCCCAAATGGATCCTTGTCCGAGAAACACCTTACTTACATCATCAGGATTGATTTTTTTGATCCTTTTAAACAACCCCAAAAGTCAGCCTCATTTTTCATTTTCAGGCCTGTCCGTCTCTCTCTTATCATCCCGCTCAGGCAGCTGACAGCTGTTATCACACAGTTGGCTAATATGTAACAGGCTTTTCCCTGCCTCGCGGATGTCCTTTAATCCCCATTCTGAACACCTCTTTGTCATTTAAGATGCCAAATAAAAAGTTAAACATGGGAAAGACTAATCCCTGGAGATCTGCCGCAGAATAAACTGGCCCCATCATTCCTCACAATGTGCCGTTATTCGTGGAAAAGAAGGCACAGCGCCCACCGTGGACTTTTGGTATGTTTATCAACGTTTATGAGCTAAATGACGGACTGATAATAACAGATATTGTATGAAGAGTTGACTGAGAAATCATGAGCACCATGCTTTTTTATTTTTCTTCAGACCAGCTCTCTCTGAAGCACCAAAACTTCCTTTGTTTGGCATCTCTGAGACCACAGGTGTCAAAAATCAAGGCCCGAGGGTCAGATACTGCCCTCCAGAATGTTTTCTCCAGTCTGCTAAAAATGACTCTTCCACCCTGTCTTGTATATTTCCGACTTCCCCCCCCCCCACAGCTTTATAAGTTTGCACATTTTTTTCTCAGTCTTGTAAATTTGAGATTTTTTTTCTGTCAGTTTCAAATTTGCATCTTTTTCCCAAGTTTTGCAAATGTTTCCCCGTCTTGTAAATGTGCAACTGTTTTTCCCCCACAGTTCCATAAATGTACGACTTTCCCACAGTTTTGTCATTTTATGACTTTTCTCACAGTTCCATAAATTTATGACTTTTCACCCAGTTTCTCAAATTTGTGAATTTTCCAAGTTTTGTAAATTTGAAGGTTCCCCCCCCCCACAGTTCCATTAATGTACAACTTTTCCCATTTTGCTATTTTACGACTGTTCTCCCAGTTCTGTAATTTTACAACTTTTTTCAGTTCCATAAATTTACGACTTTTCCCCCACTTTTGTAATTTTATGACCTTTCTCATAGTTCCATAAACTTATGACTTTTCACCCAGTCTCTCAAATTTGTGAATTTTCCTACAGTTTTGTAAATTTCCAAAAATTTTTCCCTCACAGTTCCATGAATGCACAACTTATCCATTTTGCAACTTTGCAACCGTTCTCCCAGTTCCATAAATTTACAGCTTTTCCCCCAGGTCTTTAATTTTACTCCTTTTCTCACAGTTCCATAAATTTACAACCTTTTTTTTAATTTAACCTTTATTCATACAGGGTAGTTTCACTGACAGGCAACCTCTCTTTTTAAGGACGCCATGTTCACACTCTCACAGTTACACGTTCACACCAGGAAGCTGCCCAGTACAACCACAGACTGACCTGTGGCCACTGAGCAGCTCCACTGGAGCAGTTGGGGTTAAGGACCTTGCTCAATGGCACCACAGTGGGGTTAAGAAGGGTGGGGAAAACACTGCTATGTTATCTGTCCCACCCAGATCTAATCCTGCCAGTCCAGGGATCGAACCCGCGACCCTCCGCTCACCAGTCCACATCCCTAACCATTAGGCCACCACTGCCCACAACTGCTCACCCAGTTCTGTAATTTTACAACTTTCTCACAGTTCCATAAATATGACTTTTTCTCCAGTTTTTTTAATCTATAACTTTCCTCCCAGTTTCATAAATTGACTAATTTTCCAACAGTCTTGTAAATTTGCAATTTTTCTCTCCACTTTCATAAACTCATGACTTTTTTCCCCAGTCTCGTAAATTTGCACCCCTGCCAGTTTTGTAAATTTGGATCTTGTTCCCCCACAGTCTTGCAAATTTGCCAGTTTATGCCAAAGTTTTGTAAATTTGTAAATGTTTTGCATCTTCAATGTCAAACTGTTTTTCCCACAGTTCCATAAAATTATGACTTTTCTCCAAGTTTTGTAAATTTACAACTTTTCCCCATTTCATAAAATTATAACTTTTTCCCCAGTTTCATAAATTGACTACTTTTCCGACTATCTTGTAAATATGCAATTTTTCCCCATCCAGTTTCATAAACTTTTGACTTCTCCCTGTTTTGTACATTTACAACTCCCCTCCCTGCCCTGAGTCTCGCAAATTTGCTCATTTCCCCCACTGTTTTTTTTAATCTACCAATTCTCCATCAGTCACCTAATTTTGCCAATTTTTCCCCCAGTCCCATCAATTTCCAAGTTGTTGTTGTTTTTTTTTTTTTTTACACCATTCTAATAAACAAACATAATTTTTCTGGATGCATAATAGATATCTTAAAATAATTTACAATACTTTTTCCAATTGAAAAAAAGAATTGCACTGAATTTTATCTTTGTCCATTTCTTCAACTCACTCCCGTCTCGGAAGTTTACTCGACTTGGCCAAATACCACTATCATCAAAACTCACAAAACCCATGAAAGCATCAATTCAGAAGAGTTTGCCTCGTTTGAATGAGAAGCTGCTATTCTCTACCAGACAGTGTTTTGGTGGGCTCCTCCAGCACAAATTCAGAACCAGCTCAGACCTCTAGGACCTTTTTTATATGTGTACTTTCAGCTACAGCTCCAAACCAGTCCCTCCAGGATTTTGCAGGATGTTTTTATGATAGTTGTGGCCCAAAAAGCCTAAATTTGCGGGAGCTTTTTTTTTTTTTTTTTTTAAAGTTGCAATAAAAGTTGCAATGATTTTAGAGTGTGTTTTGCACTAAAAGTTGTGGGAATTACAAATTTTAAAGGAGATGTTTTTTTCCAGTTTGCTGCAGTGATATTCTATATAACAATACAAGAAATGCACAGGATTGTCAAAAATTTCCTATTACAGTGATTTGTAAATTAAGCAGAAACTTCTGCTACACAGAAAAACTCTTGTGCAACAGCAAATACAGGCTTTAACACAATATCCATTACAAGAGCTAAATTGCATTGAATGCATGTTAAAGAGTATAGATTTGGAAATTATTGGCAGCACCTTCATTTGAAAACCGCAGCGGTCCCCAACCACTCAGTACCAAGCAAAAAGGAAAATATAAATAATTTATTCTGTTAGTCTATCGGAGTCTGTTCTTATCTCAAAAAAAGTTACAGACAATATTCTCTCTCTTTCCATGCCTCACTCCTACCCGTTTGCCTGCTGCACATCGGCCTTGACACACACACTTGTCTTAGACATTTTTCATTTACAACGGGTCAGCGGGGGTGCGTTTGTCCGTCCAGACCGGAGATTCACAGCTTTAAAGCTCATTGACAAGATGTAGTAATGATTTTACATTTAAAGATGTATAAAATTTTCAAGCACTAGCTGTAGTGTTAGATTTGCTCATTTTATTTGTGGTTTTATGGCGTTCGTCCTCACGCGCGCTCCCATGACAGGGTGCTTTTGGGGCAGGTGTACCTGCCTGAGGTGTACCGGCAAGCTGAGCGGAGCGCAGCTCAGGTGGTTGCTGAAGCAAAAACTTGGGTGTAGGAGGAGTTCGGTGAAGCCATGGAACCAGACTTTTGGTCAGCCTCGAAGAGATTCTGGCAAACTGTCTGGCAACTCAGGAGGGGGGAAACAGCTCCCTGTCCACACTGTGTATGGTACAGATGGGGATGCGGCTGATTTCAACTGGGGATATCGTCAGGAGGTGGAAGGAATACTTTGAGGATCTCCTCAATCCCACTAACATGCCTTCCGCAGAGGAAGCTAAGCTTGAGGATGAGCGGGTTGACTCGCCCATCACAGGGGCTGAGGTCACCGAAGTGGTTAAAAAAACTCTTTGGTGACCGGGCCCCGGGGGTGGACGAGATTCGCCCCGAGAACCTCAAGGCTCTGGATGTTGTAGGGCTGTCATGGCTGGCATGCCTCTGCAACACTGCGTGGAAGTTGGGGACAGTACCTTTGGCACGGCAAACTGGGGTGGTGGCTCCTCTCTTTAAGAAGGAGGACTGGAGGGTGTGTTCCAACTTTAGGGAAAAATCACACTTCTCAGCCTCCCTGGGAAGGTCCATGCCAGAGTATGTTGGTTGAACCTCGGATTCATGAGGAACAATGTGGTTTTCGTCCTGGCCATGGCACACTGGACCAACTCTTTACCCTCTCAAGAATACTCGAGGGCTTGTGGGAGTTTGCCCAACCAGTGTTTTGTGGACTTGGAGAAGGCATTTGATCGTGCCTCTTGTGGTTTTTGTGGGGGTGCTTTGGGGGTATGGGGTATCGGGTATCGGGCTTGTTGCTATGAGGTAACTGGTCTCTATACAGCCGTTGTGAGAGTTCGGTTTGTATTGCCAACACTCAGACTCATTTCCAGTGAGAGTTATCTCCACCAGGGCTGCCCTTTGTCACCGATCCTGTTCATAATTTTCATGGGTAGGATTTCTAGGCGCAGCCAAGGAACAGAGGGTGTCATGTTTGGTGATGACAGGATCTCTGCTGTTTGCAGATGATGTCATCCTGTTGGCTTCATCGAGCAATGACCTACAGGTTTTACTAGAACGGTTTGCTAATGAGTGTGCAGCGGCTGGGATGAGAATCAGCACTTCCAAGCTCGAGTCCATGGTGCTCAACCGAAAAAGGGTGGATTGTCCTCTTCGGGTTGGGGACAGGCTCCTGCCCCAAGTGGAGAAGTTTAAGTATCTCAGGGTCTTATTCACAAGTGTGGGGAGAATGGAGCGTAAGCTTGACAGACGGATCGGACCAGCATCTGCAGTGATGCAGATGTTGTACCGGTCTGTTGTGGTAAAGAGGGAGCTGAGCTCTAAGGCAAGGCTGTCAATTTACTGTTCAACCCACGTTCCTACCCTCACCTATGGTCATGAGCTTTGGGTAATGACCCAAAAAATGAGACTGCGGATACAAGCGGCTGAAATGAGCTTTCTCCATAGGATTGCTGGACTCGCCATTAGAGTAGGGCCACACAATTAATTGAATTTTAATCGCAATCACGATTCTGGCTGCCATGATTAAATTAACAATCGTCGGAGATTTTGACATTTAAAATGCAGGCTCTGCTACATATCAAATCAAGCTTTTCTCATCCATCAGTCAGCCGACCACCAGGAGATGAACGAACGTTAGGACAACATTAAGCTGCAGAACTGACAAGCGAGCGCACCCTGTAGCGGCAGCCTTAAGTTATTAATAGCAGACTAATGTGATGGTGAATCACAAACCAAATGTTTGTGTTCAGTGTTCAGAGCAGAAGGTGACAGTACGGCAACATGTGGAGCCGAGGAGCTAGTGCCTCGAAAGGGATCATCATCTGTTGTCTGGATGCGTGTCGGACTCAGGGCATGTGATGCTGACAAAAAAAAAAAAAAATATTAAGCAAAAAGTGTTAGAGAGTTGTGTCTGTGCTGCAGGGAAGCACAACTAACTTGTTCATCCACCTGAAAAAAACACCACAAACACAAGTACGATAAATGCATGAAGACTAAAGCTAATGTCACTTCAATAAATCACAGTCGGTGTCCGGTGCCGACCCAGGCAACCATAGCATCGACCCTGCAGAGCTTCACCGTATCCATCCACCTCCCAAAGCCAGGCTGAAGTAATTGATGCAACAGTGTTTTATTTGGCCAAAGATATGTGTCCAGTAAATACTGTGCAGGGTTTCCTCTGGTAACATTTCCCGGTGGCGGCCCGCCACACCAGAAAAACTTCCACCGCTCTATCAGGACATATAAATTAATTTAATTCTAGTCGCCAGCCAGGCAGAGTGTCTCGCTACTAGCGTGACTGTCCAAGAGAAACACGAGCTTATTAAAGGACTTTAAACATGGAAAAAACCAGAAGAGGTATGTAAGCACTGAGGCATTTATCCTGGTTTTAACCCGATGGTAACGGGAGCAATAATTTAAGAGTCACTTAGGCAACAGGTGTGGTTAAGAGCTTGAGTTGGTTCATTTTGTTTAATTATTGGTTTTTTGTTTTTCTTATTTCAGACAAGAATGAAAAGGGGCTGTTTTTAACCTTTACCTTAGTTAATATTAACTAAATGATGTTCACTATTATGTATCTGGAAAGTTAAGATGACCGAAATTCACGAAGTTACTGACTTTAATCTGTCAGCAGCCTTCAGACAAACTAAATGTGCCAACATTTGGATTTCAAAATAAGGGAAGTTTTTCCTGCTGTCTGGGTGGTGAGGAGATTTCTAAAAAAAACAACAAAAAAACAAAACTATAAATATATAGTAATATTATAACAGAAATAATTGCATCTTTGGTCATTTAAGTTAATTTATTTCATCAAATACAATTTTATTAATATTTTTTCTTTGAAATCAGAGTTAAATTATTGCTCTGTTCTGGCTCTGCAAAATTATGGTAAAAAATATATACTGTTATAAGGAAAAAGTAAAAAAAAAAAAAAAAAAAAAAATTACCACAGTCTGTTTCAAATTTATTTAAAAAAAAAAACTAATTTTATTTTTAAAAAATAAACAAAAATTAGCCATAAAATAATCCAAAGATTCATAATAAAGTCTCAAATGTACAAGAAAAGTCAATTTTACAAGAGGAAATTACAAATTTGAAGAAAATGGTTTCAAATTTAGATAAATTTACAGAGAAAAGTAGAAAACTAAGAAAATTGTTCTAAATTTTTGAGAAAAACCTCAGACCTTCAAGGCTGAAGTCATTACTCAAGTTTTTAAGTGGGTGCTCTTTGTACACTTAACTCTATGAGAAATTTTTGGTTGTCTACTTTGAATTATTAATTTCAAAGTACTGCTTTTACATGAGTAGAATTTCTTGTTACTATACCCACCTGATCATATAATTTAAGTATGCATGAGTAAATTACTATTATGAATGTTTTTCCCTTCCCTACTCTCTCAATGGAAAAAAAATAAACACTAGAATAAAACTACAAAAAAATACACATATTTTTGTCATTTATGTAAACCATGACAAAAAAAAACATGACACTTGATATTTTCTAACCTGTTTGTTTACCACCATAGACAGAGAGAGAACCTGAATTAGACAGAGCTCAGAGAGGGCAAGATGAGACGGAAGAGAGGAGCCAAGGAGAGGAAAATGTTCAGGCAGAGGGTCCAGGAGAGGTGAGAACAGAGGAAGGAGAGAATTCAATTCAATTCAATTCAATTCAACTTTATTTATATAGCGCCATTTCACAACAACAGTCATCTCATAGCACTATCAACTGTAGGGAGGACCCCCACAGTTGCAGAGAAGGCTAACATCACAAAAAAGTCTAAACACAGGACCTCTGGGTGGAACCCCAGCTGGCCCAATATTCAAGCCTCGGTTGTACAATACTTCATATGGTAAGTTCCATAAGGAAAGTTACTGTGCAAAATGTTTAAAAAATAAATAAATAAATAGTATAAAATTAACATATTCCAGTAACAATAGTGTCATGTGTTTACTGCCCCCCCCAACCCCCAGAAAAATATGTTGCCACCGCGCCAAGGTCTTTAAGCCAGAGGAAACACTGCTGTGAGCAACGAAGGCTTCAGAAACATGGTCAAAACACTGGAAAAGAAATACGTGATGCCCTCGCACAATTATTTCTCCAGTGTAGGACTGCAACTAATGATTATTTTGGTTGTCGACTAATCTAACAACTATTTTTTCGATTAGTCGACTAATGGCAATTATTTCTGTCATGTCTGCCAGCTCAGCGTCCTGCTGGCACAGCTCCTGTTCAGGGCTCTAGGTCATGTTTTACCTCACCTATTTAGCCCATTTTCTGTCTAAGGTGCACCAGCACTCCCGTCAGCTCACCACCCTCTAGCGGTCAAGTTTTTTTTCTATAAAATATTCAGTTTAGATATCACAAATTTCAAAGACTGTAAATTGAAAGTGGTAAGAGATAATGGCTTACTGTCAATTAGAAAGATGTAGAATATCAGAATCAGAATCAGATTTATTGCCATTGTTCATGTAGTACACAAACTAGGAATTTGTCTCGGTGTGATGCTGCAACATTAAACATGAAAAAATAAAAGATAGAAATAAAAACTATACATGCAATAAAATGTAGAATATGAATGAGTAATACTAGTCAAAGCAATTTTAAATATATTAGCGAGTAGCAGATATTGTGGAGTACCACATAGTGCAGTCGGTAATGCAAAAAGAAAACAGTGATGATTGACATGAGTCTGGTTGAGCTGCTGTACATAGTGCACGAGAGTCTAATAAGTCACTTAGTGTTCAGCAGTCTGATGGCAGAGGGGAAGAAGCTGTTCATGTGACGGGAGGTTTTAGTCTGAATGGACCGAAGTCTTCTACCTGAGGGGAGGGGGGGCAAACAGTACATGACCAGGGTGTGAAGGATCGGCTATGATCCGGCCTGCACGCCTCCGGGTCCTGGAGATGTACAGGTCCTGGAGGGATGGGAGCTTTCAGCCGATCACCTTCTCAGCAGTGCGCACGACGCGCTGCAGCCTTAGTCTGTCCCTGGCAGTGGCTCCTGCGTACCACACGGTTATGGAGGTGGTGAGGATGGACTTGATGATGGCCGTGTAGAACTGCACCAACATCTTGGTGGGTAGCTTGAGCTTCCTCAGCTGCCGCAGGAAGAACATCCTCTGCTGGGCCTTTTTGATGAGGGAGCTGATGGTCGGCTCCCACTTGAGGTCCCGGGTGATGGTGGTGCCCAGGAAGTGGAAGGAATCTGCAGTGGTGATGGGAGAGCCTGTGAGGGTAAGGGGGGGCAGAGGGGTTGTGACTTTCCTGAAGTCCACGATCATCTCCACTGTCTTCAGAGCGTTCAGCTGCAGGTTGTTGTGGCTGCACCAGGACGCCAGCTGGGCCACCTCTCTCCTGTAGACGGACTCGTCGCCGTTGGAGATGAGCCCGATGAGGGTGGTGTCGTCCGCAAACTTGATCAGCTTGACAGACTGGTGGCTGGAGGTGCAGGAGTTGGTATACAGGGAGAAGAGTAGGGGGGAAAGTACACAGCCCTGGGGTGATCCGGTGCTGATGCTGACGGAGTCTGAGACAGTCTTTCCCAGCCGCACATGCTGCCTCCGGTCCGTCAGGAAGTCGGTGATCCACCTGCAGAGGGAGTCAGGCACGTTGAGCAGGGACAGCTTGTCCTGGAGCAGAGCGGGGCGGATGGTGTTGAATGCAGAGCTGAAGTCCACAAACAGGATCCTGGCGTAGGTTCCCGGGGAGTCAGGTGCTGCAGGATGGAGTGGAGGGCCAGGTTGACTGCGTCGTCCACAGACCTGTTGGCTCGGTAGGCAAACTGCAGCGGGTCCAGGAGGGGAGTGGTGATGGTCTTGAGGTGGGGCAGGACCAGGCGCTCAAAGGACTTCATGACTACAGAGGTGAGCGCTACAGGTCTGTAGTCGTTAAGTCCAGTGATCTGTGGCTTCTTGGGGACAGGGATGATGGTGGAGGTTTTGAGGCAGGTCGGCACGTGGCATAACTTCAGGGAGGTGTTAAAAATGTCTGTGAAGACAGGAATCAGCTCTTCCGCACAGTGTCTCAGGGTGGAGGGAGACATGCCGTCCGGACCGGGGGCCTTGCGCAGGTTCAGTCTAGAGAACTGTCTGTGCACGTCCTGCTCACTGATGACAAGGGCGGGGGGGGGGGGGCCGCCTTTGATGAAGTGGGGACCGTGGAGGCAGTGGCGCTGGGGGGAGGGGGGAGATGGACACAGCTGACGAGGTGTCAAAACGGGCATAGTGTTGGGACAGTCTTTGACAAAGGGCTT
Source organism: Pholidichthys leucotaenia (assembly GCA_020510985.1). NCBI lineage: Eukaryota > Metazoa > Chordata > Actinopteri > Cichliformes > Pholidichthyidae > Pholidichthys > Pholidichthys leucotaenia. The sequence continues at coordinate 326,369,215 of CM035844.1, read as the reverse complement.
TGTCATCCTGACCTTTAGAAGCCTGAGGTCGATAGTTGGTGATTTGCCTCAGTCCTCTCCACACAGAAGCAGAGTCGTTAGCAGTGAACTGCTGCTGGAGTCTCTCAGAGTACACAGACTTAGCTCTCCTCAGTTCTCTGCTAAACCGGTATTTGACCTCCCTGTAGCAGTCCCTGTCTCCACTTTTCAACGCTGCTTCCTTCTCCTTCCTGATCTGTCTGAGCTTAGCTGTGAACCAGGGCTTGTCATTGGAGTAACTCACCCTGGTGCGCGATGGAAGAATGCTCTCCTCACAAAAGTGGATATATGAGTTCACAGTGTCCGTGTACTCATCCAGATCATGCGTGGCTCCTTTAAACATGCCCCAGTCAGTTATTTCCATGCACGTGCTCAGCTTCTCCCCAGCTTCACTGGTCCATTTCCTTGTAGTAAATATGATCCAAATATGATCCAAAGTTTGAGACAGGAGTAAAGTTAGGCATCTAATTTGCATAATGCAATGGCAGCCATATCAAATTACATAACTTTTGGTCGAAAGTGGACTTTGGGCATATTTACACAAAGGATGGTTTTGGTTTTTTGTCTTCATTTATGTTTTTGGGTTTTTTTGTTATCTTATCTTCAAAGTACAGTATATGAACCAGAAAATCAGTAGAATGTACACAAACAAGTTCATCGGACCTACCAGGCACCATGTGTCTTTATGCGGGGCGGCTGTGGCGCAGGTGTAGTGTGACCGACTACTGATCAGAAGGTCATGGGGTTCGAGCCCCGCTCTGTCCGCAGTCCGCATGTCTAAGTGTCCTTGAGCAAGACACTGAACCCCCAGTTGCTCCTGGTGGCCAGGTTAGCGCCTGTGTGTATGGCGGCTCTGCCGCTACCAGTGTGTGAATGTGGGCATGAATGGGTGGATAGCAGGATCTGTAAAGCGCTTTGGTCATCCTAGATGAGAAGAAAAGCACTATATAAGTGAACACCATTTATGCGTCCATTTCCTCATCCCCGGTCCTTATTTCGTCTTCTGCCAGTCATTTTCACTTAAATCATTTATCTTATGATTTATTCCACCTCAATTTCGGTTACATAACGCCACCGAACCAATGCTATTGTTCTCTCTCGTCACGCACAGCTCCGTCGATGGCAGACGAAAGTGTACATGCTCCAGGCCATCTTCTGCTGTCACAGAAGGTAAACATTTCCCTTTAGAAGCTAAATAATCTCTTTTTAGAATCATAGTTGGCAAAATTTGGAGCAAATGCTTCCTCCGTGTGGAAACATATGTTGCAATGGAGCCTTTGTTTACATTCTCTTCTTCGCATTCCCGGAAATGATGTTTCGAGGCGGTTCGTTTGGGCGAAGTCCTCCAGTGAAGAGCAGTAAGCTATACGTGTCTGACATCTTGTGATGTGAAATGGTTGGTACTACTGGGTTTCTGTGCTTTTTGGACACATCACGTGACAGGCGCGGAACTGCACCTGGGACAGCAGGTGACGCTGATGTCTTATGACAGCTGGACAATAAAAGGGTTAAGCCTGCACACCTGTGAAAATCACTTTGTTGACAGTCTCTGCCTTAATATAATGTAGCCTGTTATAAAAAGTTCCCATCACTAAATAAAACAATGACCCATCAAACATGAGTTGGAAACTTGAACTTGACAGCTTAATCAGAAGTGTTTGTAGCAACACAATTAAATAATAGACGTTAAAGTGTAAAAACTCAAATAGCAGCTCTGCTGCTCCATAAAGGCTCTTGTAACTGCGTGTTAAAAACAAGTCAACGCCATTAAAGTTAAAAACAAAATAACAAGGTAGTCCATCCTGTTTGAAACCTTGCTGGGTCTAAAAGTTTAAAAGTTTAATTAGGCTTCAGATGAAAATTAAAAGAACTTCTTCCAGTCTAAAATAAATAAAAAAAACACAAACACTTTAAATGTCAGTGTAGGAATGTGAGCCTTCACGACACATACAGTGAAATATTTAAACTTTTAAATTTATTTGTGATGATTATGGTAATCTTTAATTAAATTACAAATCATGATATTCTAATTTACCTAGATGCACTAATATTCAGAATGACGGCTGATATTACGGTGACAATATGAAAAAGTAAGTAAGCTACTCATGTAAGCTACTCATGTAATTCATCCATTTACTGCATTTAACATACAGCTAGCATAACGGAAGCGGTTCAGCTGTCAGCAACCATCGTGAGAGATTACTGTCCAACAGCAGGTAAACTAAACGGCACACACTAATAGTATGGTGAGTTTTCTTAAGCTGAGAGTGTCGCTCGTTGAAAATAAGAAGCGCTAACGTTACTTGCTAACCTTACCAGTACAGTCTGCTGACAGGTGGTCGGGGACGGAGGAACGGAGAGGAGGAGGGAATGAATGGTTTGCTGTAGTGCAGCTGTGATATGACAACACTGCTTTACAATCTACATTTAACTTGTTTCATTTATTAATTTTTGGTAAAATCCTCCCATATTTTGGAAACTTTTGACCTTCTCCATGACTTTCTCTCTGTGTCACCATGATGTGCTCCTCTTCTTCGCTGGAACAGTTAAACTGAACCTTTCCGCGACACGCATATAAACTTTAAAATTAAACGATTTGTCGACAATAAAATCTGCGTCAACAGATCTTTATGATCAACGTTACCGACAACGTCGACTAATCGTTTCAGCCCTACTCCAAAGTTGCATTACCTGTGCTGTATGAAAAATACAGATGAATATCACAACTGTCGAGTACTTTGCAACTGCGACTGACCTATGGTCAAGCAGAATAACGGAGCCATACCTGTCCCTGACAATTCACTACACTGATGGAGATTTTAAAATGTCAGTCAATGCTTGCAGACGTCGTTTTGCCCTTAAGACCACACAGGAGAAGCTATAGCCCATGGACTGAGGGAAGCACAATCATCTTGGGGCCTACAGGAGGAGAGACTTGTCTGCATAACAACAGCCAGTGGATCCAACGTTGTCAAGGCAGCTTCTCTAAATAAATGGATGAGACTCCAGTGCTTTGGCTACAGGTTTCATCTAGCAATTGGTGAGTTGGATGAATAAAAAAAGCATTTAAAAAGTACATGTACCTGAATTTTATGTAATCTTTGTTTTTCCTAAAGTTAACGAATAATTATGATTTCAATATTGATCAAAATAATTGTGATTATCATTTTGGCCATAATTGTGCAGCCCTATCTTAGCGATAGGGTGAGTAGCTCAATTATCCAGGAAAGGCTCAGAGTAGAACCGCTGCTCCTCCACATCGAAAGGAGCCAGTTGAGGTGGTTTGGGCATCTGATTAGGAAGCCTCCTGGACGCCTCACACTTGAGGTGTTCCAGGCCCGTCCCACAGGGAGAAGACCCCAGGGCAGACCCAGGACACGCTGGACAGACTATATCTAGAACTGGAGCAGGTGGCTGGGGAGAGGGAAGTCTGGGCTTCTCTGTGTGAACTGCTGCCCCTGTGACCCGGACCTCCGGAAAAGTGGTAGAAGATGGATGGATGGAATTTTCAAAGTTTTTCTTATAAATCTGTGACTTTTTCCCTGTATATTTGCAACTTTTTACCTGTAAATTTGCAACTGTTTCACTGTAAACTAACACCTATTTTCTCATGTGTGACTTTTTCCCACATAAATTTGATTTTTTTTCCTCACAAATTTATGACTTTTTTCCTCAAATTTTCAGGTTTTTCCTCATCAATTTATGACTTTCTCCTCATTAATCTGCAAGTTTTTCCTCATGAATTTGCAAGTTTTTCCTCATGAATTTGCAACTTTTTTTTTTACCTCATGAATTTGCAACTTTTTCCTCAAATTTGTTTTTCCTCATGAATGCAACTTCTTCCTCACAAATTTGACTTTTTTCCTCAAATTTGCAAGTTTTTCCTCATAAATTTATGACTTTTTCCTCATGAATTTGCAACTTTTTTCCTCATAAATTTGTTTTTCCTCATGAATTTGTTTTTCCTCATGAATCTGCAACTTTTTCCTCATAATTTTATGACTTTTTCCCCTCATAAATTTGCAGCTTTTTTCTTTAAACTTGGTAACTTCTCATAAATGTGATGGCTTTCTTGTAAATTTGCATCTTTTTCTCTTGTAAATTTTCAATGACTTTCTCATAAATTTTCCACCTTTTTGGTAAAATTGTTAGCTTCTCATGAATTTGTGACGCTTGTCTCGTGAATTTCTGACTTCTTCTCGTCAATCTTTTTCTGATAAATTTGTAATAATTTTCTCATAAATGTGCAACTTTTTCTTGTCAATTTTTAACTTTTTCCAGGTAAATTTGTTTTCCCTTTTTTAATAGCTATTTTTTTCCTGCTGATGTTGCAAGGATGGTGTGGATGCTGGTGGTGGGGGCACCAACCTGTGACCGGCGTCGGGCCGCTTCAGATTTCCTCCTGAACTTCCTGAAGTCTGTTGCCGGGACCTTCAGCCTTTAGCTACGTGGCCCTGCTCACTGACAACACGCCAAAACCCGCTCCATGTTGCTCGCAAATCTCACCAAATGCACTCAGAAGCGAGGGGACAGTGTGGGAATGTGGCTAAATGTTGGCGTTTTGGAGGGGAGGGTGAAGAGGGCTGGACACCACACCGCGAAGCTGTGCCTCCGATCAGAACTGACATTTTTTTAGCGGTTTTCGGGGAGCCGTAACACCAGCACACAGCAGCGGAGAGGCGGCCACGGGCGGGCCGAGCTACCCTTACCTGTACCGGAAGATTTCCCGAAGAATCCGCCGTGTCGGGAGAGTTGTCGAAGACTCGGTCCCGATATAAGGACCACAGTCCGACGTTAGGGAAGAAGAGGAGAGCCGCTATGAGGAGCCCGGCGAACTGCAGCAGCCTCTTCTCCTTCCGCCTCATCTCGGTAGAAGTAGTGGAGGGAAACGACAGCGGCCGCGGTGAAAAAGTAGAGTTCCGACAGACGAAGGCACCCCTTGCCGCCTGGTCTTCACACCAGAGCGGAAGCAACTTTCACTCACGACCGAGAGAACGCGCACCAGCGCTGTGAGTGGCGGCAGGGAGCTCCGCCGCTAGGGGGAGTGGACTGGTTCATCCAGGGCGGAGGGAGACGGGGGTGGGGGGGAGGTTCAGCCAGCGGAGGAATACTTTTAACAATTCAGGGCCGGTCCTATCTTTTTGGGGTTGCAAGTTTGGGGGGGGGGGGGGGGGCGGGAAATAGTTTAAACACATTAAAATAGAAAAAAGGAGATCACTGTCTAGATAAACAAAAAATAAATCCTTACATAAAATAAACATGTTCACCAGTATAAAAATGAATGGCAAATTTACAAAATAGTCACAATTTTACAAGAAAAAGTTGCAAATTTTTAAGATTTTTTTTTTTTACAAATTTGTAATATAAGATAAGCCTTTATTAGTTCCACAATAGGGAAATTTCAACTTTTTATGAGAAAAAGTTGCAAATTTTCAAGAGAACAGGACCAAGTTTATTTTAAAGCTGCAAATTTACAAGAAAAAAAATCACAAGTTCATAAGAAAATTGGCAAATTTACAATGAAAAAGGTCACAATTTTATAAGAAAAAAGTTGCCAATTTTTAAGATTTTTTTTTTTTTTTACAAATTTATGAGAAAAAAGTTGCAAATTTTCAAGAGAAAAGGACCAAATTTATTTTTATATTAATAATTTATGTATTTGTATTTAATCACAAGTTGCAAATTTGTAAAAGTTGCAAATTATTGATGAACAAGTAGCAAATTGGTCAGAAAAAAAATGTTGCATATTTACAAGAAAAAAGTCACAAATTTACAAAAAGTTGCCAATTTTTAAGAAAAAAAGTTGCATGTTTATGAGGAAACAAATTGCAAATTTACAAAAAAGTCACAAATTTAACAAAAAAGTTGCAAATTTAGGGGCAAAAACAGCAAAATGTTGCATTTTCAAGAAAAGGTCACAATTTTCAAGAAAATAGTTGCCAGATTTTCAAAAAAAGTTACAAATTTAATGCACTGAGGAGCTCATTTAGCAGCAGACTACATCATCCTAGGTGCACAACCGAGAGGTTTCGCAGGTCCTTCCTACCTACGGCTGTCAGACTGTATAACCTAAGCAGGGCTGCTCACAGAGATAGCAAAAAGACGTGACAACCTAATAGTATTGAATGCAAAAGACGCAATAGACTTACACAGTGGTCCCCTCCGGTATACAACTAGGAAAATACCGGTTGCTATGGAGGGTGACAATATGTATGGGTACATAATCATACCATGTAGGATAACTAAGTAGACGGTTATGCTGCTTCATTCCGTCTAGCTACAATGCTCTGCACTGTGTGTTTATATATATATATTTATATGTGCATATGTATACTCGCTGCTCTTGTTTTTTTTTCTTGCCTTCTGATTGTTGCTCTGAGTGTTGCTATCCCTGTGCTGTTGCAATCCTGGAATTTCCCCATTATGGGACTAATAAAGGCTTATCTTAAATTTATGAGAAAAAAGTTTCAAATTTTCAAGGGAAAAGGACCAAATTTATTTTTATATTAATAATTTATTAATAATTTATGTATTTGTATTTAATCACAAGTTGCAAATTTGCAAAAGTTGCAAATTATTGATGAACAAGTAGCAAATTGGTCAGAAAAAAAGGTTGCAAATTTACAAGAAAAAGGTCACAAATTTGCAAAAAGTTGCCAATTTTTAAGAAAAACGTTGCATGTTTATGAGGAAAAAAATTGCAAATTTACAAAAAAGTCACAAATTTAACAAAAAAGTTGCAAATTTAGAGGCAAAACAGCAAAATGTTGCATTTTCAAGAAAAGGTCACAATTTACAAGAAATGAGTTGCCAGATTTTTTAAAAAAAAAGTTATAAATTTATGAGAAAAAAAGTGCAAATTTTCAAGAGAAAAAGACCAAATTTATTTTAAGAAAAGCTGCAAATTTACAAGAAAAGAAATAACTTTAGGAGAAAAGTTGCAAATTATTCATGAACAATTAGGGAATTTGTGGGGGGGGGAGTTGCAAATTTACAAGAAAAAATTCACAAATTTAGAAAAAATAGTTGTCAATTTTCAAAGAAAAAAGCTACAAGTTTAAGAGAACAAAAAGTAGCAAAATTATGAGAAAAAATAACAAATTTGCAATTTTTTATTAGAAAAATAAATTTGCAAGAATAAGATAGCTAATTGAAGAAAATTGCAAAATCAACATCTTCTTCTTTTTTTTTACTTTAAAAAATGTCTATATTTGCAGCTGTTATTAAGTGTGTCAAACAAAACAGTGTACAGCCGATCTGGGTTGACGCCCTTGTGGTCTTTGCTCTGACCTACACACACTTGGCCACAGGATTTATGAACCTGATGGTAATCTCGGGGAGTGTGAGGAAAATTGCTGCTGCTGTCTGGAGAGATTTGTGAGATGATTTAAAATGATTGCATGTCTGGTTTCAACACGGACGTCTGTGTTTGGGTAATGGGACCCAGCCCTCTTCTTGGAAAAGCATCTCCAAGCTGCTGCTTCTTCACTGATTTGTTCTGAATCTGTTCAGACAGCCGCTGTTTCTGTGAAAGAACAACACCTGCCGCTCTCTGATTGTGTTTGTTCCTCAGAGGAAAATAGCAGTGGTGACTTCATTCAGCGGACATCACAGGATGATAAAATTTGATTAAAAAATACAGAAAATATGCTTTATTTTCTCGTGTTTGTCTGCTTTATTTGCAAAGCTTTGGTTTGTACTCGGTAGTTGCATTTTTTTTAAACGGTACATGGTCAGTAACTCCCCAGTCAGATAAGCAGTCACCTTCCAGCGTTACTTCATATATGCAAGACCTGTAAATATTGTTCTTTCCTCATATATGCAAAAATACCAGTTATTGTAACACCTGGTTATCTCTTCATTTTACAAAGCCTCACAGATGCCTGCCATTGTGTCTGTGTCAGAACCATTGCTGAAAATAAAGGGGCAATTATCTGTGGGCTACACCTACTTTTAAAGCACAACACAAAGCCTGTGTCTGCTGTGGAATGACTTTGAGTCTTTGTGTGGCGTGTTTCAAAATAAGAATATGGGAAAAGAATGCAATGGCAGAGAATTAATTATGTGTTTCACAAGCCATCATCAGGGCTGACATGTGGTTTTACTGTAGCCTATATTTTCATGACAAGAAGTAGAAAAAACCTCATTCTACCATCATTCATTTCTTGTTGCCAGTTTAGTGGCTCGTCCCCTCAGTGCCTTGCAGAGAATGTGTTCTTATAGAGAACAGGCTTTTTCTTGAGGTCATCTGTTCACCCTCTGGAAACGCTGGGGTCAGTGCTGAGGTCAAAAGGTCATGTTGAATGTCCTGGTAACACTGGAAGTGAGCCAGGGGCATTTCCACTCACCATTTAATAGCTTTCAAATCCTGCTTATGTGAACCTACAGAAAAATATACTGAAGGAAATTAACTAATATCTTGTTTTTCTCTTTCGGATTTGATGCGTATCACTGCAGAGTGAACTTTTACCCTCATGTCCATACTTTTTCCCCCAGCCTGTTCCTGTTCCTGTTCCGGATCTCGATTCTCATTTGAATGAGCTGATGTTAATTCACAAAATCAACAGATCAGTCTTTTAATGTAACACTTTTTTACATGTAGACACTTCCAAAAAGTCACTGGGCTGGCTGAACTCTCGCGTGATTCGACATTCAGCGAGAGTTCAGCCACAGTCGAGTGATGGATCATCACGGCGGTGCCAGTGTCTGTATTTCAGATTCAAGAACAGTGACGATAAGGAGGAGCTTGACAAAAACAAACTGCACCGGAAAAGGCATCTGCGGTGAAGTTGGCATCCACTTCTCGGTGTGTACAAAAAAGAGCGGAAGCTGTGGAAACTTTTGTATAGAAAAAAAAAAAAAAAAAAAAGTATAGGATATACGCCCAGGAGGTGATTTGAAGGGGGATGAGGGGGGATGCCATCCTCCTTGTTAGCAAAATGACCCAAAATCATCCCCCTTGTAAACCTGCCATCCCCTCATCCCTGTACAGAGGAATAAATCACGGGGGGACATTTCACCCCCATCCTGGAAAAAAGAGAATTGTCTTGTAAATTTTCAACTTTTTTTTTCTGTATTTTCAACTTTTTTTTCCCAAAAATTTGCAACGTTTTTCCTATAAATTTGCAAAATTCTTCTTGTAGATTTGCAACTTTTTTCTCATAAAATTGCAACTTTCTTCATATGAATTTGCACATTTTTTCTCATTGATTTACAATTTTTTTCTCAAAAATTTGAAACTTTTTTTCTTATAAAATTGCAACTTTTTCTCAAAAATTTGCAATTTTTCTCCTGTAAATTTGCAACTATTTTCCTGTAATTTGCAATTTTTTTCCTCATAGATTTACAACTTTTTTCGCAGAATACTCCAGCTTTTTTTCTCAAAAATTTACAACTTTTTTCTATAAATTTGTACATTTTGGTCTCATAGATTTGGATTTTTTTTTCTCACAAAATTACAACTTTTGCTCAAAAACTTTTTTCTTGTAAATGTGCAACTTTTTATCCTATAAAGTCATCTTTTTTTCTCAAAAATTTGCAACTGTTTCCTATAAATTTGTCATTTTTCTCTTGTAAATTTTCAACCTTTTTTCTTGTAAATTTGCAATACTCCTCTCAGTGCTGGCTACATTTTTATTCAGTGCAATAAAATTGTAATTTACAACTTTTTCAATTTTTCAATTTGCATTTTTAATCATAATTTTGCACCTTTATTCTTGCAAATTTGCACCTAATTTACATTTATTCATTTGTACCTTGTGCTAATTTTGCGAATACCAACCATCCCCCTTGTTGAAAAATAACGAATCATCTTCTGTATGCGCCCGAACAGTGTTGTTGAAAATGAAGGTTTCCGAAGTCTCGTAAACATGCTTAAACCACACTACATTTTACAAACATGCAAACATTTCAGTGAAACGGTAATCCTGAACTTGCATGAAGAAGTAAGGGTAGTATCTCACAGAGCAGTGAATGCTGACAAATGCAGCGATTTTTGGATTTGCCAACTTTTCTAATGAATGTTGGTAAAAATCATGCTAGTATCTCACGGAGCAGCAAATGTTGAGGAACGTTCTCTAACATTCCGTTTGTTGGGTTTCATCAAGGTTCATAAAAGGTTGCAAAACAGTTCGGACACAGCTTTTAAGATCACAAACAGTTTTGTCATAAATGTCACTAGTTTGACAACCAAAAGGAACTTTAGTTTCACGTATTACAACCATTTGCAAACATGTTACATTTTCTTGACCTATGGTATGAGATTGCTCCAGCTTCAGAGAAAGACGAAAGAAAGACCTTTTATTCTATGATGTGTTGCCATGTTCTGATCCTGCTGCCTTTCTTTTCTTCAGTGATTGTTGTGTCAGTGTTATAAATGCTGCCTGCCTACAGTGCACCGCTGACTCTTGCGACGAAGTCTCTGCATGCAACCTGCACAGTTACGGATATAAAAAGTTCTTGGAAAAACAAATCAATCCAAGCGGAGACAGAGGAGTGTGGCTGACACAACAATAGGCGTCAAGCACAGGAGCAGCAACATAAAATAGTAATAATAATAGCCTGTTGTGGGAATGTTTTTAGAAAACCACAGTCACTGGCAGCCACTCTTGAGCACGAAACCAGGAAAAGAGAAGTTTGTGCTGTTTTTTTTTTTTTTTTTGGTAGAACAGAAGCTCTCACTCACAAAACATATCAAATCAGTGAGTACAGACTTGCCTCCAAATATTCTATAGTGTCAAAAAGTCCAGTGATTAAGTTGTGCAAGATCTTGAAGTAAGAAACAAATGGTGGTATTTTCCAGAGAAAGTTAATGTTCTGTGGGGTTTATAGACTAATGTGGTGATCGATTTGTGAGTTGCACCATCTCAGGGGAAGTTGGATTGATGATGTTAGGCAGTGACAGCTAGTAAGTAAGTAAGTAAGTAAAGGTTTTTTTATATAGTACCTGTTGGATGTGTGTGTATGTGTATGTGTGGCAATGCCCGCCTCCTAGGGTGACGTGAGGTTGGCACAACCCCCTTGCATATAAACCACTTGTTCTGTCTAATAAAGGAGAGTTCCATGTTGCATGTAGTCTCGCCACCGACTCCCTTATTTCTAGATCTAACATTTGGCGACAAGGTAAATTGGAGTTATTTTAGAAAAAAAATGAGTAACGCGTGCGGAGACTCCTACACTTGCTCCATGTGCAGGTTCAAGTTTTTCAGCCTTAAACAGTGGAGGGCGGAGTCCCATAAGTCCTTTTTCTCTAGGCTTCGTAACCTAGATAGGAAGTGTGGGTTTGGAGAAAGTGAGGACGGCATGGTGACGACTGGGTTGGCCCATGGCACCAATGATAATTGGCTGTGTAAGACACTGTTGTCGGCTGGGGAGCCGCCATCGCTGGAAGAAGTGCTGGAGTTGCTGGAGCGCTGGGAGACTGGAGCCATACGCGAGATACCGGCTAAAGCTAGCATTGGGCCGACCACATGCGATTTCCCACCGAGAGCGGTATGCATGCTAGGTGAGCGGCAGCAGCAGCTGGTTGTGGGGGATACCCAACTGGAGAGCGAGACCACGCAGGCTGAAGACCCCGGGAAAGAGCAAAAACCACTGGACGCAGAGACAGTGCAGCAGGACACCTGTATTGAGGGTACTGACAGCAGCGATGTAGCGTCTGTGTCGGGGGGGTATGGCCGACGAGAGCGGTGCTGTGAACCTAGAGGGAGAACAGCCGCAGACTGACAGTGGAACCAACGGGAGCGGTGCTGAGAGCCCAGAGGGAGAGCAGCCGCACCCAAGTATGGTAATAACACAGCGGTGCGTTCTGGAGGAGGGTACCGAGAATGGAGATAAGATGCCCGGGTCGGAAGACAGTGGCGACGGGAGTGTCACCGAGGGCCCCGAGGGACAGGAGCCGCAGCTGGGTATGTTGACGACACAGCAAAGCACCAATACTGGAGCACCCACTCCGTGCTCTCCAGGAGAGAGATGCCAAGAGGAGGGGCTGGGACAGGTCGTGGAAATGTTCCTGGTCGCTGAAGACAGCGGGCCAGCTGTGGAGCCCAGTCTGGTGTGGGACCATGGTGCTGACGGTTCAGACTCCGCGGTGTGCAAAGACAGCAGAGAGGAGGTACAGCAGGAAACAACCCCACTGTTGAAAGTTGAGCAGCGGGAGACCGAGACCATGAGTACTGAGGCAACGGATGACTCCGGGAGTGAACAGCAGCCGTGCGCCACGGAGGTCGGGCACTGCCTCTGTGCCGGAGCTCCATGCGCCTGGGACGAGGTCGCTGGATGGTACGGTGAGGCGCCCGAGACAGCGGATGACACTGCTGAACAGACTTCGCTTCTCTCTGTGGTGCGGCCACAGGGGGCCGGATTGCCTCGAGCCATGATGGTGGTGCATGAGGCAGTTGGGAGCGGCTTGTCAGACATGGAGAAACGGCGCACCGAACGGCACGGCAAGCCGAGAGGGAAGAAGCTCCTTACGGCTATTAAAGACATTTTTGCCAAGAAGAGAGACTTTGATATTGGGGGCAGACGATGGCCGGGTGTGCAGACGCCATGGGGCTGTCCTGGGCCTCCAATTAAAGACATCTTTGCCAGGGAGGGGGGCATCGACCCTGGAGGGAGAAAATGGCTGCGGGCACATATGCCATGGGGAGTGCTCAGGCCTTCCGTGGCTCTGTGGTTGCCTGAGAAAATGTTATTTGTGTAAATATCTGTACATATTTGATGAAGGGTGTTTTATGTATATATACTGTATATACTGTATATTGTTTGCTGGTGTGCATGTGAGTGAGTGACTGTGTGATTAATATAGGATTATTTTGTGTTTTATAGAGACAAGGTCCATGTTGAGTTTTGGGTGAATGTGATAGATTTGTGTTTTTATAATATGTTATTTCCCCTGGTTCCTAGTGTGTGATTCAGGTTTTAAATTTGGGTGGTTTTAGTGGTGTGTGTGATTTCCCATTTTTCTAAGGGGGGAGGGAATGTTGGATGTGTGTGTATGCGTATGTGTGGCAGTGCCCGCCCCCTAGGGTGGCGTGAGGTTGGCACAACCCCTTTGTATATAAACCACTTGTTCTGTGTAAAAAAGGAGAGTTCCATGTTGCATGTAGTCTCGCCTTCGACTCCCTTATTTCTAGATCTAACAGTACCTTTCAAGATAAAATCACAAAGTGCTTCACAGCAACAATCAACAAATACAATGTTAAAACACAACAATAACATCCACTAGTTAAAAGCAGTCCTATACAAATAAGTTCTGTGCTGCTCTTTAAAAGTTGCAACAGAGTTCCCAGATCTCAGGTGTGAAGGTAGAGCATTTAGGAGCTGCGACCTAAAACACACAATTGCCTCTAGTTTTCAACCTTGAATGAGGAACTACCAAGAATTTTTGGTCAGAAGACATCAAAGATCTGCAGGTTATATGTAGATGCCGCAGTGGCTCAGGAGGTAGAGTAGGTTGTCCAATAGCCAGAGAGTTGATTGTTTGAATCCCACTCTCCCCAACCATCCTGCCATTGTGTCCCTGAGCAAGACACTTTACCCACCTTGCCCCCAGTGTCCTTCACACTGGGTATGAATGTGTATAAATGTTTGGTGGTGGTCGGAGAGGCCGTTGGTGTGGATTGGCAGTCACGTTTCAGTCAGTCTGCCCCAGGACAGCTGTGGCTACAGAGGTAGCTTACCACTATTAATGTCTGTCTGGAGTGAATGAATGATGGATTCACTGTAAGAGTTTTGAGATGTCATTTAACATGTAAAGCAGCATATAAATTTAATCCATCATTATTAAGAGTTTGGTGATGTAAACGGGCATTTGACCATGCCGTGCTCTGAAGGTAATCACCAAGATTTTACATTGAAGTCTGAATTTTATATTGAGCCAGTGCAAAGAGGACAAAATAGGTATCACATGAGAGAATTTAGAGGAACTAGTAAGTAGGGCTCCCTCCAGTGGGCTCACCACCTGCAGGGGGGATCATGGGGGTCCGGTGCTATGTGGATTAGGTGGTAGTCAAAGGCGGAGACCTTGGCAGACTGATCCCAAGCTTTCTAAACTGGCTTTTGGTACGTGGAATGTCACCTCTCTGGTGGGGAAGGAGCCTGAGCTGGTGTACGAGGTTGAGAGATACCGGCTAGATATAGTTGGCCTCACCTCAACACACAGCTCCGGTTCCGGAACCAGTCTCCTGGAGAGAGGCTGGAGCTTGGCCTTTTCTGGAGTTGCCCCGGGCAAGAGGCAACGAGCAGGGGTGGGTATTCTTGTATCCCCCCACCTTGCTGCCTCTATATTGGAGTTTTCTCTGGTGGATGAAAGGGTTGCTTCCCTGCGCCTTCGGGTTGGGAAACGGGTCCTGACCATCATTTGTGCCTATGCACCAAATGATGTTTCAGAGTACCCACCCTTTTTGGAGTCTGTGACTGGGGTGCTGGAGGGTGCTCCTCTTGGAGACTCCATTGTCATACTGGGGGACTTCAATGTGCACGTGGGCAACGACAGTGAAACCTGGAGGGTGGTGATTGGGAGGAACAGCCTGCCCGATCTGAACCCGAGTGGTGTTCAGTTATTGGACTTCTGTGCTAACCACAGTCTGTCCATAACGAACACCATGTTCAAGCATAAGGGTGTCCATATGTGCACCTGGCACCAGGACACCCTAGGTTGCAGGTCGATGATCGATTTTGTTATCGTGTCATCAGACCTGCGACCGTATGTCTTGGACACCCGAGTAAAGAGAGGTGCAGAGCTGTCAACTGATCACCACCTGATGGTGAGTTGGATCCGATGGCAGGGGAGGAAGCCATTAAGACCTGGTAGACCCAAACGTATAGTCAGCGTGTGCTGGGAACGTCTGGCTGAGGCCCCCGTCCAGGAGGTCTTCAACTCCCACCTCCGGAAGAACTTCAACCACATTCCGAAAGGAGCCTGGAGACATGGAGTCTGAATGGGCTATGTTCTCCACCTCCGTTGTTGAAGCGGCGGCCCAGAGCTGCGGCCACAAGGTGGTCGGTGCATCTCGTGGTGGCAACCCCCGAACCAAGTGGTGGACACCAGTGGTGAGGGGGGCCATTAAGCTGAAGAAGGAGTCCTATCAAGCTTGGTTGGCTTGTGGGACTCCCGAAGCAGCTGAGGTGTACCGGCAGGCCAAGTGGAGTGCAGCTCGGGTGGCTGCTGAAGCAAAAACCCGGGTATAAGATAAGCCTTTATTAGTCCCACAACGGGGAAATTCCAGGATTGCAACAGCACAGGGATAGCAACACTCAGAGCAACAATCAGAAGGCAAGAAAAAAACAAGCAAGCAAGAGCAGCTAATATACATATGTACATATTACTATAAAATATATATATATATACACACACACACACACACACACACACACAGTGCAGAGCATTGTAGCTGGATGGAATAAATATATGAATATATGAACACACAGTGCAGAGCATTGTAGCTAGATGGAATAAATATGTAAATATATAAACACACACAGTGCAGAGCATTGTTGCTAGATGGGATGAAACAGCATAACCGTCTACTTAGTTATCCTACATGGTATGATTATGTGCCCATACATATTCTCACCCTCCATAACGACCGGTATGTTCCTAGTTGTATGCCGGAGGGGACCATTGTGTAAGTCTATTAGCATCTTTTGCATTCAAAAAACTATTAGTTTGTTACGTCTTTTTGCTATCTCTGCGAGCAGCCCTGCTTAGGTTGTACAGTCTGACAGCCGTTGGTAGGAAGGACCTACGAAACCTCTCGGTTGTGCACCTGGGATGATGTAGTCTGCTGCTAAATGAGCTCCTCAGTGCATCCAGTATGTCCTGCATAGGGTGGAACTCGGACTCCAGCAGAGATGACAGTTTAGCCACCGTCCTTCTCTCTCCTATCTCCTCCATCGGATCAAGGCGCTGCCCCAGGACAGAGCTAGCTTTCTTAATCAGTTTGTTCAGTCTCTTCCTATCGGCTGCAGTAATGCCACTGCCCCAGCAGACCACTCCAAAAGTGATGGCTGATGCCACCACCGTGTCATAGAATGACTTCAGCAGCGCCCCTTGTACACCAAAAGACCTGAGTCTCCTCAGCAGGAACAGCCTGCGCTGTCCCTTCTTGTAGAGTGCGTCAGTATTGTGTGACCAGTCTAGTTTATTGTTCAGATGAACACCCAGGTACTTATAGGATGTCATCATCTCGATGTCTGTTCCCTGTATATTTACTGGTGCTGTGAGGGGCTGCCCATGCCTGCGGCAGTCCACCACCAGCTTCTTAGTTTTCCTCGCGTTGATCTGGAGGCAGTTCCGATGGCACCAGTCCACGAAGTCCTGGATAAGCCCTCTGTACTCAGCTTCATCTCCATTGGAGATGAGGCCAACGATCGCAGAGTCATCAGAGAACTTCTGTAGATGGCAGTGTGTTGTGTTGTGTGAGAAGTCCGCAGTATAAAGAGTGAACAGGAAGGGAGCCAGCACCGTTCCCTGGGGGGCCCCCGTGCTACTGATGATCGTGTCGGACACACAGTCCCGGGTTCTCACAAACTGAGGCTGGTTCGTGAGGTAGTCCAGGATCCATGATGACAGGTGCTGGTCCACCCCTGCGTGCAGCAGCTTGTCCTTCAGGATCATCGGTTGGATGGTGTTGAAAGCACTGGAGAAGTCAAAGAACATGATCCTCACCATATTCCCGGGCTTCTCCAGGTGGGACAGAGAACGGTGAAGGAGGAAGATCACCGCATCCTCCACCCCAATGCCATGCTGGTAGGCGAACTGGAGTGGATCCATCGCTGGTTCCACCAGGGGGCGGAGGTGAGCAAGGAGCAGTCTCTCCAGGGTCTTCATCAAGTGGGACGTCAAGGCCACCGGTCTGTAGCTGTTCAGGTCTTTGGGGTGGGAAGTTTTTGGTACAGGTACCACACAAGATGTTTTCCACAGCTGTGGTACCCTCCCCAGTTTCAGGCTCATGTTGAAGATATACGTCACAATCCCACACAGCTGGTCTGCACAGGACTTGAGGAGCTTTGCGCTGATGCTGTCCGGTCCCAGCGCCTTCCTCACTTTGATCTTCCTCAGCTCCGTCCTCACCTGGGTCTTGGTCAGGGTCAGGATGGGGGGGGGGAGGAGTTCGGTGAGGCCATGGAACAAGACTTTCGGTCGGCCTCGAAGAGATTCTGGCAAACTGTCCGGAGGCTCAGGAGGGGAAAGCAGCTCCCTGTCCACACTGTGTATGGTGCGGATGGGACACTGTTGACTTTGACTGGGGATATCGTCGGGTGGTGGAAGGATTACTTTGAGGATCTCCTCAATCCCACTGATACGCCTTCCACAGAGGAAGCAGGGTTTGGGGACGAGGGGGATGACTCGCCTTTCACAGGGGCTGAGGTCGCCAAGGTGGTTAAAAATCTCCTTGGTGGCCGGGCCCCGGGGGTGGACGAGATTCGCTCCGAGTACCTCAAGACCCTGGATGTTGTTGGGCTGTCATGGTTGACACGCCTCTGCAACATTGCGTGGAGGTTGGGGGCAGTGTCTTTGGCATGACAAACCGGGGTGGTGGTTCCTCTCTTCAAAAAAGGGGACCGGAGGGTGTGCTCCAACTTTAGAGGGATCACACTCCTCAGCCTCCCTGGGAAGGTCTATGCCAAGGTACTGGAGAGGAGAGTCCGGCCGTTGGTCGAACCTCGGATTCAGGAGGAGCAATGTGGTTTTCATCCTGGCCGTAGCACATCAGACCAGCTCTTTACCCTCTCGAGATTTCTTGAGGGTTCGTGGGAGTTTGCACAAACAGTTTACATGTGTTTTGTGGACTTGGAGAAGGCATTTGACTGTGTCCCTCATGGATTTTTGTGGGGGGTGTTTCGGGAGTATGGGGTATCGGGCTTGTTGTTACGAGCTATTCGGTCTCTGTACGACCATTGTGAGAGTTTGGTTCGTATTGCCAACACTTGGTCGGATTCATTCCCAGTGAGAGTTGGACTCCGCCAGGGCTGCCCTTTGTCACCGATCCTGTTCATAATTTTTATGGACAGGATTTCTAGGCGCAGCCAGGGAATGGAGGGTGTCATGCTTGGTGACCACAGGCTCTCATCTCTGTTGTTTGCAGATGATGTTGTCCTGTTGGCTTCATCCAGCAATGACCTACAGCTCTTGCTGGGACCGTTTTCCGCTGAGTGTGAAGCGGCTGGGAAGAGAATCAGCACTTCCAAGTCCGAGTCCATGGTCCTCAGCCGGAAAAAGGTGGATTGTCTTCTCTGGGTTGGGGACAGGCTCCTGCCCCAAGTGGAGGAGTTTAAGTATCTTGGGGTCTTGTTCACAAGTGAGGGGAGAATGGAGCGAGAGATCTACAGACGGATTGGAGCAGCATCTGCAGTGATGCGGACGTTGTACCGGTCTGTTGTGGTGAAGAGGGAGCTGACTTCTAAGGCAAAGCTGTCGATTTACCAGTCAATCTACGTTCCTACTCTCACCTATGGTCACAAGCTTTGGGTAATGACCGAAAGAACGAGATCGCGGATACAAGCGGCTGAACTGAGCTTTCTCCGTAGGATTGCTGGACTCACCTTCAGAGATAGGGTGAGGAGCTCAGTCATCCGGGAGAGGCTCATAGTAGAACCGCTGCTCCTCCACATTGAAAGGAGTCAGTTGAGGTGGTATGGGCATCTGATTAGGATGCCTCCTGGACGCCTCTCACTTGAGGTGTTTCAGGCATGTCCCACTGGGAGGAGACCCCGGGGCAGACCCAGGACTCGGTGGAGAGACTATGTCTCCCAGCTGGTCTGGGAACGCCTTGGTATCCTCTCTGAAGAGCTGGAGCAGGTGGCGGGGGAGAGGGAAGTCTGGGCTTCTCTGCTTGAACTGCTGCCTCCGTGACCCGGACCTCCGGAAAAGTGGTAGAAGATGGATGGATGGATAGTAAGTAGGCTTGCAGCTGCATTTTGAGCCAACTGTAAAACAATTTAAAGATGACCTATGGAGTCCAATGTATAATGAATTACAATAGTCTTGACGTAATGAAACAAAAGTAAATGTAACACCTAAATACCTAACTTTAGATTGAACCAATGATGACAAAGAACCAAGCTTGCTAATTACAGTGGGAACAAAGCTGTCAGCAGCATAAAAAAAAGAACTTTTGTTTTCTCAGTGTTGAGATAATTAGCAGCCATCCAGTTCTTTATGGCATCATTACAGTGTTGAAGGATAGATATTTTTACGTTTTGTGGAGGGAAGGAGATGTACAGCTGGATATCATCAGCATAAAAGTGATATGAGATTCCTCGAAAGTGCTCAAGATGTGTCCAAGATGCAGTTGGTACAGTGAAAACAAAATGGTTCCCAGAACAGAACCTTAAGAGACACCACAAGACCAAGTGGTAGATGAGGACGTGAAGCTATTCACAGCAACTGAGAAAGTTCTGTTTGAGAAGTATGATGAAAACCATTGTAGGGATGATCCAGAGATGCCCACCCATGTTCTTAGTAAAATACCATGGTCACCTGTGTCAATTGGTGCTGTTAAATCCAGAACTCCAAAAACAGAGCACTCACCTACATATCTCTGCATTGAAATATCATGATAGACTCTAAGAAGAGCAGTATCAGTGCAGTGTAGATGATGAATCCCAGATTGAAACCCATATTAGTAAGTGTACTTGCCTACTTTACCAGTGGCGGACCATATATTTTACAACTAGGCCTTCAGTGGTGATCTACTCGATTTACTGTAAGTGCCATTCATACCAAGCACCATAAAAATAGCTTGTAGAACCATCCATACAAAGTATTTTAAAGATAACTAACTATACAATTATAGTTTTAAAAATCTTTACTTTTGCGTTGCGGAGCTTCCTTTCCCTGCATGCTTGTTCAATGAGCTGCAGATCCACTCTTGTTTCCCCAATGGTTTAACAGTACTGTTGCTTGTAAGTGTTTGGCTGACGTCTGTGCTTTGGTGTCTCGCTGCTGCCTTGGTTAAGATGCTGTCACACCAAGACGATTTAGGCAACATTTGCAAAATGTATGAAAAATTTGGAGAATACGCTGGCTTACATTGAATCAGTTATGGCTAAGTTTTATCTTTGTTAAGAGCACGCTGAAGAACACTGAAGCATGCAGGCATTGTTCACTGAGGTCCTCTGAAAATTAATTTTAAGCATGTTGAAAATTTTCCGACATATCTAGTGTATGGCTGAAACATCCCGCATTTGTGGAGCAAAGGTTGTAGGGAAGCTATGCATTCGTTTACACACATTACTTGTCGGCAACTCAGTTACTCAAAAGTTGAAGTACGTCAAGATTAATGTCTAGCGTACCCCAAAATTATTTCTAACATAAGTAACGCTGTTTAAACCTATGTGTAACTTACTGAACGGGTTTCTAACTTACAGCTAGCCTATAATGGCATATTTGCAGCATTGGTTCACAGGAAAAATCCACACAGAGCTCTGCGCACACACACACACACACACAGAGCTAAACGCACATATTTGTTTGTATAAAGGGACCTGTCGGGATGTATCTGAGCACTTTCAAGCTACAGGATTAGTTGCTACCAGAGCTGCTACCAATGCTAGAATACGTTTCCTGTCCATTGTTATTTAGAGACTGCTATGAAAAAATAAGTACAAAGTCTGACCATAGGAAAAGCGGAAGTGCTGAGCTGTGGGTGACAAGCTGTTGCTGGGATACAGGGCACAGACTTTTTTTTTTTTTCCAGAGCGCAGCACACAAAAGATGCAGCGCTGAAAAAAAGATGTTCAGGGCGGTCAGGTGACAAAAAACATGTTTGGTGGACACGCAGATCCAAATTGCTGTTTAGCCCTCCCCCATGTTTTCTACATTTGACTGAAGTCTGAACCATCAGCTGTCCAGTGTTGTTCTGATCAACCCGGTGATATGCCAAAATGTCAGAACACCGGAGGACAAGGATCCAGTCAGCTGATCACCTGAAGCGCAGAGCGCAACCGTTTACTTCGCTGTTGGCTGCTCCTCCCAGCAAAAGCACACTGCATGCATTATTTTGTCTTTGTTTTTCACTTTATTTAAAATAAACTTTTTTATCACCATCAGTTCAGAGGAATAGCGCAGAGGAAAGCACTCCAGAGAGTCATCGATTCTGCCCAGAAGATCATTGGCTGCCCTCTCCTTACGCTGGAAGACCTACACCGCTCCCGTTGTCAGAAGAAAGCCCAAAATATCTTAAAGGACACTTCACATCCTGGGCACTCACTGTTTGAACTACTGCCATCTGGGAAACGATATAGACTAATGAACACAAGGACAAACAGACTCAAACATAGCTTCTACCCAACAGCAATAACCATTCTGAACAAATTGAGGAAGTAATATGCAAAATGGACATGATTGTATGTTGTTGAATGCTTTTTGCAATGACTGTGTGTGTATGATGTCCTGTGTTGATGTTTGTGTGAATGTGGCTAGATATTTATTCTTTTTAAATTCTTTTTATCTGATTTTTAGTATTTTTAGATTTATGTTTTTTATAAATAGGGCAATGTTTTTATAAATGGGGCACTGACTGGAGAGCACTTTGAATTTCGTTGTACTTGTGACAATGACAATTAAAGATCTATCTATCTATCTATCAGTTCGCATGCCTTTGAGCCAGGTTGTGACAACTGTCATCTGATGTTCCTGACGTGTCACATCATCTATTTTAGGCGTGACTGACCTGACAGATTTGACAGCTCTGCCAGGACAGTCACGCCCCCCGCCAAGGTGTTTGGGGGGGAGAGTCATCTCGGTTGAACAGAAGTGATCACTCGCACACCGAGGATTCATGGATCGGGGGGCAACGGCAGTTTGGCATGACTGCGCTATGCAGAAGTTAGACTATTGTTGCGCATAATTTGTGAATGTCGACAACACCTGAAGCATTAGTTGGTTTAAATTACTTATAAGTTATGGAAATATTCTTTATAAGTTACCAATACATTATGTATATGTCCAAGTCGTTATGGATATGCAATGCATATGGCCAAAAGTGGAAATTTTGGCGTATCCCAGCGTTTTAGACCAATTTTTATATGTTTGGCAAACGCTGCCTAAATCATCATGGTGTGACAGACAGCTCAAGTCTGCAAACCCTCTCTGGCGACAAGTATCTACTTGATCAGTTGCAAACAACAGGCATTTCCAGCAAGATAATTTGCAGCACTCCTCGGAGCCTGTAATCCAAGGAGACCGCTCGTTGCTAATATGAAAGTGATGGACAAATCCTTTCCCTGGCTGAGAGGGGCCTGCTGTCTTTGGGGTTGGTTGACCTCTCTTCACATTGCCCAGCTTTTCTTAAAGTCCATCTGGAAAATTGATTTTTTAAAATATCAGCGACCAAGTCATTTTCCTCTCCCCTGTCAGCCATTGTGGGTGGAAAAACAGCTATTATATTTAAACAGATACAGTATATTGTAGCTGCTTAAGCAAGTCCTTGCACTGGCGTTTTGCTAGCTAGGACCCTCTGCATTGTGGGTGGAGGAGTTTAACCATCCAATCAAAAGACGTGAAAATGCCGAGCTTCTCGAATGCCTTCTATGCGTACCCCTGGACGTACAGAAGATATCTGATTGGATAAAGCAACAGGATAAGTTTAACAGTTAATTTAACCTACAGAGTGCACTGTTAATTCCTGAAGGCCCAAGGCAGATTTGCTTGACCCTGGCAACACAGATGGCTGAAATATGATTGGACAAAAAAACTCTAACATTCATTACACTGCTGGAAGGAGTGCAACCAGGAGAAAAGCTACAAAAATGAAGAGAATATACTACTGGGAATAATTTAATACATCCTTATGGAACAAATATAAGAATGTAGGTTGTAAATGTAATTCTGATAGTGTTTAAGCCAGCAGAGAAGGCTTTGATGGCCCTAAGGGTCCACCACTGTACTTTACACTACTGCACAATAAACAGTTTCATGTCACTGAAATTGCTTTTAATATCAAAGATTGCATTTATTTGACTTGAAACCCACAACTAAATTTGCCACCCAAATGTTTTAGACATTGCACAATATCCTTCTTCTGTCACACAGTGTTATTAAATTAAAAAGAAAAGACTATTCCATCTACACAGGTGAACACTTAATCTTTTGTAAAGGGTGCTGACATTTTAATTTTGCATGAAGAGAGTGGAGTATGTTAGCTCATTAATGCTAGCTAGCTTAGCAGTGTTAAAACATCACTGTTGCATGGTAAGCCAGGCATCTGCATTCTACTCAGTCCCTCCAGGATGTTGTGGGATGTTTTTATGATTGTTGCTGGCCAAAAAACCTGAATTTGCAGAGGCTTTTAAAAAAAGTTGCGATAAAAGTTGTAATATTTTTAGTGTTTTTTGCACTAAAAGTTGTGGGAAGAATTCCAAATTTTAAAGCAGATGCTTTTTTTTTTTTTTTTCCAGTTTACTGCAGTGATATTCTACAGGTACATCTCAAAAAATTAGAATATCATGAAAAAGTTCAATATTTTTTGTCACTCATTTCAGAAAGTGAAACCCATATATTATATAGATTCATTACACAGAGAGTGATATATTTCAAGCGTTTATTTATTTTAATTTTGATGATTATGGCTTGGCCCTCCGTGGCACATGATTGGACACCCCTGGTCTACACATACGTACATATAGCAACCTCCCATCACACATAACCTGGTCTAGAATTGATCAGGACAGCACAAATCATCATGGAAATGTACCTAAACAAAAACTGAACCCTCTCCACAGCCTGTGTCTGAAGGTACCCGGACAAGCCCCCAGTCCTGTCTCACAATGCACACCTCAGTGGTTTTTATGTGCTTGTTTTGCTTACAAACGAAAAGCATTAGGTAGAGATTACGTTCCACCCAGTATTGACTAATAAAAGCAGCAACAGACCACAGTGTTTAAAAGGGTTGGGAGTTTCGTCGGGATTTAATGAAATCCTTTAACATGCCCGTCAGCTCCCACTTTGTATCGCAAAGCCATCCAACATGACAAACTGCACATTGACATCACTCCTCCCCAACGTGAAATGAACCTCCATCATCATCATCATCATCAGTGGTGACTCACAGACTGAATTATTTCTGTGCTTCCCAGAAATAGAACTGATTCATCGGACAATGGAGAGCTAATTTCAGTGCTCCTCACAGGTGAACTATTTACAATCTTGAGTACGGGCGGCATTTCCTGTAGTAGTTTATTCTGCACACGGGTGCTGCCATTTCAATCTATTAAAACAGAAATAAGAGACATTCTTCCTTTACATCTTTCACTGTGTTTTCAGACCATGTTTTGTTGATGTTCTGAACATATTTTGATTGTCTCATGTCATGGTCTTTGTGGATGAGTGCCTTTTTTCTGTTCTAACAGCACATGTACTCAAGTAACTTTTTCTACAAAACTATGAATAGTTTTATTGCAGGATACTTTTTACTTTTACTTCAGTACATTTATGGAAAAAAGCTGCTGTCAGAATTGCCCCTTCGTGGCATATTAATGACCGCAAACACCAGACTGAGGTTACATGATTTATTAAGAATGGCACAGCTCAAGGGCTGGGAAAACAAACACAAAATGCCGATGCAGTAGGAAATTTACAATAATGGTGATGACATAATAATCCAAAAGTAAAGGCGTGGAGACAGGTTGGATTGCTTCTTGCTTTCTTTAGGGTGCCGCAAGGAAGGGCAGAGGGTAGCAGAATAAATAGAAACATCAATAATTAACAAACAAGGAACAGCTGTGATAAATTTCCAACAAGAGAGAACGGAACTGAACGGAGAATGCATTATGCTAAAACGGAAGTAATAATAATGGATTGCATTTATATAGTGCCTTTCAAGATACCCAGAACGCTTTACAATGAGTCCATTATTCATTCACTCCAGAGACAGACAATGTAGTGGTAAGCTACTACTGTAGCCACAGCTGCCCTGGGGCAGACTGACGGAAACGTGGCTGGCAATCTGCGCCAACAGCCTCTCCGACCACTACCGAACATTTATACACATTCATACTAGGAGTGGGTTTAAAAGATTGATTCAACGATCTGGATCGAGCCACGTTTCACTGAGCTGATATAAATCCACAAAATCCATGTATCAATCTTTTAATATAATGCTTTTATGTCTGTGAATGTCTGCCAAATCTAATGGGGTCGAAACCGGGTCAGTGAGGCAGGAACAGCGACAAAGAACAAGAACCACCAGGAGCGCTAATGGAGCTAACAGCTAACAAGCTAACAAATATGCTGGTTCTTCTTCTGTGGTGTTAAAACAGTTCTCATCCGGCAAGAGTTCTCTGCAGCACATGCGCATGTCTTTACTTCCATGTTTACATGAGTGGCATTATTGACGTGTGTGTCTCTTAATTTATCAACAAAAGTCACTGTAAAGACTGTCTTTAACAGTTTCCAAATATTTTTTCATAAAGCAGGAATAAACAGTTTTGTACTATGTGCAGCGCTAGGTTGGAACATAAAGTTGATGATTGTGTAGTGTGTGAATTGGGGGGGGGGGTGGACATCGGGGCTCGCCGTAGCTGGCGTCAGACGTAAGGGATGACTCTGGGTGGCACCACCATTTTGTATATAACCAAGCATGTAAATAATAAAGTGTTTGTTGTTCGGTGTAAGAAGGCTCACGGTTCACTTATTTCAGACATAACAAATGCTGACGAGGGTAAAACCTTCATTCATGGAGCTGGTGAGACCTTTCCTCGCCTCACCAGGAGAACCACCGATTCCATGGCACCGCTGGTTCAAAATGTTTGTAAATTATGTATATCAAACAGAGGTGCTCTAACACTGTGGTGGTTCAGGAAAAAACATGCACTCCTGATCTGGAGCTCCTGTCTGTCTCACTTTGGCCCTTCTATTTAGCGAGGGAGTTTCTACAGATTTTCTTTACACTGGTCTATATTCACCCACGGGCTAACATCACATCGACCATCCAGGTGATAGAGGAGGTGACCAACAGGCTGGACTCTGTCTGTCCGGATGCTCCAAAGTTCATTTTAGGGGAATTTAATCACTGCCAGCTACATAAGACTCTAAAAACGTACGATCAGTATGTGACATGTGGCACAACAATGAAGAATTCCACTACTGACTTGTGTTATGGCACAGTGCCTGGTGCTTATAGATCCTTGCCTCTGCCCCCTTTTGGAGCAACCTATCACAATAGTGTTCACCTCATTTCTATTTACAAGCCCAGGTGTAAGCAACAAAAGCAAACTGTGAAAACAGTGAAGTGCTGGTCAGAAAACAGCATCACCAGCTTACAGGCTTGTTTGGACTGTACTGACTGGGATGTTTTTTATAGCTCATGCACAGACTTGGATGAATTGGCAGAGACTGTTTCATCTTATATCTCTTTTTGTGTGGACACAAACATTCCATGTAAAACTATTACAGTCTTCCCCAATAACAAGCCATGGGCGGCAAAAGAGCTAAAAACTATCATAAATAAGAAAAAAAGTGGGTTTTTTTTTCACTGGTAACACTGAGGAAAGGAAAGAAATTAACAGAGAGGTTAGGAATGAGATAAGGAAAGCAAAAAGACTGTATAAGGAAAAGCTGGAATTGAAATACAACAGTGGTGATCTGCAAGCAGCTTGGAGAGGAATTAAGTCCATGTCCTCTATAAATCATAAAGTAAATGAAGGCAACAGAAAACCTGTAAGAATTGAGGGTGTGGATGATGTAAATCTTGCTAATGTTTTTAATCACTTCTTTTGCCATTTTGAAAAGCATGATTTTTCTGTGAAAATGTCCCACCTTAAACAGTCTTTCTTCAAATAACAATATTATTATTAAAGAGGAAAGTATTAGGGATTACTTTAAAAAGGTTAATATTAGAAAAGCTTCAGGTCTAGATCTTATCTGTAGCCATACACTCTGGTATTGTGCTGATCAGCTGAGCAGTGCCCTTCACTATGTATATGTTCCAGACATCTTTGAACTGCTTTCATATTCCTGCAATGTGAAAATCGTCCACCGTAGTGCCTATTGCTAAGTCCACTCCTCCGAAAGAACTGAAAGATTTAAGAGCTGCGGCTCTATCATCATTAATGATGAAAATCTTTGAAAAAATTGTAGGAAATCTTGTTCTACAGTCTGTTCGAGATAAACTTGATCCACTACAATTTGCATATCAAACAAGAAATGCCAGGCTTTTAATTTTAAACAGTTTATATAAACATCTAGAAAAACCACAGGCCCATGCCAGGCTTTTGTTTGCTGATTTTTCATCAGCATTCAACACCATACAATCTCATCTTTTAACAGAAAAATTAATCTGATTTTAATTTATCTCACCAACTCATTCTTTGGATTATGGACTTTTTAACTAGTCACACTCAAAGGGTACTTGTAAATGACCACCTTTCAGACTGTCTGAACACTTCTACAGGGTCACCACAAGGGTGTGTTCTTTCACCCTTTCTTTTTATTATGTACACAGACCAATGTAGGAGCTATTATGAGGGCAGCGATATTGTCAAATTTTCTGATGACACAGCTTTGCTGTCCCTTCTTCAAGGTCCACAATCAGAGCATGGGTTGGTTCTTAATGATTTTATCTCTTGGTGTGACGACAACTTTTTGTATTTGAATGTGTCTAAAACCAAGGAATTAATTCTTGATTTTAGAAAAAAGAAGTCTTTCAGGAGACCAGAATTCACAATGACAAAGTCGAAACAGTAAGATCATACAAATATCGTTGGTACCCCTCTGTTAGTGAAAGAAAAACCCACAATGGTCACAGAAATAACTTGAACCTGACAAAAGTGGTAATAAATAAAAATTGTATGAAAATTAACCAATGAAAATCAGACAATGCTTTTGAATTGTGGTTCAACAGAATTATTTTAAAAAACAAACTCATGAAACAGGCCTGGACAAAAATGATGGTACCCTTAACTTAATATTTTGTTGCACAACCTTTTGAGGCAATCACTGCAATCAAACGATTTCTGTAACTGTCAATGAGACTTCTGCACCTCTCAGCAGGTATTTTGGCCCACTCCTCATGAGCAAACTGCTCCAGTTGTCTCAGGTTTGAAGGGTGCCTTCTCCAGACGGCATGTTTCAGCTCCTTCCACAGATGTTCAATAGGATTTAGATCAGGGCTCATAGAAGGCCACTTTAGAATAGTCCAATGTTCCGCTCTTAGCCATTCTTGGGTGTTTTTAGCTGTGTGTTTTGGTTCATTATCCTGTTGCAAGACCCATGATCTGCGACTGAGACCAAGCTGTCTGACATTGGGCAGTACATTTCTCTCTAGAATACCTTGATAGTCTTGAGATTTCATTGTACCCTGCACAGATTCAAGACACCCTGTGCCAGATGCAGCAAAGCAGCCCCAGAACATAACAGAACCTCCTCCATGTTTCACAGTAGGGACAGTGTTCTTTTCTTGGTATGCTTCATTTTTGCGTCTGTGAACACAGAGCTGATGTGCCTTGCCAAAAAGTTGCAGTTTTGTCTCATCTGTCCATAGGACATTCTCCCAGAAGCTTTGCTGCTTGTCAACATGCAGTTTGGCAAATTCCAGTCTGGCTTTTTTATGATTTGTTTTCAACAGTGGTGTCCTCCTTGGTCATCTCCCATGAAGTCCACTTTGACTCAAACAGCGACGGATGGTGCGATCTGACACTGATGTACCTTGACCTTGGAGTTCACCTTGAATGTGTTTAGAGGTTGTTCTGGGCTCTTTTGTTACCATTAGTATTATCCGTCTCCTCCTGCGGCCATGTCCAGGGAGGTTGGCTACAGTCCCGCGGATCTTAAATTTCTGAATAATATGTGCAACTGTAGTCACAGGAACATCAAGCTGCTTGGAGATGGTCTTATAGCCTTTACCTTTAACATGCTTGTCTATAATTTTCTTTCTAATCTCCTGAGACAACTCTCTCCTTTGCTTCCTCTGGTCCATGTTTAGTGTGGTAAACACCATGTCACCAAACAACACAGTGACTACTTGTCACCCTTTAAATAGGCCGACTGACTGATTACAAGTTTGTAGACACCTGTGATGTTAATTAGAGGACACATCTTGGTTGAACATGTCTCTATGGTCACATTATTTTCAATCTTTTCTAGGGGTACTGTGGTCTATATTAACCATATATTCCATAACTACATATGTTGAAGCATGTGGAAATGTTTGGTAATTACATATGTAAAGAACTTCACACCTCTGAAAGGACAAAGGACTCTCACCCGCCGAGCGAAGAACAAAGACGTTCCCGGACGCGGCGGAGGAGACCGGAGGAGCCACCCTCACCCCCCAAGGCGAGGAGAGGAAATACCAAGACAATGGGGGGATTAAGATAATGAGGGATGTCAGCCTTTGTTATGCATGTCTTTTGTTGTGTGCATGTATAAAATCAGTGAGTGGGAGAAATTCTGTCTCTTTTCCCTTCTGCCACTCTCTGCACCAGATGAGACTTGTTAGAAGAGCTGAATATTAAAGCTTTGCTTATAAACCAAATCGCCTCTTCATTTCCAAGCTCTTCTACAGGTACCATCATTTTTGTCCAGGCCTGTTTCATGAGTTTGTTTTTAAAATAATTCTGTTGAACCACAATTCAAAAGCATTGTCTGATTTTCATTGGTTAATTTTCATAGAATTTTTATTTATTACCACTTTTGTCAGATTCAAGTTATTTCTGTGACCATTGTGGGTTTTTCTTTCATTAACAGAGTGGTACCAACAATTTTGTCCACGGCTGTATTTTGATGATCAACTGAAATTCAATGTAAATACTGAGGTCATTGCAAAGAAAGGGCAACAGAGAATCCACCGACTACGACTTTAGTTCCAACACCCAATCACAAGGTGCTTGGTGGTTCATGGCAAAGTTGGGCCCGGTGATTGGATGTTGAGACTGGAGTCGTGGTCGTCATAATTTTAGTATTGTTTCTACCCAGAACAAGGATGCTGCATAGTGTTGCTTTAAACTTGCAGTCAGTTGCAGACAAGCATGCTTAAGATGCTGTTGAGTTTGACTGTTCCTCATACCTGTGGTGTTTCTCGACTGATGTTTTAACGCTAGTTAGCTTAATGCTGGCGCCAGTCATTCCACCTTACACCAGCCTGAATCGAAGCCCAGCTGCGAGGCCCAGCGAGGCCCAGCGGAGATACTACCAGGCAAACGGCTATTTGTTGACGGGGCTCAGCAGAGATTTCACCCAGGCAGACGACGGTAGGTGGCGGTGCCTAGCGGAGGACTTACCGTGACCTCAGCGGAGCTCGGTGGCAGTGGCGGTGTGCGACAAGACTCGGTTGGAGGAGCGGGACGGGAGACCAATTACGGCGGCTATGAGCAACGAGACCAGCAACGGAAGGGGCTAGTTGGCTAGCTGAGGCCCAGCTGGATTCGAGGACGATCGGATCAGATTCTGGCGATATAAGCAGAATTTATTTTACTATCCACAGATTTTCTTTTTCCTTCTTTCCAAGAAAGACTGAAGATGGCTGCCACCGGATTAAAAAGTGGGCTGATGGGCACCACTAATAAGCCTTCTCGACTTATCTACTTCCTCTTCGTTTTGTCTTTGTGTGTCTGGACCTGCAACAAGAAGGATTTTCCAACAAACTCAACCAAAGGTGAAGTTAAAAAGTTTTATCTGTATGGATTTGGGCTTGGACATCTCACCCTACACTCTATGTGGTCTTTAAAAGCCCTGAGCAAAAACTTCCAAATTAAGGCAAACATGGCTGTTAAGCAAAAATCACAATATGGCAGAGGATATACAATTAAAGTTCTGTTAGTTCTGCTACTTCTGGCAGGAGATATTCACCTTAACCCTGGACCTGCCACTATTAAACAGCAGACCACTGGGTTAGCACAAAACCGAGCTGTACAAAAGCAAAAACAACATTTATTTTTCCAAACTGTTAATCATGCACGAGTTCTTTGGGACACCAAGGCTAAACCAAAGGGGATCCTCGGCGGTCATTTAAACATACGGAGCATAATCCCCAAAAGAGATGAGATTTCGGTGTTGCTGTTGGACTCAAATCTGGACTACCTTTGTCTCTCAGAAAGCTGGCTACACAGGAACATAGACACTAATATGATCGATATTGTGGGCTACCAGTGTTTTAGAAAAGACAGGCAGGTAGGGAGGGGAGGAGGTGTTTTAATTTACATCAAAGAGAAATATAAATGTCAACTGGTTGATTTGAATACTTCACTTGAATGTTTAGCTGTTAATGTATGTCTCTCTCCGGTAATGAATTTCAACATTGCAGTAGTGTACAACCCACCGTCACACAACTCTTCCTTTTATAATGAATTAAGTGATCTGGTTAAACAACTTGAGAAGAACAGAGAAACAATAATTCATGGTGACTTTAATATCAACTGGTCTGATAAAAAAGACAAACAAAAACTGAAAAGCCTCATGACTAAATTTAATTACCAGCAAATCATCAAAGGACCCACCAGGATAACCAAACAATCCAGAACACTTATTGACATGGTATTTACTAATAAACCAGAACGAATAACCAGAACCTATAATCTTGTAACTGGTCTCTCAGATCATAACATGGTTCTTGCTGTCAGGAAACTTACTAAAAAGCGACTACAGTATTTTGGGGGAGTCGATATTGACAAATCAAATTTTATTATCCCCAAATCAAAAAATGAGGAGTTTGAACATTACTTAGAGAATCAAAATTGGGAGCAGCTCATGTCAACATGTGAAGTAGATGATTGTTGTAATTTTATAACTGCAACAATCACAAAGTCTATAGAAAAATTTTCAAAGCAAATTAAAAGTAGACAACAGAAGATTAGCCTACCATGGTTAAATAATGAAATAAGAAAACTTATGAAGAGGCGAGACTATGCACTGAAAACATCACTAACCTCCAAACTACAAAATGATCACCTTGTGTACAAAAGTTTAAGAAATAAAGTGGTACATGAGCTGCGAAAATCAAAAATATCTTATTACAATAAACTGATAGATCATGCAAAGGGTAACAACAGTTCCCTATGGAGGCATTTAAATAACTTAACTAATAAAAAAAACGATCAGAAGGGGGTAAAGGAACTTAGAATCAATGGCAAGACCGTCAGTGACAAGGCTACTTTGGCAAATGAATTTAATTCACACTTTGTGGGCTCTGTGGAAGATTTAACAAAAATTTTTGTGCTGCCAAATGTGCTCAACAACACAAATTCCATACTTCCAACAGATACTTTTCACATCGATGAGGTAAATGAGAAGTTAATTGCTGGTATTGTTAAAACACTGTCAAACTCAAAAACTAATGATATCTACAATATGAGCACCTCCTTTCTCAAAATGCACAGCAAAATATTAATCAAACCACTGACCCATCTCATTAATCTCTCCATTAGGTCTAGTACATTTCCATCTGGCTGGAAAAAAGCTGTCGTCATACCAGTTCATAAATCAGGCAGTAAAGACGATATATGCAATTACCGCCCAATCTCTATCTTACCAGTCCTATCTAAGGTTCTTGAAAAAGTTGTAGCTACACAGCTGATAGACTACTTACAAGACAGTCAACTTCTTCATCCACATCAATTTGGTTTTAGACCAGGATACTCAACAGAAACAGCAAATTGTTGCCTTATTGAAAACGTCAAACAGTCCTTGGACAGGGGTAATGTGGTAGGAGCTGTTTTTCTAGATCTCAAAAAGGCTTTCGATACTGTAAACCACAGTTTGCTTTTATCCAAAATGGTATCTTTTAACTTCTCCCCAAATACATTAGAATGGTTTGCATCTTATCTCCAGAATAGAGAACAGTGTGTAAAAGTTCACCAGGATAAATCCTCATTTTTAAACAACCGCATGGGTATCCCACAAGGGTCCATTCTTGGTCCTTTACTTTTCAGCATTTTTATTAATGACTTGCCGTTACACTGCTCAGCTGCAACATGCCAACTTTATGCAGATGATGCAGTTATTTACACAGCTGCCAAGACTCCAGCACAGGCTGCAGATGTACTGTCTACAAGTATGGTTGATGTCCAAGAGTGGCTCCTCAAGAACCATCTATTGCTGAACCTTCAGAAAACAGTCTCAATGTGCTTTTCAATCAAAAAATGTAACCTGCAACATTTTAAAGTTAATATACATGATCATGACATCAGTTTAGCTACAGAATTCAAATACCTTGGCATTGTACTAGATCCTCAACTCAAATTTAATCTTCATATAAAGAAAATTTCAAAAACAGTAAAAAAAAATCTGAACTGCTTTAAATTAATTAGATATTACATACCTTACGAAGCAGCTGCACTGTATATGCATTCTATGGTTTTTTCTCATATATCATACTGTTTGACAGTCTGGGCTCAAGCAGCCCCTTCCACAATAAGACATATAGGTTCATTATATAATCAAACCCTAAAAATCTTGGACAAAAAGCCCATTAGGTGGCATCACTGTAATGTTTTAAAAAAATACAACCTATTGAGTTTTGAGAGCTTCATTGACCTCTGTTTTCTGAAATTAACGTTCAAATGTTTCCATAAATCAGCACCCGAGCCACTTGCTGGTTTCGTCCAAAGACAGGACAGCAGCAGAGCCACCAGGAGTTCTGTTAACAATAACTGTAAAATATTCCACCGCAGAACCACATTTGGACAAACAGCTTTCTCTATAAAGGGCAGTCACATCTGGAACACAATGCCAAATGAAATTAAAATAATAACGGACTTTAAAACATTCACTAAAAATATTAAAAACTGGCTGAAAAATAAACAAGAATGTACTCATGTATGAATTAATTGTCTGCAAAGTGAGAGTGAATGAAGGGAAGGAATAAATGTGTTTGTTTATAGTGAGTGACGGAGGGAGGAAGGCCTGAAATAGGCAAATGTGAGTTATGTTATATGTGTTAAATGTGAGTCAGGCTGTTATATTTGTGTATTTATAATATTTATAATTGTGTATTTATAATTTTTCTGCATTGATGTATGTGGTTATTGTGTATATTTTTTATTTTTTTTCCCCATCTTTACTTGATTCTTTTTTCTAAAGACCATCCAGGGACAAGAGTTGCAAATTAGCTAATAGCTATACACTCTATGTGCAACACATCAGATTGATTGTCTTTGATTAATTGTCTATGTTTATTGCACTGTCCCTGTCAAATAAACTAATCTACTACTACTACCGTTTAAGGAAACTGAACTCCTTTTCAGTGAGTCAAATGATTCTGTCATTTTTATCAGTCTTTTATTGAGTTTTCTTTGTTTTTCTTTTATCTGCTAGTTTAATAGTCTCACAGTTAAAGATAGAAAAAGTCTGAACAATATCTTGAAGGTCTGTTCCAAGATTATTGATGTGAGACAGAGAGATCTGAAGTCCTATTGTAACCAGCAGATCATTCAGAAAGCAGAATGCATTTTATCTTCTCCTGATCATGTCCTCTCTAATGAATTCGGTCTTTTGCCATCAGGGCGCCGTTATGTTTTACCTGTTAGCAAAACTATTTGGTATGCCAAGTCCTTTATTCCCTTAGCAATAAGGGTGGCTAAACTGTCATCTCTGCTGGAGTCCGAGTTCCACCCTATGCAGGACATACTGGATGCACTGAGGAGCTCATTTAGCAGCAGACTACATCATCCCAGGTGCACAACCGAGAGGTTTCGTAGGTCCTTCCTACCAACGGCTGTCAGACTGTACAACCTAAGCAGGGCTGCTCGCAGAGATAGCAAAAAGACGTAACAAACTAATAGTTTTTTTGAATGCAAAAGATGCAATAGACTTACACAATGGTCCCCTCCGGCATACAACTAGGAAAATACCGGTCGCTATGGAGGGTGAGAATATGTATGGGCACATAATCATACCATGTAGGATAACTAAGTAGACGGTTATGCTGTTTCATCCCACCTAGCAACAATGCTCTGCACTGTGTGTGTTTATATATTTACATATTTATTCCATCTAGCTACAATGCTCAGCACTGGGTGTGTTTATATTTATATATCTATATATTTATTCCATCTAGCTACAATGCTCCGCACTGTGTTTTTATATATCTACATATTATTCCATCTAGCTACATTGGTCCGCACTGTGTGTGTTTATATACTTGCATATTTATTCCACCTAGCTGCAATGCTCCGTACTGTGGGTGTTTATATATTTACATATTTATTCCATCTAGCTACAATGCTCTGCACTGTGTGTTCATATATTCATATATTTATTCCATCCAGCTACAATGCTCTGCACTGTGTGTCTGTGTGTGTGTGTGTATATCTATATTTTATAGTAATATGTACATTTGTATATTAGCTGCTCTTGCTTGCTTGTTTTTTTTCTTGCCTTCTGATTGTTGCTCTGAGTGTTGCTATCCCTGTGCTGTTGCAATCCTGGAATTTCCCCGTTGTGGGACTAATAAAGGCTTATCTTATCTTATCTTATCTTATCTTATCTTATAAAGCTACTAAATGCTTCTTAAGGTTGTTAAATGTCACACATAGATTTTTTAAAAATTTATTATTATTTATTATACAGGTTTTAGGGTTTTTGTTTTTATCATGACAGTTCTTTTGTTCTTTTAGTAACCCCCGATATTCTTGTTGTATTTTTTTTTAGTACTATTTATTATAACACTCTATCTAAGGGTTGGTTAGATGTGACTTTCAGTTTCTTCTTGTATTGTATATTGTGTTTGCTCAACTTGGTGCATCAATGTACAAGTTTCTTTTTAAATTAATTGCCCCTTGAGGGATAAATAAAGTTGTTTGAATTGAACTGAATTATGTCATTGCAGGTGGCCTGGGTGACACTAATGACGAGAAGCTAAAGAACGTGCTGGCTCTCAGTCTAGGCAAAAAAGGGCAGCGTGTGCTACACACTCTGAGCCAAGTAGACTCATTTGACGAATGTGTGGCTCTGATGGAGAAATATTACAATGACATGAGCAACGTTACAGCCCGAAAAGCTGCCTTCTTCCACTGCAATCAGCCTGCGGGTGAGTCAGCTCAATGTTATGCCACAGAGCTCCGAGTCTTAACGAGCCCATGTGCCTTCGGGCCTTTAGAGGACAAGCTAACCCGTGACAAGCTAGCAGAAAGCATGAACAACAAGTGGCTAATAGAAGAGATAATGCTAACAATGAACAATCTCAAGCTAAGCCAAGTAGTGAGGATGGCGGGCCAGATGGAGGCAGCCACCCAGCTAGCAGAACAGCTAACAACACCTAACCAACAGGCCCCTCAACCGACCCCATGGGAGCAGGCTGTTAGCAACATAATTAGCTGCCCCAAACACACACAACTACAGGGCGACATGAAGAGGCCGAGCAAAACATGGACCAAGGCGAATGAGTGGCCATCGTGTACCGGCTGCGGTTCATCTAAACACCGAGCCCACTCGTCCACTTGTCCTGCTAGAGGAAAGAGATGTTACCACTGCAAACAAGCTAACCACTTTGCCAAGGTCTGCCACTCAAGCCCCGTGAAAAACAAAGTCTGCCCATCGGACCCAGCCATGGTCTGCTCAAATGGCATTCCATCCAGCTGGACGGCGTCGATGTGCTGCTTTTATTGGACTCGGGTGCTTCACAGTCCTTACTAAACATAGCCACAGTCAGGAAGCTTTTCACCAAAAAGACCATTACAGTGAAGGCAGATGATCTGTTCGGATATGGACACCCCAAAATTTGCATGGTAGGAACAATGGACCTCTCAGTGACCAGCAGCCCGAAAACAATCCCGTCGTTCACCTTTCAGGTGATGCCCCAATGGGCTAACCTGCTGGGAATTGACCTGTTAGGCGAGTTGGGTTTTCCATCACAGACCCAACAGGCTCTGTCGTCCTAATGGTCTCGTCATCCTGGCAGTGCCGCTGGTCAGTGCTCTTTACAGGTCTAGGGTGCATTGCCACCTTTAACCACCAACCACTCATTAGCCCAGAAGTGGCACCCAAAATTCAACCGCTCTTCCAACTGCCCCTCACCCTACGAGATGATGTTACGACGGACCTTAAGAAACTTCTGGATGGCAGCATCATCGAGAGGGTTGACGCATCCCCATGGATCTCAAACATCGTTGTGGCAAAGAAAAAGTCGGGCGGCATACAACAGTGCATCGACCTCCAGATGGTGAACAAAGCAATCATCCTGTATAAATATCCCATGCCCACGACAGAGGAGCTAATAGCGACCTTCAGCAGATCAAAAATTTTCTCGAAGCTTCCACGCCACCCCGACACCCGCAATCTGACAGTTTTCGTTACACACATGGGGGTTTTCAGATACACACACACATGCCTTTTGGCCTTAGCTCTGCCCTGAACTGCTTTCAGAAAATTATGGCCACCATCCTCGCCGGCCTCAAGGGAGTAGTGGTGTATCTGGACATAAGTGTGGTATGGCGCGTCACCGGCCACCCACGACATCTGCCTCGGGAAGGTCATGGAGGTACTGACAAGCCATGACATCACACTCAACAAAAAGAAATGCATCTTTGCAGTGGAGACTACTGAGTTTGTGGAGTTTCGACTGAACACTGAGGGTCTGAGCCCCCTGCATTCGAATGTGGAAGTGGTCCTGCAGCTACCTGAGCCTACAACCCCTGCACATATCTCGTCTTTTCTGGGTATGGCGAATTTCTACAGGCGCTTCATCCCTCGCTACTCCAAAACCATAGAACCACTGTGTGCCCTAATGAAACAGGACATGCCGTGGGAGTGGACTCTGGCATGCTCAGCTGCCAATGAATGACTGAAGTCACAACTCACCTCCCCACCTGTGCTGGCCCACTTCAGTTTACAGAGCCCTACCTGTGTGACGTGTGATGCATCCGGCTC
The DNA here is from genome assembly GCA_020510985.1 of Pholidichthys leucotaenia. Classification (NCBI taxonomy): domain Eukaryota; kingdom Metazoa; phylum Chordata; class Actinopteri; order Cichliformes; family Pholidichthyidae; genus Pholidichthys; species Pholidichthys leucotaenia. The sequence goes on along the minus strand of CM035844.1, from coordinate 326,331,393 downwards.
TGCATTAGGAGCCGTCTTGTCACAGCTTCAAGGTGGAACGGAATGCCCAGTGGCGTTCGCATCGAGGTCATTCACACCGGAAGTATTCGGTGGGAGAAAGGGAGGCGCTGGTGTGCATCTGGGCATGCGAACATTAGCACATGTACCTGTATGGATGACACTTCACACTACGAACGGATCAGATGGCCCTCACAGCATTGCTGAAAACGTCCGGGTCATTACACAAACCTCTGCGCATCTACAGGCGGACTGAAAGACTGCGAGCATATAAATTCCCTACCCAGTTTACGCCGGGCAGAGAGAATGTAGTGGCAGATCTCTTGTCCCGAGCCACACCTAAAACCAACCTGAACGGTGACCGAGACCCCTTGGAGATGGAGCTGATCAACATGTTGCACAGGCCTCTTCAGAACACAGTCTCTCTGCAGGAGCTCCAGGCAGCGTCGGAACAGGACCTGACCCTTACACAGCTGCATTCTTTCATCCATGAGGGATGGCCTGCAAAGGTACCGGGAGAGCCGGCACTTTTTCACAGAGTCAAGGACGACCTGGCAGGCTGGAACGACGTGTGGCGAGAGGACATTGCACAATAATTCCCAAAATGCTAAAAGGTCGCATCTTAACCATGCTGCACAAGGGTCAACTGGGCGTGGTTAGAATGAAACAACAGTGCAGGGGCTCGGTCTGGTGGCCCGGCATCGACAAAGACATAGAAAATGTGGTAAACTGTGGTATATTTATCTGTAAATGTGGTATATTTACATATTTATTCCATCTAGCTACAATGCTCCGCACTGTGTGTGTTTATATATTCATATATTTATTCCATCTAGCTACAATGCTCCGCACTGTGTGTTTATATATTCACATATTTATTCCATCTAGCTACAATGCTCCGCACTGTGTGTTTATATATTTATATATTTATTCCATCTAGCTACAATGCTCCGCACTGTGTGTCTATATATTTATGTTTATATGTACATATGTATACTCGCTGCTCTTGTTTGGTTTTTTTTCTTGCCTTCTGATTGTTGCTCTGAGTGTTGCTATCCCTGTGCTGTTGCAATCCTGGAATTTCCCCATTGTGGGACTAATAAAGGCTTATCTTATCTTATCTTATCTTATCTTAAACTACTGTGTGCACTGCCTGGAAAGCAGAAAAACCAGAGTACCCCCGCCCCCCGCCACTGCAGCCGCTACCATACCCAGCAGCCCCTAGGAAACATATTCAACTGGATATATGTGGTGAACTACATACTGCTCTGGTGCACCAACGGTTCCTGCTGATAGCCTATGATCTCCACTCAAGATGGCCAGAGGTGATGCCCACCGGCTCGGTCAGGACCGACATGGTCACCAACTTCCTCACCTCCTTCTTCACTCGCTGGGGTGTGCTGGACACCATTATGACGGACAAACGCCCACAATTCATCTCGATGGGCTTTGACAGCATCTGCTTTGACACCGACAACATCTAGCATGACGCAGCAACGTGTTATGAGTGGTAAGAAACAAGTTTCACACCTCGTTGTTTTTAGCAGTGGTGGAGGAAATACTCAAATTCTTTGCTTTTTAAGTTAAAGTACAGATAAAATGCCAAAACTAAAGTAGCACAATTTCCACTGAAGTAAAAATAGTAAAGAACTGTCTTTCGAATGTACTTGAAGTATAACAGTGAAAGTACTAGATTCAATTCAACTGAATGTATTAACTCATTCTGATTGCTGAGACCACAGTAAGAACAAATTATTTTAAACGTAACCCAGCCCTTGTAAAATCTACTTTACTGAAGCATAACTACATAAAAATTGTGCTTGAATACAACAATGATTTCCCAACTATACACTACTCACAAAAAGTTAGGGATATTTGGCTTTCGGGTGAAATTTATGGAAAATGTAAAACGTTCACACTACAGTAATATAATATCATGAAAGTAGGGCATTTAAGTAGACGCATGCAATGGTGATTTCCTCATCTCAAACAAATGATTGAAACAAAAGCCAACAACAGTGATGGGTATACCACAACAAAAAATGTTAATGTCTCATTAACTCGTCATGTACCCTTGAACATTAATTACAGCTTGACAACGACATCTCATGCTGTTCACAAGTCGACTTATTGTCTGCTGAGGCATGGCATTCCACTCTTCTTGAAAGGTGGCCCTCAGGTCATTGAGGTTGTGGGGTGTAGGGTTACGAGCCTCTACAAAGTGACTCAGCTTATCCCAGAGGTTTTCTATGGGATTCAAGTCTGGAGAAAGTGCAAGCCACTCCATTTGAGGTACCCCAGCCTGCAGCAGCTGTTCCCTAATGATACCGCCTTGATGAGCTGGAGTTGTGTCATCCATGAAGATGAAATTGGGCCTGTGTGTTTCATGCAGGGGCACAATGACTGGATTAATGATGTTATTCAGGTAGTATCGGCTAGTCACTGTACCATTCACAAGGTGTAGGGCAGTTCTGTATTGACTAGACACACCTGCTCAGACTGTAACACCACCACCACCAAAGACTCCTCTGGTCATAACAGTGGCTTATGCATATCACTCTCCTTGACGACTCCAACATCGTTGGCGGCCATCTTTTCTACTCGGTGTGAATCGACTTTCATCAAAGAACAGCACTGAGGCCCACTGGTCCCTTGTCCAGAGTAAATACTCCTTGGCCCATGCAAGACGATGTCACCTGTGCCTAGTGGTGTGGTCAGGTACCCTTGCAGGTCGTCTAGCATGCAGACTACGCTGATGTAAAGGGTTTCGAATGGTCTGACGTGACACTTGAGTGCCTCTCACCACCCCTAAATGTGCCTGGAGTTGAGTAGCATTCTTCATCCAGTACCGCAGGGCACCGTTCACAATGAAGCAGTCATCAGCGTGGGATGTGGCCAAAGGACGTCCACTTCTATATCTTTCTGTGACTCTCCCAGTCTCTCTGTGTCTCTGTTGCAAGTTGCTGATAACACTCTGTGATACTCTAAGCTTAGTGGCCGCTTCCCTCTGAGAACATCCTGTTTCAAGCCCATACCTGTCAAGGCATACCTCATGCCTCCCTTATTGGGGGGGCTTTCACACCTGTACTGAGTACTTAAAAACTGTATTTATCGGCCGATGAAAGAAAACTGAAGCAAAAAAAACAAACAAAAACCAAACAAACAACAACAATTGCAACATGAACTATTTCAAACATATTTATTCAAATGTACACTTATATGGACACAATCTTGAGCCATAACTTTTTGGTAATGTGAAAATAATAAGCCATGTAGAACAAAAAAAAAAAAAAAATAAATTTAAAAAAATGATAATATTAATAATAAATAAAAAAAAAATTATGGTCGTTTTGGTTCTTTTGCAAGCAAAGTCTTGAGCGCTCTTGCTGTCAGGAAACAATGTTGACACCAAATCACTGAAGTGATCTGCCACCGATGGGGGTAGATTGTGCTCTGCCACAAAATGACAAAACATCACTTCTGCTAGTGATACATTGGATTTGGAAGGCGTCGGTTCTCTGACTGGCTGAAAATGTTCATCCATCGATCGATATGTTTTCGATTTGGCTACACAGTTTTTGTGGCCCTGTGTAGCGAAGTGCAACTTTAGGTCGAAAATCCCCGATGCAGTCACTTTTATGCTCTTCCTACATGGAACACAGAAGGAGTGTGTAGGGCCCTCTGGAGAAGCCTATATCCATCCAGCGTATTTTCCCTTCTCGAAGCTCGGACTCTCCCATTCTTTTTGGTGACGTCCAGTCCCTCGATTTCCCTTTTCTTCAAGCTTTGTTTTCTTCGCCGGCGGCACACTGCATGAAGCCATTTTGAAAATCACAAAAAGACTGCTTAGGTGTGCTCAATTTCACCAGGCATCGAATTACTGTTCAGTTGATTTTAGGTTCTCTCAATAATTTTTTTTTTCACTGTATATTTTTCTTTTTGGCGTACAGAAATGGCAATACGCCCGTATTTGCTAAAATTGCATTTTCCCCGTATTAAAATACAGCGAAACCGTATCACTTGATGGGTATGCAAGCCTCGCAATGGTGAAGTACTGTTGATCAATTATGAGGTGTCTTCTATGTCTCATGACGTCAAAATATGAACAACATGATGAAGAGGACTGTTTACATACCAATTCTACTTGAACCAGAAAATTTATTGGTCAATTCATGGATCCAACACTTGTTGTGAATTTTGCCATTAAGCACCTTGTTAGAGAACAGCAAGTTATGCAAAAAGTACTGAAACACTGAATAGTTAGACATGTGCATTCAAAAGGTTAGAGAAAGTCAAATTAAGTTCACCTGTAAAGGTTATAGTGCATTTTAGGTGCATTCTGAAATTTCATCAGAAAGCCGAATATTCCTAACTTTTTGTGAGTAGTGTAAGTATATGCTTTAACTTGCTTTGATTAACCACCCCCCATTTCTGTCTTTTGTCTAGGCAAGAGAAAAATAATCCTGTTATGTCCATAACTCGTACTGACAAACAGCCAGGCTGGAGGTGCAGTGAACGTAACTTTATTATATTGAACAACAAACTCACAGGTGCTCCGTACAAGCCAAGGGGTCGACGGCGAAAGAGACAGAGCCCTTCTGCCCTAGCCCTTTATACCTCTGATGACAAGGGAACCGGAAAGGCGGGGCCGTCACCCCCAATACACCCAGGGTACACTGACCGCCATATTGGTAAACCACATTTCCCCCCCGTAGAAAAATGTCAGACACAACAATTAGGCCCTCCCAAATTTAACCCGACTCACGCACTAATAGTAATAACACACACACACACACACACACACACACACACACACACACACACACACACACACACACACACACACACACACATATATGTACAGGCCAATCCATTCACACAACATAAACTAGAGGGGGCCAGGTAGACTGCCGACCCACCTCAACACGGCTAGACGGGTTATTCTGCCATCTGTTAAATAACAGAGTCCGTAAAACAAAAAAATCATGATTAACAATATTGACAGCCCACGTGCAGAATGCAACAACAGAAAAACAATCCAAACACACAAAAACACGTTTATGAGTTTTATTGAGTTTCAAAAGGAACTGGCGCACAGCTACAGAAAATGTCACTCGCCAGAGGAAGTGGCCTGTGGGGAGAGAGATGAGAGCTATTAGTGAGGAACGGAGAACAGGCAGTGGGAAAACTAGAATGCCACTTACTTGGGCTGAACAGCAAACCACCAGGAACCCCCAGCAGGGAGAGACGAACCAGCAGGATGAAGTGGGTGGTTATGAGGTTGATAATGCCTGACCAGGTGGAGAATTGGAGCAGCTGAGTGTGGATGATGGGGCAGGTGAGCGCACGCAATCCTCAAAGACACACCCGCACAGATGGCAGCAACCTGGAGAAGAGGAGAGACAAGAGAGGGTGAGTGCAAAAACTTCATCAACACATATAACAATACTTGCTTCACTTCAAGTTGAGGCAGTATACCCAAAGCCGTGTTCCTAAAAAACTAAAACAATCCCTAAACATATATGTACAATCAGAACTCTCATAACAACAAGAACCAATAACACTAACAGTTAATATGTACCTTCCTAGTTTGTCGCCAGCCCCCACCCCAACACGCCCACCCCACAACTTGGGCACGTCACACAAACAACACATTACAAACATAATATAAACAGTGTTGGAGATTCTTTTTTTTCACACACACAGGGCAAAATGCAACAGGCACATATTAACTTCATGACTTTAGGGTAAAATGGCATATTAGCAACTCCACTACACCATGCCAATAGCACCCCCTCCCCCAGTCACCTTACAGTCCCAATGGGAGACCCACCCCATGGATTTCCGTCTGGTGGATCCCTCCCAGAGCGCCTTTGCCTCTTCGTCTCTGGGGACGAGCCATGTCGGCGTTTCCTCTCATTCCCTCGCCGCAGCTCGTTAGGGTGTCTCCACGATTCATCAGACAGTCTCAAGTTTTCTTGTGAACGCCCCTCAGCCGAGCTTCTTCCCTAGGCCGGACCTTGCCACCGATGTGTAGAAGAGCTTGATTTGACTTTAGATGACCACCATGTCATTACCGGGCTTCCTCCCTGGGTCGAACCTTGACACCAACCCGATCCAGAGTCGTCCTTTGTCTCCAGAGTTGTTGGTTGGTGCGTCGTGGAATCGCGCCTGCCGGTCCTGCCCCACTTTCCTTCCTCCTAAATGTTGGCACAGCCCCTGCAGCTCCTTGCTTCTCGGTATCACCAGGACAAACTGAAAGTCGAGGGAGCTAGCGTCTTGGCTCCATCAGCCGTTCCGGATGTTCCGCTGTGCCGTCCAGTTCCCACATCCAGGGTAACTTGGACACTGGCATCGGAACCCTCCTGAGATGGTGCTCCATGGTGCTGGTCTTGCACACCTCCCATAATACCAGGCCAGTCACTGTCCCAAACCGTGCCGTCCTCCACGTGCGGAGCAGGTCGGTCTCATAATCTGCAGCCCGACCACTCTTCTCTGATGCTGCAGGTGATTGTGAACCCCAGGCCATAGAACATATCACACCCCATGATGTTCAGTGGCGGTCACCACGAAATGGACGCTCGACATCATCAGTAGTGTGGGAACAGACTCCTCATAGTGGACCAGTTCAACACCGAAGCCACCTCTCCCGTGTCTACCATCAACGGTGCTTCCACACCGTCCAGCGAAATGTTGCAGTAGATTCGTCCATCTGTGCTCGGGGAGGTGGTATGAACAACCATAGGAGTCGCTGCGGGGAAATCTGCCCTATGTCTTCGGTCCTCTCGCTCAAAATTCTTGCAGGCCCTGGTGAAATGGTGCAGCAGATCACACTTGCCACAGCGTTTGCCCTTCGCTGGACACTCTCTTGCCTTGTACTGGTGCCTGGTGGACCCGCAGCCATAACATCTTGGCAGTGTATTCCTCTTCACTCGCGCTGTCTTCACTGTCCGAGTCCACAGCCATTGCCTTCAAACGTGGTTCGTTTAGCCCCAATGTGCTTCTCTCACTGAGGTCTTTTGATAATTTCTCCGTTGCCACAAACTGCTGCACTATCTCAATAGCTGTGGCTAACGTCAGTTCACCCAGGTAAATCAGGAGCCTTGATCATGCCGCAGAACAAAGAGTGTGCTCCACCAGTTGATCACGGACCATCTCTTCCTCTAGGGCTCCAAATTGGCATTCCCCCATCAGCTGACATAGGTCTGCAACATAGCGCTGCACCGACTCTCCTGTCTGCTGGTGGTGCTGCCGAAATGTTTTCCGGCCCACAAAAGTAGTGCGCCATTAGCCCAACCACGTCTTCAAAAGTATCGGCCCTTTCTAATGTGCCGAGGATTCTTTGACCCTCCATGCCAAGATTATGGACCAGTATAGCTCTCGCACGCAGTTTCTCAAGCTCACCGAGGTTAAGGTCCACCAGATAGCTCTGGAAAGCCACGTACCACCTAGCCCAGGGGACTGGAGGCTGGCTTGGAACCTCCAAAAACAGCTGAAAAGTAGAAACAGCTCGCTCCATTCCTTTCTCCTTGTCGCCAAATGCTTTGTCCATAACTCATATTGACAGACAACCAGGCTGGGGGTGCAGTGAACATAACTTTATTATATTGAACAACAAACTGACAGGTGCTTTGTACAGGCCAAGGGGTCGACAGCGAAAGAGACCGAGCCCTTCTGCCCTAGCCCTTTATAGTCCTGGTGATGGCAGAACCGGAAAGGCGGGGTCGTCACCCATACTACACCCAGGGCACACTCACCGCCATATTGGTACACCACAGATCCACCCCAAACTGGACCTTATGGCACTATTTACAGAGATGCAGGTTGAAGATCTGCTGAACCGAGACCAGTGTGAGCGGCACATCCAGTTGCTTCTCAGTGAGGCGTGTGAGGCAAGGGAGCATGAAACCACCTTGCAAAGGGAGGAGATGACTAAAAATGCTGCCTTCAGTTAAGCATTCCTTGGTGTGCTGGGCAACCTTGCAAAGAGTGGCCAGTGCGTGACCCATTCTAAGGTTTTTATTTTTTAGGTTTTGAATTTTGCACATTTTAAATAATCTGGATTTCGCTGCTGATTGTAATAAACAATTTAGTGTCTTATGTGTTTGCATCATGATTTTCTATTTTGACTGTTAAGACACTGGTGGGAAAAGAGTCAACAGTACAAACCACTTATCAATGACGTTGAAAATAATGGCTCATTTTTAAGAAAAAGTAATGAAAAACACCTATTTTATTTACTGAAGACTGTATTGTTGGATGTGCCAGTGCAGAAGACAGTACACACTTTAGTGATAGCACCAGTATATCAAGGAATTCTGTGCCATATTAGCATGTGTATTTCCTAATAATGAGTTAGGGTTTAATGTGATTTAACATGTTTTAAGACAAACTACTTTATGGTTCATAATTCTGTTGACAGACTTACACCAAACCAAAAGTGATTTCTCAAACCTCTAGATTATTCTTTGACAGCTTTTCCAATCTTTTAGCATTTAATTTATGTCACTAAGTCTTGGTAACCTTCACAAATAAACAAACAAGTGGAGACATATCTGCAAAAGGTACAAAAGTTTATTGTCAAAATTCCTAGTGCAATACAAAATGAGTACATATATACGTAGTGCATTTTTGACGCATAGAATGTATATTCATACAGTATCTACATGTATATACCCAGTAAATCCATGTATTTCTCCATGTAACCTTGTGACTGCATTATTTTAATTGCTTTTAATCTTAGATTAAGTTTGTTTTGAGTTAAAAATGCATCATAATTGTTAAATATATCTTATTATACCTAACTCAGTACTGTTTACCTGTTGAAATATATATTTGATTTGATTTGATTTTGTGTACTTTATTGATCCCCAGAAGGGAAATTCAGGGTATCCACCTGGATGGATGAAGCAGCCATGGTACGGTGCTATCCCTTCACCATTCACACACACATTCACACCTAGGGCCACTTTAGAGTCTCCAATTAACCTAACCTGCATGTTTTTGGCCTGTGGGAGGAAACCGGGGAAATCCCGGAGTAAACCCACGCAGACACGGGGAGAACATGCAAACTCCACACAGATCACTGTTGGTCAGGGGCTGGGATTGAACCCGGGGTCCCGTGGCCAAGGGTGAGTTGCTGTGCTGCTACAGTGCTAACCACTGCGCCACCACATTGCCCATATTTTACAGCTAATATAACCTCATAACTACAATATGGTGCCTGGCAATCAATTTTGGCAGCTGATCACTTTTTGGCACAACACCACCACAGGCTCGAGTGCTGCTGGAGCAGGTACAACCCATGTCGTCTCAACAGTCTCTCCATAATTTTCACACAGATCAGAGCAATTTGTTGTCCAGGAAGCTAAATGTTTCTTCAGACATTCTGAAGTTCTGCAACCACTGTGCGTTCATAGAGCTGGGAACAATGACATTCCATCACTGGGAGGCTTGGTTGAACTCCCAGACCGACAGTTTGAAGTGATAATTTTGCCAAAAGAGAGCCATCTGAAACACACACACAGCATACATATTTTAATACCTAATAGCGATAACTTGCCGCCATTACAATGTAGTATGGGGGACTTATTAATGATTGTAGCAAACTAGCATTAGCAATCATTACCATCATACATGATCTAGTTCGTATCCTCACGTCTTCGGCTTTATACTGCTCCATGGCTTCCCAAACTCTCCAGCACTTTTCCAGAGTGTTTCGTCTCACTGCTTCCAGCCTTCTCTGGCTCTCCTTTTTAGCCTTTACTCTGACAAAAAGCCATATAGAGCGAGCAGCAGGTATACCATCGCCTCGATATCCATCTTGTGTTCTGCTTGTGTCACATACAAATGATGTCATGGGAGTGTCGGGCCACCTTGCTGTAAAGATCCCACCCACTTGAGGTGGTACACACTTGCAATGGAAAACAAATGACATCATGTTGAGCTGAGTAGAGTCGAGGCAAGTTGGGCTGAGAAGGTGCTAATAGAAAAGTGCCATATGTCGCCTTTGTTATATGAGTACCATATGCCCCACTTCAGACTTGCATAGCATAAGGAAAGTACTTTTGTCTAAGTTTGGGAATGTTCTCTTTACAATGGCCCTTGTGGGTTTGCCTCGTTGATATCCTTATTATTGTGTTTCTGGAATATCATCTCTGGGTCATCTGTAGATTCTAACACACATGGTTGTCCATCGTTACTTTTCATAGTCCACTCCCTGTTGGGGTTGTTATGTCCCAGGTGCATCGTCCTGCACTCAGCTGCATTAAACTTCAGCTGCCAGGTTGTCTGACCAAGTGTCTAGACTGGATATGCCAGTCTGCATGGCTCTGTGTGCTTCATCTCTCTAGAACAGCTTGGTGTCATCAGCATAGAGTCTGATGGTCACACATAATTTTGTGTATATGGACCTAAATGTTTCAATTTCTTTATGTGCTCTTGAGTTAATCCCAAAGTTTTGTCAAAATTTCCTTTGAGTAGCCTCAGTCGAGCTATATCTATTGGACAAAATGCTGATGAATTCAGTACTTATTTTCCCTGTTTTATATGCAGTTTTTGATTTTGTCCTGGTTATGTCACAGTTGTTGTCCAAGTTGGTGTGAATGTCATCGTTGGAATTTCATGGAAACCCAATAAATGTTTTGAGATTTTTGATGCTGTGAAAACTAGCAACTGGAAGCAATTACAGTTATTATTAAAATCATATATTTCATCCTTTTGGTTTCTTCCTTTGTAAATAAACATCATTTTGTCCAAATCCATTCAAAAGCATCACTCAACTGACTGACTCACTCAGATCAGCATTTTCATCTTTAGACCATGACTAAAAAAACCCCACTAGAGATGGCTAAAAATTCCATGTGGTTGGTAGTGAGAACAGATTTGCCTTTCATTGTTTTGCTTTGATGAGTTTTAGCGGCACTTTCGCAGCGGCCTCTGCTCTCATAATGTTTTTGCTATTTCACTCCAATAGATTATAGACAAAAACATCTTTTTGCAAATCAGTGGCTTTTATTTACCTGACCCGTGCTGCACCATCATAGCATTGTCTGATTAAGTGAACTGATGCTTGCTAATTGTTTGTCAGAAGGGGGGGCTTGATGCCACACAACTAATGGGTTTTAGCTCGCTGTCGTCAATCACTGGCCCGCCACTGGGGGAGTACAGGCACGTTAACAGGATACTCCGCTTTGATGCTCTGCAAATTACCTTGATTTTTTTTCTTCCTTTTTCTTTTGTGACCTCTTTCAAATCCACACTGAGCCTGTGTCACAAATGGGAGGAGTTAGAGAGCAGAAAGGGGGCTGCTTGATCAACGTAAATCCCCACCACACGCAGAGGTTGCAGGGTTCATTCATAATTCCATAATTCATGCTGGGAGACACAGAATAGATTGAATTGTCACTACTCAGGCTGCTGCAGATGAGGAAAAATGGTGAAGGAATGAGCCAGAGAGAGCAGGATTAGTATGAGCAGCAGTTCCAACAGTCAGACTTCAGAATCCACTCTATTAACGTGGCTAATCTTTGCCCAGGATGACCTGCTGCACATTTGCATGTCCAACAGGCAGGCTCATTTCTAGCTTTTTCTCTTTTTTTTGTGTGTGGGGGGGCGGGGTATATTTTTGTAACAAGGAAGAGTTCAGATTATTTAAGATTTACTTTTGTTCTGGGGTTGATGTGCATGTTTCGCACCAAGACATATTCATCTCTGGGACACAGAGCCCGTCTCCTTCCTGACCGGTATGAGGGCTGGACATTCCCATGGTGTTTATACTTGCATAATTGTTTGAACAGATGAATGTGGCACCTTCAGGCATCGGGAAATTGTACCCAAGGATGAACCAGACATGTGGAGGTCCACAATTCTTTTTCTTATATTAGCGTACAGTCATGTGAAACAATGCAGACGCCCCATTAAATATTCAGTTCTTTATTAAGAAATGTTCATATATTGATGTCTAATCTTGTTTTTATTTACCTGTGGGAAAGAAGGTGATTAAATTGCAGGTAAATAAAAATAAACCTTGTTTTACTCAAACAAAAGCTATCAACAAAAATGTGTATTCTATATGACCAGAAAGTTAGGACATCCTACCGCCTAATAGCTAGTGTTACCCCCTTTGGCTGAAATAACTTCAGTGAGACGCTTCTTGTGGCCATCTACCAGTCTCTGACATCGGTCTGAGGAAAGTTTGCCCTACTCCTCAATGCAGAATTCTTCCAGCTGTGAGATGTTTGAGGGCTTTCTTGCATGTACAGCCTGTTTCAAGTCACCCCACAGCATCTCAATGAGATTAAGATCTGGGCTTTGACTCGGCCATTCCAGGACTCTCCATTTCTTAGTTTTAGCCAGTCCTTGGTGGATTTACTGGTATGTTTTGGGCCATTGTCATGTTGCAGGTCCAGTTCTGCTTCAGCTTTAATTTTTTTTTACAGATGGTTTCACGTGGTCCTCAAGCATCCTCTGATACACAATACAATTCATGATGGATTCTATGATGGTGAGCTGGCCAGGTCCTGCTGCAGCAAAGCATCCCCAAACCATGAAACTTCCACCTCCATGCTTCACAGTTAGTATGAGGTTCTTTTACTGGAACACTGTATTTAGTCTACGCTAAACACGTCCTCTGCTCTGGTGTCCAAATAATTCAATTTTAGACTCATCTGTCCAAAGAACTTTATTCCAGAAGTCCTGGTCTTCGTCTCCGTTCTCTCTGGCAAATTTCGGTCTGGCCTTCATGTTTCTCTTAGAGAGCAAAGGTTTCCTCCTTGCACAGCTCACATGTAAGTTAAACTTGTGCAACCTCTTTCTGATTGTAGAGACATGCACTTTCACATCAACAGTAGCAAGAGCCTGCTGTAGATCCCATGATGACATTTTAGGATTTTTAGAGACTTCTTTCAGCATCTTGCGGTCAGCTCGCAGTGTGAACTTGCTTGGACAGCCAGACCTGGGCATGTTGGCAGTTACTTTGAATGTCCTCCACTTGTAGACTATTTTCTGGACAGTGGAATGGCTGATTTCAAATTCTTTTGAGATCTTTTTAAATCCCTTACCAGACTCATAAGCTGCTACAATCTTCTTTCTGAAGATCCTCAGACAGCTCTTTCAATCTCACCATGGTGTTCACTCTCACTTCAACAGTCAGGAGCACACCAAACGAAATGTCTGAGGTTTAAATAGGACAAGCCTCCTTCAAAATGCTGAGTAACAATGTTCTAATCATGTGCACCTGATGTGATACACCTGTGTGTGATTTTAGCTATTTTAAGTGGGAATAAATGTGTGGGTGTCCTAATTTATTCCTCACCAGAAAGTGCATGTTTTTAGAATTACATTTTACAGAAAATTTTATAGTCTTTTGTTCAGTTTTAATTGTTTTGTTATATTATTTGAATCTCCCAGTATTGTTAAAATTGATATTAAATATCCATATGTCCAAATATGTTTAAAAAACACATAGACTTTCATAGGGTTTCCTAATTTTTTCACATGACTGTATGTTAACTTCTGACTTTGAAGAACATAATAAAAAATTCTCTAAAAAAATATTTAGCAAATATAAAAATATTAAATAGAAATGATTTTGGTAATGCTAACTGACCCAAAGCGTAATGTCTGACAGTGAGAGAGAGAAAAAAAATTGTGTATCTTTTTATACAGTGTATGTAAACTGTCTAAAACAAAAACTTGGGTCAGTGACTAGATGAAGAGAAAAAAAATTAAACCCTTAAATGAATAAAAATTTGATAAGCATTCATATGAAAGTTGCAAATTTATGATGAAAAAAGTTGCAGAGTTACAAGAAAAACAAGCATGAATTGAGGAGAAAAGTCATAAATGTACAGGAAAAAGGAAAAAAATCAAGAAAAAAAGTTGCAGTTCTAGACACATATTTGCAAAGTTGCAAATTTGCAAGAACTTGCTAATTTCAGAGAAAAAAGTCAGAAAATTACAAGAAAAAAACTGAGGAAAAAAGTTTGTGGTAATTTTAATTTCCCCACCAAAATGTTGAGGGTAAACTTACTCCTCGGGGGCTCCGCAGTAGTATTTGTGTACTCTGCTTTATAGCCAGAACAGCTCTGTGAATAGGGTTGCTAATATGAGTCGAGACATACAGACTGTCCATCTTGCTTATGATATTAAAATTTGAGAAAACATCTTTTAAAATGTAATGATTGTAGTTCATGCTGTTTGAATTTATGCTTAAAAAATATACATCATTCTCAGCATGGAAACTGGAGTGCTGCCATGGCTGCAGGCTCCAGTCTTTTTTAAAAAATGAATTCATCGTATCAATTTATTATCTGTTTTTAGCATTCATCCTGGCTGTTAATGTGGTTTGGAAGATGACTGTAATCATATTTCTAGTGGGCAAGGTTGTGTATCTTTATTAAAGGAAAACAAGAAAGGTTAGAATGATACATTAGAGCAACAGAGAAACAGGAGAAGGAGAGGGATGGAACATAATGCTGGATGTACAGTATGTACCCATGTCACGTTGACACCATTGTGACACAGCAATTTTTTCTTGCGCGCTGGTTTGAAAGTGGGTTTTGCCGATGTGTAGAGTGATTTGTGTTTGTCGCATGTTTTTGTTTATTAAACAGCGACGGAGAAGAGCAGATTATGATGGAGATCCCAGCCAGCATGTCCATGTGGGCCCCACCAAAGGTTAAATCTGAGCTGTCTTATGGGTCCTATGTGGGTTTGTCTATGGGTTCCATGTTGGCTTCATCTGTATTTACCCACATCCACTTTTCCTGTTAACCTTAAATTTTAAATTTGCATTTTTCTTGTAAATTTGTGACTTTTTTCCCTGTAATTTGATACATTTTTCTTGAAAATTTGAAACTTTCTCATGAATTTGCAACATTTTTTCATAAATTTGCAACTTTTTTTTATTGTAAACTCGCAACTTTGTCAAATAAATTTATGATTTTTTTCTTGTAAATTTGGAACTTTTCTCTCATAAATTTATTAGTTTTTCTTGTAAATTGTGACTTTTGTTTTGCAAATTTGCTTTTTCTTGTAATTTTGGAACTTTCTCAGAAATTTGTCACTTTTTTCCTTGCAAATTTGGAACTTTTTTTTTTTTTACAGTAAACTTAAAACTTTTTCTCATAAATTTCTGACTTTTTTCTTGTAAATTTTCAATTTATTGACTCATATTTTCTCCTTTTTTGTTTACTTGCAAATTTATCTAATTTTTTCCTTGTAAATTTGTGACTTTTTTCTTGTAAATTTGCCAAAAAATTTCTTTGACGTTTGTAACTCTTTTCAAATAATTTTACAATTTTTTAAACATTTTTTCTTGCAACTTTGTTTTTTCTTGTAAACTCTTTTCTCCTAAATTTTCACTTTTTTTTCTCCTAAATTTGTGACTTTTTTCTAGTAAATTCATGACTTTTTCTTATAAATTTGCTACAATTGTAGCTGCTGCTCTCCCTTCGGATGAGGTCTTCGCGGATGCTCTGTTCCAGCTCGGGGCCTCCAAGGGTGCTGCTTCCCAGCTAGTTGAGGTTGTCGTGGGTGCTCTGTCCCAGCCTGGGACCTTCATGGGTGCAGTTCCTCCTCAGTCTGGGTCTCCGTGGGTGTTGGGCTCCAGTCGGGGGTCGTCGTGGGTGCTGCGCTCCAGCTTGGGTCTGCCGTAGGCATTACACTCCAACCTGGGGACAACCGGGGGTGCAGCTCTGACCCAGTCCTTTTCCACCGAGGGTGCAACTTTGGCCCGGACCAGGTTTACTGTGGGTGCAGCTTTGGCCCAGTCCGGGTCCACCAAGAGTACAGCTTTGGCTCAGGGCGGAGCCACCAAGGGTGCAGCGTTGCTACAGCCCGGAGCCACCATGGGTGCTGCTTTGCTCCAGTTCGGAGCCACTGCAGGCACTGCTTTGCTCCAGTCCGGAGCCGCCGTGGGTACTGCTTTGCTCCAGCCCAGAGCCACCGTGGGTGCTGCTTTGCTCCAGTCTGGAGCCACCACAGGTGCTGCATTGCTCCAGCCCGGAGCCACCGCGGGTGCGGCTTTGGTCCAGCTTGGAGCCACCGCGGGTACTGCGATGTCACAGTCCAGGACCACCAGGGGTGCTGTGAAGCAGACCAAAAGCTTCGGGATTCCCCCTCCTCTGCCTGACACGTCATGGTCCCCTCTCCTCTGCCAGATGCCGTCGTGGTCCCCTCTCCTCTGCCTGATGCTGTTGGGGCTCCCTCTCCTCTGCCTGATGCCGCTGGGGCTCCCTCTCCTCTGCCTGATGCCATCGGGGTTCCCTCTCCTCTGCCCAAGGTCGTCGGGGTTCCCTCTCCTCCGCTCGAGACCGTCGGGGTTCCCACTCCTCCACCTGACATCGTCATGTTTTCCCCAACTCCTCTGTTCCCTTCCATGTTGCGCTTCCCCATGGGGAAGCTGAGTACAGAGGACTTATCCAGGACTTCGTGGACTGGTGCCATCGGAACTGCCTCCAGATCAACACGAGGAAAACTAAGGAACTGGTGATGGACTGTCACAGGCGAGGACAACCTCTCACAGCACTAGTAAACATCCAGGGAACAGACATTGAGATGGTGACATCCTACAAGTACCTGGGTGTTCATTTGAACAATAAACTAGACTGGTCACACAATACCGACACACTCTACAAGAAGGGACAGTGCAGGCTGTTCCTACTGAGGAGGCTCAGGTCTTTTGGTGTACAAGGGGTGCTCCTGAAGACCTTCTATGATTCTGTGGTGGCATCAGCCATCATATTTGGAGTGGTCTGCTGGGGCAACGGCATCATGGCAGCCGACAGGAAGAGACTGAATAAACATCAAGAAAGCTAGTTCTGTCCTGGGGCAGCGCCTCGGCCCAGTGGAGGAGATAGGAGAGAGGAGCATGGTGGCTAAGCTGCCATCTCTGCTGGAGTCTGAGTCCCACCCCATCCCATCTGGAATTTCCCCATTGTGGGACTAATAAAGGCTTATCTTATGCAGGACATGCTGAATACACTGAGGAGCTCATTTAGCAGTAGGCTGCATCATCCTTGGTGCACAACCGAGAAGTTTCGCAGGTCCTTCCTACCTATGGCTGTCAGACTTTATAACCTAAGCAAGGCTGCTCGCAGATGTTGTAAAAAAACTTTACGACCTAAAAAGTACTGAATGCAAAAGACGCAACAAACTTGCACAATAATGGCCCCCATCATTATACAACTAGGACAGCATCAATCGCTATGGAGGGTGACAACTAGGCTGATTCAAATACAAAATATGCTGTATGGATACATATTCATACTATGTGGGGTAACTGAACAGACCGTTATGCTGTTTATTCCATCTAGCTACAATGCTCCACGCTGTGTATATATATTAATGTGTACATATGTATATTCACTGCTCTTATCATCTTATCTTCTAAATTATTCATCTGAGTGTTGCTATCCCTGTGCTGTTGCAATCCTGGAATTTCCCCATTGTGGGACTAACAAAGGCTTATCTTATATTATCTTATCTTAATTTAACTAACTGTAATGCTGTTGATACCATCTAACTGCAATGCTCCTGCACTGTGTATATAACTGTGTACATACCTACAGTGGTGTGAAAAAGTGTTTGCCCCCTTCCTGATTTCTCATTTTTTTTGTATGTTTGTCACACTTACATGTTTCAGATCGTCAAACAAATTGAAATATTAGACAAAGACAACACAAATAAACACAGAATGCAATTTTTAAATGAAGGTGTTTATTATTAAAGGTAAAAAAATCCAAACATACATAGCCCTATGTGAAAAAGTTATCCCCCCGTCCCTCCATCCCCATTAAAATATAAATTAACTGTGGTTTATCACATCTTTGGAAAGCTGAGTTCAATTTCTCTAGCCACACCCAGGCCTGATTACTGCCACAACTGTTCTCAATGAAGAAATCACTTAAATAGGACCTGCCTGACAAAGTGAAGTAGACCAAAAAATCCTCAAAAACTAGACATCATGCTGCAATCCAAAGAAATTCAGGAACAAATGAGAACCGAAGTACTTGAGATCTATCAGTCTGAAAAAGGTCATAAAGCCATTTCTAAAGCTTTGGGACTCCAGCGAACCACAGTGAGAGCCATTATCCACAAATGGCGAAAACATGGAACAGTGGTGAACCTTTCCAGGAGTGGCCGGCCGACCAAAATTACCCCAAGAATGCAGCGATGACTCATCCAAGAGGTCACAAAAGACCCCAAAACCACATCCAAAGTACTGCAGGCCTCACTTGCCTCAGTTAAGGTTAGTGTTCATGACTCCACCATAAGAAAGAGACTGGGCAAAAATGGCCTGCATGGCAGAGCTCCAAGACGAAAACCACTGCTGAGCAAAAAGAACATAAAGGCTCATCTCAGTTTTGCCAGAAAACATCTTGATGATCCCCGAGACTTTTGGAAAAATACTCTGTGGACTGACGAGTCAAAAGTTGAACTTTTTGGAAGGTGTGTGTCCCATTATATCCGGCATAAAAGTCACACAGCATTTCAGAAAAGGAAAATCAAAGTTTGTGTCAACACAGTGCAAACACGTAACTTGTTATTACAAAGATAAAAACTACTCTTATGCAAAGAAGTAAGTACACTGTTATTACAAATTAATTGTTTCAGAATCTGCTAACTCTAACGCTGTTAATGCGGTACGCTGCAAAGCGTTAAGTAACACCTTCAAGAATCACCTAGAGACCAGAGGTAATTTAAAAAAAGGCCATAGTAACTGGGAGATAATGCTGCAGGTTAGGATTAGTTTGTTCTTTATTGATTTTTTTTTTTTAAACTGTAGAGTTGTGTTGATTCTTAGCTGTAATGACACAGTTATCTCTATGAGTTGAATCTGGTAGACATAGGCTACTAACTTTCTATCAAAAAGCAGTGAGGAATAATTACTTATTTGGTAGACTGATCAAGTTAAAATGGTAGATGTGATTTCAGAAGATGTATTTACAAAAGCAAGCGGTCCCACAATATTTTATTAACACTTGCTTATAACATATCAGTTGCTTAAACAGCACTTTTTGGTAGAGAAATAAAAAAGCCATCATACCTAAAAGGAAACTTTAGCTCTCTTCCCACCATCAAGTAACGCAGATGTAGAAACTCAGTAAAAGAAGGTAAAAGTTCCCATCTTATTTTTTTAAAACAAAAGTTTTTTTTTTTTTTTTTTTTACAATTTGGCATAGTAAATACACTTCTAAATGATAAATATTTGTTTTGCGTGAATTAAAGAATTGCAGTTTGTCACCTTTTTTAAACAACTAAACACTCAAGAAAAGTATTCTTTTTAATTTTGTGTGCTTAATGCATTTTACTCCACTTAGCTTGTAAATGATAAAGTTTTCAAAAGAGTAAATCGATGATTGTTAGTGGTGTGATTAATGCAGTGGTGGACCCTCAGGGCCAGCAAAACCTTCTCTGCTGGCCTAAACACTATCAGAATTATATTTGCAGACTACATTCTTAAATTTGTATTAAATTATTCCCAATAGTCTATTCTCTTCATTTTGTAGCTTTTCTCTTGGTTGCACTCCTTCCAGCAGTGCAATGCATGTTAGAGTTTTTTTTGTCCAATCATATTTCAGCCATCTGTGTTTCCAGGGTCAAGCAAATCTGCCTTGGGCCTTCAGGAATTAACAGCGCACTCTGTAGGTTAAATTAACTGTTAAACTTATCCTGTTGCTTTAACCAATCAGATGTCTTCTGTACATCCAGGGGTACGCATAGAAGGCATTTGAGAATGTCGGCATTTTCACATCTTTTGATTGGATGGTTAGACTCCTCCACCCACAATGCAGAGGATCCTAGCTAAGAAAACACCAGTGCAAGGACTTGCTTAAGAAGCTACAGTATACTGTCGTCATCATCATAGCCGTCTGTCGTGGGTGACAATGACTGTTTCATTTAGGTCTGATCAGATTCCTCCACACAGCTCTGTCCTTAGCCTTCTGCTGCTAGGAACTCCTGTCTATATCCGACTTCTTCAATTTTTTTTTACAGTGTCTTTAAATCTGAGCCTTGGTCTACCCTGATTGCGTTTGCCCTTGCATAACTGTGAGTAGAGTAACTGCTGAGGGAGACGCTGGTGGTCCATCCTCTCAGCATCTCAGGTTCATCTGTATTAGCATGTCCTCCATTGATGGTAGACCAGCTCGTTTCAACACTTCTATGTTGGTTATCTTGTCTTTCCATGAGATGTTCATTATGGCTCGAAGGTGTCTCATCACGTACGCGTGGAGTTTCTTCACCTGCACTCTGTAGACAGTCCAAGTTTCAGCACCGTACAATAGAGTAGCCAGTACTGTTGCTCTGTACACTTTGCATTTCACATGGATAGACACATGTCGGTTGTTCCACAGTCTCTCCCTCAAGTTTCCAAACACAGTGCTTGCTCTTCCCATTCTGAGAGATTGTTCATCCTCCAGCCTAGCATTATCTGAAACAGTACTCCCTAGATACTTGAAAGTCTTGCACTTGATTAGTGGCTCTGTACCAATGCCGATCTCTTCTGGTAGTGATGTTGATAATTGGAACTTTGGTGGTTGATAAAGGCACTCTGTCTTCTTGATGTTGATTTTGAGGCTGAATTGGCTAGCTGCTCTTGCAAATTTATCCACTAAA
Source organism: Pholidichthys leucotaenia (assembly GCA_020510985.1). Lineage (NCBI taxonomy): Eukaryota > Metazoa > Chordata > Actinopteri > Cichliformes > Pholidichthyidae > Pholidichthys > Pholidichthys leucotaenia. The sequence goes on along the minus strand of CM035844.1, from coordinate 326,310,774 downwards.
GATTGCATATCTTCCATACTGTGTGCAACTAGAGCACTGTCGTCAGCAAAGAGCATTTATCTTACTACCTTTATCGATGTCTTACTCTTGGCTTTAAACTGTGCCACATTGAACAAGTCTGCTTCTTTCCTTGTTTGAATGTATACTCCTTCTGAAGTGTCTTTGAAGGCCACCTCAAACATGGCTGCCAGATATAGCGAGAAGAGTGTAGGCACCAGCAAACACCCTTGTTTCACCTCGTTGCTTACTGAAAAGTCTTTAGATACTGAACCACTCATTGCCACGTTTGCTTGCATACCTGTATGGAGTGCCTCGATCAGGCTCACAAACTTCTCTGTACAGCCATATTTCTTGAGTACCTGCCAAAGTCCTTGTTGCGAAACAGTATCGAAGGCTTTACTGAAGTCTATGAAGACTACATAAAGCGGCATGTTCTGTTTGATACACTTTTCTTAAACCTGTTTCAAGCAGAAAATCATGTCCATTGTGCTTCTTCCACTTCTAAAGCTGCACTAGGTTTCCAGTAGTACATTCTGCAAGATGTGTTCATTGAGTCTGTTCAGTAGTACACTTGAGAGAATCTTACCAACAGTGGCTGGCAGTGATATACCTCGGTAATTTCCACAATCCTTCCTGTCACCTTTCTATAACAAAGGCACAATACTTGCATCCTTCCAGTCTTGAGGTACTTTCTGGGCATCCCATATCTCTTGGATGAGCTTGTGCAGGCAGTTGGTCAGCTGAACACCACCAAATGTCTACACTTCTGCTGGAATTCCATCCCTTCCTGGAGCTTTACCATCCTGTGTTATCCTGATAGCTGCCATTAGTTCATCAAAATTTGGTGGTTCATCCAGATTTGATACAGCTGGCCGCGGCACTAGAGCTTCTTTAGCCTCTTCAGTGAGACCTCCAGGGTTGTTTAGTAGTTGGTCAAAGTGGTCTGTAAATCTGTCCAGGATCTTGTCTTTCTCTTGCAAAACCATTTCACCATCCATATCCTTTAGTTGGATCAGTCCTCTTGGTTTAGGGCCATAGATTTCTCTCAAACCTGTGAAGAATGTTTTCATGTCCTTCCTGTCTGCTGCAGTTTGAAGTTCCTCCGCTTTTTCACCCCACCAGTATACTGTATCTGTTTAAATATAATAGCTGTTTTTCCACCCACAATGGCTGACGGGAGAGGGAAATGATTTGCTCACTGATATTTTAAAAAATCAATTTTCCAGACGGACTTTTCAAGAAAAGCTGGTCAATGTGAAGAGATATCGGCCAACCCCAAAGATAGCAGGCCCATCTCAGCCAGGGAAAAGATTTGTCCGTCACTTCCATATTAGCAACGAGCGGTATCCTTGGATTACAGACTTCGAGGAGTGCTGCAAATTATCTTGCTGGGAATGCCTGTTGTTTGCAACTGACTGGGTAGATACTTGGAGTCAGAAAAGGTTTGCAAACTTGAGCTGTCTACTGTCACACCATGACGATTTATGCAGCATTTGCCAAACATACAAAAATTGGTCTAAAATACTGTGATACGCCGAAATTTTCACTTTTGGCTGTATGCATCGCATATCCATAACGACTTGGACATATACATAATGTATTAGTAACTTTTATAGAATATTTCCATCACTTATAAGTAACTTAAACCAACTAATGCTTCGCGTGCTGCTGACATTCACAACTTATGTGCAACAATAGTCTAACTTCTGCATAGCGCAGTCATGCCAAACTGCCGTTGCCTCCCGATCCATGAATCCTAGGTGTGCAGAGATCATCTCTGTTCAACCGAGATGATTCTCCCCTCCAGAGACCATGTTACAGAGGGAAGGGGGGGGGGCGTGACCAACCTGGCAGAGCTGTCAAATCTGTCAGGTCAGTCACCTCTAAAACAGCTGATGTGACATGTCAGGAACATCAGATAACAGTTGTCACAACCTGGCTCAAAGGCACGTGACTGACATAAAAAAAAGCAATAAAAATGTTTATTTTCAATAAAGTGAAACCCCCCCCCCCCAACAGAATGCATGGAGGGTGCTTTTGCTGGGAGGTGCAACCAACAGCAAAGTGTCATTTATTATAGAAAACAGTTGTGCTCTGCGCTTCAGGCGATCATCTGATTGGATCCTTTTCCTCCGGTGTTCTGACATTTTGCCATATCTATCAGAACAACACTGGACAGCTGATGGTACAGATTTCAGTCAAATGGAAAACCCCCGACAGGTCCCGTTATACGAACAAATACGTGTGTGTGTGTGGGTAGATCACCACTGAAGGGCTAGTTGTGAAATACACGGTCCACCACTGGGTTAATGTAACTGGAATAATTTTTGTAAGTCTGAAAAAAGTAGTGTGCTGCAAAGTTGCATTGCGTCTGAGTTTTATTGGCATTGAAGTCTGCATGACTTGAAACTTTTGTTGCGTCAATCATGATGAAATAACAGAACTGAAAATCATTTTGTTAAACTAGTAGACTTACCAAAACTGTCCTCAAATTGTAAATGATAAGGTTTTGAAAAGAGTAAATCTGTTGTGTGCAAATACAAAAAAGAAAAATAATTTGTCACTTTTTTCCAAACAACTAAAAGCTTAAATAAGTAAAGTTTAGGTGATGATTCCAAACACCACAGGAGAATTTTTGTTAAGCTTAACACAGAGGATTAAATCATGTTGGTTGTTTCAAACTTGTGTGTTAGGCTGCATTCAGACCAGGATAGTCTGGGGGTCTCAGTTCGATTGGGCGGGTTGAATGGCGAGAATTTTCACACCTCCGTTTGGTTTGCATTCACACAGGGTGAACAGCACTCAATCGGACCAAATGGTCTGGACAACATTACACAGTTACAACAGCTGCTCATTTGTGGCGCTGTCACCGAAACCACCACTGAAACAGGAAGAAAAAATCTTGGTGAAGAAGAAGTATCAGGCTCATTGATTGGCCAGGACTAAAAATGGAAATCTGTTCCCTTTGGTTGTTTGTCCGTCACAAATGAGACATTTTTTAACTTTTCTACTCAGCTTTCACCGGTAAAAGGATTTCTCGGATTCGTGTGGTTGTCGTTATAATTATTTTCTACCCAAAATGCACTACGGTAAACGTCACTTCCTCTTCTCAGATTACGTGTTGCTATGGTTACACAAACACCGAGGGGCACTTCTGCCCTTTGGTCCGCTGGATAGTCTGTTTGGATTCACACTGCAAGCGGAGCACACCAGACTTCGTTTGCAAGAGAACCGAGACCCCCATTTTCAGAGGGACCAGACTTCACTTGTTTGGTGCCCACCAGAGTTCCAACACATGTTCAGACTGCACCAAACCATTCGAACTATCCACGGAAGCCACTGTTTGGTCCTTTGGTCTGGACTAAGCAGTGGCCGTCTGAATGTGCCTTAAGTAGCATGTGCAGTTGAGTCATAGAGGAACTGCCTGTGGGTGGAAGAAGAGGTTGCCACGCTGGAGCATAGAAGGGTCAGGGTTTAAATGCTGAAATGCTGTATAGAGAAAACTGGCTCTCCTTCTTCTCTACTTATGTTTAAAGTTGTAAGTAAGCTAAAGAAAAAAGATAGCTTTAACTCAAGAAGACAATGCTGAGCTACCATAAAAAAACCTGAGTTGTATTATTTAGTTGAAATTTCACAAGTCTCTCTTTATTATGGGAAGAAGTTAATACATTTAATGACAAATTCTTTTTTTTACAGTTTTTATACAATTATTCTTAGTGTGAAAAATGTTTTTGAATGAGATTAGAAATTAGAAAGTTGATAAATGTCTCTAAAAATCAAAGGATTGTTCCCGTAGACTGAAATAAATTCGGTTTTCTATGGGAAATGAGACAGAGGAAGGTTTTTCTAAACCACCACCCCACTGTCAGCAGCTAAACTGAACTTTTTACCTCAATTAAACAAATGGTCAAAAAAACATTTTGTGGGTGACAGTTTTTGACCCACCAAAGTATCCACGAGACATGGGCAGACCCCCATGCTGTGTGTGTAAACCAATCCTGTAGACGCCTGATCTCACTGAAGAACACTGACCACTGAGTTTGAACAGTGAATGCTGTAGAGTGATTTAGATACTTAGCTGTTGGTAAATGTCACATACAACTTGTGGGATGCTTATAGAATTGTTTCATGCAAATAATAATAAAAAAAAAATATTTGAATCATTAGAACAGTGGTGCGTAGGGTGGTGATATAAAAAAAAATGCCTGTGTAACACAAAATATTCTATGGAAAATATGAAATACTTTATTTGAGGAGGAATGTTAAATTTACTACTGTCAGCACAAATTAAACTCTAAAAAAACTCGAATCACACAAACAACAATACAGATAAAAGTTTTTAAATCTAAATGACTTCTATCCCACAGTTGATTTGACATTTAACATTTTTTGATATACTTTGTCATTATTGGCTTGTTGGTTGAGGAAGGAGGGAGGTGCATGCGGACGCACATTTGAAGGCTTTCTTTTTGGCCACTTCAATCTATCCCCAGCTCGCCTGAAGATGTCTGGATTGCCACTGCGCTGTTTTTGCTACTTTGGCTTCGTCCCCCAACAGCCTTGGTGGCTAACCCGCCTCTAGATCGCCATTGGATAGGCCATCAAACCCTTCCACACTGCTCACTGGTGGCTTGCTAACGTTGCCTCACTATGCTTACTGCTTTGCCCGCTAACCCTCACTCATGATTTTTTTTCTGTCCTTTTCATGGTTTAATTTTCTGACTTTATTTAATGATACAATTTTCGCACACGCCACACTGTAGTTTCATTGGTTGACCATAGGGGTGTGCCTCTAGGTCATCATTGGCTAGGCCGTCAAACCCTTCCTTGCCGCTTATTGGTTGAGGCTGGGTCGAAAGTTCATAGACCTCAAATATCATCATCCATCAGTTTGACACATGGTCGTGGGCGCAGATGCGGGTCACAAGTTGAAAAGGTCAAAAGTCATGTGGGAACGGTAGGGTGTGGGGGAGGGGTCAAAGGTCACATGAGAACAATTTTGACATAAGTTGGCCTATAATATCTTCTTAGAAATGGTAGATGGCTAGCTTGCAAAATGTCTTCCCACGCAGGCTAGGTGTGTGTAGGGCATGACGAAGACATTGCGCAGTATAGCCCAGGGGTCAGCAACCTCTCCTATGAAAGAAGCCATTTTGAGCAATTTTTGTCCAAAAAAAAAGCTGAATTGAGTCACAAAACTTACTGTATATGTGCCTTAAAAAAGATGTAAAAGAACCAAATAAAATTGCAACATTCCTCTCTCATAAACAGAATTTGCATCCTTTTTTATTAAATTACAATTTTAGATAGATAAATGTGATATTTTGCCACATAAATTTGAAACTTATTTCATAAATGTGAGTTTTTCCCCTCCAAACTTCTGTTCTTTTTCTCTGCCACATATGAAACAAATTTGCAACAAATTTCCTAAAAACTGACAAATATGTTTTCATTGTAAATTTGCAACATTTTTCGCTTACATTTTCTACTTTTTCTTCTAAATTTGTGGCTTTTTTCCTTGTAAACTTGCAGCTGTTTTATTAAAAATATGCAACTTATTTCACAGAAGTTTGTGAAGTTTGTCTTGCTAATAGGCAACTTTTTTCTTGTAAATATATTTTTTCTTTCAAATTTGTGACCTTGGCCCATTTAATTTGCAGCTTTTTAAATTATAAATTTGCAACATGTTTTTTATATAAATTTGAGACTTAAAAAAAAGTAAATTGCAACTTTCTTCATAAATCTAGGGCTTTTTTCTTTTAAATGCGTAGCTTTTTTCTCATATTATTAAAAATTACATCTCTTCATGTAAATTTGCATTGTTTTGTCTTTAATTTGGAACTTTTTCTTTTAAATTCACATCATTTTCTTATAAATAAGCAACATGTTGTCATAAATTTGTGGCAGTTTTCTCTCAGTGTCATGTCGTGGCGAGCGCTCGCCCCCTCCTTCCCGTTTCACTCTGCTCCCCTAATCAGCTCACCTGACGCACCTGCTGTTCCTGCTGAGCCAGTATTTATAAGGAAGCGCTCTTCAGTGATTCAACACTGGCTCGTTTGGGTATACTGCCTCGAGCAGAATAGTCTAAATAAGTAAGCTACTTGTGTTGTGGATTTCCATACCTGACACGTTTTCTCCTCCTCCTTCTCTTACAGGTTGCTGCCGACGATGTGGTGCATCTTCGGGGGTTTTGGTGCGTTCGCCAGCCTGTTGCTTCCCCTGTCACAGTCCATCATCTCAACCCGGTCAGACTCCGCTCCTCATTTCCCTGCCAACAGTTCAGACCTGCTGGTTCATCTCCTTCACTGGGTTCTAAGCCGGTCTCTCTCTTCCTCCCACGTGAGTGGTATTATTTTGGAATTCCACCTCCTCCTCCATTCCTCTATTAATCAGCCTCGTCTCTCCTTCTTCAGGTTTGCTGCTCCTCTGGCGAGTGACTGGTTTTCTCCAAGTTTGCATTTTTTTGAAAACTAATAAAGGGTCAGATGTTCTTTGTGTGTGATTCTGTTGGTGTTGCACCTTGCACTTAGGCTGATTATCCAGTCAATATGACAGAACGATCCAGCCAGGGTCACAGCCTAGCAGGTGCCTCAGCAGCAGAGCACACCGTGCTCCGCTGCCTTGATGTTACAGAGAGGCAGGTGGCTGAACACTCTCAGCTGCTGCAGGCTATTGCGCAGTAGCTGAGTGTAATTTCTGATCACTTGGGCCACATGTCTGCTCTGGCTGCTCCGCCCCCACCCGCTCATCTGACTTCTTCCATTGTCCGCCAAACCCTTTCCATTTCCACTCCTGCCCCATACATGGGGGAGGTGGGGAAATGTAAGGATTTTCTTTGTCACATCTGGCTTTATTGTGAGCAGGTGTGTGTGTGTGTGTGTGTGTGTGTGGAGGGTGTTCCAGATGACATCTCTAAGATTCATCAGTTCACCCTTCTGCTTTGGGGCCGGGCTCTTAGTTGGGCATGGTCTGTAATCAATAGCTGAAGGGACGCACCACCAATGTTTGACCAATTTGTGACCGAATTTCCTGCACTTTTGACCATACCGAGAGTGAAGGGAATATCATGAGTCACCTGTTGTCGCTCCACCAGGGTAGCCGGTCGGTGACCGACTTCTCGGTGGAGTTCTGGGTTGAGGCAGCAGATTCAGGGTGGAACGAGGTTGTACTGCACAGCGCGTTCCTCCACGGGTTGAATCCTCGGCCTGACGCTCTCTCCAGGTAGTTCAGCCAGGACCTGGCTGACCCCCCCCTTCCCGCACCCAACCCATTCTTCCGCCTTTGTGCGTCTTGGGAAACCTTACCTGGGAAATTGAGAAGAGAGTCCGCCAGGCCCAGTCCTTTGAGCCCAAACCAGCGGGCTGCCCTCCCAACTGCCTTTACGTCCCTGCCACCCTCTGCAGCGAAGTTATCCAGTGGGGGCACACCGGACGTTTCGCCTGCCATCCTGGAGTGGTGCGCACTGTGGACATTATCAGGCAAGCATTCTGGTGGCTCATGCTGTGGCGGAAGGTGCAGGAGTGCGTGAAGGCTTACCAAACTTGTGCCCGTAATAAATCCCCCCCCCCCCCCCCGGTCTTCTTCACCCACTCCCCATCCCCAGCTGGCTTTGGTCCCACATAGCCATGGACTTTGTCACTGGTCTTCCTCCCTCTCATGGCAACACCGTCATCTTGACTATTGTGGACAGGTTTTCCAAGGCCGTTCATCTGGTTCCTCTCCCCAAGCTGCCATCTGCCTCCAAGACTGCCGAATTACTCTCCCATCACGTCATCAGACTGCACAGTATCCCTACGGACTTTGTGTCTGACCGGGGTCCACAGTTCATCTCACGTGTTTGGAAGTCCCTTTGTCACTGCCTTGGCACCACTCTCAGCCTCATCTCCGGATACCACCCGCAGAGCAATGGGCAGGCTGAGCATGCCAACCAGCCTTCGTTGCATGGCAGCCGATGACCCTGCATCATGGAGTTTCCATCTGAACTGGGTGGAGTATTTGTTGAATTCTACTGTCTCTTTGGCCATGGGGCTGTCTCCATTTGAAACCTCCGTGGGCTACAGCCCCCCCCCCCAATTACCTATGACTGAAAGAGAGGTGGAAGTGCTGTCCATGGGGGCCCATTTTCTTCGTTGTTGCCGGGCCTGGAGGTCTACCCGGGCAGTGCTCCTCTGTTCCACGGAGCGCAATTGGCGCTATGCTGACCGTAAGAGGGTTCCGACGCCGGACTATAAGACTGGGCAGCAGGTCTGGGTGTCCACGGATCAGGTTCCATTGAAGGCTGAAGCTTGTAAGCTCGCCCCCCGGTTTGTGGGCCCCTTCCCCGTCACCAGTAACATGGGCGACTCTGCTGTCCGACTCCAGCTCCCATGGGCGCTCCATGCACATCCAACTTTCCACGTCTCCAAGGTCAAACCCCTCTCCTGCAGTCCTCTCTGCCCCCCCCCCCCGAAGCCTCCTCCTCGGATCCTCAATGGCCATATCATGCACACCGTGCAAGAAATCCTAGATGTTCGATGCCGGGGCCAGGGGTTCCAATACCTGGTCCACTGGGAGGGCTACTGTCCGGAGCACCGGTCATGGGTCCCCTGGCCAGCATTCCATGACAAAGGCATGGTCCGGGCCTACCATTGATCCCACCCGGAGAAGCCTGGTGGACCACCAGGAGGCGTTCCTTGCGGGGGGGCCCTGTCATGTCCTGGTGAGCGCTTGCCCCCTCCTTCCCGTTTCACTCTGATCCCCTAATCAGCTCATCTGACACACCTGCTGTTCCTGCTGAGCCAGCGTTCATAAGGAAGCGCTTTTCAGTGATTCAACGCTGGCTCATTTGGGTATACTGCCTTGAGTAGAATGGTCTAAATAAGTAAGCTACTCGTGTTGTGGATTTCCATACCTGACACGTTTTCTCCTCCTCCTTCTCTTACAGGTTGCTGCCGACGAAGTGATGCATCTTCAGGGGTTTTGGTGCACTCGCCAGCCTGTTGCTTCCCCCGTCGCAGTCCATCATCTTCACCCGGTCAGACTCCGCTCCTCATTTCCCTGCCAGCAGGTCAGACCTGCTGGTTCATCTCCTTCGCTGGGTTTTGAGCCGGTCTCTCTCTTCCACGTGAGTGGTATTATTTTGGAATTCCACCTCCTCCTCCATTCCTCTATTAATCAGCCTCGTCTCTCCCTCTGCAGGTTTGCTGCTTCTCTGGCGAGTGACTGGTTTTCTCCAAGTTCGCATTTTTTTGAAAACTAATAAAGGGTTAAACGTTCCTTGTGTGTGATTCTGTTGGTGTTGCACCTTGCACTTAGGCTGACTGTCCAGTCAATATAACACTCAGATTTTAAAGTTTTCCTTCTTGGATTTGCAGCTTTTTTCCTTGTATGCTAGTGAATTAATTCTGTCATAAATTTATGACAGGTTTTCTGTAAATTTGTGAGCTTTTCAAAACCGCTGAATATGGACAAATGAGACACAGGTTGCAGACCCCTGGTATAGCCTAATATAATAAACTCAATCAAATTCTATTATAGATTTTCCCATACTTACTTGACAAACTAAACAATAATGAAAAAGTGGGAAACATCTGAGTATTGGATTTAATGATGTTCTTGACCTTCAGTCAGTTTTTCAGATATCACGTGGCTTTACAGCTCCCAACATCTGTTTATAATCCCATTAAAGTGCAGTTATCCCTGCAGGCCCATAGATGCTGTTTGTAAAGACCGTGGACGTGTTGGCTGTATGTGAGTGTGTCTTCATTTATTTGACCTGCAGATGTTCTCCTGCCCATTAAGCCCACATGAGAACCGACGCTCCTGAAATACTAATCATACTAATGGAAGATGGGCTCTGTATCTGCTGTCTGAACATATGCTATGTGTTTTATTTTGATCCCCCGGTGACTCTGCTTTCCCCTGCAGTGAAACCAATCGATGACAGCCACTCTGATCGATTGCAGTAAAACGTAAGGCGGTCTTACTTACACAGCATGTTAAACATGCTTCCAGATGTGACGCAGTGGCTACTGCAAGTGGACACTGAAAATAGTTTGAAACAAGGCAGTCAGAGACAGTCGATAGTCGTGGGCGGATATTTCATGTCACTGTTGGAGGGAGACAATAAACAGACCATTTTCTCCAGAGCGATGATTGAGGGGGACACTATAGGTAGTCTGGGCCTGATGCAAGATTGTGTTTAGGGAGTTCAAACCCTTTAAAACAAAAACTTTATAAAAACAAACTGCAATCATTGGCCATGTTTACATGGTCCTACAGTTGAAAGTGCTATGAGATGACTGTTGTTGTGAAATGGCGCTATAGAAATAAAGTTGAATTGAATTGAATGTACATGAATAAACTTGTTATGACTGGATTTCTGGAGTTATCTGATTATTCAAGCGGCCATATAAACAGAATAATCCGATGAAAGCCATGTAACTGGGGTCATTAACTCAAGTGGTTTACCCTCCAGTAATCTGTTTATTCAGTGCATGTAAACACGACAAACGTGATTATTGCCATTATCGGTTTATTCCCAGTAATCAATTTATTATGACCATGTAACTGGGGTCACTGTCTATGTGAAGCGAGAAAAAACTTGTCATGAATCACCTGTTTCACTAACGAAAGTAGGACACCAAACGCTCTCTGTGAGTTTACATATTTATTAACATAAAAACAGACAAGAACATTAACATACAAAAACTAAAACATGGAGTGTGTGGCGCTAACAAACAAGTACACAATAATAAATGCTGGAGGAGAGTGGGGCTCGACGTCCAGGGGGACATGAAGCCGGGAACACCGAGCTGGGGTGGAATCCAGCCAGAGCTCTCCTGAAGGCTGCAGGGGCTCACGGCTGGAAATGAGGGAAACACATACCCGGACAAAGTACTCCTACTCTCCTCAACAGTGGGACCCAAACACACTCGGGACGATAGCTCTGTTCCTAAGGACGCGTCCACATGGAAGGAGGACACGACAAACCACAGAAGTTTGCCATGCTCTTATATGCAAGACATAATCAATGACAGGTGTGGATACATGAGTGGAGAAAATAACAGAATGGATGACAGGTGTGCAGCTCCGACCAGTTTGACAACCGGAAGCTGCACAGCGCTGTCAAAATAAAACATAATGGGAAACCATAATAAACAACAACAACACAACCGCAAAAATGTGAGCAAAACTACAAATACAAAATGACAATAACTAGACCAGATAAACAGATAAACCAACAGACAGAGAAACACCAAACTAAACAGAAGGCTGGGCACGGTGCCCACCCATGCTCCCGAGTCATGACAAAACTTAACCAGTATTCATATGAATGTTGCAAATCTAAAAGAAAAAAGTCACAAATTCACAACAAAATAGTGACAGATTTATAATGAAAAAAAATAGTGAATTTATGAGGAAAAATAACAAATTAATGTACAAAAAGTTGCAAATTTAAAAGAAAAAAGTAGCTAATTTAAAAAAAAGTAGAAAATTTTTGAGAAAACAGTTGTAAATTTATGAGAAAAAGTTGGAAATTTACAAGAAAAAAGTTTAATTGATTAAAAAAGTCATAAATTTAAAAGAAAAAAGTAGCAAATTTATGAGGAAACAGTTACAAATTTAAAAGAAAAGTCACAATTTGATTAAAAAAGTTGCAAATTTACAAGAAAAAAAGTTGCCAATTTATGAGAAGAAAAGATGAAAATTTATTAGTAAAATGTTGGAGATTTAAAAGAAAAAAGTGTCATGAACTTGGGTTTGGTGGTTTCAAACCCAGATCTATGACGCTGTAGCTATTTTGTCCCTTTGTGCTGTTTATTTTCCATCAGGTGCCATCTGGGAGCCTCTTGGGTCCTTTCGCTCCCTGACATTTCAGCCACGCCTCGTCTTCTTGTCAGTGGGATCAGCTGTGTGTCATTACTGTGTTTACTTTTCTGTTCCATATGCACACACACATTCTCATGCACTCTCCTGCACACATACGCACACATGCTTCCATTCATCTTCACTCATGCTCAGACATTCACTCAAGCACACCTGTTTCCATTCAGTCCAGCCCATGCACTTCCACTGATTCACACTCCCTCTTTCACACCAGCGATCTCTCTCCTCATCAGTGGCAGCTCTCTTAAGGCCTGTGTCTGCTGGGAGAGATCACCGGATCATTGATGATTGTTTTCCACTACCTGCATTGTGTTTCACCCTGACTATTTTGTCTTCTGCTATCATTACCTGACGTTTTTTTGTTGCCTGATGTTAGCGGCTGTTCCTGTTATCTACACTTCGGACAGCACGGACTGCCTCAGACTGCTCCAGCCCGTAAGTTTATGTTTGCCTTTCTCCCTGTGTTGTTCAGCCTTCCTGTGGCACTACGCATTCTCTCCCTCAGCCTGTTGAGTGTCCTAGAGGCGCCCCTGTTCTCCCGGTGCTCTTCATGACCGTTTGCCCTCCATGACCGTTTGTTCATCTCACTGATTGCTCATCTCACTGATTGCTCATCTTGCTGATTGCTCGTCATAACGTTTGCTGGACGGAATCTTGTTTTGTTTAATAAATTGCATGCAGGACTTCCAGTCTGGACACCATGGTGATAGCAGCTTAACGCTGAAGCTCCCAGACCCCATCCGTGAAAATACCATGAAAATCAGATTTAACGGATTCATGGAAGAGTGAAAATCAAAAGACAAAGTCATTATGCCTAAAGGAAAACAGAAGAGATTGACATTTACCAGGCCAAGATGCGCATCGGCCGGAGAATCTGACCTGGAGGACAACAACCACTCGGAAATAGAGGAGCAGAATGAGGCTAGCAACACGGTTAGCTTAAAAATGGTACTTCAAGAATTAAGAGAATTTCGCCGAGAGTGTTGGGCCGAATTTCGTGAAATTAAAGACAAAATAAAAAGGACAAACAACAGAGTGGACCAGGCTGAAGCCCGAATCATGGAAGCAGAGGAAAGAATAAAAGGGCTGGAAGAAACCACGCTGGAATTACTCAAATGACAGACAAGACTGGACGCTAAGCTAACCGACCAGGAAGGAAGACTAAGAAGGGACAACATAAGAATTCATGGTCTGAAAGAAGGAGTCGAGGACGGTTTCACCACAATGGCTGCATGCGTGGAAACCATACTGAGAGAGAAGTTGGAAATTCCCCAATCCACCAATTTGAAAATAGAAAGGGTGCACCGTTCATTAGCCCCAAGGCCGTCGGCAGAAGCCCCCCCGCGATTGGTGGTGGTGAAGTTTTCCAACTTCAGAACAAAAGAAGAGGTTTTGAGACTGGCTTGGCAGAAAAAAGGATTTATGCACCAAGAAAGGAAAGTTTTTGTGGAGCATGACTACGCCCCGGAGGTCCTTAAAAAGAGCCGGGAATACAACAACGCTAAAAAGGTACTAAGAGAGAAGAAACTGCGCTTTCAAACTCCATTTCCGGTGAAGCTGTGGGTTTTTTACAGGGAAGAGACATGTCTCTACAACTCGGCGGAAGAAGCAACCAGGGATATGGCGAGAAGAGGGCTCCCGGTAACGGTGTATAAACCCGCAGCAGACCCGATCGAAAGAATCAAGGCTCAAACGTGGTGCACACAGAGACCCTCAAAATCCACGGGCCAGCAGCGGGAAACCCAGCGCCAGGGCTATAAGGAAAAACTGAACGCTTTCAGGAGGGAATAACGATATTTTTAGTCAATCTGCACGTCCAACCCCCCTCCTACAAGGTAACAAACATTAAAGAAGATGCAGAATCAGCAAGTATGAAGTGGTAAAACATTTCATGGAACAGTCATAATATTAAAAACAAATAAGTCTTTAAAAAAAAAAACTTGTTAAAAGAGAAATGTGACAATGAACCACATGAACTCTCCACACTAACAAATACTGTATTAACGTGATTGTTTGCTGTGATGGTGGTGGGAGGTTGCACACAATTTCATAGGGTATAGGCATAAAAAAAAAAAAATCATTACAGGTTTGGATTGGGATCTGAAATTCACGTTAAAAACATGGGACAACTTACAGGGGTAAGAGAGGGCCCTCAACACGTAACAAAGTTTGAGGAATTTCCCTCAGAGCCAACACACCATCAAGGCTCTACTAAGGTCGCTAAAAAGACCTCAGTTCAGGAAGATTTTTTGACAGTTTTTTGTTTTAAAGTTTTATATACTATGTTCTTAATGTTTTTTATGTTCTTAATGTTGTTTCAGTTTCTGAGTAGCATAACAGAGGGCCATTACACTGTTATACTAAATAAGACAATACAATGGAGAAACAGGGTGTAACTAAAATAATCTCATATAATGTAAAAGGGATCCTGAATCCAGTTAAAAGATCCAAGATTCTAGGCAAAATGAAAAAAGACAAAGCAGGAATAATATTTTTACAGGAAACCCACCTAACAGACTTGGAGCACACTAAACTTAATAGACAAGGGCTTAAACTGATCTCTTCATCTTCATATAAGTCAGGGAGGAGGAGGGGAGTAGCGACATTGATCTCAACCAAAATTATATTTGAAAAAAAAATCAGAACACAAAGATAAAGAAGGGAGATTTAGCATGGTACTTGGTTGGCTAGAGGGAGAAGATATCATCCTGCTGAATGTCTATGCACCTCCAGGGGCCAACTGGAAATTTTATAAAAATGTATTTGACCTAATGATAACTAAAGCCCAAGGTTTAGTGATATGTGGTGGAGACTTCAGTCTAAGACTGAATCCATACTGGGATGCATCAGGTAATTCTCCACATCAAAATAACACTCAAAATAGAAAAACTCGGATGCTACTAAAAGAAATGGGAATCTGTGACGTGTGGAGGGAATTCAACCCCAGTGTAAAAGATTATACATTTTACTCAGCACCACATTCATCATACTCAAGGATTGACTATTTTTTTTATGTTTAATAGAGACATTGGAAGAGTAAAAACATGTAAAATAGGGCTGATGGATCTCTCTGACCACAGTTCGATCTATATGGACTTAAATATCCAAAAATACACAAATAATACATTTTCTTGGAGGTTAAATTCAAATGTGCTTTAAGGACCATTGAAAGATGAATTGGAATCAGATATTCCCAGATATTTGGAAGAAAATGATAATGGAGAAGTATCCCCTTTAATACTGTGGGACGCATGCCAAGCTGTAATAAGGGGAAAGATTATTGCAAAACTGGCACTCCAAAAGAAACTGAGACAAGAAAAACTAATCACATTAGAGTTAGAACTTAAGAAACTAGAAAAAGAGCACAAAGACAACACTCATTCTAATGACTTGCTCAAAATTAAGGAAATTAAAAAGCAAATAAACGAGATCTACACAATAGAAATCTTGAAGAAACTTACATTTCTGAAACAAAAATACTATGAAACAGGTAGCAAATTGGCAAAATTACTAGCCTATAAATTGAGGAAACAATAAACGGAGAGAGCAATCTACAAAATCAGAGACCCAGTATCAAAGGAAATAAAATTCAGAATTCAGGAAATTCTTAAAAGCTTCGAGAATTACTTCAAGAACTTGTACTCCCGCAAAAAACACAAAAATGCATCCGAAGCCTTCCTAAATACATTAAATCTTCCACAACTTAGAGTCACAAAATAAAAAAACTACTGTCAGAAATACAACCTAAAGAATTAGAAAAAGCAATTGTGAAACTTAAAGCTAACAAATCCCCAGGAGCTGATGGTTATATAGCAGAGTGGTACAAACCTTTAAACAGCAACTATCTCCTCTCCTCCTGAAAACATTTAACTATGTCCTCCACACAGGGGAAATCCCCCCTCCTGGAGAGAAGGGGTCATTGCAGTCATACCTAAACCTGAAAAGGATAAACTAGACTGCTCCAACTACAGACCAATCAGTGTGTTAAATCAGGACTATAAACTTTTTACCGCTATCCTTGCCAAAAGGTTAGAAAATATACTGACAGACTTAATTCATTTAGACCAAACAGGTTTTATAAGACAAAGACAGACACAAGATAACATTAGACACACTTTACACATAATTCATCATATAAAAAAATATAATTTAAATGCAGCCATATTGGGATTAGATGCTGAAAAAGCATTTGATTCGGTTGACTGGTCTTTCCTATATAGAATAAGATAAGATAAGCCTTTATTAGTCCCACAATGGGGAAATTCCAGGATTGCAACAGCACAGGGATAGCAACACTCAAAGCAACAATCAGAAGGCAAGAAAAAAACAAGAGCAGCTAATATACATATGTACATATTACTATAAATATATATATATATACACAGACACACAGTGCAGAATCTTATCCAGTTTCAATTTTCATAACAACTTCATTAGAAATATCCAGGCATTATATAAAAAACCAACAGCTAAAATAAGGATTAACAGTAAATTATCATCATCTTTTGAACTGGAAAGAGGATGTCATCAGGGCTGCCCCTTGTCTCCACTGCTCTTTGCAATCTTCATAGAACCTCTGAGCCAATGGATAAGACAGAAACAAAAAATTCAAGGTATTACACTTGGTCAGAAGGAACATAAAATAGCACTCTTTGCTGATGACATTTTAATATACCTGGGGCAGCCGGACACCTCTTTTCCAGAACTAATCTCAGTTTTTTCAGAGTATGGAGAGTTATCGGGGTACGAATTAAACATGCATAAAACCCAAATTTTAACATTCAACTATAACCCAAATCAATATTTACTAAGCAAATTCAAAACAAACTGGGAGATGGAATCTATGAAATATCTGGGGGTCAATATCCCGAAACAACTCAACAAAATTATAACACTAAACTATGATCCACTGATGGCAAAAATAAAATCTGATCTAGCAAGATGGAATATGATACCATTCTTGGGTACTGCACAAAGAATTGAAGCAGTCAAAATGAATATACTTCCACGTCTTCTATACCTTTTCCAAACAATACCGGTAGAACCTCCCAAAAAAACATGGCAAGAACTGGACAGAAGGATCTCAAGATTCATATGGCAGGGCAAGAGACCTAGAATCAGATATAGAACAATACAGCTAAACAAAGACAAAGGTGGGCTTGCGCTGCCAAATATCAGGGACTATTTTAAAGCTGCGCAAATTAAAACTTTAGTAGAGATATGTAACCCAGTCTACACTGCACAATGGAAAGAGATCGAATGCCAAATAACAAGTGACACTCCCCTACAGGCGATAATGGGGAACAATGCCTTACCTAAACTTTTGAATAACACTAACACGTGGATAGAGACCTCGCTAAAAATTTGGTTAAAGATAGTCAGAGAGAATCAAACTAAAGAACCCTATCGATTATTGCAATGGATTTCCTATGATCAGGACTTTACTCCTAATAAAACAGACACTAGATTTAAAAAGTGGAAAGAGAACGGACTGATAAAATACTATGATTTTTTTTAAAGGGCAAACTTTAAGAAGTTTTGAAGATTTGAAAAAACAAGGTCTAGTAAATCAAGACCTTTACAGGTTCTTACAGCTTAGACACCACATAAACAATATACTTAAAAAGGAGGATTTGGAAAGGGCCCAGTCAGGTGTTCTGAAGGTTTTCTTAATGGCATATAAAGGGATCCCAGGGATCAGATACATTTCTAAAATATACCATGGTCTTCAAAACTTAAAAGGAGACAACACATCATATATAAAAGAGAGATGGGAAAAAGAAGGGAATTTCACTTTACAACTGGAAATATGGGAAAAGTTAATAAACAACAATGGAAAAGTACTTCATCCCTGCTGTGGAGATAATTTGGATGGAAAAATTTGGTAAGATTTTTCAGAACACCTGCACAAAACAAATTTACTCGTAAAGGGTTGAATTGTTGGTGCTTGTGTGGTGAAAAGACTGCAAATCATTTTCATGTGTTTTGGTCATGCCCAGTTATCCACCAATATTGGACCAATGTACAGACAATATTGGGGAAAATATTCAAAGTAACAGTTCCCTTTTCTTTTGTAACTTTGTATTTGGGTTTACTACCGGAATCACTGGAAAGACAAGGAGAAAAATACTTATTCACTGTTTTAATATTGGCAAGTAAAAAAGCTCTAACAAAAAAATGGATGTTGAAAGACTGTCCTACACCTGAAGATTGGATTAACGTGCTTCAGGACATTTATTTGATGGAAAAGTTGACATTTGCACTGAGACAGGACATGGATGGGTTCTTGAACTTTTGGCAACCCTGGAACGCATATGTGTCTTGTCACGACGGCCCTCACGGACCGTCACAAGACGCCTCAGTCACCAGTGAATTTGCAGTGGTAATTTATTGTGGAGAAGGATGAACACTCACAGAACACATACAGTGGCTGGGTGAAGTCTGAGCCGGGGAACACCCGATGCGCCAGATGACAACGTTAGTGATGAGCTAGGCAAACAGGAACATACCTGAGCATATAGGAGCACCATCAGAACGTAGCAGAGTATAACAGATAATCATAACAGGAGAACATAACAGAACATAACAGAACATAACAGAGACTGCTGCGTTGGAGGACATTTAGCACCCGCTTATATCTCTGGTGGCTAATGACCCCAACGCGGCACAGCTGCTGCTAATGACAGCAGAGCAACAGCTGACTTTGACAGCAGGGAGCTCCCCCGGGCGCCTTCACAATAAGAGCCCGAGGAGCTGGAAGGAATCCTCAGCTGCCAAAGCCAGGGAACAAAAAGATATGAGACCCGAGTGTGGCCAGAACCGACACTCGGGTTATGACAGTACCTCCCCCTCAAGGCCGAGCTCTGAGCGGC
Source organism: Pholidichthys leucotaenia (assembly GCA_020510985.1). Classification (NCBI taxonomy): domain Eukaryota; kingdom Metazoa; phylum Chordata; class Actinopteri; order Cichliformes; family Pholidichthyidae; genus Pholidichthys; species Pholidichthys leucotaenia. The sequence goes on along the minus strand of CM035844.1, from coordinate 326,292,034 downwards.
CTGAGTAACACCCAAGCCCCCCCCCCCCCACCCCCCTAGGGTGGGTGGATGGGGCGCTGGCAGGAGGGAGAGAGACAAACAACCAACAAGGCTACAAAGGCAGGGAGAGGGAAAAAAAAACCCGTAATCCCCAAAAATGTGGGCAACCACAATAAGTTCAAAATATGCAACACACCCTTCGGCAAATAGAGTGACACAAGGTGGAAGAAAAAACCCCCCCACCAAACTCAGAAACAACCTGGTGAGCCACAAAAACACAAAACAATCCCCCTCCCCCCCCACACACCCCAACAGTCCCACAGACGAGATCAGGAACCCGGAAAGGGCGCAGTCCAGGCCCGGAGGGATGGGGGCAAAAGGTTCGGGGGGGTCGTCCGGCAACAAGAGGCCACAGAACAGGGAGGGGAAAAGAGGACAGTTCGGGTGGCCTACCCCAGTCCCATGCTCGGGGGAAGAGAGTTTCAGGCGGCCGGAGCAGGTCACCGCACAGGAATACAAATAGGTCGGGGGGCCGACCCAGAGAACCAAACTGACGAAACAGTCCTTCAGGCGGCCGTCCCGCGACACCAGCCCACCAGAACCGTTGGAAGGAAGCAGCCGGTGGTCCCACAGAAAAGGGGGGAGATGAGGGAAAACCAGGCGGAGCGTTCGGGACCCCAACGGCCCCAGGTGGAGATGGGTAGTGCTCCTCAGGGAGACGAGGAGGATGACGGTGGAGATGAGGGTGATGAAGAAAACGAGCCTGTCCAGCATCCGGTGGCTGGGGATCTGCAGCTCCCTCACCGAACCTAGGACCTGCTGGTGCAGCACCCACGGTGGACCCCAATTGGGCCTCCGGAACCAAACCCACGGTGGACCCCGATTGGGCCTCCGGAACCACACTCCCGGTGGACCTGGTCGGCGTGGCACCAGACTCGACCTCCAACCCCGAAACCGGAACCTCTGGCACAACAGGCGAGAGCAGCCCCTCGCCGGCGACCCTGGGAGAAGGCTCACACAAGAGAGAAAACCCGGGATCAGGATCACCGGCAGCGCCAGAACCCGGTGAGATAAGCTCGGACGCAGCGGGCGGCTGCACCCGGCTCATCTCCCCTTGAGACAGGCAAAAGTGCTCTAAAAGGTGAAGAAGAAAGATAAAACAGAGCACTTGCCTGAGCTCGAGTTCTGACGCCGTCCAGGACTGCGATGATCCGGGCTCAGAAGTCAGGAGGTCGTCTTCAGGCTCCCACTCAGCTGCGTCGGGCTCCGCAGCTGGCATGATGGTGCGTGCAGCTAGAGAGTCCTCCGGCACCGATGTCCACGCCGGTGGCCCGCACGGCGTGGTGGCAGGAGAATCTCGCCCTGCTGGACCGGACCGCTCCTCCGTGGAATCCCGGGGACGCTTCTTCATCGGCGATGGCTCCACGCTGCAGTCCGCTCTCCTCCTCCGCCCATGGTGTGGCTGCGGAACCGGAACCAGGCTCTCCAGAACCGCAGGCCCCCTCCTCATCCAGCGACGTTGGCCTGACGTCGAGGACCGCTCAGCGGAGGGAGACACAGAGGAAGCAGGGTTAATACTTTCATCCACAGTGGGTGGAGGGAGCTCGGGGGGCTGCATACCCCGAACTCCACCCCTAGGAGTCAGACAAGGCAAAACAATGTCAAAAGAAGAGAAATTATCATGCACTTGCCTTTCCCCTAAGGGTAAGATGGTCTCCGCTGTGGGGGACGTCATTCCTTCCTTTGCCCGCTGGATGGCGACAGAGGGCCCTCTGGGAAGACGAGATGAGGCCACTCGAGGCGGATCTGGGATGAAGCTCGCCGAAACGGAGCTCTCGTGACACACAGCAGCCAGGATAGGCGACGAGGAGGAGGGGGCGACAGCCGGGGTCAGTCGGGCATGGAGCGCTGACGGAACAGCAGGCGAGGGCCCGGGAGAAGACGAGGCTGCGGGGATTCCCCTCTGATGAGGCGCAGGAGTGACAGCTGTGTGGGGGGTTGAGCCCTTGCGGCGACCCGGGACAGCATCCAGACGGGGCTCTAGCCGAGGTTGGAAGCCGGAGTGACGACGGTTCCTTGTAGGGGGAGAGGCAAAGGTGAGGTCCGGAAATCGCTGTTCCTGTACAGAAACAGCGGCAAGCAAGTCGGCGAACTCAGGAAACTCACGCAGCGCTGGATTCCTCTCCACCAGTCTAACCGCCGCCACCACATGCTTCATACACGCTGGAGGATTCTTAGCGGAGCAAGCAGCAGCCACCCGGTCCCAGATCTTGTCTGCTGTCATCTACAGCTTCTCTGGGGGAATCCCGAGTGACGACATGCCCGATGGGAAAAGACCTCCGGATGGTGCGAACTCCCGGGCCGGAACGGAGGCAGGAGCGGGATCCCGAAGCGAGGGGCGACGTCTCCTCCGCTTCGGCTTCCTGCCAGGACTTCCCTCCAGCCCTCGGAGTCTCTCACGCTGGGTGGCGATGTCATCTCTCCTCACGCTTACCTCTGGATGATCGGTGAAGCGGGGAAGAGAATCCAGAATCTCCTCGGCTAGGTCCAGGTATCTACAAATGTCGCTGGGAGCGTCCAACAGCGTAGCGGTGAAGATGGTGTAGTCTACCTCCTTCAGAACCTCCGCTTGCTGCCTGCCAAGGCGCCGACAACGGCCCCTGGATGACGACATGCTCCCCGCTGCAGACACTCAGACAGGTAGGAATAATCAGTCCACTACTGCAAACTGCACGGTGAATGGCGTCTCGAAACAACGCCTCCTCTCCGGGCGTTAGGCGGCAGTCTACTGTCACGACGGCCCTCACGGACCGTCACAAGACGCCTCAGTCACCAGTGAGTTTGCAGTGGTAATTTATTGTGGAGAAGGATGAACACTCACAGAACACATACAGTGGCTGGGTGAAGTCTGTGCCGGGGAACACCCGATGCGCCAGACGACAACGTTAGTGATGAGCTAGGCAAACAGGAACATACCTGAGCATATAGGAGCACCATCAGAATGTAGCAGAGTATAACAGATAATCATAACAGGAGAACATAACAGAACATAACAGAACATAACAGAGACTGCCGCGTTGGAGGACATTTAGCACCCGCTTATATCTCTGGCGGCTAATGACCCCAACGCGGCACAGCTGCTGCTAATGACAGCAGAGCAGCAGCTGACTTTGACAGCAGGGAGCTCCCCCGGGTGCCTTCACAATAAGAGCCCGAGGAGCTGGAAGGAATCCTCAGCTGCCAAAGCCAGGGAACAAAAAGATATGAGACCCGAATGTGGCCAGAACCGACACTTATGACAGTCTTCCATCAGATCTAATCTTTGACAAATACTATTTCAATAATGGCACCTCTCTTTGCTCCAACGCTACTCAGATGCTCTTTTATTTTTCTGCTCTTTTTTTGTTTTCTTTTGTTCTTTTTTTTAATTTCTCTTTTTCTTTCACTTAAAAAAAGGGTGTTGTAATAATTTTTTTCCAGTGTTGTCAAAAAACAAAAAAAGGGGGAATATGTGATGAAAATGTAAACAATGCAATGCTGTAATGACATGTATACCCTTTACAAAAACTTAAAAAAAAATATATATATATCTTTTTTAATTATATTACAAAAAATGTCATTTTCAAAGTTTTCTAATTTACTGAGATACACTAGTGGAATGTTTTAATAAATAGTAAATTAATTAAAAAAAAATTGCATGCAATGTACTATGCATGTGGGTTTTTCTTCTCCTCTCCTCCGTGTGCTGCGTAATAGCGCACGGGGACGTAACAGAATGATCCGGCCAGAAATAAACCCAGAGGAGTAGTTGTGTGTAATTTTTTCTTTTTTCACCTTTTGTTTGTGCTCTCTCCTTCCATGTGAGCTACGCCATGGAGCCCTGGACTGACAAAGAGCGGAGAGCTCAGGAACTCCTGGAAGACGTGCTCTTTTGGGCTCAGTGGCCGTGCTCTCCCGACGATGTTTGACATACTTTCTGCCATCTTCTCCCAGCCTTACCCGAGCCAGAGAAGGACTCCCTGATGCTGGAGCCGCCACACCCTCAGAAGAAGCGCTCGTGGAGAAGGAGGTCACCCTCCTCCCGCGACTCTTCCACTCCAGCTTCGCTTCCTAAGCCGGGGCCTGCTCAACCCATGCGTGTCATGGAGGAGGAATTCCATCAGGCGTTATTAGTGGACATCGACCGCCTAATGGAGGAGGAACGCCAAAAAGTGGAGGAACAGAGACGGCCGTTACTGGGAATGATAGACCGCCTCATGGAGGAGGGGAGGAACTCTGTTACACCGTTTTTTCCTCCTGCAGCCACCTCACCCTCAGCCTTTACTTCTGCCAAGGGTGAGGAGGCAAATTTTCCTTCTGACTCTTCTCCCTCTGCGCCTGTTTGGGGGGCTTCTCCTTCACCCACCGAGGAGCCCAGGCACGAGTCGGATGCAGACCAGGAGGAGAATGCACCAGATGCTGCTGAAGACATCAAGAACCAGGAGAACAGGCAAGTTCTTTTTCATTCGGGTTTTTCTATTGATGAACAATTTTGCCTGTTCCCTGGCCAAGAAACTCAGGGTTTGCAGTCCCCTGAGTTCCTTGTTCCAGCGCATGTCTTAGCTCCTCACCCATTCTCCCCATTTTCTCTCTGGGTGCTCCTGATGGTTCGCTTACTCCAGAACCTAGTCGCCAGAGGGGGGAGGAACTTGAGACCCTGGGAGATCCTACTCCGGGGTCAATGGTGAGGCAGTCCCAAGCCATCTCACCAGAGGAGCCACCAGTGATGGAGACAGTGTCTGAGGACTTAGAGACTGCAACCACCATCACGCCTGCTGCGGGGCCCACCACAGCAGAGTCACCCTGCAAGCCAGATCTCCAGCAGACCGGGTCCAGGACGTCGTCGTCAGGATCAACGGAGTCCTGGACGGTGGTGGAGCTCGAGTGCAGGCAAATGATCTCTCTTGTATTTCTTATGTCAGTTTTTGAGAGATCTTGCCTGGCTCTTGGAGAGGAGGGTCAAGTGCAGCCCTCAGCTGCATCCGACCTCCCCAATGTACTCTGCATGTGGGTTTTTCTTCTCCTCTCCTCCATGCACTGCGTAATAGTGTCATAACCCGAGTGTCGGTTCTGGCCACACTCGGGTCTCATATCTTTTTGTTCTCTGGCTTTGGCAGCTGAGGATTCCTTCCAGCTCCTCGGGCTCTTATTGTGAAGGCGCCCGGGGGAGCTCCCTGCTATCAAAGTCAGCTGCTGCTCTGCTGTCATTAGCAGCAGCTGTGCCGCGTTGGGGTCATTAGCCACCAGAGATATAAGCGGGTGCTAAATGTCCTCCAACGCGGCAGTCTCTGTTATATCCTGTTGTTCACCTGTATGTTCAGCCACGTTCCGTCGTGCTCCTGTTATTCTCCTTGCTCATCGTGGTTAACGGACTTGGGAATCCCCCGTTACCCGTCTGTTAACGGTCCCGTTGTAAGGTACGCTCTATGTGACTGTATCTTTGTGATTATCTCATTTGGCGCTTCGGGTGTTCCCCGGCTCAGACTTCCCCCAGCCACTGCATGTGTTCTGTGTGTGTTCATCCTTACTCAACAAAAAATTACCACTGCAAACTCTCTGGTGACTGAGGCGTCTTGTGACAGTCCGTGAGGGCCATCGTGATAAATAGCACACAGGGACGTAACAAAAAGTTGCAAATTTATATAAAATGTTGCAAATTTATGAGGGAAAAAAAGATACAATTTATGAGACAGTTTCAAATTTATGAGAAAAAAAGTTTCAAGTTACAAGAAAAAGTTGCAGATTTAAAAAAGTGACATTTCAGATTTACAAGAAATGTTACAAATTTGCAATCTTTTTTTGTTTGCATTTAGCATTGGTACTTCAAAGTCTTATGTAACATGATGTCAAAGGTTTATTATGATATTGGGGAGGAGGAGCAATTCTCTGCTTTTCCCCCCCGTCCCCCCTTGATTTACAATTATGTCGATAGTGTCTGATTAGACTGGGACATCTGGTAGCTCCTAGGTTAACTACAGGATTATTTTAAATGCAGACACAGGTGGGTGGGGGATTCTCCTGCACTAAAACAGTCGAATCATGCTGCTGCATATGTGGATGTAATGAATCAAGAAGTGAAATCAATTTTGTTTCTAATATTTTTACGGATTGTGGAACACCGGAGTGGTGGGCTAGTGGTACGTTCTGCTATCTGGCTTGGTGCTCAGTACAAGAGAATGAGGATGATCACCTAATCAGTCCTTCCTTAAGCAGACTGAGGTGTCCTTGTGCTGGAATTCAACAGATACTTAAATTGAATGGCTGCCATACATCGACGAGATGCTCATATAGGAAAGATTGTGCAGTGGTCTCTTTTTTCCCATAGCTTTTTTGGAGGAGAGAGGTTTTTCCACTTTTTAAGCAATTTGAACTTGTTCCCTATTGCAAAAATAAGTACCCCAAACACAGTCTTGCATAGGGCCCCCAAAAAGTTAGCAACGGCCCTACTTGAGATCAGTATGTTTACTGTAATACAGAGTTTTCAAAAGTAGGTCTGGCGACGTCTTAGTCCATGTAATATCTCAAGCTGGGAAAATCATATAGATGAAAAAGAGAAATTTAGGAGATTTCTCTGAAAATTTTAATATTAAAGCAATTTTGCTTTACTGAGCTGAGTGAATGAAATGCAATTTTTGCACATGTGAGATGGAATTCACACACGTCAGCTCTCAGCAAATACAGAAAATTAAACCATATTGAAAAACTGTCTAAGAAAGTTTAATCTTTCTATTTTGAGATAACGCCCATGGCCTGGAGCCAGGCATTTTAAGCCTCCCATGCGTGCTACCCGGAGGCCACCTTCCCATTAAACCCAAATAATCTGCTCGATATTGATGCAATAAAAAGGCCTCGGTAGAATGGCCTGATTAGATTGGAACATCTGCTCCATATGGGCTGGCTGGTGTGTGCGCCGTCCTCGGCTTTCACCATCAGAATGTGACGCCGTGCTCGCCAGCTGCCATCTGGACTACCTGTTATTTGATGGCTTGATTTTAATGAAATCTATACCGTGGGCTTGGAAAAGCCAAACTCGTCAGTTTTAACTTTTTACAGTTAGCAAATGTTTTTTTTTTTTTTGAGGGGGGCAACTATGAAATTCTAATAAGGTCTTAATGAAATATTTGTGACATGCTTTGGTTAAATTTCCTTTAATGATTTAATTACTGTAGCACCGTTATGAATTGTCCTTTGCAGATTTCCTCAGAACGACTAGTTTCAGTGCGTGCCTCTTTATGATGTGATATTGCTAATGTTAACCACCTAGCTCCTAGCTTTGGTGCCAAACAAAGACTGTGGCAAATAGCCTTAATTTGTCTTAAAGAACGGAAGAAATAAAGCATTACTGGTGGGCGGGGGTGAATAGTTTCAGTGGCCGGTTGGATAGAACCAGTCCCTGGAATACAACAAGCACAGAATGAGTGAATGGCTAAATTGCTAGCATCAGCTAGGCACCTTGGATCTTGATTAGAGACCGATGATAAACAAAGCTAAAATAACATCTCAGTACATGGTCACGTGTTGGTAGATGAACTGGTATTCCAGTGGGGGGTGAATAGAGTTTATAGAAAACAGCCATCACCTGCCAGACTGACTGTTAATGCCAAGCATTAGTCGGCAATGTCAGCCTTTCCCTGCTGAAGGGGAACTCGAATGCGGTTAGAATGACCAACTCCGACCGCCCACCTAAGCTCATGCTAATGGTTACCTGTAGCATCACTGCGATAAGCCAGAATGATGGACTTGGTAAGCTAACTCCCTAGTAGCACTGTTAGCTCTCAAGCTAACACCTTGGGCTCCCTTTTAGGTTATGTGTCCACCAAACATGTTTTTTTCCGCTCTGGGCGGATATTTTCCATTCATTCTCTATGTAGTCCAGTGTTTACAGCGCTGAGCGCCCTCGGCGTAGAAACGCTCTCAGCGGTGGCTGTTTTTTGTCGCGGCGCTCAGGGCGCTCAGAGCTGAAAAAAGTTCAACTTTTCAGAGACTGCAGCTGAGTTCGTCAATGTCAGACCAAGCAGCCAATCAGAACTTGTCATGGGCAGCGGGAGCACGCCCCTCCCATCCTGCCTCACATTCACCAACTCATCACTGCACCTAAGGCAGAAGACACACCCGCACCCGCTCATCAGCCAGCGTACTTAAGGAGGCTCTCTCCGCGTAGTCAACGCTGGCTCATCCGGGTATACTGCCCACGATTAGGCAAGCTAAAATAAAGTTATAAGTGTTGACACATCGTTAAACTTATTTCTCCTCTTTTCTCAGGTTGCTCCCCCCAGTCAGGCACCATCAGCTCAACTTCCCCCCACCCTACTGGTTCGTCTATTCCTCGCTGGATCCTTGCCGGCTCTCCCTGGATTTCCAAAGTAAGTGGCAATTTGGCTCGCCCATTTCCTCTTATTCCATTCCTCTGCTCACGGCTCTCATCTTCTCTCCACAGGGCTATTCCTCTGGCGAGTGACTGTTTCTGCAGCTGTGCACTTTGGTTTTTGCTATTTAATAAAACTTTCAAACGTGCCCCTCTGTGTGGTTCCTTCTTGTGCTTTGGCATCGTGCACGTGAGCTGTCAATCTTAATTAGTCATGACAGAACTGTTGCGTGGGCGGGACATCGGACGCCCGTACTAGTCTATACTCAGACTCCTGCTTTGCATGTCATCATATTTTACATCCAGAACTGCTATAAAACGATTCCTGTCCATTGGTATTTAGAGACTGCTATCAAAAAATCAGCAGAAAGTCTGACAATAGGAAAAGCGGAAGTGCTGAGCTGAGAGTGACAAGTTGTTGCTAGGATACAGGGCACAGACTTTTATTTCCCCCAGAGCGCTGCGCGCAAACGCTGAAAAAATGCTCAGGGCGGTTGGGCGACAAAAAACGCGTTAGGTGGACACAGTCTTATTTTGTAAAATTGCAGACTTTTCCATGTAAATTTGTGACGTTCATGAAAACAATTCATAAGATTTTTTTTTTTCACCTTTTCAGGTAAAAATTCTGCCTTTTTCGTATAAATCTGCAACCATTTTCTAATAAAATTTTAGCTTTTGAGATAAATTTGTGACATTTTTCTTGCCAATTTGTGCCCCCCAAAGAAATTGGAAATTTTTCCTTAAATTTCATGAATTTTTTTTTCATAAATTTTCAGCTATTCTCATAAATTCATTATATTTTTCTTTGTAATTTTTTTTTAGCTTTCATTAGCATTTCTTACATAATTTCTTATTTTTTTAAAAAATAAAACTCCACCTTTTTCCAGTAAATTTATGATTTCTTTTCCAGAAATGTTGTGCCTTCTTTTTCTTAAGAATTTGTGTTTTCCTCAGAAAACTGCAAAAAAAAATTCCCCAAATTTGTGAGATTTTTTTTTTTTTTGTACAAGTTTTCAGATTTTCTCATTTTCTGCTTTTCAGGATATTTTTCTTATGAATGTGCAACCTTTTTTTCCTGGTAAATTTGTTGTGTCTTTTCTTGAAAATAAGTTTTTTTTTTTTTTCAAGGCCTCAGGGAGCCACTATCCATGTGCAAAAGAGCTACATGTGACCCTAGAGCCGCAGGGTGCAGACCCCCGAGTTAACCCAACATTTTGAGACAGAAACAGGTGCAAATTGTGTGCACGCAGTCATTTGGCAACACAGTATTAAATCTATAAGAAGTGATCTTCACTTCATCTCCCTTTTAAGGAACATCAGATCCAAAAATGTCCTCCGATAGTTCCCGCTTTGTTGCGTTCATTGATTTTTGCGACCACTTGGGGGCAGGCACGACTTTGCAATAAGCTTCAAACTGACAGCTTTGATTACATGATCAATTAACACATTTGTCTGCTGCTCCGTATCAGTGGCTTAGCCGTTTGATTTACCAGTCTGTGAACTTGCCGCTCTTTGGCTCCCTTGTGACATTTTAACGCTCAGAGTTTGGAGCGGCAAAGACCCGGCGGCTTGCAGACATAATGTCGATGCTCGCAGTTTTTATTTATTTATCTTTTTAAACTATGTAGATCAATACAAAAACAGTGTTTATTTCTGAATGCTTGCTGTGCATTCACTCACCAAAGTGCAGGCATTAGCGCTTCAGTAGCATTCAAGTCTTTAATGTGTCTGAAATTACACATGAATAGGACAAGCTCAATTAAGAGCCAATCACCACTCTGTAAACTATGTTTTTATTTAGCCTTTCATTTTGGGTGTTATCCTATGGAAATCGAGCAGGGGATGGGGGGACATGTTCCCCCTCCCCCCACCTGGAAAAAAACCAACAAATGTTTTTTTTTTTTCATGTTACATGTTTTCATGTACCACCAATGCTAAATGCAAAAATACAAATAAATAAATATATGAATAAAATTAAAATGCTTGCACATTTAGAACATTTTTTCTGTTAAATCTGAAACTTTTTTCTCATCATATTTCAAGTTTTTTTCTTGCAAATTTGTGATTTTTTTTCTTCTCTTAGAAATCTGAACTTTTTTCTCATAAATTTGCAACTTTTTTCCTTGTAAATTTGCTACATTTTTTTCCTTATACATTTGCAAACTTTTTTGCTCATAATTTTGTAACTTTTTCTTTTAAAACTGCGACTTATTTTCTGTAAATTTGCAACTTTTTTCTCATAAATCTGCAATTTTTTAATATCTGCAACTTTTTTCTTTTAAAGCTTCAACTCTTTCCTTTAAAATCTGTTTTCTCATGAATTTGCAGTTTTTTTCTTTTAAGTCTGCAACCTTTGTTCTCACAAACTTGTAACTTTTTTCTTTTAAATTTGCAAGTTTTTCCTGTAAATTTGCAACTTTTTTCTCATAAATTTGCAATTATTTTCTTTTATATCTGCAACTTTTTTCTCATAAACTTTCAACTTTTTTGTCTCATTAATTTATAACTTTTTCCCCTCAAAATTCTCCACCTTTTTTCCTTATAAATTTGAAATTATTTTTCCTTTTATAATTTTTATATTTTTCTCATCAATTTTTAAATTATTTTCCTGCAAATTTGCAACTTTTTTCTTTTAAAGCTTCAACTTTTTTCTTTTAAATCTGCAACTTTTTTCTCATAAATTTGCAAATTTTTTCTCATAAATTTGTAACTTTTTTCTTTTAAATCTGCAACTTCTTTCCTGCAAATTTGCAACTTTTTTCTCATAAATTTACAATTAGTTTTTCCATTTATATCTTCATTTTTTTTGTTAAATTTTCAACTTTTTTTGGTAAATCTGGAACTTTTTCATTTAAATCTTCAACTTGTTTCTTTTAAGTCTGCAACTTTTTTCTCATAAATTTGTGACTTTCTTTTAAACCTGCAACTTTTTTCCTGCAAATCTGCAACTTTTTGCTTGTAAATCTGTGACTTTTCCTTTTAAATTTGCAACATTCGAATACCCAATGACTGCCACAGAAACTCTGTTGCACCATAAGCCTCTAGTGGTCAAGATTTTTTTCAAGAAAATATTCAGTTCAGATGTCAGAGATTTCCAAGGCTATAGCTTGAAAGTGGTAAGAGATAATGGATTACTGTCATTTAGAAAGATGTAGAATATGATCCAAAGTTTGAGACCGGAGTAAATTTATGCATCTAATTTGCATAATGCCACAGCAGCCAAATCAAATTACATAACTTTAAGTCAAAAATGGACTTTGGACATATTTACACAAAGAATGGTTTTGTGTTTGTCACTGTTTTTTGTTTTGTGCATTTTGTTATCTTATCTTCAAAGTATATGAACAAGAAAATCAGTACAATGTAAACAAACAAATTTGTCACTTACCGCTGGCCGGGCGGCTCACTCGCTTCATCCTTTTGTGGCATCCTGGTCGTTATTTTCTCCTCTGTCAGTCATTTTATTTCCCCCCCTCACATCCAGAAACTGTTATGATTATTCCACCTCAATTTTGCTTTTATCCCGCCACTATTTATCATATATGACGACATGGAACCGGCGCAATTGTTTTCTCCAGTCACATGGCGCTGGGGGCGATGGCAGGTGAACATCAACCAGCTTTGCCTACCCTCTGTTATAACAAAATGTATATATTTACTTTTATAAGCTAAATAATCTCTTTTTAGAATCATAGTTGGCAAATTTGGGAGCAAATGCCTCCTCCTTCTTGCGATAGCAATGGTGAACATCAACATTTGTTTACAAACTCTTCTTCTGTGGTGTCCAGAAGTGAGGTTTTAGGATGGTTCTATGCCCGCCATCAGTCCTTCAAGGCAAGAGCAGTAAGTTATATGTGTCTGCCACCTTGTGAGGTGGAATCCTTTGTACAACTTAAATCAACTGGGGTTTTTTTGGCCACATCATATAACATCACATGACAGGTGCAGCGCTGCGCCTGTGGAAGTGGGGGCGCTATCTGTCCATGAAATCTTGCCACAAGAAGGGTTACATTTTTATTCTATGTAATGCCTTAAATTTTCTCCATCTAGGCAATGACTCAAGTTTGTTTTTATAAAGGTTTTGTTTAAAGAGTTTGAACTCTTCCCTTTTATAAAAATAGAGGCCCATAAACACAATCTTGCATTGGGCCGACATAGTGTCCCCCTCAACCTTTACTCTGGAGAAAATGTTCCATTTTATTGTTGTTATATAATGTGATAACACCAATACACATCATGGACATTTTGGTGCAGGTAAGGGTGACATCATTGTGCTGTGCCTATAATAAGAGACAGATGGCGGCAGCCCGGGTCTTTTAGGCGCGCCACCTCTAGTAACACACTAACCTGCATCTCTTTATAGCTAGCTTACTAGCTCATGTTACCTGTTCCGCATGCTACCAGTTGGGCTAATAAAAGGCACCATTTAGCACAGCCATCGGCTCCACTGCCCATCATTCACAGACACAGTAATGGCAATGAGGATGACCCACACAACACTGAGCATAATGGAGACTGACCTGCCACGTTTCGCCGAAACGAGAATGGCCCGAAGAATCAGGTTTCACCAGCGCCGACAGAGAGTGGGAGAGATGACCCCGCAGTACGCTGTGGACCTCCACTGTCTGACGAGCATGTGGAGGTCTGGGCAATTAAGTAAGTAAGTAAGTAAAATTTATTTATGTAGCACTTCTCACAGAAAGAATCACAAAGTGCTTCACAATAAAATAAAACACACAATCATAGAGGACGAAATGGTGCGGAACCAGCTAGCGGAGTACACCAACAACCCACGGCTGCGGACAAAGCTCTTGATGGTGCTGGACAACCTGCTGCTGGCGAAGGCAGTTGAGGTAGCATTCCAGCTGGAGGCCAGTAACAAGCTAACATCACAACTAGGTGAGCCACAACAATGGACCCCGCTGGCACAAGCAGTTGCCCCAGCAGAACAACCCGGTTACACCACAACTTTCTCTGAGGACGCCGAGGTGAACACCACAGGACAATGGGACATCATGGGACACCAAATGTGCAGTAACTGTGGTTCCCCAATGCACCAAACGAGACCGTGCTCCTGCCCAGCCAGGAGGCAGCAATGCCAATGCTGCGGCAAGCCTAATCATTTTGCCAAAGTATGTTGCTCAACATGGTTAACAACAAGCCAGCCACCCAGTTCAGCTGCACCACCACTAACAACCACCATCCATTCAGTGGGTTCCAGCAGAGCTGCGCACAAATGGTGCATGGTGAGGTGCGACAACATCAGCTTGCCGTTACTACTGGACACCACCGCTGTGAGCTCAATGATGAACTGGGTCACAGTGAAGAGATTTTTCCCTTGTCATCCAATCGTGAAAAACACGGCTGAGCTTTATGGTTATGGGCACACTCGTATCAGCCTCGTAGGAACCATAACACTGACTGTTTGCTACGGATCGAGAGTCCTCCCAGCATTCACCTTCCAGGTAGCCACACACGGAGACAACATCCTGGGGTGTGACCTTTTTATGAATTGGGCTTTACTATACATGACAACCAGGGACTCTGTCTGACCATTGACGACCGGAGCGCATCACACCTGGACATGGGTACAGCTGCTCCAAGCTTGATACCGCATGGAGAACAGAACATGGAGAGAAGACATAAACCGGACTCGTCTCTGATCCTTGCCCAGCATAAGCCTCAGGGAGCCGTCACAGCACTGCAGAAGAAAGAGTTCATGACCAAGCAGGACCCTGCAGAACAACGCCAACCCAGAGAGCATCCTGCCACCGGCGAGAACGTCATGCCGCCATAACAGCAACCACCATCAGGGACGAGAGAGCAGCAGCAGTGCCGCAGGAAGCCCACCAGGTCAGCACTCACGGTGCTCGATTGGATGTGGGTCCGCCGATCCGAACACTCAGATGACCTGCAAATGCTCCTGTCACCGCAGATCACTTCCCAGTTGGGGCCAGCCACCTTCCAGATGGCCGATGGTTCGAGATGGCACGCCAGCCGTCTGCGGAAGGTAAGAGCAGCAGCTGCCCTGGATCAAGACGCAACGCTGGAACGGACCCAGCCAGTGGGGGAACTGGACTGGGACTTTGCTGATGGGAGAGTGATTCCAGCAAGGTGGCACCCAGGTCCGCCACAGCCAGCGCCTCCAGGGGCGTGCCCACTGCGGGCTCACCAGAGGCCCCTTTAAATTAAACTGAAAATGACTTTGTTTTGAAATGTTTAGCAGAGCATGGTTGGAAAACACAGTGAAAGAATAACCCACTCTACCATGCAGGGTCCACTGGTAGTCCACCCGGTTGCCCAGGTTCATGTGTGGTCTACTGTTAAGTTCTCATGTCTGTTTTAATAATAATGGTCTGACCAACAGTGATCTGTGTGGAGTTTGCATGTTCTCCCCGTGTCTGTGTGGGTTTACTACGGGATTTCTCCGGTTTCCTCCCACATGCCAAAAACATGCAAGTTAGGTTAACTGGCATCAAACTGGGGATTCTAAATTGTCCTTAGGTATGACTGTGAAAGTGAATGGTTGTCTGTCTCTCTGTGTTGGCCCTGCGATGGACTGGCGATCTGTCAAAGATGCTGGGATAGGCTCCAGCCCCCTCGCGACCCTAAAAGGATTAAGCGGAAGAAGATGGATGGATGGGATGGATGGATGGTTTTGATTTTTCCAGGGGGGGGCTGTTATATAATGTAATAATACCAATAAACAGCACATCATCACACCGTGCCTATAATAAGACACTGAAGGCGGCAGCCTGGGTCTTTCTGGTGCTCCGTCTCTAGTAACACACCAACCTGCATCCTTGTATAGCTAGCTTGCTAGCTCATCTTACCTGTTCCGTGTGCTACTAGTTGGGCTATTAAAAGGCACCATTCAGCACAGCAATCGTCTCCGCTGTTCCTCATTCACAGACACAACAATTGTCCCAACCAACAGTGGCATGAAATATCTGCCTATGTATCCTATCTTAATCCACATGCTTATTTGGAATCTCTTTACATATAAATGGCTGTTTTCTGTATAAAAATGCATATTCAGCTTCTTTTCCGCCCCTGCAGCAGACACGTCAAGGATACAGCGCACTGGCAGAGAGTGAGCAGGTGAGGCTGAAATGATTGAGTCAGGGGGTCCTTATCTCCTCGTCAGTGAAACTGTCACGATGATCAATAAAATCCTGTCAGGGTCACGGGCTCTGAGAGTCAGTTCAGACCTTGTGTGTCTTTTCTTTGTCTCATTCTCAGCTAAACATCTGAAAATACAGAATTCATGGTGTATATGAGGTTGTTTCCACTGCTGCTTTAATGTTGTTCTGAATATATTTTAAATTAAAAGGCAAATGGCTTTATTTTGTACTCATATGGGGCACCAATCTCTAGATACTGTAATCTGAATCCTTTGAGTTTGAAACACACTCGTGCAAATAAACCATGTCAGTAATTAAAGGTCCCATTCACTCAAACATATTTGTGGGTTTTAACCTTCTAAAATGCCTTCTTGGGTTATATGACTCAGTTATAACCATCACTGTTGTTATTGGCTGTGATGATCCAGTCCCCTCCTGGAGTTTCTGAGCCCAGGGCATTAGCTTCAAAGCTAAGAGTGCTACTAGGGAGTTAGCTTACCACGCAGGGTTTATATTGTTATTTTCTTTCGATTTCAGTCACCCTCATGGGCATCCCTGTTTCCACCTGGTTCACTAATCCACAGTCGATAACATATCTTGCGTCATTCTGGCTTATTTTGTTACATTTTTGCTGTGATGCTGCACCGAACTGTAAAGTCACAAATTGATTAAAAAAAGTTGCAAACTTAATGAGAAAAAAAGTTGCAAATTTAAAAGAAAAAAGTTGCAAATTTATGAAGAAAAAAAAAAGTTGAAAATGTTTTAGAAAAAGTTGCAAATTTAAAAGAAACTAGTGCATTGCCCATAGAATGCAAGTATTCCTGTCTGAAACAGGTATCCCAGTTAGGCTTTGCGGGCCCAATGTAGGCTGTGTTTGAAAATGAAAGACAAAGAGGTGTAGCCTATATGTAGGCATTCACACATGTTAGACTTTGACAAATACATATAAAAGGGACTAAATGGCACTAAGATTTATTTGATTGTGTGACTATTAATTACAGAATACTTAATTACTGAAAATTAATGGGACATCCAATATTAGCGACTGTTTCAGATCCCTTGTTTATTTGTTTGTCAGATCACTTATTTGTGTGATCTTTTATCACTTATATTCATAATAGCGTATCTTGCACTTTGGGGAATGGGAGTTGTTCAGTCATCATTATAATTATTTTAGTTTATATCACTGTTCAGTGTAATAGAGAATTTCTTCTGTGCATCATCAATAAACTCATGCAGTACTATAACAGGATATGTTTACAAATATTTGAAACCCATTGTAGTGCATCAGTTTATATTTTAGCAATATTTTGTTATTAAAAGGTTTTTAAAAATGTAATCTGCCGAATTAACTGCAAAACACCCAACACCCATAAAGTACATCTATCTATTATTATACACAGCAGAAGTACCTGTTTGACTAAAATCATTGCAACAGTGTTGCTTTGTCAGTAAATCTTTAACTAAAAATGATTTATTTTGTTATTTGTGTGTTTTTGTGCCCTGCGTTTGGTCATTAAGTCATTCTGGCCATTCTGCTCCACAATCATGGTGGTATTAAGTTTTTAATTTTTAGATACTCGCATGAGAGGGGAGACTTGCGGCCCTGCAAAGTACAGTGGTACCACATGGGTGAAACAGAAGCAGGTACTCCCATCTACTACTGACTGGGCATGCTGGGAGTGCATCCCTGTGAAGGACCGTGGTCCGCCTGGTCGTGCTGCTGCTTCTCCCAGCATGTTCTGTGTTGATACACCGGTATGCTTTATCAGACCCGGTCCCCGCTTGCGCACCTCATGTTCTCCACATACGGCGAATTATCTTTTAGACCTACAAAATCACGGCAATTTTATGGCATAATTTTTTAAAGCATTAAATCTTCAGTATTATCTTTTTCTAGTCAAATTTGACGTTTTTCACTTCCTTGTTTTGTCTAGGGAACACTGTGGTGAGTGACAGGTCGTGATGCCGCATATGATCCAATCAGCACAGAGTCAGTCCAAAACCCCGCCTACACTTCTTGAAGCCAGGGCATGAAGAGACACAGAGCGGTGACAGAGCGTGGCTAAACTTTTATTGATAAAAATTACATATTTTGACTGAGCGACTCCATACTCAGGGATGCAAACCCTCGTAACCTCAGCAAAACACGTATAAAACCTTAGGTCAATCTGACAAACGGTTCAAGAGATATGCGTGGAACAGACACACGGACACTCAGACATCACCCCCCCCCCACACACACACACACACACAGACAGAGATATGCTGCATTTATAGATAGATGTTCCAAATTTACAAACTTGTTTTTATGCATTTAGAATTGGTGCTTCAAAGTCAAGGTGCTGTACCTCCAGGAGCTGAGCTGGGCACTGGTTACAGGCCCAGAACTCTTCTTTTTGGTGGAAAAGAGGTAATATAGAGCCTTGCTCCGGCACCAGTGTGTGAATATGTTATCTGTCTTCCCTCATTCGTCCCGTGTGACCAGTCTGGACCCCGCTGTCTGCTAGAGTCATGAGGGGTTATAGACTTAAGCATGAACACAACCTGGTTAATACTAGAAAAAGATTGTGGATTGCTTTAAATATGCCAAGTTACTACAGCAACATTGCCTGTTGCTATGTGATGGCTTGTGCCAGTGAGTCACTTCACAAAGCTGAACATACATATTGTAAGTGACCCCATGGCACTGACTGGTCTGAGCTAGATTTAGAATCATTCTGTGGCTATTTGTGTGGGTACAGAGGTGCAACAAGTTTAGTCTGATTTTTACTTTGCCTCTGTCCTTGAGTCTGCTTGTTTCCAAAGTGGAAACTGAAACTTCACTGACATTTGGTAGAAAGTGTTGGACTGTAGCTGAGGGACAGAAACAAAATCCAGACCAAGGTCAGATGGGTCAGAAATACATGAATGTTTAATACAAGTCTAGAATGAAAAGCTTTAGGGATGAGGGTGGTAGTGTTAGAAAACTTGTGGGAAATGATTTTATGTGGCCTGCTGCTGCTTTTTTCCCCCCCTGTTGAATGTCTCGTCCATGGAGGAAAATGAGATCAAAATTTGGGAGAATGAAAATATTAACAAAATATCTGTGATGTGATTTGGGCAAAACAACTCAGCTTTTTATCGTTAGACTAAGTAACATACTTAAAGAAGCACTCCCTATAAAAACAAATCTACATTGCTAAAATGGTATCATATGCCCTTTTTTCTACAAAAAAATCTTTCATTCTCTTAGTTTCATGTCAAAATCTTTTCACCCTCCCCCCTGACCCTTCAGCAGTGGTGCTACGCTCGACACTGATTCAAACAATATAAAGCGGAAGTGTCGTGAGCAGTGCATCGAGCGCTGTTTCAGCATGCCCACAGCCACGTGACAGTAGCATGCGAGGCCTCGTTTTGTCAGTCACATCATGTGACTTGAGGGGTTGCGGGAAGTCTGAGAGGGTTGGGCATTTGAATGTAAGTCAGGGAGAGTACAGTATTACACAAGTTAGGATTAGGTTTATTTTTAGAAACATTAAACAAAAACACATTACATTTATTAAATGTTACACAGAGATACATGCATACACACTCATTCACACAAACACACTAGAAGATAGATAGATAGATAGATAGATAGATAGATAGATAGATAGATAGATAGATAGATAGATAGATAGAAAGGAGAGTTGTTTATGTGGTTGAGTGTCATTTTTTGAGAGTGTAAGTTGAGTTTTTGTGAGTGAGTGAGTGAGTGAGTGAGTGAGTGAGTGACTGTGTGTGTGTAAGTGTAGTAAAGGAGGGACATAGAGGAGCAACTTCATTTCTGGAGCCACGATTTAAACCATTAGGTTTTTGGCAATGAAACACGTGCACAAGAGGCCACGTCAGAACTGACTGCTGAAAGCGCTGCAACCATGAGGATGGAGAGGACAACGTCATCAACATAACAGGTAACCATTTATTATTCCATATTATTATTGTGTTTTCCAAACCTCTCTAGCCGCAAGTCCATCAGTCAGCAGCAGAGGAAGAACTTGGGCCTTCAGCAGAAGAGAACTTGCGGGATCTTTTGGATAGCAGAGTTGGTTTGTATTATGTTATTATTTTAAGCATCATTTTCTTTTTATAAAATATTGCTAATTATTACATTTGTTTTTCTTTTTGTTTAGGTGAAACATAGCACTCTCAAAGTACAACAGCAGATGCCACAGTGGAAGTTCAACGTTATTTGTCTGAGCCCTATCTCTCCAAAGGAGAAGACCCACTCTGTTACTGGGCAACACACAAAACCATTTGCCCAAACCTTTAGAAGTTGGCAAAAAAAAGTATCTCCACATGCCAGCAACATCAGTGCTATGTGAGAGGGTGTTTTCCAAAGCTGGAGAGGTTGTAAGCCACAACAGGAGAAGAATGAAACCACACACTGTTGAAATGCTTCTTTTTTCAATAAAAATCTTTAAACCAGGGATGTCCAAACATGTGCCATGGAGGGCCAAGACCCTGCAGGTTTTCTCTTCTACCCAGTCTCTTCAACAGGTGTTTTCACTTATCAGCAATCAGTGGGAAGAAATTCAGTGAAATCTGCTGTTGAAGACACTGGTTAGAGGTAAAGCCTGCAGGGTCCTGACCCTCCATGGCACATGATCGGACACCCCCGCTTTAAACACTCCCCATTTAATAACACTCCCCCTTTGCAGAAGCACCAGTAAGTTCCCTGATGTTCCACAACATAGATTTTCCCATCTCCCTCTACATACTTTATATATACAGTATATATATATATATACAGTATATACACAGTTAGGCCCAGAAATATTTGGACAGCGTCACAATCTTAATGATTTGGGATCTGCATGCCACCACATTGGATTTGAAATGAAACAACTACAACGGAATTGAAGTACAGACTTTAAGGTTTAATTCAAGGGGTTGAACAAAAATATATGATTAAACATGTAGGAATTGTAGCTATTTTTATACAAACGCTCCTCATTTCAGGGGCTCAAAAGTAATTGGACAAATAAACATAACCTTAAGTAAAATGTTCCTTTTCAATATTTTGTTGAGAATCCTTTGCAGGCAATGACTGCCTGAAGTCTGGAACCCATGGACATCACCAAACGCTGGGTTTCCTCCTTTGTGATGCTTCGCCAGGCCTTTACTGCAGCTGTCTTCAGTTGTTGCTTGTTTGTGGGTCTTTCTGCCTTAAGTTTTGTCTTGAGCAAGTGAAATGCATGCTCGATTGGGTTGAGATCTGGTGATTGACTCGGCCATTGCAGAATATTCCACTTCGTTGCTTTAAAAAACTCCTGGGTTGCTTTTGCAGTATGTTTTGGATCATTGGTGAAGCGCCGTCCAATCAACTTTGCTGCATTTGGCTGAATCTGAGCAGAAAGTATATCCCTATACACTTCAGAATTCATCCGGCTGCTTCTGTCTTTTGTCAAATCATCAATAAACACAAGTGACCCAGTGCCATTGGAAGCCATGCATGCCCATGCCATCACACTGCCTCCACCATGTTTTACAGAAGATGTAGTGCTTTGGATCATGAGCTGTTCCAATTCTTCTCCAAACTTTCTTCTTCCCATCATTCTGGTACAGGTTGATCTTAGTCTCATCTGTCCAAAGAATGCTGTTCCAGAACTGGGCTGGCTTCTTAAGGTGTTTTTTGGCAAAGTCAATTCTGGCCTTTCTATTTTTGAGGCTGATTCATGGTTTGCATCTTGTGGTGAATCCTTTGTATTTACTCTCATTAAGTCTTCTCTTTATGGAAGACTTAGATACTGATACACCTACTTCCTGGAGAGTGTTCTTCACTTGAGTGGATGTTGTGAAGGGGTTGTTCTTCACCGTGGAAAGGATTCTGTGGTAATCCCCCACTGTTGTCTTCCGTGGACGTCCAGGCCTTTTTGAGTTCCCAAGCTCACCAGTGCACTCTTGTTTTCTCAGAATGTACCAAACTGTTGATTTGGCCACTCCTAACATTTCTGCTATCTCTCTGATGGATTTCTTTTTTTTTTCAGCCTCAAGATGGTCTGTTTCACCTCCATTGAGAGCTCCTTTGACCGCATGTTGTGTGTTCACAGCAACAGCTTCCAAATGTAAACGCCACACCTGGAATCAACTCCAGACCTTTAACTGCTTAATTGATGACAGGTTAACGAGGGAAGAGCCCATGCAGCCTTGTTATTTTTTTTTTTGCAGCCTTCTGAGTCAATTGTCCAATTACTTTTGGTCCCTTGAAAAAGAGGCGGCTACGTATTAAAGAGCTGTAATTCCTAAACCCTTGCTCCAATTTGGATGTGAATACTCTCAAATTACAGCTGAGAGTCTGCACTTTAAGCCCATATTGATTATATAATTGTATCCTGAATATGTTTTCGTAAACAGCTAAAATAACAAAACTTGTGTCACTGTCCAAATATTTTTGGGCCTAACTGTATATATATACTGTATATATATACTGTATATATACAGTATATATACAGTATATATATATATATACACAGTATATATATATATATATATATATATATATATATATATATATATATATATATATATATATATATATATATATATATATATATATATATACACACACAGTATATATATATATATATATATAGTACACTACCGTTCAAAAGTTTGGGGTCACTCAGACAATTGTTTTGTGTTTTCCATGAAAAGTCACACTTATTTACCACCATGAGTTGTAAAATGAATAGAAAATATAGTCAAGACATTGACAAGGTTAGAAATAATGATTTGTATTTGAAATAAGATCCAAGATGGCGCCCACAGTGGTTGCAATGGTGCTTCGCTGCGCTTTTCTTTGTTTGTTTTTGTTCATCAATTGTGTGTCTGCCTGCTCTTACACCCGTGAAGAGCTACTAAATATCAGGACTTTCACTCCCACGGACCTACTCCCAGTTTTTTTGGCTCCTGCTGCCGATCTGGTTCACTTTTTAGCCCTAAAAGTGAGACGGCGAAAGAGAGGAAGACAAGCGGGCGCCCTCGTGCGGCTTCGCAGGAGAGGCACGCGCACGGCTTTGCCTGGGATATTTCTGTCCAACGTCAATTCTCTTTATAACAAGGTAGATGAACTGAGACTGCTGATGCAATTTAAGGACCTCTCCACCTCGTGTGCCCTCTGCTTCACTGAGACCTGGCTCAAGGAAAGGACACTGGACAGTGCGCTCCTCCTCGAGGGATTTCAGCTGTTTCGTGCTGACCGAGACACGGGGCTCTCCGGCAAGACCACAGGAGGAGGAGTCTGCTTCTACATCAACAGCAGCTGGTGCTCCGATGTAACTGTGATCTCCCAACACTGTTCTCCCGCTCTGGAATATTTATTCATCAACTGCAAGCCATTTTATTCCCCGCGTAAGTTTGCTTCATTCATCCTGGCCGCTGTTTACGTCCCGCCCGACGCGGACGTGCGCGAGGCTCACCGTGCGCTCGCGGATCACATTCAGCAAGCGGAGCGGACTTTTCCGGACTCTCTGGTTATTGTGGTTGGCGACTTTAACCAGAGCAACCTGAGCCACAAACAGTTTATTAAATGCCCCACCAGAGGAGAGAACACGCTGGATCACTGTTACACTACTGTTAAGGACGCGTTAAGGACACTGTTACACTACAGTTAAGGACGTGTATCGCGCTGTTCCCCGCGCTGCGCTCGGACTATCTGATCACATGATGGTCCACCTGATTCTCACATACAGACAGAGACTGAAGCTCACAAAACCTGTTGTGAGCACTACGAGGAAATGGACCAGTGAAGCTGGGGAGGAGCTGCGCACGTGCTTGGAAATAACTGACTGGGGCATGTTTAAAGGAGCCACGCATGATCTGGATGAGTACACGGACACTGTGACCTCATATATCCACTTCTGTGAGGAGAGCATTCTTCCATTGCGCACCAGGGTGAGTTACTCCAACGACAAGCCCTGGTTCACAGCTAAGCTCAGACAGATCAGGAACGAGAAGGAAGCAGCGTTGAAAAGTGGAGACAGGGACTGCTACAGGGAGGTCAAATACCGGTTTAGCAGAGAGCTGAGGAGAGCTAAATCTGTGTATTCTGAGAGACTCCAGCAACAGTTCACTGCTAACGACTCTGCTTCTGTGTGGAGAGGACTGAGGCAAATCACTAACTATCGGCCTCAGGCTTCTAAGGGGCAGGATGACAAAGCCCTTTGTCAAAGACTGTCCCAACACTATGCCCGTTTTGACACCTCGTCAGCTGTGACCAACTACCCCCCTCCCCCCAGCGCCATTGCCTCCATGGTCCCCACCTCATCAAAGGCAGCCGCCCCTCCTCCCCCCCTGCCCTTGCCATCAGTGAGCAGGACGTGCACAGACAGTTCTCCAGACTGAACCCGCGCAAGGCCCCCGTTCCGGACGGCGTGTCTCCCTCCACCCTGAGACACTGTGCGGAGGAGTTGACTCCTGTCTTCACAGACATTTTTAACACCTCCCTGAAGTCATGCCACGTGCCGGCCTGCCTCAAAACCTCTACCATCGTCCCTGTCCCCAAGAAGCCACGGATCACTGGACTTAACGACTACAGACCTGTAGCGCTCACCTCTGTAGTCATGAAGTCCTTTGAGCGCCTGGTCGTGCCCCACCTCAAGACCATCACCACTCCCCTCCTGTACCCGCTGCAGTTTGCCTACAGAGCCAACAGGTCTGTGGACGACGCAGTCAACCTGGCCCTCCACTCCATCCTGCAGCACCTGACTCCCCGGGAACCTACGCCAGGATCCTGTTTGTGGACTTCAGCTCTGCATTCAATACCATCCGCCCCGCTCTGCTCCAGGACAAGCTGTCCCTGCTCACCGTGCCTGACTCCCTCTGCAGGTGGATCACCGACTTCCTGACGGACTGGAGGCAGCATGTGCAGCTGGGAAAGACTGTCTCAGACTCTGTTAGCATCAGCACCGGATCACCCCAGGGCTGTGTACTTTCCCCCTGCTCTTCTCCCTGTACACCAACTCCTGCACCTCCAGCCACCAGTCTGTCAAGCTGATCAAGTTTGCAGATGACACCACCCTCATCGGGCTCATCTCCAACGGCGACGAGTCCGTCTACAGGAGAGAGGTGGCCCAGCTGGCGTCCTGGTGCAGCCACAACAACCTGCAGCTGAACACTCTGAAGACAGTGGAGATGATCGTGGACTTCAGAAAAGTCACAGCCCCTCTGCCCTCCCTTACCCTTACAGACTCTCCCATCACCACTGCGGATTCCTTCCACTTCCTGGGCACTACCATCACCCGGGACCTCAAGTGGGAGCTGACCATCAGCTCCCTCATCAAAAAGGCCCAGCAGAGGATGTTCTTCCTGAAGCAGCTGAGGAAGCTCAAGCTACCCACCAAGATGTTGATGCAGTTCTACACGGCCATCATCGAGTCCATCCTCACCACCTCCATCACCGTGTGGTACGCAGAAGCCACCGCCAGGGACAGACTAAGATTGCAGAGTGTTGTGCGCGCTGCTGAGAAGGTGATCGGCTGCAAGCTCCCATCCCTCCAGGACCTGTACATCTCCAGGACCCGGAGGCGTGCAGGTCGAAGGATCATAGCCGACCCTTTACACCCTGGACACGCACTGGTTGCCCCCCTCCCCTCAGGCGGAAGACTTCGGTCCATTCAGACTAAACCC